>JAAGEH010000480.1:42319032-43046441 GCA_011751065.1 Lasiurus cinereus | reverse complement strand
TATATATATATATATATATATATATATATATATATATATATGACTCTGTGTCAGTATATATAAAACACACATATCAGTCATTTGGAAATACTGTCTCTGGACTTTGAAATATTTGATTAGATTCTATACAGTATGCTGCCTGATCCTCTCTGGCTGGCTAATCCTCCTCAGTTTGGCCCATGAGAAAAAGGGTGATGATGTTTCCCCTTAAAATCTAAGAAACTGGTATTACCCAGGTTTTTTATTTCAGGTCAGAAAGCTTAAGGTCATATACCTACAACTTTGAGGTCACAATGATTGTCATGTGTCTTTGACCATAATTTTTTTTTATCATTGCGAGTTCTCTAAGGACACTCTTTTTTTTTAATTAAATCTTTATTATTCAGATTATTACATTTGTTTCTCTTTTTCCCCCTCCATAGCTCCCCTCCACTCAGCTCCCACCAAAAATCATACACCTATGGATGAGGTCAACGGGAGGGAGGTAAGGGTAGAGGGTATATGATTTTTGTCCAGTCTCTCCCTGTACACCCCTCACCCCTTTCCCCCTGAGAATTATCAGTTCACTCCCTTTCTGTGCTCCTGATTCTATTATATTCACCAGTTTATTCTGTTGATCAAATTTTTAATTCACTTAATTTTTAGATTCACTTGTTGATAGATATGTATTTGTTGTTCATAATTTTTTGTCTTTTACCTTTTTCTTCTTCCTCTTCTAAAAGAGTACCTTTCAGCATTTCATATAGTACTGGTTTGGAGTTAATGAACTCCTTTAGCTTTTTCTTATTTGTGAAGCTCTTTATCTGCCCTTCAATTCTGAATGATAGCTTTGCTGGATAGATTATTCTTGGTTGTAGGTTCTTGCTATTCATCATGTTGAATATTTCTTGCCACTCCCATCTGGCCTGCATCGTTTCTGTTGAGAAATCAGCTGACAGTCATATGGGTTCTACCTTGTAGGTAATGAACTGTTTTTCTCTTGCTGCTTAAATCTTAATTGGGGAATACTCCATGAGACAAATGGTCTACCTTTAAAAACATGTCATCATCTTGAAGGATAAAATACAGGTGGGAGGGCTATTCTAAATGAGAGGAGCTGAAGAGACATGATGACCAATATAATGTGTTCACTTTTGTTGGATTATAATAATAATAATGATAATAATAATAATAAATGTTAGAGCTACTGAGGAAATTCAACTATGAGCTGGTATATTAGGTATTGAAATAAGGTTACATTTCTTAGGTTGCATAAGTTCATTGGGTTATGTTGAAGAGCTGTCCTAGTTCTTAGGAAATACACACTGAATTCTCTGGAGATAAGAGTGTCATGATGTCTTCAACTTATTTCTAAATGGTTCAGAATACATATCACAAATATGAGCAATTTGTGAATCAAGACAAAGGCTATAAGAATATTCATTTTACTACCCCACTCCAAGCTTTTTATAAGTTTTTTAGAAATTTAAAAGTAATATCTCTTTCCCAAGGCAGCACATCAATATTTGAAAAAGCCATTTCTGACCTTGAAGTTCAGTATTCTTAAGCAGGGTCCCTATAGAACGCCCTGAGTGGTTTTTATCAAGCCCACATCTATTCCTTCAGGAGATTTTGATTCAGTGGATAAGGCCTGGAACCCAAATATGCATATGTTGAAAACTGCCCTGGATGGGTTGGTTCTGGGCTACACAGAAGGTTAAGAACAATGGGTCAAAGTTACCCTCAGATCCTGGGTCCATCAGAAACCTGCGGTGGAACTCAGGGTAGGTCAGCACAACACACTGAGGCTTGGAGACCTTTCCTATAAAATGGGAACAATAACACTGGCTTTGATGAGGAGAAGGGTGGTCAGTAAACATTTTATTTTTTTATTTTTTCGTCTTCTCTTAGATCTGAATCATCCCAAACTGATCACATCCAAAGTGATTTTTACAAAATATGGTTTCTTCCATTTGTCATTGACATAGCATGCAGAGGTCATCTGTCCATGCTCACATTCCTTTAGATTTCCTGCATTCCATTAAACCCAGAAAAAAACAAAACTGGTCGACAGAGAGATCTGAACAAAAGTCAGTTCTCTTGAGTCTGATCACCAAGGTAACTTTAGGTCACCAGTCTGGAAGATGCCCTTCGGAGGAAGGCCAACCCCAAACTCTCAGCCATTTCTATTGGTTTGAGGTCTTGTATTAACTCTGCATGAGGACTCAGGTGCTCCTGACTAAATGCCACTTGGAACATTGGCTGTAGCTTGGAACTGGCCAAGGTTTGGAAGGCATAGCTTCCAGCTCTGAATATGCTACTCATCAGCAATGGGACTTGAGAGAAGTTGCTTCTCTAAGCCTCGGTTTCCTAAGCATTCAAAACAGATACAGTAATAATCCATGGCTCATCTACCTTATATGGTTTGTATCAAATGTTGTTTTAAAAACTGTAAGATACTCAATTCAATATGGCATGTTTCTCCCTAAGTGCATAACCATGTCTTCCTCCTCCTTTTTTTTTTTTTTACTATTATTAGTTTTAACCTGTTTTTATTTATGCCATAAGCAGTTAAAATGGCTGCCCCCATTTTAAGGAGAATTCTTAAATTGTCCTTTTCACCCCAGAATGGGTGGTCTCAATTTTTTCCCTGGAGAATGTTCATCTTGGGCTATCCCAGGGAAGCACCCCAACCCCATGCCCTGAAGCACCTGACCACTGTGGAAGGTCCACAGAAGAGGTACCAGGGTTAAGCAGGACCACAGATATTCCATTCCCCTGAGTGGGTTCAACTTACTGAATCCATTAACATCCTGAGAGCTGGAGGAGAAGCCTTCATCATTGCGGCTGGTGCTGAGCTTAGTGGTGGGTTTGTCAGTCGAGGCTACAGGCCCCATCTCCCTCTGGGCTCCGCTCTGTGTCTCCTTCTGCTTCTTGGCCAGCTTCCTTTGGGACATGTGCAAGGGAAAAAATCACAGTCAGATGGTGCCAGTTGCATTGAGAAGACCAGAATGCTCTCCTTCCCCACCCATCATCCTCAACCACAAACCTGGTCTGTCTCCAGCAACAGAGTCAAGGTAGGTCCTCCAGTGCCAAGGTGTAATAAACCTAAATCCTTCTAAAACCATTAGTGGCTTCTATTTATTCAGAAATATAATATGCATCATGCCTCATCCCCAACTATGGTATTTTCCTGGAATAGGATGAGCTTAGAACAGGAATTTGGTGAAACTAACAAGATGCTTCCCTTACTCTCCTGTCAAAGTCATAAGAGGCCAGATTGATCTTTCTGTTCCCATGGCTCTGAATGAGATCTAAATGGAGTCTGACCTTTTTCAAGAATTAAGTTCATGAAATAACTAAGAAAACAATGGTAGACTGAAGTAAGGGTTGATGGTTGGCAGTGGGTGATGGTGGAGTTTAGGTAGTCTTGTAGCTCAAAAGGAGAAAAGTTAAAGCCAACTTGATGTGAACTTTTTACTTAGGCATAACAGACTCTCAGAACCAGATAGGCATTTATGATAACACTAGTTTAGAGCAGTGCTTTCAAACTCTGGTATAAATTGGAATCATTTGGAGAGCTGAACACACACACAGGCCCAAGCTCATGGAGGTAGCACAGTGCCTGGATCTTTGGATGGCCAACAAGTTCCCTAGGTTATTCTGCCACTGCCCATTGAAGGTTAAAGCCATTAGTTTTAACATCAGGCAGACCTGGGTTCATACCCTACCTCTACCACCTGACAGCTATATGACCCAGGGCAAGTTCCGTAACCTCTATGCCAGTAAACTCACCCTCTGTGTATTGTCACAAATCACAGAACAAGCCACAAAGGGTCATGAGAATTAAAAGAGACAATGTGTGAAACACATATAGCATAGTGAACACCCAACACAGCTGCTATGCTTGTTTTAACACCATCACCACTGGACCAACTACATTCCAATATCTGAATCCCCCTCCAACAGCCCCACTGTAAAATCCCCAAGTTATATCAAACGATGAAGACTTTGACACCTCAATATATTGCTAAAGGGTTAAAAGTCATCTTCCACATGGATTTGAAATCTATTTCCCTTAAGTTTTAACTGATTTGTCTTAGATCTATCATCAGAGATGTAAAAATATGACTAATCCCTCTTGCATATGACAGTTCTTCAAATGTGTCTGAAAGGCAGCATGGTCCCTTTGGGTTTTCCCAACATTTATGCACCTAAATTATGAAGTTATTATATTCCTTCCTATGATATTAAAGGCTATAGGTAAAATCTCGAGAGTAAATTCTCCTACTTATTTTCCTTCATTTTTCACAGAACTTGGTTTCAAATTCAATCTTGGTCACTCCTATCTCAACGAGAGAATAGATGTCCTATAGAAGTCAAATTCAGTGCCATATAAGAAATAATTCTTCAAAGTTGAGCCCTTCTGATTATGAAATAGGCAGTTTCAAGAGGTAATGATCTCCCTATCAGAAGAGGTATTAAATGAAAGGATAAACCTGGACTTAGAGATGTTTGAGAGCAGTTCATCTAGGATCAATACTAGTTGGACACTATGCTACTTAGCATCCTCCTTTGCATGGGCCCCTTGACCTAGGTATAGATCACACAGAAGAATGACCAATGGTACACTTAAATGAGTATAACTTGAGAAGAGTTT
This sequence comes from Lasiurus cinereus, assembly GCA_011751065.1. Classification (NCBI taxonomy): domain Eukaryota; kingdom Metazoa; phylum Chordata; class Mammalia; order Chiroptera; family Vespertilionidae; genus Lasiurus; species Lasiurus cinereus. Next base: position 43,041,802 of record JAAGEH010000480.1, on the reverse strand, counting down.
ATATAGGGGTGGGGAATCTTTTTTCTGCCAAGGGCCGTATGGATATTTATAACATCATACTTGGGCCATACAAAATTGTCAACTTAAAAATTAGCCTCTATATTTGGTCAAACTTTCATTAACGCATCCCTAATGCCTTGGCAGGGCCAGACCAAATGATTTCTCGGGCCTTATATGTTTCATGGGCTGGATGTTCTCCATCACTGGCATAGAAGAACCACCAAAAAGGTGAGATGGGTTTAGGGGAACCCAAGGTATAATATATAACTGAAGAACTGTCTACCACTTGTGTGTCCAGAAGGAAAGGGGAGGAAGCAGTCAACAGAAACCAAAAAAAGAGAGGCTACTTGCATAGAAGTGGCCTTCTCTTAAAGGAGCCAGCTAATCCTAAACCAGAGGCATCAATTGCCTGGCTACCTCCTCTCCTCTCCCTTGACCTCTTACAGTGGCTCTCATTAGCTGAGCCCAATGGGAAGCCAGTGACATGGAGTCCCTATGAATCCAGTTCTGAAAACAGAGAGCAGAGTGGAGAAGCATGGAGAGTGGATCTGCTTCAGGAAATCCCCACCCAGAAGAAAAGAAGTGATTCTACCTCCCTTCTTTGGCCACAGTTTGTATACACATGAAGTCTAAAATGGAATTCTTTATCTTTTCTTTATACCCATTGGTCTGGGGAAAGCTGGGCACTCAGGAGTAGGAATGCATCTTTCTTGCAATGCTTTGGCCCCAAGCATACTGTTTCCCTAGTGCAATGGTCGGCAAACTGTGGCTTGCGAGCCTCGGTTTGCTGCTCCATTGACTAATGAGTTTGCCGACCATTTCCCTAGTGAAACTACTCCAGGCAGAGAAAAATAACAGGTAAGGAAGCACTGGATCAGTTTTTCTCACCATCCACAGGCCATCAGACAGGGAGCGGGGAACGCCAATGAAAGAAAAACGAGCAATTCTGCTACTGATGACATTTTGAAGCTTTATTCTTCATTTATTATCAAAAAGGAATATGTTTAAAAATGTATATGTGACCTTCTTAATCATAAATTTGAGAAGATATATATCAGATTCTTTGCCTCTACCCGAGATTTGCTCACATCGCCCCAGGAGGAAATAAAAGGAAACTTGATAAGAAAGTAAACTTCAAAACTATAAATGAGTATGTATTGGAGTCTTTGATATTTCCTTGGGGGCAGAACTCCTAACCAATCTCATTCCATTCAGGGTAAAATAATATGGAGAGAGCTGTCTTTGGCACAAATCATTGCTTTCCAAAGGGATAACGTTAATAAAAAACAGCCTTGCTGCTTCTATGAAAACTGGCACTTTGCAGACATGTTTGGGCAGCTCTGAACACCTGGATAAATATATGAAACACTGAGTCTCTGCAAAACACATATTTAAAAATTGGACAACTAATTGAGTTGTAAAAACTGACATATGACATTCTGAGTACTTAGTAGTTCATGGTTAATGCTATCTGTTCATGATGCTGCTGCTACTCTATAATAATTTAAAAAGGTATAGAAAGGTGTGTCAGTAACAGGTACACATGCTACAAAGTGGAAATGGAGGGACTACAGAAGGAAATAAAACACAAAATCACAGTTTGGGGACCTAAATTTATCAGAACTCAAATTTTAAGTTAAAAATACTCTTGGTAATAAAGAAAAAATCATATCCTTTCCTATTGCTATAGAGTTTATTTGATTCCTCTCCCTTTTAAGAGACGGGAAAATCCAAACCAGTGAGGAGGCCATGTGACTCCAAGACTGTGGCTCCAAGCTTCAATTTAGCCTTCTCTTTCACACTTGTCTCCTTTTTAGGAAACACCAATTACTCATCTCCCTTCTGCACCCCTTCCTCAATACTCTGTTTCCTAAACATGCCCCATTCTTCTCCACTGGCCACCACCTCTTCGTCCTGCAAGGCTCAGTGGCATTCCAGGGTCATATCTTGTTGAGATTTCCCCTAAACATATTTGCTCTTTTCTCTGCCCTGTTGACTCAGCCATTCAACTAGTATTTATTGAGCACCTACATGTGCCAATTTCTGCTAGATGGAAGAAGGTCACAATGACAAATCACTACACATAACTTTGACCTTCACACAACAGAGATGAATGGCAAAGACAGGCTCTAAACTGATAATACAGAACAAACATAAAATCACAAAGGTGTAAAAAGCCAAGGAGGAGAAACATGAAGCTCTGAGAGACCTATTAGTTGGTTGGTGTCCTGGCAGGAGATCAAGCAAGGCCTTGTTGCCATGTCAGTCTAAGCACTTGACTAGTCCACACGCAGTGATTGAACTCTTCCGCCCACCAGGGCAAGAACCTCTTGAATGAAGGGCTTTTGACTTCTTGCACCTACTCTAGTTTCTTGCTGAGAGGCTGTACCATAACTGGTGCTCAGCAAATTTATTGTACAAATTCATACTTAAAAGCCAACAATCTGAAGTGTAGAAAGATTGTCATCTTACTCTGACTGCAAATTATAACCACTTAGAAAAATATACATACAAGAAAAAAGGAAGAAAAACCTGCATGAAATTATTTTGTGACCTGGAATATTTATACTTAAGAATATTTTTTGGCTAATAACTTAGCATTTCCTTCCTGTGGTTGTCAACAGAACTCTTGGGATGCTCAAGGAATTAATGGGATGTTCACAAAAGTCAGAGATTTCCCCCTCCTCAGAGCCTGCAGAAGAGCCGCAGCTATCGATGTAAAACAAAAAGCAAAAAACAAAAACCTCATAAGATAGTCACGTGATACAGGGAATGGTCCTCTAACTTATGGAATCTTCATATCTTTTAAGACTCAGTTATTTGTGACTTCACAAACTTGGAATTTTCTTTTTCTCCTTGTTCTGAAATTCTTGCCAACTGGATCACACAGTTTCACCAGCAGGGGGTACCAAAGGCTGGTGGAAAGAAAGCGTGCAGAAGCCTACGTATTCCTCTGCAGGTGCATTTCTAGAGCTGGGGAATGTTTTAAGACGCGGTAATCTGAAGCTTACTGCTTCTGACAGGTGGGGACAGTGTGACATGGCTGCAGCTCTTGGCATTCTTTGTTCTAACAGATCAGTCCCGGGTGTCTCCAACCTTTGCTTGTTAGCTGAGTGAGGGCAGGTGGCAGGGTTGTTCCTGAGCTGGCCTGTGAGAGCTGTGGTTTATTCTGAGCACCACTCTTTATAAGGGAAAGTGGCAGGTGGGATGGCTCAGGGAGGGGCCTCAGGGCTGTGAAGGGTTCTGAAGTCATGCTATGAAAGGAGCAGTGGCCGAAACATGTTTTTCACGGAGAGGGAATATTCAGGAAGGTTCTCTTCACATATCTGACTTCTGGCTCCGTGTGGCCCCAGGGGGCAGAATTAGAATCCGGTTGGCTTGACAAAAGGAGGACATTTCTAGCAAAGTAGAACCATGTGGGTCTCTTTTGCAAGTGCCTAATGCCCGAATTGCCCTTGCCATTTGTTCTCCTTTGGCAACCATCTCTTTATCTTTTAAGATCCAGCCCAAATTCCCCCAATTCTTAGAAATCACCGTCCCCTTCCCAGCATCTTTAGTTTCTTCCTCTTTGCACATAAGGTTGTTGGAAAAATATTTAATGAGCACCTACTTCTACTGGGCAGAAAGTGACCATGATGTGGAACGCCAGATATGCCCAGCGCCCTATTTAGGCTTTTCAAAGTGAAACGCTCCCTCTCACCTGGACAAGAGGAAGTTGGGGATTCCAGCAACTGGATTCTGCAAAACCCTTGAATGTCTTCTGGGCTGAGAATAGGAGGCCCAGGTCTATCGGGGAAAGAGTCTTGGGGTTCTACCACGGTTCTTCCCTGGATGTGAAGAGCCACAAAGTCTCTTGGGGAGACAATGACCAGGCACATTTTCCCTTCCCCATAGGGCTCTTCCCTCGACTCATTCTCCATTCGCATCCCTGGACAGACTTCCCTCGGATAACAAGAGATCGGAACCCCGAGGGCTATTCCAGCTTATAGGATGTGGCTAAGAAAAGACTCCACTCCTGGTGAAAGCTGGCTTCATACTCTTTGAAGCTAGGATGCTGCTGTGCTTGGATCCCTGATTGGATCTCTAATGTGCACTGCAGAACTGGAAAGCAACTGAGCCATCCTTTCTTTTTACAGAAGAAAGTGAGTCCTAGATAGAGGAGAGGGGCTTAGGCAAGGCCACAGGACCCACCGTGCTTTCTGCCTTTGAGCTCAGGACTCCTGCTGCAACTTTCCCCCACCTCCCTTTTCGGATGACATCAGAAGTGCAAATTGTCCACGTACACATGGCTCTTGTCCCTAATGAATGCAGCGGAGCCTCAGGAATCCAAACCCGCTGACCTCACAACTTACAATCACTGAGATAGAGGCCTGGCTGCACCATGTCAGAGTCAATATGTAAATAAGGGTATGGATGTGTGCAGGGTTTAAAGGAGAACATGCCCCTTTCTCTTATGTCAGGAGGCAGGGTAGAGTAGCTGTTAACACACTGGCTTTGGTGCCAGGCAGCCTGGCATCAGAACCTGGCTCCACCTCAGACTGGCTGTGTGAACTCTTGTATGTGGCTGGTCCCTCCGCATGGCAGTGGCGTCCTGTCTGAGAATGCAGGTCTCAGCAGTGCTCATCTGGAAGATGGCTGTGGAGATTAAATGGTAAGTGACCAGCGAAGCATTTTCCCTAGGGCATGGCACATAGTAAGCACTCAATAAATGCTCTGGTTATGATACTTTTTTCAATACAGGAAACAGCCACGATGACTTAAATGACTTTATTATGTCTTAAATACGAATCCTCTGAAGCAGATGCTCTGAAGAATGGCTGTTCTCTAAAAACATCCTTTGATGTATTTTGGAGCCATGTTTCTCAACCTTGGCTGCACAACTCATATGGGGAGCTTTAACAATTACTGATAAATGCTAATGTAATTGGTCTGGGGTGCGGCCTGGGCGTCTGGGTTTTAGAAGCTTGCCAGGTGATTATAATGTGCCATCGGGCGTGAGCACCACTGATGAAGAACAGGGGTTCTCCAAGTGTGGTCTCTGCATCAGCAGCATAAGCTTCACCCAGAAACGTATTAGAAATGCAATTTCCTGGTCCCACCCCTGACCTACTGAATCAGAAACTCCAGGGAGAAATAAGCCTTCCAGATAATTCTAATGCAGCTGAAGTTTGAGAACCCTGATGTTGAGTCCAGAGTTCTTATAGCCCTGACTGTGTTGCTCAGTGGTTGAGCATCGACCTGTGAAGCAGAAGGACACAGTTTGATTCCTGGTCAGGGCACATGCCCAGGTTGTGAGCTCAATCCCCAGTAGGAGGCATGCAGGAGGTTAGCTGATCCATGATTCTCTCTCATCATTGATGTTTCTGTCTTCCTCTCCCTTACCCTGATTCTCTGAAATAAATAAAAATATATTTTTTTAAAAAGAGTTCTGATCATGTTTCATCAGTGAATGAAGGACAAGGAGGCTGAAGATCTGGGTGCCAGCCTTGGTCTCCAAATAATTCACTGAGTTACCATGGACACACCCTTTTACCTGTCTGGGTTTTGATTTCACTATAAGGTGGAGTTGGCATCTAAGAACCATAGCCAACTTTATTTATCCAGATGGTGTAGCTCAGTGGTTGAGCATCAACCCATGAACCAGTAGTTCGTGGTTTGATTGTCAGTCAGAGTACATGTCCAGGTTGAGGGCTTGATCTCCAGTGGGAGGCATGCAGGAGGCAGTTGATCAGTGATTCTATCTTATCATTGATGTTTCTGTCTCTTTCTCCTTCTTCCTTCCTCTCTCTGAAGTCCACAAAAAATATTATTTAAAAAAAGAATTTATTGACTTAATTGTGCCCCACCTAAGACATGTTGACATCCTAACCTTTGGTACCTGTGAATGTGACATTATTTGGGAATAGAGTCTTAACAGATGTCATAAAGTTAAGCTGAGGTCATTAGGGTGGTTCCTAAGCCAATGTGACTGGTGTCTTTAACGAGAAGACGATAATTTGGATAGATGCACAAGGAGATGCCAAGGGATGACAGAGGCAGAGATTGGAGTGAGGTAGCTGCAAGACAGGGAACGCCAAGGACTGCTGGCCACCACTAGGAAGAGGCAAAGAAGGATTCTACTCAGAGTCTCAGAGGAGCATGACCTGCTGGCACCTTCATTTCAGACATCTATTCTCCAGAACTGTGAGAAAATAAGAGAATACATTTTGTTGTTTCATGCCATCCAGTCTGTGGTACTCTGCTATGGCAGCCTTAGGAAATGAATACAATGACCATGAAACAATAAATCCTAATCTTATTTCATTTATGTAATAAGCATTTATATAACACTTATTCCATGCCAAGCACTATTCAAGGCTTTCACAAATATACTGTATTAACTTCTTTAATTTTCCTAATAGCTTGGATTGAAATGAAATCCAACTCTATGAGATCAAAGACTGAGGCAGAGACTGTCCTCAGCCTTGGGTCTCCAAATAACTCACTGAGTTACCATGGACAGCCAGGCAGCCATGCTTCTAAATGTCCTCTAAGATCCCTGTTATGTCCGGTTCAGCTAACAACCCATACCTATTTGTCCTTGTCCCAGGCTTTCACACAGGAGCAGCCAGAAAGCTCACAGTAACATCATTCACATCCTTCAGGCAATGCACACCCTGTCTGCTCATTACCTCTTGTGGGCACCAATTCTGAAACATAGCTGGCAGTCTTTTCTTTCCTATCCTGTCACTCTCCCTGGGGCTTCTCTGTGCTTCCACCGGAAGGGCAGTTATAGGAGCAACAGCAGCAGATCTTACTACAATTTGAAAGGCTAAGGGATCTCAGCCACCACCCCTGCCCTGTCCATCTCTCTGCTGTCTTGCTCTCCAAGTCTGTGCCTCCACCTGCTCTGTCTCTGCTCTGTTTTCTACCTGTCGCTGCCTCTCTGTCTTCTCTGCCTGGATGGCTCTCCTCACATCAAACTCTTTCCTCTAAGGGCAGAGCCAGACCCAGCCTGACCATCTCCTGGAGCTGGCAGGGGGACCAGCACAGGAGAAGGCCTGACAGATGCAGGGCCCTCCTCCCACTGGGCCGACAGCCACATTGCCCCTTGAGTCTTGAAGCAGAACTCAGTGGGAACAGCATGGGCTCTGGAGCCAGACTGACTGGGTTCAAATCTTGGCTGCAGATTCACTAACTAAGTGGCCAATGACTTAGCCTCTTTATAACTCAGTTTCCTCATATGTAAAAATAGGAATGATCATAATGAATGGCCTCATAGCCATTGACAGTAGGCACTGACTTCTAAATATTGAAATGCTTACAACAGGACAGTCACTTACCAGATAAGCTCTAAGTGTTTGTTGAGTAACAGGCAAGGAGAAGGGAATACATGACTCTTAGGAGTGTGGGCACAGAATCTGTGATTCAGACAGTGGGAACAGCCCTGACTACTCTCAAGCCATTGAGCCCTCAACCCCTGGTGAGGTTAATGGCTCTTTGTTCTTGGTGCTATGGAAATACCATGGACTTGGGTCCGTGGTTCTAAGCAGCTGTGCAATCACAATCAGGTCTCTATCCCCAAAGACTCAGTTTCCTCATCTGTAGATTGGTATTTGGTAGGCCCTACATCACAGAGTTACTATGGTGATTAGAAATAAGAAATGTTAATTTCATCTTTTTTTGCCTCCTACTCTTTTGCCTGCCCCTCCCAATCACCCTTCATTGTAATAATCCACATAATATACATTAGCTAATATTTCTATTTCCTCTAGCACCTTGTTCAGCACTTGGCACAATGTTGTGAAAGCTTCAACAATGTTTACTGAATGACTGAATGATTGAATGATTGAATGATTGAATGGCACTTATAATTCCTTTATTGTTGCTCTGTCCCTGTGATTTACACTTGAAACTTGAATCTATTTCTGCACAAACTGCACAAACCTGAACAGGTCCTACTTGCTACTTTACAAGTTGGCCTTTTTCTGCAGCTGGCATATGGCAGTGTTTCTCAGACTTGAGGTGGTGTCAGAATCACCTAGAAAGCTTGTTAAAATGGGGATTGTTGGGTTCTACCCTCAGAGTTTCCGATTTAGTGACACCGAGGTAGGGACCGTGAATTTGCATTTTCAAGTTCCTCAGAGATGCTGGGCCTTGACTTTGAGAACTACTGAATGTCATCTCCTGTCCCCTTGGGCACACATACCATGTATACTGCTGTCTTTTCTCCACCAGTCACTTTAAAACTTACTCCCATCTCCCACCCCGCTGCACTCCTGAAACTGAAAATAGGCACAACAGACCCTTGACCCAGGATCCCCCATTTCCCTGGGACTTCATTCTAACACAGTAAAAAAAGGCAATACACATGTTATGTAGAAAACACTGGAAAACTCGGCTTCATTTGTTCCAGGGGCTTCTCAACCTTGGCACTGTTGACATCTTGGGTGGGACTGTCCTTATTTGTGTGGGTCTGTCTTGTGAATTTCAGGATGGTTGGCAGAACCCTTGACCTCTACCACAGATGCCAGAAGCTCCCCCAACTCCTATTAAAAATATCTCTAGATGCTGCCTAGAGATGAGAGTACAGGGCAGCTTTGTCCCTGGTTGAGAATGAGTGGTAAGTACATATGAATGTATGACTGACATTCGTGGAGACAGCATTTGCTTGGTACCTTAAATATATCTGTAATCTCACGGCAACACTATAAGGTGGTGACAATTTCTTATGTTCTAAAGAGGAGGGATTGAGGCCCAGAAGGGTTCATCTTAAACTCAGACAGCAGGTGAAGGGACCAGCTGGGATTTGAGCCTGGTACTGCAGCCTGCAGAGCCTTGCTCTTTCCACGAGGCAGCTCTGCTCCTTTCCTGAAGAGCAAAAAAACCAAATGCTTACAGCCTCATAAATGTCTAGCGCGAGGGGACTGGTTCAGTAAATTATGGTGCATCCCCCGGATGGAATATTATGCAGCTATTAAAATGATGGAGTGCCATTAAAAATGAAAACTCTGTAACAACATGGAAAAATGCTAACTGGATTACATTAAGTTAAAAAAAACACACCAGCAAATAAAACTGTGATTACCACTAGGAGAAAGTATAACTGTGCTGAAGTGTTAGATGGGAGGTATTAAGGATAATTTTCTTTTCTTCTTTGATATCCATTGTTATCAGAACGTCTTTGCAATCATTATTTTTAAGTAGCAGCACAGTAATAAAATTTGAGCTGTTCGTTTGCCATTGGCCCTTCTTCCACCTGAATCAGTGGAATTAAAGCTGCTTTAAATCCTTGGAGCGTGGGAAGGGTTTAAGACACTCTTACTACACTGTCTCCCCCCCGCTCCCAATAACACTGTTGCATGTATGTTTCTGAAACAGGACATCTTCCCTTGCACTGACCAGCTTCCCCAACACATCAAGGTACAAGCACAGAGAAACGTTTCTGAGGGCATTGGTGGGGGTCGTCGGGAGCAGGGCGGGTAGGAGCACGCGGTCTGTGAACATCAGCTGTGTCTGCCTGTCAGCGGGTACTGAGTGGAGCACCGGCCTCATGCATTATGCATAGAGAGTGGCCTGGCACCCTGGCCTGGCCGCGAGGGAGAAGTCGTGCATAAGGAACATCTGATGAACTGATTGGAATGTCAAAAAGTCATTAAGGATAAATTAATAGATGTGTTACTTTGGCTGGAAGAGACCATGCCAGCAAGACAACAGGCAGCCGGCGGGCTGTTCCCTAGCGCAAGACAGACAGCGTTTGCAATAGAGATTCATGGTCTTTGTGCAACATGAGGTGCTTTGCTGGGAGAAGAATAAACAGAAATGCTCCAGCACTTAAGCGCCGTAAAATCACAAGCATGAGATAAATTAATTAGTGTACACTAGGAAGGCGGCTGGTCTGTCTGCACTCCTGGGGAAAGCTAGAATGGATGGCACTGGGCTGGAGATGACAGTCTCCACACCAGTCGCCTAAAGAAATTTAGGAGCAATTGAATTTAATGTGCAATCATAAACTGCAGCTGATGGAAAGATAAGTTGGGTCTGTGATTGTGTTTTCGTGGATACCATTTCTGGCTACTGTTTCACGCTCTTTGTGTGTGTAGGTCAAGTGTCGTTAGGTGATGGGTGATTGGGGAGACCTGTGGCTGCCACTTGCTTCTAATGCCGTGGGAGGAAATTATAGCGCCTCAATGCAAGGGACAACTCAGGGAAGCCTGTCTCCCTTGTGGCATTCTACTTAGGGGGAGGTCCATTCTCCCATGACGGGAGGCTCACTACCTCACATTCAACTTGTTCTACTGTCAGACCAGCATTATTAGAAAGTTCTTCTTTATACTTCCTTTGACTCTTCTTCCTGATAACTTAACAACAACATAAGCCACAGCAAGAATAGCTAGCTAATGCACATTGAGCATTTCCCAGGGGCTAGCCACTGGGACAGAGTCAAGTTATAAACTTAACATGTGGAAACCACACTTCCCAGTGTAGAAAACTGAAGACTAGAGAGGTGAGAGATACTTACGCTCAGGACCATACAGCTAGTTTATGGGAGAGCCAACATCCAAACTTAGGCCTGCCTAAAACCAAGTCTTAACACTTCAATTATCACACAGTTCTAAGCTCCATAACTTCCACTCCATAACTTCAAGGAATAGAGCCCAGCTTTTAGAGCACCACGAAATGGAAGATAAAAATGAACCTTTTGAGCCCATATTGGGCACTTTGCTAAGCACCTGGCCTGGGTTAGTTAACCTAATCCATTTTTCATGCAACTGTCCTTTTTTCTCCACATGAGACCTCTTTTCTTGACTTATTTTTTTGTTCCAAGTACATTTATTTTAAAAATATACAATAGCTGAAACTGGTGTGGCTCAGTGGATAGAGTGTGGGGTCCTGAATTGAGGGGTCCTGGGTTCGATTCTGGTCAAGGACACATACCTTGGTTGCGGGTACATCCCCAGTAGAAGGCAGCTGATCGATGCTTCTCTCTCATCCATGTTTCTAACTCTCTATCTCCCTCCCTTCCTCTCTATAAAAGGTCAATAAAATGTAAAAAAAAAATACAATAACCAGTGTCATTTCTATGTATTAACAATGAACAATGCGAATATAGGGGAAATAGCCATTTACAAAGCATAAAGAAAATAGAACATTCAGATATCAGTCCTCCCAAACATGCATGGGACCTGCAAGCAGAAAACTGCAAGAGAATGCTGAAAGAAATCAAAGCAGACCCTTGCCAACGAAGAGACAAACCATGTCCTAGACCAGAGGACTGGACGTTAAGTCATCGATTCTCACCACATCGATCTGCTGATTCAATGCGAGCCCAATCAAAACCCAGCAGGGCTTCTTTCTTGCAGATACCAACAAGCTGATTCTAAAAATGCCATTGCACATTTATTTTGAAAGTGAAACGAGAGGGAGCCTCCAAACCTCAGCTCCCCAGAAAATGCAAGCTGATAACACCTGTTGTCATGTTAAACATCAATTTTTAATAGTTATTCTCTATGTCTGATATGGCTGACTTTGAATGAAATCCTCTCCATGGCACTACCCTTTTTATAAGACACCAGAAACAAAGGCATGTTAAGGGACAAAAGGTTGTAACTGATCAATGCTTCTCTCTCATCATTGATGTTTCTATCTCCCTCTTCCTGCCCCTTACTCTCTGAAATCAATAAAAATACATTAATAAAATGATTGGTATAGTTTTTTTCTCCTTTATTGTAATTTGGGACAATGGAAAAACATTCAGGTAAGAACCACCTTTGAACCTTACTCATCACATAGTCTACCTGATCTCAGAGGGCATAGCCGTTAGTTTTGCTAAAGTAGCTCCTTCAGAATCCTGTCACACTTTCTTCTCAGCTCATGACAAGAACATAGCCCTAGGAATCAGCAACTCTCTGTTTCATGGATCTCTTTTTACACTTAGCCTGTGCCCCTGGCCAATTTGATGGGCTTTGATTGCCTTACATTTAAAATACTTCCTCACTGGAGCGGCTTGCTGATTTCATGAGGTATCTATATGTAAGTGCTTTATAAACTGCAAAACGTAAGTAGACATAGTACTATTTATAATAATAAAAGTATAATATGCTAACTAGACTGGACGTCCTTCCAGATGATCTTCTGGATGAAGCCAGGGCTGCGAGGGAAGCCTGGTTCCAGATGCCAGAGAGAAACTGGCCAGCAGCTGGAAGAAGGAAGGCCTACTCTGGCACGAATTTTGTGCATCAGGCCTCTAGTAAAACAAACAGCACAGTGATAATAACTATAATGTTTTGAGCACCTACTATGCAGCAGACATAGAGCTCCATGCTAGGTATGCATTACATTATCTTGAGTAATCTGGCAAATCCCATAACAGCCTCCACATATGGTACAATTGTCCCTCATTTACAGAGGAAACTGAAGCTCAGAGAAGTTAGGTTAGAAAGCAGCAGAGCCTGGGATTGCAACCCAAATGCAGGAATCCATGCTCCTTTCACTACAATCCTACTTCACACTACTAAGTATTGTTTTCTTCGCCCTTCAGAGTCACGGCACAGGCACAGTTTAATACCATTAAGAAGTGGGAGGTGAGATTGCAGAAGTATTTATTAAGCAAATTGCACCCAGCCTAAAAGGCTGAAGAAACCTTGCCTGGTAATATAGATGCATACACTTTGAGTCAGCCACCATCTCCTGGAAAACCTTTAGGTTCCAGGTTTCCATAGCATTGCTGAATAAAAGACAAAAGTGTGGTATAAAATCCCTTATCAATCATATCTGAGCTTAGATTTTTCATTGGAAGTTGTCTCCTTGGCGGTCGATGTCCAAATCATAAAAGACATAAGAGAGGATAAGGTAAAACACAGATTGTCTTAGCTTTTCTCCATTTCCCAAAATAGTTCATTGTCGTTAAGCTGTTTTCCAAAACAAAACAAGCCTTCTTTAGTCTCAAGGCTCAATTTGGTTTATAACCTTAATAAAACCATATTTTCACTCTTACAAAAGTCAAGTCTCCCATTAAAAACAGGGTAATGACCACACTAATCTTTCGATTCTTCCACTTAATGTGGGTGGTTGCAATATACACAAATTCCCCCTCTTAGGATATTCTCTGCACAGTCGTCTTGGGCCATTGGAATGAAAAAGTGCTCCAGAAAGAAGCTCAGCCAATGTTTTCTTATTCTGCTTAAAAGGAGACTTCATTCATAAACAGAAGCATTGGACCCTTGAGGGTTCATTGATGAGAATGCTTATGAGAAGATATTTCTCAGGAGATTGATTGTGGCTGAGGGGTCTTTACTCCTCACAGGGAACCAACACCACTATGGGGAGTGATTATTATGAAAAATTAAATACTGTTTTAAAATGAGCTTGGGGCATTTTTGCTATTCATTATATGACATCCCCACATTTACTAACAGCATAAGAATTATCTACTTCAATATTTAAAAGTAAGGAAATGATGCTATCAAATAGCATTCTATTTGCGATGGACTCTGCCCTCCAAACTCAGGTTCCATCATCCAAACCAAAGATGTATCTATTTGATGATGCCATGAGACCAAATTCTTAACCTAGAGTTACGTGGCCAGATGGAGTCCTCAAGCTAATCCTCCAAATGCCTACCTACCATGACCCTAGCTTCTCAAACTTTCCCAGATGGATGGGTGATTCTCAATTCCCAGGGGACTTTAAAATGTCTAGGCATCAGTTAAGACTAATCCAATCCATCCTCCAGTTCTTTATAGGTTGTGGCTTACAATTCCATTTACCTGGCTGCCCTCTGCAAACATATAGCGACTGCTCTGAGCTCTGTCCCCAGAAGGAGGAAGGATTTTCACTGGGCCTGTGCAGAATCATGTCTCTTCTAAGGCAGGTTTTGGCAGGCACATTACAAAAGACAAGCCTGTCCCCTACTTCCCTCATTTAGACACAACCATGCCAGCCCTTCTACCTTCAACCACTACCTTTTTTTTCTACCTACTGGTCTACAGCCCTTTTGTGTGATGTACCACTGACTACCTGTGGTTCTCTCAAGAATCATTAGTTAACTCTCGCTGATCCCCTCGTTGCTGTCAGCAGGTTGGGTGCCAGGATAAGGGGTGCCCTACTTGATTGCTCAAAGAAGGAAACTGGTAAAGTTTAAGAATCACCATCTCAGTTGTCCTACTTCATTTTACTTGACAAATTCTTCTCGTCACTTAATTTGGTAGCTGCAATCTCTATTACCCAACATCCCTCAGCACACCCAACCGCTGCTGTGTTCTCACTCAGCTCTTGCATTTAATGAATAATAACAATTCTCCTGGTACCTGCATTATATTATTTAATTTATTACACCAATCCCAGGAATTGAGCACTATCATTCCTATTTTACAGATGGGAAATAGAAACTCAGGGAGCTTGAGAGTCATCACTGGTAGGTGGTACACATGGGATTCAGACTTCCTCCTTCCCGTGTGTGTGAGTGTGTGTGTGTGTGTGTGTGTGTGTGTGTGTGTTTTAAGACAGTGAAGCCAGAAAGAAAAGGGGTAACTATGTCATTTCTTTAGGGAAACATCTTGCATCTGGCTTCTATCAGGCAACCTGTCAGGACCTTAGAAGGTGGGATTTTTCCTCAACATAGAATCCAACTTCCTCCCTTTGTATGACATCACTGCTCCTCTTTCATGTATTTATAACATTACTTTATAACTGTTTGTTAACACATCCAAGTAGCCTTTGACCTCCTTGAGAGAAGGATATTTCTCCCGAAATATGTAACACTTAGCTCGGTGTGTAGCACCAAGAAATTGCTCAGTAAATGCTTATGAATGAAAGGGTGTGCCACTGAAACATTGCAGCTGTCCTGAAGTGCAGCATTATTACCCCCATTTTACATATGAGAAACTGACGTGAGGGTGGAATTAAGCAACCTAACTAAAACTATGGGGCTGGAATGCCCAGGCTCTCTCCCGTATGGCACAGTCATCCATGTAGTAATATCTTGCTAAGTACCTCCAAGCCCAACCAGACATCTAGGTAATCGGCGGGAAATCACTTTGGAAGAGATAAAGCAGCATATAGTACAAACAACATGTAATCGTTATCATCCTCATCACTGCAGAGCTTAACGAAAGCACTTCCTTCCATTAAAAGCACAATGCTGAGCACTTAGGCATCTTACCCTTTGTGTACCTCAGAATCCTCTCCTAGCTGCCAGAGTCACTCCCACTTTGGGGATGCTTGCTGGAGGCAAGCGCTTTCAGCATGAAACCAAGTCCTGCCCTGATGACCCACTGCTAAGGACACTCGGGCGGGCTCTTGGAAACCTGGTTCTCTGCTCTGGCTGGCTCAGCACAGAGATCTCACTACAGACTCTTTTGTGCTACTCCGGGAGCTCCCTGAGGCAGAAGCTATGAGTGAAGATGGGCACAGCCCTTGTGCCCATCACAGGCACAGGTGAGAAAAAATGCCTATGAATGAATGACTGCCCAAGGGAGGACTTTGTAGAGTTTATTTATCATCAGTGGGCAATACAGAGGTGACTCCAACTAGTTGGTGTACAGTGTCCGCAGGCAATGAAGTGTGCGTGTTCAGGGGAGTATACCTCAATGCTCAAATCCACTTGTCTCTAGAGGCTCAAGTGAAGCCCAAGAGAGTGTCACAGGCGGGTTCCCTGAGAACTAGAGGCTGAGACAAAGATTGACAAGTGGGAGATAAATAGGAGGAACTTCTGGAGTCAACATATGTGGAAGGGAAGAGAATAGAAGGGGAGGGGAAGGAAAAAGTGGGCAGAAGGGGAAGCTGAATGGTGATGCATTTGAAGTGATGACTTGAGTCAACCCCATGGAAAGTTCTAAAGCTGGGGTGACTTTTCCACCCCTGTGCTGATAGAATATATAGATGACCTTGGGGAAGGCAGCTCTGAAGGGCGAGTGGTCCAGAAGGGGGCTTTAGCCAAGAGCTGACTGCCAGCAGCAAGGCGAGTAACCTTCATTCTTGCAGGGGGAGATGAGCAGCACATCACAGCATCCACCACAGATCACCCCTCCCTGTCAACAGAGAATCCCCCACCCCCACTCTCCTTTTATACCTTCTTTACAAAGTTTAAAGGCATGCACAGAATAGAAGCATTTGGGATCACAGGCAGACCCCTCTAAGCCACAGAACATCCTTAATACCTGCTTAGTATCAGAACTTAAAGTATAAATGTAAAACCGAAGAAGAAACATTTTCACCATCCGTGGAGGGGAAATGATCATTTGTATTCCCTGATTAGGGTGACAGATTCTGCCTAGTAGATTTGCTCTGTTTGGTGCTCATGACTGATGTGTTTAGACTGTACTTCAATAGAGTAAACAGTAAAGCACCATTCAGACACACCCCTCTCCAAGTCTATCTGTAAATAGGATGTATCTAGTGCATTCATATCTATCTCATTCCATCAGTATTCATTAATTTTATCCATTTATAATTGTGACATGTGAGTACATTTTGAAACCTAAAACCAAAATACAATTACAAAATAGGTGATCTGAAAGCTGTGCTGTCACTTTATGCCGAAATAAATAAAAATGCATATGAACTAACTTCCAGAGAATGGAAAATATAACTCCATGGGAGGGAAAACAAAATAGGGGGCAGCCACCTCACTCATATGCTCATCTGTGAGTGTATTCGTTCATGTCAACACCACAATCTAACGATGCCTGATTTGTTCTGGGCACCAAGCTAGTCACTGGGAAACGGATGATGAGGAATACACAGTCCTCCTCGACAAGGAAATAGATGTGCCAACACACCAAGGGTATTATAATCCACAGAAGGTTCCTGAATGAGTGAGTCAATGGGTGAATGGATGAAAGGGGAAGGCAAGAACAAAACTAGGAGCCCAGGACTATGTGGGAGTTGGGGATGGCTACCTAAATAGAATAGCATTTTCCTTTTTTTGTTTGTTTATTATTATTATTATTTTGTTTAATATATATATTTATTTATTCATTATTTTATTTTATTTTGTCCTGCCTCCAGTTTTGCTTACATTTCTACCAGGATTTTATTTTATTTTCATTTTTTAATTTAATAAATCTTTATTGTTTAGATTATTAAAATTGTTCTTTTTTCCCTATAGCTCCCCTTCACCTGGTTCTCAGCCCTCCCTCTGCCTTACTTTTCACCCCAGTGTCCTCATCCATAGGTGTATGATTTCTGTCCAGTCTCTTCTTTCACCCTCCACACCTCATCCCCCCGAGAGAACTGACAGTCCACTCCCTTTCTATCCCCTGATTCTATTATATTCACCTGTTTATTCTGTTCATCAGATTTTTTATTCCCCTGATTTTTAGATTCACTTGTTGATAGATATGTATTTGTTGTTCATAATTTTTATCTTTACCTTTTTCTTCTTCCTCTTCTTAAAGAATATCTTTCAGTACTAGTTTGGTGGTGATGAACTCCTTTACCTTTTTCTTATCTGTGAAGTTCTTTATCTACCCTTCAATTCTGAATGATAGCTTTGCTGGGTAGAGTAATCTTGGTTGTAGGTTCTTGCTATTCATCACTTTGAATATTTTTTGCAACTCCTGTCTGGCCTGTATAGTTTTTGTTGAGAAAATCAGCTGACAATCATATGGGTGCTCCCTTGTAGGTAACTGTTTTTCCCTTGCTACTTTTAATAGTCTTTCTCTTTTGCTCTTGGTATTTTAATTATGATGTGTCTTGGTGTGGTCCTCTTTGGATTCCTTTTGTTTGGGGTTCTCTGTGCTTCCTCGACTTGTAAGTCTGTTTCTTTCACCAGGTGGGGGAAGTTTTCAGTCATTATTTCTTCAAATAGACTTTCAGTATCTTGCTCTCTCTCTTCTGGCGCCCCCATCATTCTGATGTTGGTACACTTGCAGTTGTCCCAGAGGCTCCTTACACTATTTTCAAATTTTTGGATTCTTTTTCCTTTTCCAGTTGTATTTTTTGCTTCTTTGTATTTCAAATCTTTGACTTGATTTTTGTATTCCTCTAGTCTGCTGTTAGGTCTCTGTATAATATTTTATTTCAGTCAGTGTATGTTTAATTTCTAGTTGGTCCTTTTTCATATCCTTGAGGGTCTTGCTAAATTTATTGGCCTTTTCTAGAAAATTCTTGAAAAACCTTATAACCGTGGTTTTGAACTCTATATCTTTCCTCCATGTCTTTCATTTGTGATCTGTTTCTTTAGAGTCTCCACATTTTGACTGCTTCTCTGAGTTGATAGAGTGGCTTTGTGTACTAGGTGTCCTATAGGGTCCAGTGGCTCAGCCTCCCACTGGCTCAGCCTCCCCAGTGGACACTCTTGGTGTACCCCTTTGTGGGCTGTGTGCACAGTGTTGTTGTAGTTAAGTCTTGATTGTTGTTGGTATTACTGGGAGGAACTGACCTCCAGGCCAATTGGCTGTGAGGATCAGCTGTGTCTATTTTGGGAGAAGTTCTGTCATGATTTTTGTTTAATATAATTTATTGATTTTTTTCAGAGAGGAAGGGAGAGGGAGAGGTAGAAACATCGATGAGAGAGAAGCATTGATCAGCCAACTCCTACCATACCTCCTACTGGAGATGTGCCTGCAACCAACATGCCCTTGACCGTAATCAAACCTGTGACCTTCAGTCCGCAGGCCAATGCTCTATCCACTGAGCCAAACTGGTTAGGGCTGTTTATTATTATTATTTAAATACTAATAGCCCTGTGCACGAATCCATGCACCAGTAGGTAGCTGCTGCCCTCCTGTAGCTGTCTGCCCACTGCCCCGC
Organism: Lasiurus cinereus; assembly: GCA_011751065.1. Lineage (NCBI taxonomy): Eukaryota > Metazoa > Chordata > Mammalia > Chiroptera > Vespertilionidae > Lasiurus > Lasiurus cinereus. The sequence continues at coordinate 43,023,067 of JAAGEH010000480.1, read as the reverse complement.
CCCTCATAGCTTGTTGCCCTGCCCCCTCCTGTAGCTCTCACCTCCCACTTGCTGTTGCCCTGCCCTCTCCTGTAGCTCTCTGCCACCAGCCCACTTGTAGTTTGCTGCTCCACCCTCCTGCAGATCTGTGATCCGGTGGTTATACGCATTTGGTCATTAAGCCTCAGGGCGTACTGGATAATTAACATATTCTTCTCTTATTATATAGGATCTTTTTATGGATTTTGGAGAGGAAGGTAGAGGGAGATAGAAACATCAATGATGAGAGAGATTCACTGATTGGTTGCCTCCTATACTCCCCCTACTGGGGATTGAGCCCACACCTGGGCATATGCCTTGACCAGGAATCAAACTGTGACTCTTGATTCATTATAATAATAAGCCGTTTGATGCTCAGCCACTGAGCTACACCAGCTGGGCCCATTTCCCCTTTTTAAAGGTATTGGACTTTTCCAGGCACAGAAGGTGGATAGGTGTGCCAGGAAGAGGGCACCGTAGGTGCAAAGTGCAAGGGAGGGATAGTTACATCAGGGTGATGTGAGAATGTCAGGAGAGAGATTGTTCTCAGAGTTGTCATGCAAAACAATCATCAGAGAAGTGGGTTAGAATGTATTATTCCTAGGCCTCACGCCTGAAAGGTGGGATCCAGGAATCAGAATTCTCACCACAATCTTCCCCTTGGCAGAATAGCAGGCATTCTGACTTGCCTTCCTGGTAATGCTTTAGATTTTTCACCTGGCAGCATGCTTTCTGTTAGCTTTTGGTAATTGATACTTACCATTTTTAAACAGTTTCCTTTTATTCCTATTTTATTTTTATTTTTATTTGAATTACATAAAATGATTTTTGAAAATCTTTTGATGTAATCATTTTAAATTCCTTTTTAAATGCATCGAGGCAATGATATTTGACTTGTAATATTTAATGTGCAAATCTGTGTGCATCTGAGAAAAGGAGGCGGTTTCTTACTTTGGTTGAAGACCTACTATTGTGCTAGACATTTCCCAAACATTACCTCATTGAATGCTTACAAGATCTTTATGAGATATGCACTTTTTGGTTAATTCTCACCCAAGAATATTTCTCCATTGATTTTTAGAGAGTGGAAGGAAGCAGGAGAGACAGAGAGAGAGAGAGGGAGACACCAATGTGAGAGAGACACATTGACTGGTTGCCTCCTGCACGCATTCTGACCAGAGCCAGGAATAGAGCCTGCCAACCAGGTAGGTATGTGCCTTGGACCGGAATTAAACCTGGAATTTTTTAGTCCGCGGGCCTATGCTCTATCCACTGGGCTAAACCAGGTAGGGTGAGATATGCATTTTTAAATCTCACTTTACATATTAGGAAACTGAAACTCAGAAAAAATTGAGTGGCTTGTCCAGGTCACCAATGCTAAACAGGGGAAAGTTTCCCGAAAGCCCCAGAAAAAAGCAAGGTACAAGGTCCGAAGTTTTTTAAAAGTGGTGGCTCTTTGTTTTCTTTTTTAAGAACAGATCATCTCCCTAGTGACTGTCACTATTTTACCTTTTAATTTCATCTTGTTCTTTCATTCATCTACACACATTAACTAGAAGCTCACTGTGTGTGTTAAGGGCACCATGGTAAATACCCCAATGAACAAGAAACATTCTTAAGACATATTTGCTCCCACCCGTGAGAACAAAGTAACTGCAGTTCGAGTTTGGAGAAAAGGCCATTCTCCCAGGTGGAGAGAATCAGGGAAGACTTCTTGTAGGATTCAAGAGCTTGATCTGGACCTTGAAGAAGAGATGTTGGATTTTAGTATGTGGAAATGTGGAGATAGAGGAAGAACATGGGAAAAGCCTAAGAGTCCCAGAGTGTCTGCAGACAGGGACGAGACCAGATTGCGGTTTTCTGTCTCTGTACAACTGCGCAAAGCCTCCATCCAAGGCTAAGTGCCTCAGGGTTAGTGCCCTCTCCGCCAGAAAAGCTGGAAAACGTCTTAGTGCTTTCACACAAACGTCTACACTAACATGTCTCTGCTAGAAACACTGACTACACCCATCACAGACCTTGAGGTAAATTAACCTGTAAACACAGGAAAGGCAAGGAGGACTTCTGGAGGAGCATTTCTTTCAGCTCAGACGGCGAGGAAGAATAGCTTCTATTTATAAACTACTGCCTTTGTGTTGGCCACACTACATTCCCACTCTCTTACTGCCGCCCATGAAAATGCTGGAAAGTAAGTCATGGTGGTCATCACTATTTTGCAGATGAAGAAACAGGATCAGAATGGTTCCATGATTGTTCAAAGTCAGAACAATTTGAAGGAAGAAGAGGCAGACCTAGAATTATGATGTAGGCCTGACATCCAAACCTACATCATTCTCCTTTTCTCGTGTGTGCACTAGACAAAGAAGGCTTCTGTTCTAGACTCTCTTGTGTCCCTGGGTCCTAGGCCCTAGTGTCTGTGGATGTCTTTATTTTGTTCATTAAAGCTCCCCTCACTCTAACCCCCTGATACCCCTGATCTGGCCGCCCAATACTTTCAGCTCTAACCATGTGGCAAATCCTGAGGACTGCAAAGGCAGGATTGCCCCATGGTTTCTTTGCTAGCCAGGAATAGCTACCACTACTCATCCCTAGCACGGTGCTGACGTTCATGCTCAGAACTGAAGCTCTCCAGGCAGCCAGACTGGCATCTGAATCTTGGGTGTCCCACAACCTGGCCAAGGGCTCTCCTAGCACACGGTCCAGGCAGGAATCCCTTCCTTCCCTGAAGAATAAGGTTGGTGAAAAGTATCAGTATGACTTGGGGGTATGTGGTCCCGTGTTAAAACCCTACCCCTGTCACCTCCTGGCTATGTATATAGGTCCTCAAACCTCAGTCTTAATGTCTGAATCTACTCAACACAATAGCACGTATCTTGAAGGGCTTGTAAGCATTAGAGGGGCCTGGCACATAGTAGCTGCCAGCAGGGAATTCTTTTCAACATCCCTCCTTTCTAGGCTGGTTCAGGAGTGCTGCAGTCACCTTGTGTCTGCAACAGCAAACTCAAGGTGCAGCTCACAGGAGAGCCCAATGAAACAGGATAAATCTTGAACTTCATCCTGTCTGTACCTCAAAAGTCTAGGGTAGAGATGGGCAAACTAGGGCCCTCAGCATAAATCTGGCCCACTGTCTGATTTTTTAAAATAAATTTTTTTTGGAATAAATCCATGCTCATTCATTTCATTGGTTATGGCCGCTTTCATGTTATGATGTCAGCACTGAGTAGATGCAATGGAGACAGTTTGAGCCTGCAAAGCCAAAAATATTTACTTGCAGAAAAAGTTTGGGAAGCCCTGTTCTTGTGCATGGGAACTTTCAATGGGGGGGACCTGTGAGGGTCTTTGATGAAAAACACATTCCCCGGCTTCTTCCCCACTCACATGTTATAACCTCTTTTCCTGGTTTATCTATTTTTCTCTTTAGCTCTCTGGACCATCACATAACTTTTATATCACTCATTTCCTTATATATGTTGTTTATTTTTCTATCAATTCCACTATAAAGCTCCATGTGGGCAGGGATTTTTGTATGTTTTGCTCATATATCCTGAAACCTTGACCAGTGCCTGGCACACAAGTGGGTACCCCACACATATTTGTTGAATGAATAAACATGGATTTTATGGAAAAAAGTTGTTCAATCGAAGTGTGTTGGAGGATTTCTCTTTCATGGATTAATTTTGAACTTTTAGAGGAATCTAGTTACACATACAACCCTTGGAAGAAGACCATTATTTTTTTAATATTATAGATGAGACAACTGAGACTCTGGTTAAGTCAGTGCTTCTCAAACTTGAACCTGCACACGAGTCACTGGGGATCTTGCTACCATGCAAGTTCTGACCCAGGAGGTCCAAGCAGGGACATGAGGTACTCTCAGGAGGTCCTGAGTGATGTTAATGTTGCTGGTCTATGGCCCACATTTGGGTAGAGGGGTTTAAAGCATCCATTCAGCATTTATAGCTAAGACTTGGAGGAGTGGGGTTTGGAATTTGGAGCTCATGGAGGTCATCATTTCCTTTTTGTTCTCTCTTCTCTATCCACATGTACCTCTCAATCCTACAGTCTCACAAGACTTGCCCCACCTCCCCTCTAAGGCTGCTCCCTATCTCCAAACACTTTGCCTCCAGTCTCCTCTTCTGTGGGCCCTCCCTCCCCCACCTCCAGCATTTTCTGCACAAGCTCCTTGACTTTACCTACACACATGCCCAGGACTTTCTGATCCTTCAAGTGGCTAATCTTACATTTCTCCACTATTTTAGGGAGAAATAAAAATCAGTACTTCTCTTCATGGGCCCCAGACAAGTTGGCTTCTTTTCTCAACTCGACCTCATGACTTGTATGAGTGACTACTGATGGCCAAATGTCAGGGTATGCCCACTCCCTCCACTTCCATCTGTCTACAGCAACTCTGCTAGTGTCAACCTCTCTTCCTGCAATGGCCTTCTCCTTGTGTTTCTTGAGATCTCTGTCTGCTTCTCTGTTGGCTTTTCCAGATATTCTCTCCCTCTGAACATTTCCCCAAAGGCTGGCATGAGTTTCAGATTCTAGGATCTGTGACTCAGAACTCCAGTCTGCACCAATTGAAGGGCTTTTGTTATCCTTATACCTTGAATTACAAGTACCTGTATATTTATCTCCTACACACCCAAACTTTTCATCTTTGATTTCATCAGGGTGCCCAGAACAATAAATGCATGTTAGAAAGTGGACATCTAAAGACAGTACCAGGTACACTCGTTAAGAGACTGAAAGGGTGAGGTGCCCGGACGTTATGATAGGTCACTGCATGCCCACAAAGACTGTGGAACATCTATGCCGTAAGAACCTCTAGAAGATCAAGGAGCTCTCAGGGGCCACTGTGATATGTGCCCTCAACTCTCATAATTTTTGAAAAGGGAAAGAAAGGAAGTAACATTTTGTGAGTGGCAACTTTGTGATAAGCACTTTACAAAATCACCTCATTCCCTTTTCAAGGTAATTCTATGAGTTAGGCATATTGACCCTACTGTAGAGCTAAGAATAGGAAAGCTCAAAGAATTCAGAAAATGTTCTCAAGGCTGCTTAACTGGTGATCTAAAGCTCTGGTTATCTCTCTTACCACAGAGAAGGGACTTGAACCCACAGCTGCATAATTATAGTATTGTTTTCTCCCCTATCCTTTTGCAGATGCTCATAATTCTTCTTTCTCCAGTATGGCCTAAACCTGTCTCTAAAAATACTATCTCTGACCCATTAAACAGTGAGTCACCCAACCAAGTGCTCTTATACTACAGTGCACAAAGACACTTCTCAGTTGACGTGTCTAGTATTTAATGTTATGCTGGTCTCTCAGGTAGGCTTGAGCACTGTTAGGGTGAGGCTACAGGTCCTGGTCACCTCTCCAGCCACAGTGTCTGGAATATAATATGCATGTTCAATGTCTATTTGTCAAGTGAATGAATGAGCCAAGGAAGCAAGTTCTTTGGTACTCCTCGTATTGCTGGTAGGGCTCTGTTGATTTCTAGTCTGGTAGTAGTACCAGACTCTCATCTGCTCATTGCCTGGGTCTAGTGATCTGTGGCCCTAAGAACTGAGCAGAGTGGCTGGAAGAGGCTTTTAGCTCCATCTTCATCTGTGAAGGCTTCGGCAGATGAGTACTGACAGACATGGCTTCGTTCACAAGGCTGTATTTCCCAGGGGTGGAGGACAACATGGAATGATGGGTAATATACTTTACCAGGAGCCAGGCATTGTGAATTGAAGGCCATATTATTTTCATAACTGAAAGTGTGATTTCACAAACCTCTCTGGACCTCAATTGTAAGGTATGGAAAATGCCTAATAGGAATATGAGACCAATTCAGTGGTTTTCTAATTTTATATTACCAAGAACCTGTTTATGAAATATTTCCCTTTTATCCTCATACTTTGAAAAGGTCTGGTCTAATAATGAGAAAAATCACCATCATTACTTAGAAAGTGTGATAATAAATGAACTGGCAATCAGCCAACAAAATGCAGTGATAGCATGAGATAACTCAGGCTAAAACCTAACTAAGATACTTCCAGCCCAAAGCAAAGACCCTGGATGTCACCTGTGAAGATGTTTCTAGATAAAGTCAGGATTCCCTGTAGGCTTCCTGAAATAGTGGAAGCAGTTGAGGAATTTCTTCCTAAACTTTAAGCCCCAGCGCTACACAAATGGATTCCAAAGTTGCCAAGACCGTGATTCTGTTTTACGTTTGCAAGTCTTGCAGGAGGATTAGATTGATCTCTTGCTGGAATCTGAGTATTTCTAACTAGAAAACTATACTGACAACAGAGAAACAGCCCTTTACATCTTCAAAGATAGGGGATGAAAAAATCCAAGATGGCAGAAACATAATGGACATGAACAATGACTGTGTTTTCAAATGGCAAACATCTACACAAAATAAAAATTGGGGCTACAAGATGGCTTAGACAGAAGTGAGTATGAGAAACCATAGACACTTGGTTGGTGCAGGAAATGCATGCTACAGTTTCCCTTACAGGGCACAAAGTAAAGTTAACCCAGGGTCGATACTTACAAGTAATAGGAGTAGGAATAAGCATTTCTTCTATATATTGATGGGCAGTCAGATGGAGGAAATGTCCAAAAAGGGGGAAAAAGAAAAGACAAATAAACAAGAATTAGATTTATATAAAATCTTGATTCTTAGAAATGCACATAGTATTTTAGCATCCCTTAACTCAAGGAGATGCACGTTTCTCTACTAGTTATCACTGCTGAGAATCAGACACTTTCAGTGCTAGAAAAAATGAAAGAGACTTCTTCTATGATGGAGAAATGCACTACTCATAAGAGGAAGCTACATCTCACATTGGATATGTCAGTTGTTTGAACATTCTTTCTTTAGGTCACCTAAAACTAGCACTGTTGATTATGACATTTTCATTTTGGATCAGATTGCTCTGACTAGTCTATCCTTTTTCACATGACAGTGCTCCTATGATCAAAGGAAAAGCATAATGACTTCTATCTTTTCTGTTTCAGGTTAAATCACATCAGTCTCTATTTATAAAGGTCATGCCAGAAGCAAGGAAATCGTGTAGCCAGCATCCAAGATGGCTCTCCAGTGATTCACACCTCCCAGTGCTCACACCTTATGTGTACTGTCTTGCCCCACATTAAATAAGATCTGGCCTATCTAACCAACAGAATGCAACAAATGTTATGTTTTGGGACTTTCTAGAACAGGTCAAGAAGAAGTCTTGCAGCTCAGTCTGGGTCTTTGCAACTCTCACTTTGAACCCGGAGTCTCCGTGTAAAAAGTCCAAGTATTTCGAGGTTATTATGCTGGGGAGAGCATGTGAAGAGACCATGTGAAGAGGCCCCAAGATGGCGTGAAGAGCTCCAGCCAGCCCCAGCAGTAGATAACTGAAGCAAAATTCAAACTTCATGAAAGAGCATTGCACTAACAGAGAGGAATTCCAGTTTTTAGTCTAAAGAGACTACATCTTGAATACTGAGCCTTTATTTCTTAATCTGGTTCTTAGATTAGTTGAACTAGATCAATGACTTGGTAAATAACAACTTAAACAGCTTTGAGGTGTGGAAACATATTATGCCTTAGCATTCCTACCATTTGCTAACTGATGACCTCAAGCAAGTCACTAAATATCTCAATTTTTCCACCTTAAGGATGAGGGTAATAATTATCTATTTGCAAAAGTCATTAACATTAAATTATATTAATTTAAATTATATTTAAATTATATACAATAAAGTATTATAAATAAATTATATTAATCTAAAGCAATAGATTATATTAGTCTAAACACCTGAAATAGAGTAGGCCTTAATAAAGAGGAATTTATGACCCAACCTCATCCACAAATATAAGGTTTGCAGCTTCTAACTCTGGTGACCAAGAACAAAGTGTTCACCTCTTTAGGGATATTAAAACAGTGATAAAATACAAATAAATAATTAAGTAGCACTATTATATAGTCAGGCATTGTTCTTGGCTGTTATCAGGCATTGAATTATGTATCCTCACAACCACCCTGGCAGATAAGTATTACTACCACCCCCTACATTACAGATGAGGAAACTGAGGCAAAAGAGGTTAAATATCTTGCCTAAGATCACTCAGTTGGTAACCAGATTTGATTGGAACATGACTCTAAAGCTTATGTTCTTGACCACAAACCTGGGCTTTTTTTTTTTTTTGAGAAAGGAAGAAAATAGATGTGTGAGTCAGGCATTGCGATGCCACATATTTATCTCTCTTAATCCCACCCACAGCCCTAATAATGGAGCATTATTTTCATTTTTATATGAGAATCTCAGGTTCTAAGAGATCACTCTTCACTAGGTCTAAGGTTTTGTGTATTTTGGGGCCAGTTGCAAGACCTTCATCCTGAGCCAGGATTTCATCACTGTCAGCAGCCCCAGGCAGCACTCAACGTTCTAGCCCCTCTGGCTTTTATACTGTTAACCTTCAGGTCTTACCTCTACCTGAACTACCTCCTCATGACAACATGCTTCCTTAGCCTTCAACCACCACTTCCAAACAGCTTTTCTGAGTTACCCTGTTTGTTACCAAAAGCCAGTGCTATCAAGGCAACTCCAGAATGACAACTGGCAATCTTTTATTAATTGAGTAACTTTTCCCAATTAAATGGCAAAGTATTCCAGGCAGGGATTACAGTTTTTATTCTGTGACCAAAACACAATATATGTGTTTTCTGTAAGGCTTAAAGAAGATTTACTGAAGGTCTAAATTTATAAGGATACAGTGATATTGCAAGTAACAGATTGCCTGAGACCAAAAATCCCGAGCAACAAGACAGCTGTGCTTAGAAAAAAAAACAAAACCCAAACTTAATAAATAATGTACTGCAAAATTTTATTTTCAGCTGGCTTGCAAGATTGACTTCAGACAGCTTCCCTTTTTGTTCCATGCTATGTAAACAGGACTAAATTGTCTATTTAATCACCTAGTTGACCATTTACCAATCCATCTAGCACATAAACCCATCCATTCATCCCTCCATCCAACCATCCATTTATCTATCCACTAAACAATCTATCCATTTAGCCCATAAACACACACACACACACACACACACACACACACACACACACACGCACACCTAAATGGAAATACTCGTCCTGTGTATCTCCATGCAACCCTGACTCTATAGGGTCCCGACTCTATAGGAAACCCAGTCCAAAGAGCCAAAGGCATACAAAAAGAATTCTAAACTTTAATTTTCATCTTTTACAAACTGTAAGAGAAACCTGTTTGAATCGCCCACCATCTCATAATGCTTTCTGCAACCTTTCATTTTTCAAGATCCCTCTACCTGTTACAAAATAACTAAGCAACGACAGCAAAATATACCCTCTCTCCTTTCTCTTCTTTCTTTTTCCCTTACATTTTGAATGTAATTGATTTAGCTTCTTTCATTAAGTCCTTCCTGGTCCCCTGTACCTGTAACCCCTTCTCTGCCTGATGTGTAGTTCAGTATCACAAAAGAAAACAACTAACAGCAAGAGAAAAACTCTCTTTGAAGAGTGACAAAGACACTCTAAGACCAAAGAAGATGAGCACTTCAGGGGAAGAATCTAGAACCATATTATGTATCCTGGAAATATTTGGCTACAACTTTGGTGAAGACTTTGAACCAGTTGGACCCATAAGGAGCAGAGAAAACAGGGAGCATCATGTCCATATCCATAAGGTTAGGGAGAAGACCTCGATTGAACCAAGAAAGAGGACGCAGCAGGTGTTTGACTTCTGGATCCAGGAACTAACTGTGGATCATGATGGGACTAAAGAGATGCTGATACAGAATCCCGAGTTGTGATGATCTGCCTATTACTTAGGGGTTTCTTTTCTTTTAATAACACTTTCCCTTTAGGTTGCTGTGGACAGTGTTCTGGCCAGCAGTAAGTTAGTGACAGACTCAATCAGCAATGAAGTTTTTCACTTAAGAGGTAAAGGAGCCCACAAAATCCTTTACTGGCCTTTGGGAATCTCTAGACATGAGAAGACATTGCAGGTTAGTGGAAAGAGTGTAGGCCTAGGCTTAATTTCTCTTTTTCTCCCTCTTTACCTTTTTCCTCTTTTTTTCTCTCTTCCCCTTTCCTTCCCTTTTGCCCAATAGTACATGATTATTAACTAGTTCAGCAAAACAAGTTTTCTCCAAAAGATACTGCATATATAAAAACTGACTGGCAAACTCCCAACCTCTGCCCATGGCCACAACACCTGAGATTTGCCTCTTGGGGAGAAATGGTGATCATGTGATCGCTGTTGGCTGGGTCTGATGGATGATTTTCATAGAGGTGGAAGATGAAGACATGTAGAAGAGGTTAAAAACACACAAAAGGACTCCCTTTATACTTGCTCTCACCCAGGAAACAGAAAGCCCTTTCCTCCCTTCCCGAAAGTCACACGTTTCAGAAATAGCTGTTGGGAAGGAAGTGAAATTTCTTCACAAGCTCACAGCCGATGGTGACGTGGGTTAAGCCAGGCTTTAGAAAGAGCAAAATTGGAGGAGCATATCTGACTTACAAATCAGTGACAAAGAATGAGAACACTGCAGGTCTATAAAATAGAAATGCAATTCTATTAAACTGGCTAGTTTTCCCAGGAAGACAATGCCAGCCTCCAATGTGCCTGCCATTCTAAGAAACACGATGATGATCTTGTAAGTGCAATGCGCTTACCCCATTACACCCCCTTACCCCCAATCAAACCTAGCAGCTGACTTATCTCCAAGACATTCAATTCAATACAGCCACATTTTAAGAATGATGGTGATAATATGACAATGAAGTGCTGTCCTTAACCCTCTGAGGGGATCTTGCTCCCCAATATTAACATAGTGCCTTCTCTTCCCCTAACCTCTCCAACCACAAAGCAGCAGCTGGATGAGAACTTTAACTCTTCGATCATTCGCTTGGGAGCCCGAGGAAAAGAGTGGTCATTTTAGACAAATGATGTTAAAAAAAAAAAAAAAAGACAAGGTCCTGGCACAGCAGGCACTGACTGATTGAGAACAGTACCTTCTGAAACACAGGGACATTCTAGTGCCATAATGGCTAAGAGAAGGCTGATTATATAGTGAGAACCATGATATTTCTGACTCACTGACGGCTGAAAATAGGAAATTATTATCATTTTTGTTTCATTTTTCTTCATTATATATTCGTATAACCCCTTATCTTTAAGCTAGACCACCTTATCTTTGGGGGAAATCTATCCCTTTGTTTTTGTGGAGAGTGAATTTCAGGAGCACTTTTTATTCTAAGATGGAAGCAAGCCCCTGGATTTGTTCTGAATTCTGTAAGTAACCAAATCCAGAGCTTTAGGCTGAGATGGTAAGCAGTTTGCTTAATAATGTAAGAGTCCCTTTAAATTGGGGGCAGGGAAACTTGCAGGACATATTCTTATAATGTAGGTAGGTACATGTTTGGTTTGCTCTGGCAGATTGGGGAAGTGGAAAGGTGGAGGCCAAGGTTGCGGCCATGGTGTTGAAGCTCAGAAGACATGAAGGTGTATGGTCGGCATAGAAACCTGGTACCAGGCAGGGACTAAGCAGAAGTGGGCAGGAGGCCCCTCTGTTTAGAGGGATAACCAGTGCACTACAGGCACAGTCACAGGTAATGTTGATCAACTTTCCTGGTGGATATTTCCCTTCCCTCTCTGCAATTCCACTGCATTATCCTCCCCTTGTCAGTGCCTGATAAACCAGATGGCAGTCTAGGAACCTTGAGGATGAGGGAGGGATCTGTACCCTGGCTTCCTTGAACAACACAATCTATAGGAAACACATACCATAGGAGAACACTGTGTTGCCTGACCAGACTTGTGCAGGGAGCCATCCTGCTGAGAGGTGACAAGTAGCCCAATCCAGCTGGGAAGGTTCTGTGGGACATAGAGAAAGGAAGGAACTTTCCCTTGAGATTATTCCACTACTGAAAGCTTTATGCTGGGAATGCTGCTGCTTAACCAAAGGAAAATCAGGGGTAAAAGAAGATGAAAAGAGCAAAGCATTACTTTTTTGCATCTGCATTTCTGGGCTCACCTGTGTTCCTGGGGCTTCCCCGTTATTTTGATGACATGACCAATCACAACAGAGCAGTGAAATTAGAGAAGACATTTTTCATGATATAAAGAATCCCGCAACACATTAAGGTGGCCAAACATAGGGATCACTATCTCATAAGAAACTGGCCATCTCAGGGCCACACAGAACGCAAGCAGCACATGCCTTCAGCCACCAACAAGATGAACCACAATTGGCCCAAGTATTTCAGGACCTCTGCAATCATAGACATAGATCCTTGCTGGAAAGTGATTAACAGATCAATGAACGGGCCATGAGACAGTGTTGTGGCCACGTGCTCACGCCATAGTCAGCAGGACAGCAGCCCAGACTCACCTCCTTTTGATGGTGAGCATCACGCCCAAGAGAATGATGATGAACATGAGAAGGCCAGCAATCACTCCAGCCATCTTCACGGTGTTGTCCACCTGCTTCTCTGGCTCCACGGTGTTAGAATTCTGGGTGGAAGCACCTTTCAGGGGAAAGGGGGAGGATAAAGATGTTGAAAAGGCTCATACATGTAGTTAGGCAATAATGGCAATGGAATGGCTTATATTTATTGAGAGCTAACTGTGTGCCAGGCACTGTGCTAAGAGTGTTACACACATTATCCCATTCAATCCTTCTGAGGATGAATCCCTTATGAGGTTGGAATTATTATTGTATCCACCCCCCCTTTTTTTTTGCAGATGTAAAAAGGGACATTTAGAGAGAGAAACCAAGATGGCAGCATAGGTAAACATCTAAACTGCTGCTTCGCACAACAATTTCAAAACTATAACTAAAAGACAAAACGGACATTATTCAGAACCACAGGAAGGTTGGTTGAGTGTAAATTCTACAACTAGAAGGAAATAGAAAAGCACTGCGATTCAGAGGAGTGCAGGAGGCAGAGGTACTAAAATGCATGCACGGAGAGGACAGGCAAGTGAGTATAAGGCTGGCTTTCTCAAGTGGGGAGGAGATAAAAGCTCCTAACTACGCAGAACTCCAGTTCTGGGCAAGACTCTGGGGATCCAGATTCATATGGGGTAAAAATTTTCTGTCAGGAAAGAGAAGAGCACACTGAGACTCAGAGGAACTGTGGAAGGCAGAGGTACCAAGGCCCCTGTGCTTAGAGAGCGGGCAACTGAGTATGTAGGAGGGAGACAAAAGCTCCCAACTGCACTGAACTCCAGTTCTGGGCGAGACTCTGGAGACCTAAACTCATTTGGGTAGAAACTGGACTGTTTGGCAGCAGGCAGAACTCGAGGGAAGCTTTTTCTCAGAGATGCATGCAACGATTACCATGGGACACTGAAACCAAGGGACCTATTAGGGCAGGGATGACAGGAAACCGATGCTGTCTGCTCTGCCCTGAGACTCCACCCCATCCAAGGTGAGCAAAGAGGTTTTTGCAAGTCTTGTCTCATAAGGGTGTCTCCACCACAGAAGTTCTCCCAGCGTAGACACAGCTGATTCTCACAGCCATTGGCCTGGAGGTCAATTCCTCCCAGTGATACCAACAACAATCAAGACTTAACTACAATAAGACTGTGCACACAGCCCACAATGAGGTGCACCAAGAGTGTCTACTTCAGGTAATTCAGAATATCTAGCACACAAAGCCACTTTATCAACTCAGGGAAGCAGCCAAAATGCAGAGACAAAGAAACAGATCACAAATGAAGGAAATGGAGGAAAGCAAATGACTGGATATAGAATTCAAAACCACAGTTATAAGGTTTTTCAAGAATTTTCTATAAAGGGTCAATAAATTTAGCAAGACCCTCAAGGATATGAAAAAGGACTAACTAGAAATTAAGCATACACTGACTGAAATAAAAAAAATATTATACAGAGATCTAACAGCAGACTAGAGGATCACAAGACTCAAGACAAAGATTTGAAATACAAAGAAGCAAAAAACACTCAACTGGAAAAGCAAAAAGAAGAAAGGAGCCAAAAATATGAAGATAGTGTAAGGAGCTTCTGGGACAACTTCAAGCGTACCAACATCAGAATTATTGGGGTGCCAAAGAGAGAGCAAGATACTGAAAACCTATTTGAATAAATAATGACTGAAAACTTGCCCCACCTGGTGAAAGAAATAGACTTACAAGTCCAGGAAGTACACAGAACCCCAAACAAAAGGAATCCAAAGAGGACCACACCAAGATACATCATCATTAAAATGCCAAGGGCAAAAGACAAAGAGAGAATATTAAAAGCAGCAAGAGAAAAACAGTTACCTCCAAGAAGCACCCATATGACTGTCAGCTGATTTCTCAATAGAAACTATTCAGGCCAAATGTTAGTGGAAATAAATATTCAAAGTGATAAATAGCAAGAACCTACAACCAAGAATACTCTACCCAGCACAGCTATCATTCAGAATTGAATGTCTGATAAAGAGCTTCACAAATAAGAAAAAGCTAAAGAAGTTCATCACCAACAAACCAGTATTATATGAAATGCTGAAAAGTATTCTTTAAGAAGAGGAAGAAGAAGAAAAAGGTAAATATAAAAATTATGAATAACAAATACATATCTATCAACAAGTGAATCTAAAAATCAAGAGAATTAAAAATCTGATGAACAAAATAAGCTGGTGAATATAATAAAATCAGGGCATAGAAAGAGAGTGGACTGACAATCCTCGGGGCAAAGGGGTGTGGGGGATGCAGGAAGAGACTGAACACAAATCGTACACCTATGGTTGAGGACAGTGTGGGGGCGGGGCGGTTAAGCACAGAGGAAGAGGTGGGAACCAGGTGGAGGAGAGCTATGGGGGGAAAAACGAGGAACAATTGTAATAATCTGAACTATAAAGATTTATTAAATTTAAAAAAAGGGACATTCAGAGAAACTGAGTCCCTTAGGGTTATCCTAATCCTCAAAGAGAGGATTTTATCCCGAATACTGCTTATCTCTAGGATCAAGCCATGGAATTACAGTTCCATTCTTGAGTTCATGAAATTATTCCAAACTCTACTTCATCCTTTCAGGTAAACGGCGAAAACAACATCTTTATGTTAAGGTCGCACAATAAAACTCACTGTGTTTACAAAGATAAAAACACAGTTTTGTGTTGTGCCTTACATGAAGCAAATGGTGAGGTAGAAATTTAGTGTTTTAAAAGGAAATTTCCTTGGATTCAAAGAATGCTTGTATGTGACCAGGTCCATGTTTTGAATGTAGTACTGATGCTGCAGGCTTTGTCAGTCTCGAACTCAGTTCCAGATAGAAGTGTCCTCTGTCCCCAGGGCTGGGCCCTTTCATGGACCCACCTTTGTCAGTCCTCACAAGCACTCCAATAAGAAATGATTTTTCCATTTTGAGAAAACGAAGGGAACCTGCTGAAGGTCACATGGCTAATAAAGGTCAGGGCCAGGATTCCACAGGTTTCTGACCCGAATCTAGGCAGTTAGAAACCCTGTATTCCACTCTCAAGTCCCCTGCTCCCATACAATGATTTTGCTAATAGCAAAAGCCAGCAGGCAGAGAATGCCTAAATTCAACCTCTTCATACAACATACCAGGGAACAGAGGCAACTTCCCCCTCCAGACACCTGTGTGCACTGCTGGTCCGGCATCCTGAGGAAACCCCTCCTGTTGCTCTTCAACTTCCCAAAGTGGCACCAGGACTGTGTGAGGCCCCTAAATCCAAAGCATCCTCTTCCTCCCCCATCCCTATTTTTCTGCTACTTCAGCACCAGCTCATCCATCATCAGCGACATCTTCTCTGGTTGCCTGTGCCCCTGGGAGAATTCATGTCTTTTCTCTCAATTCTGATAACTCTACAACACTTTGCGCATACCTTAATGTCCCGATATTATTAGTTATTTGTTTTCCCATGTGTCTCCTCCAGTGATCTGCAAGCTCCTCAGGGGCAAGGTTATCTCTTCTATCTTTGCTTCCTCGTGTTAGCCCAGAGCTTGGCTCCTAATAGGTGTTCCCTTAATGTTCGCATTGTTCAATGTGTAGCTGAAGGGATGACATCACTGCCCACACACATTTGTTCTCATGAAACCAAACTGAGTTTCTCCTTTTCCAGCCACGTGTTCATAGACCTCAGCTGCGTAGATGGGACATTAATGCTCTTAAGCTATGATTCTGAGTCCTCAGACTCTCTAATGGTTAAGAACATCCCTCCAGCACCCGGATGCATCCCCTCTTCTTGCATAAGAGCGTCTATTGTTTACTTTATCAGAGCACCTTCCCCAGACTCTCTTGTAACTCAGACAAGCTGGGTTTACTCAGCCAAGCTTCCCTAGTGAGAAGGGTAAGTCTTCCAGAACAGAGAGTGGGTCCTAGTCACCTCTCTAACACCAGTGTCTAGTCCAGGCGTCCTTCCTTATAATTGCTGGTTAACTGATAATTACTGAATGACATATAGGTAAGTGAACCACAGTTATTTGCTTCATTCATTAATTTGCTACTGAGTACTCATGAAGTGTGCCAAACTGGGCTATGTGCCAAACTACGCTATCAGTGGGGTCAGAGTTCCTCCTTTTGGAAGAAGTTATGGAGGAGGTTTTTTTTTTTTTCTTTTTTCCAGTTCCCCTCACCAGCTGAAGACAAGACTAGAGTATCAAATCCCAACACCATCTGCACAGGCTTTACTTATCTAGAGCCAGAGAATTCCTGGGGGAGCCAGCTCACTGTCTCTTTGGCAGGGCTGGGCTCACATCCCAGAGCTGGGGTTCCCAGTAGCCCTCAGGCAACCCCCCCTTTCCCTGTTTGGAGACAAGAATTCTGAGCTATATCTAGTCCCAGAGACATATAATGTGACTAAGTATAAAGGAGGCTGAGCACCTCAGAGCAGTTTCCTTAATAGTGTCAGAGTCTTCGCATTTGGATTTGAAGGGATTGTTGGCTCTGGAGCATCCGTTCACAGGCGTAGCTGAACTTGACTTAGTGCCCGCTATGAGACTGGGGTACAAAGGCAAAGGAGACCTGCTGAAGATCCCAATTCCCCAGGAACACTGTTATTAGCTTGGCCTATGAGTGTCACACTTTATTCATTCCATACATAATCACAAGCACCCTCTATGTGCCAGGCATGTGGTGATACATAGTGAGAAAACAGGTGCAGCTCAGTGAGTGTTGGATGGGGCTTAGGGGATAGGCTTAATGAACCAAGAATCAATGGGAGTAAGCTTTCAAATCTATGAAGGATCAGAACTGAGAGGCACATGACACTTGGGAAGCGTATAATGGGGAAATGAATAAGTGAATCTCTTCTGAGAGGAAGTGGCCAGTGGGCTCCAACAGAGGACAGGCTCTAACCAGTGGAAGAGAAAGTGAGAGAGTCATATGGGAACAGCAGAAAAAAAAACAGCACTGGCCCAGGCTGTGTGATGGGGCAAGGATCTCAGAGCATTCAAGAAATGAAAGAAACGTAGTAAGATGAGCGTGAGAAAGAAGCTGGAGAGGACAACACGGGCCAATCCACATTGGACACAATAGGCTGCAATGGGAGTTTTTGTCCTTAACCCCAAGAAAAATAGAAAGCCATTGAGTGTTATTCATGAGGCAATGATGCAGTCAGATTTGTATTTCTAATACATCATTCTAGCTTCACTGTGGAGCCAAAGTGGATGGGAGAGATAAATTTTGTAGGCAAATAGGTGGGGGATGATGTTGCCAGACTAAGATAATGGCAGTGCAGACAGAAAGATGCAATAAGAGAGGTAATTACCTAAAATATATATAAATAAAACCTCTTGATGGATTGTAAGGAAATAAGGAAGAGGGGACTGTGGAGGAGGATCACAAGTCCAGCTTTTATAACAAAGTGGATGATGGTGCTTGCTGTTCTTGGATCCAGGAAACAATAGAAAAGGAATAGCTTGAGAGGGAAAATGTGTGTGTTTGGGGAAGTCTGAGCTTGAGAGATACTCTAGAAAAGTAGGAGCTCTAAAAGGTCTGAGCTGGAGGTAAAAATGTGACTCATATGCAGCTAGATGGTGCCTGAAGCTGGGAGTTGATGAAGTCACCCAGGGGGAGAATGAAGAGTGAAAGGAGACACAGACTTAGATAGAGACTGGAAGGTCTGTGTTATTTAGTGAGTGGGTTGAGGAAGATGAGCCTGCATAGGAGGAGGAGAAGAAATGGCCAGACAGGTAAGAAAAAGAACCAGGAGCATTGTGTCCTAGCACCAATAGAAGAAGGTGATTCAAGAAAGAAGAAATTAACAGTGCCAAGCACTGCTCCTAAGATAGAATCAAGCTCTATACCCAGATGAAAGTGAGATTTTGGATGCCTACTTGAAAACCTTTCCCAAATAAGTTCTAAGATGTTTCTAAACAGAAGCATCTTCAGCAGTAATCAGGAACTACCAATGGGACATATTTAGGGGGTCACAGAGCATCTGAGACATTCAGAGAGGCCACTTCAAAGGCCACAGCCCAGTGATTTAAACAGATTCAATGAATTCAGCCAAGAGTCATCAAACTGACATGCCAGACTCTATACAGCAAAGTTACTGTGAGGAGCCATGCTTGGCTGATCCACCTAGACTCCAGATACAGGGACATGAATATCCCCTGGGACATGGCAAGTCTAACTCCCACTTCAGCATCCTTTTACGGGCCTTTGCTCAGGCTGCTGGGGATCTGTGCCTCTGTTCATAAAGGAAGTGCTGACAGTGTTTCAAGGGGATATAGTATAGAGGAAAGGGCTCTGGGATCAAAGGCCAGGCAGCATGCACAGGTGCCTGCTATATCTGAGAGGAAAATGAGAAAGATAGAGACAGAGGATAAGCCAGTCCTGGTCTAGCTGCAGTCAGGAATGTGTCCATGGGGCTCCACGAGCAGATGAGAACCTGTGATAGGACTTAGGAAGCACATGAGGTTGGTTAGTGATGGGGGCTCCTGGCATTGTGATCAGCTGTCTCAGGCAGGTGTGGAGCTCCTTATCAAACAGAAACTCGTATCGCTACTTCTTAAAAATTTAGCTAAAATGTACTGATCCATTACTGGGTGTCGAGCAATGTGCTAAGCACTTTTCACATAAGTCATTTGATCTTCTTAACACTTGACGCACAATGAGCTAGTTTTATTTTCTCTTTTATATAGATTAGAAATGTTCACAAAAAGGTGGCGTGACTTGTCCCAAGCATTAATCTAATTAACGAGTTTCAGAGCTGGGATTCTGTGTTTGGGGCTCATCCCTTTATCATTACAATGAACTGTCCTTGCTGAGAGTTGTAGTTAAGGAAATGCCAGTTCTCAGTCCACATAGAAGGAGACCCACTGGCCTGAAATCCAAGGGAACTCTTCAGAGAGGCAGAACTGGAACTATTCAGCACATAGTAGTTACATTACATTTGCCCTTAAGCCCATTCTTTTCATGAGAGTCAAACCCCAAAAAGCTCTGTCCCTGGCCCTAGATGACTTCTATCAATTAAGCAGGAACTGGGAGTCTGAGACTGAGAGAAGGGGAGGCGTCTGAATGTATCCTCTTCATCTCTGCCCTCCACTGGGAGCCAACCTGAGAATAGTCCAAGTAAATCAGAACTGGCAACGAGGTGCCAGGTGGTGGATTTATCCACCTGGAGCAGCTTCAAGGCTCCACTTGAGTCCTTTGTAGGATATAGTCATCAAAACAACCTCGTAAATTCAGCCTGCAATGGCTGAGGATTCCCGTCTACAACATGAGACTGTGTGCCCAACCTCCTATCCCAGCCAGCTGTGTCCTCCAAGTTCTAAGTGCCCCAAAAGGCTGGACCAGTCCTTTCCAAGCAGCTGATGCTAATCTTGCTCTTGACTCTTTCCACAAAAGCTATTGTGGCATAGAATCTAGTCCTTTCCTAACTCCAGCTCAGAGTCCACATCTGGCTTTCACCATACTATTTGTCTACTTTTGCACATGGACACTTTGGTCTCTTCAAATCTGTGCTCCTCTCAATATTCAACCCACACATAGGACCCAGTCACCATGTTCTGTCTCTCCTACTGCCTCCTTCCATGATACCAAATGACCATGAAGGTTTATATTCCCCAAGGTCTCCTAGGACCCAACAAGGGCAATGATATTCAGCTCCACTCTGCATTAGAAGGGTCAATTTGATGGGGCTTGTCGGGTTGGAGATCCCAGCCTCAGAGAGAGCTCCTGGGTGAAGACAGGCCAAGAGCCTTGCCATTCAAAGTGTGGTCCACTGACCAGCAACATCAGCATCACTTTGGGAACTTACCACAAATGCAGAATCTCGGGCCCTACCCCAGATCTACTGAATCACCATTTATCAAGGATTCTAGGTCAACAGAGCTAAATATCAACAGTATGATTGAAATTTCTTTTGAGAGCCAAAATTTTTAAACAAACTTCTTCTAATGCCACTTCTTCAAAATAGACTTGCCCAGGCCACGGTATTTTGTGGAAGAGCCACACTCAATGGGCCAAAGAGCCGCATGTGGGTCATGAGCCTCAGTTTGCCAACCATGGCACTAGGTGATTTGGTTGCTCATTAAAATCCAGATATCATTAGCTTTGGAGGAGCGGAAGTCAGAATCAGGGCTTCTCAGCCTAGAGAAGGGGAGGTTCATCTGAGTCCTAATCTTGCCTTCCAAAAGTTAAAGAACCATTGTGAAGGATGGAATGGACTTGGTCCCTTAAATTTTAAAGGTCAGAGCTAATACTAATGGGTAGAAGTGACAGGGATAGATTTGGAGCCAACACAAGAAAAGGATTTAATGTGGAAGTGCTATCATGCTGAGGCCCAGCCCCTTTCAATGTGGCATTACTATGTAGAGAGGATCACAAAAGCAGTGATGGTTCCCAAGTCCTTTCCAGAGTTAGCCTCCCTTTATCTACCTTCTCTGTCTCCACCCGGCCTCACCTCCTAGGCTTCTTGGATGCTCAACCAAGCCCTCTATATCTTGACCTTTCTTCTCTGCTATTGACCCCACCTTCCACCTCAACCCAGCAACCCTGAATTCCAGGGACACCCATGCTCTGGTTAAAAGACGATCTTTCTGTCATCCTTAAAGCCATGAGACATCCATGGGGCCTACCCCCAGACCCCTAAGTTACCAACAAAGGCAGGAAATGTGTCATAACAATGAAAGGCACTGTCTGGGTACAGAGCCTGCTCCCCATCAAGCAGAAGAGACCAATGACCTCTAATGCTCCTTCTTGAGGTTTGAGATGCTATGGTTTTATGAGATCTGTCTAAAGTAATGGGTTTAAAATTAGAAATACATGAGCTTGCTTCCAAACTCCTTCACTAACTCATTGTGTGACCCTGATCAAAGCTGTTAACCAAATGCGATCTGATATCCTCATTTATAAAATAGGGAGTAAACATCAAGTTCACAGAGATTTTCTAAGGATAAAATGTAACAATGGCAATAAAAATGCTTGGAAAACTCTGAGGAACTGCTCACACATGTGGCACACTGATAGCATGATCTTAGAACTGGTGCCAGAGAGACAGGGTGTTTTGGTGTCTATAAACTGTGGGTGCACAGTGGGCACTAGGGCAATGCCTCCTGGCAACCTGCTGACTGAGTTCATCCAATTCTTTTTTTTCATATTTATAAATCTTTATTGTTCAGATTATTACAATTGTTCCTCTTTTTTCTCCCCATAGCTCCCCTCCAGCTGGCTCCCAACCCACCCCCTCCCCCGGCAATTGTCCTCATCTATAGATGTATGATTTTTGTCCAGTCTCTCCCTGCATCCCTCTCACCCGTTTTCCCCCTGAGAATTGTCAGTCCACTCCCTTTCTATGCTCCTGATTCTATTATATTCACCAGTTTATTCTGTTCATCAGATTTTTAATTCACTTGAGTTTTAGATTCACTTGTTGATAGATATGTATTTGTTGGTCATAATTTTTATCTTTACTTTTTTCTTCTTCTACCTCTTCTTAAAAAGTACCTTTCAGCATTTCATATAATACTGGTTTGGTGTCAGAGTGATTCATTTCACTTCCTCTATAGGCCAGGCCTGTATCAGACTCACATGTGGATGACTTAATGGCAGCAATAGCATAATTTGGCAACAAGGGATTAATGATTCACTCTCAAAGTGCTCTCACTGGCTACAGGCCCAGTAAAGATACGGAGCAAAAATAGAAGTTGCAGATAAAGAACATCTAATTGCAATTGATAAAACCAAGTAAATCCCCGTGGAAGCCTAACTCACGCTGATGATCACTGCTGATGGTGAGGAAAGGAAGCCGACTCTCGGATATACACAATTCCTGAAAGCTGAAGCTTTAAATACTCAATCGCCTCTTAGCTGTCCAAGGGCATATTTTCCCCCAGTCTTAGCATGTTGGCAGTTCACCCATCTACATACTGAGTTCCTTGACGAGTTTCTCTGCTTTGTGTGCATCTAACGCCCAGTAGAGAAAAGCTTTGAAACCCTGCATCTGAGCTGCTGCTACCTCTCGGTTAAGCATTGCAGGCTTCTCTGATTATGGGAGTTTTTCCAAGAGGAGGCAACAGGGAAAAGATGAGGAAGCTGGGCAACTTTCCAATTCTTCTGAAGCCAGGTACGCACCAAATCCCTTCTTGCTTTTGCTGGAAGCGAATTCTCAGAACGATAGGCTATTTTTAAGATGCAACTAAAGTCCAGATAGGAAAAGAGTTGGGAGGAAAGCATCTGGATCCTTCATTAGATGAAAGCCTCCAGACTTTACAAATTGCATCCCAAGGCGTCGAGAGCATTTGTGACTGTGACCATGAACTAGCTTGGCAGTATTTGAAGACAGAGATCTTAGCGAACAGGAGGGGTGCGAGAAGCCTGGGGAGAAACAAATGCTATTGCTGACTTTTCTTTTAATGGAAAATGTGGATTCCAGATATTTCACACGAGTAAGTGTGATGTTGACACAGAAAAAAAATATATAGGCCAGATGATTAAGTCAGATTTTCTTTTCATTCCATTTACTAAAGGAGGGAATAACCACTAGAAACTAGCACAGGCTCTGCATTAGTCAGCATCCAACTGGGAAAAGGGAAACTTCACAGGAACAAGGGGTTAGGACTGCAACCCGTCTTTTAAGTGCTCCAAACACTTAAATTGGAGCAAATTTACCAAAAAAGTGGTACCCAGGGTCCAGGAGAGCATGGTGAGGCGACCCAGAGGGTGACATCACTAGCCATTTCCCAGCCCAGGATGGAGAGACAAAGGGCAGAGGCGGGGCCATCTGTGCCCTGTGGTCAGGGTCCCCAACAGAAGTGAGACTTGGAGAACTTTGTCAGGTCTGTACAGTTCTTCCCTCTTGAGGCTACCAGGGAAGCCTCATCCATCCTCTTGCTCCATAGTTGATGTCTCCTTTTGGTCAAACCTGGTCACCACTTGACATGAAGCCCAAAGGTCACCTGCATATCCCAGCACAGTAGGGCGTGAGTAAGAGATGGATCTCTGGCCAAATAGGCCAACGGCCAGGATGTGCTTTTCTAGTTTCACCTCATTGCCACTTTTGAGCTGAGTCTGGACTTGTACCTCCAGAGGAATGTCCAGTGCTGTGTCTTGCACAAAGTCATGGCCAAGATGGAGACATTGTAACTGGCTTTCAGAACAGCCAGGTGTAAAACTGGACTGTATCTACAAGAGTTAAGATACCTGACCACATGTGAAACAGAAATATTATTAACAATAAAGAGTGAACATAGACTGGGAGTTTTTACTATAAGCCAGGATGCTGTTGTAAGCCCTTCATTTATATTATCTCTTTTAATCCTCACTACAATGCTATGAAGTGGGTTTTCTCACCATACCCACTTCAGAGATGGGAAAACTGAGGCTCAGAGAGACTAAGTAATAGTAGCAAGTGCAGAGATAGGATTTGAACCCTGGCAGTGTAATACAGAGTTTATTCTCTTTAAATCATTACACCATTCCGCCACCTCTTCCACAAACAGGGGGAGATATTGCTAAGCAGGGAAATCTGGTTGTCTTTCCTCAAATATCAGGAAGAAAAATAGAGACTGGTATTTAGGGGCTCTAGACCCTGATCATGGCTGACAGATTAAGATGCCTTTGCATTTATTCCTGTCCCTGCTCAGTTTGCCACCTGCTTGTATCATGCAGCTCCATTTATCCCAGCTTTTCTGTAAGATTATCTCATCTCCTCTCATGCCCTCTCACCAACATATAATATTCTAATATCCAAGGGATTGATGAACATGTCATATGAATCTTGTTATAAGGGCCAAATTATACAGACTTTGCTCAAATGATATTTACACTTGACCTTTTAAACTTAAGTTCCCTCATCCTTTTCATTTTCCTTGTATATCAGCCACCATCTCCAAGCCCTTAATATATTGCATTTAGCTTTATTATTAATCTCTGGTCTTTCTCTAGAATACTTTTCTTGATATTTAGCAACCAAAGCATCCCATATAATTTCACTGGGAGACAAGTCTCGCTTAAGTTTAGGCAACTATTTTCTACTTTATTTCCAATACTCTTTCTTTGATCTCACGATGACTAATTTTTTAAAATTGCTGGCTACCTCCCCCGCATCTCAGAATGCACCTCCATCACAAGATCTGGTGGATAATGGAGTACATAAGAAGAATTATTCCATCATTCTTCTAAGTGATATCACCTAGGATGTTTCTCAAAGTAATAAATAAATTGCCTCAATTCATCATATGACAGTAATTGCTTTTACCCAAGATTTAACTTGGAGTCAATGTCAAGTAGCTGGAAAATACTACAGAGAAACAGGATTTTCAAAGATAGCTCTACCCTGGCTGAGGAAAGCCACTGAATAAGTACTGAGTTAAAGTATAAAGAAGATACAGATTTATAACATCCCAGACTCCCTCAGTATTACTCAGCCAGTCCTTAGAGGTGGGGATCGACTTCATCACAGACGATTCAACTGAAGCTGCTAAACATTGCCGACCGAGGCTGCCCTCTTTCCCAGACTTTAATGGAGGTTAGCACCCCAGGAGATAGAAATCGCTTTAATTGATTGTTTGAAAGCACACTGGCCACACAAATAAATTGTTTCTCAAGTGCTGATTCCGCTTGGTCCCAGGCGTCTCCTGAATCTCTGTTTTCGGGCCTCGTTTTGCACAGCAAGTGCTCTGTGTAGGTCAAATTCTAGTTCAATCACTTTACACACAGTAGGAAAGGAGGCTATAGAAACCCTGAGAGTGAATTGCTACCGGGTGCAAGAAAACTCCTTTGGTCTAAATTAACAACAAAAAAAGCATTTGGAATTCAGGACAATGGACTTAGTTAAGACCAATCATCACTGACTGACGTCAGGCACTGTCATTGACATATCCTTTGTAAGGCACATCCTTTCAAGGCTGTACTGGTGGCAGGCAGAGAACCCCTTTATGTTTCCCATAGTCTCAACTGCTCCCCCTTGTTGCCCAGGCAAGGCCTTCAGCAGGAGTGCCAGGACCTAGTCCGTGACCAGAGTAAGACTGTAAGCTATGGCTAAAGTTGGGTGTGATGCTGTCTAGGAACCCAGAGATGGGCGCACTTTTTTACTGGTCTAGACATCAGGACACAGTTAAGGTTAAGGAACAGGATGTGGTTGGGATAGAGGTCAAATCTGAAGGAGGAATCAGAAGTCAGCTGGTGGCTAGAGTTTGGGAGGGTTCTGCTGGTTAGTCAGTACTCATGAGGACAGTCAATCTATGCCCATGAAACCACACCAAGCTAAGTGGCCTAAAAATGGATTAGACCCATATATTGGCCTCAGGAGCACCAACTCAACTCTTGGCCACCATCAGTGGTTCTCAATGCTGCGACCCTTTAAGACAGCTCCTCATGTTGTGGTGACCCCCAACCATAAAATTATTTTCATTGCTATTTCATAGCTGTAATTTTGCTACTGTTATGAATTGTAATGTAAATATCTGATATGCAGGATGTATTTTCCTTGTTACAAGTTGAACATAATTAAAGCATAGTGATTAATCACAAAAACGATATGTAATTATATATTGTGAAATATTTCTTTCTAATTACAAATAAATGAAATTTTGTCTTGAATCATGGTGTAGCATGGGTAACAGTCTTAATATGACAACAGTAAACTACATTGCTACATTTTGCTACACTGAGGAGTGGTGTTTTGGTTCCTACGACCATGGGAAATAGGTGTTTTCCAATAGTCTTAGGCGACCCCTGTGAAAGTTGCGACCCACAGGATGAGAACCGCTGGCCACCATGGAGAAGTCTTGGGCATTGCTAATGTATGTGGTGCCTGAATGATAATGAAGGCAGTGGATCTGCAGGTGAGGTGATTAGTAGGCGCACCTGCTATCTGGGAACTCACTAACATATTTGGAGAGAGAACTATGCAAGCTTCTCTCAATCCAAACTCAGTGGGATGGGTGCTAATAAACAGCTAACCAACAGAAAGAGAAGGGCATGCGGGACTCTGCTTAGGCCGGACTACACACTTCATTTCCACAGGCCGTGAGCAGCGTGGGACAGCTCGGGCATCCCTGAGACCAGCCAGTGGCTGCTTGCCACCACTCCCTCCCCAGCTCCCTGGGGTCCAGACCAGTCTGTCCTGCTGATGAGGATGGGCAGGCCAAGTCCACTCAGCCCGAGGCCCTGGCTCCTGCAGCAGAAATCTGTGTGAGGAGCCGGGAGCCCAGGCGGCTCAAAGCTGCTTAACTGCGGCAGAGAGGAGCACCCACGGCCTGCGCTGGGGATTAAGGGTTTAGTCTGAAGAGCAGATGTAAAAGAGAACACTCGCTCTTTTGGATGCTCTGCGGCAAAGTCCCTTTAGACTTTCCCAGCATCAGAGAGCGTGTGGCCACACTGAGCACACGCATTCTTCCTGCAGAGTCAGAGCAGTCCTGGGGCAGCTGGCGGACAGGGGAGCCTTCGCAGGAGCGGTCAGTGGAGAGATAAGCACAGGAGCCGGCCAGGGATGGTCTACGCGTCATACAGTGCCAGGACTCTGAGAACAGGTTACGGCAGCCTTGTTGGTGAGGGAGAGGCCAAGGCCAGGAGGCAACCAGCACAGGTGCTGGGACCATTCAAAGGCAGGAGGCAGGGCCAGGAAGAGGGCATCAGAGCCACAGAGTGGAGACCAGTCCTGAGCCAAACGTTGGATGCCGCCAAAAGGGGACCCCCGGGGAGCCCCGCTGAGATGGCAGCTCTTGGCCTTTGTCTCCCTGAGGTCTGCAAAGCACAGCTCTGAGAGTGGCCCCGCCCGCTGCCCAGTGGTCAGGAGTGCTGCCTCTTCGAGTGCACTAGTTCCTGAGGCGGTTGTAACAAATGATCACAGGCTGGATGGTTGAAAACAACTAAAATTTGGAGACACAAGGTCTGCAGTCAAGGGGTGAGCAGGGCTCCCCTGAGACAGGGCAGAGTCCTTCCTGGCTGTGATGGTGGCTGGCAGACCTTGGCGTTCCAATCTCTGCCTCTGGTCACACAGCTCTCTTTGTGTCTCTGTCTTCTGAGCTGTTTTCTCTTCTTATAAGGACACCGGTCATATTAGGTTAGAGCCACCCATGACTTCATCTTCACTAATAACATCTGCAAAGATCCTCTTTTAAATAAGGTCACATTCACAGGAACGAGGGGTTAGGACTGCAACGGGTCTTTTCTGGGAGACACAATTCAACCCATCAGAGCAGGTTCAGCTGAGTCATGATCCAAGCAGCCTGGGAATGGGCCACCCACGGGAGGGAGGTCTTCGCATTTTGTAAGTCACATCAAATGCTAATAGGAGTCAGGACCCAATGGAGAGCACGTGGGAAGAGGGACAAGACTCCTGAGTGATTTCAGACTCAGCGGAACAGGAGGCTTCTAGAAGGACATGTCCTGCTTTATCTGTCTGAACAGGGCAACAGGGTGTACCAGGGACTGAGGCGCCCCTAAAGCTTTTACTCAGAAACATAATTCAATTCTTTCCAACTGACTCCGGCTGAATTGATGTGCGCACCCCCCATCCCCCCAACCAAGTGACAGCACTGCCTGACACAATGGGGCGGGAAGGGGAGGAGAGGCAAAGATCCGCTCAGCTCGGGCAGCTTTGTCCAAATCTTGCCTCTGGAATAGGCAGCTGGCAGCAAACATCAGAGTGCCCGAAAAGGAGAGAGGTGCGCAGGAGGGGGCGAGCATCTCTAGGGAGGATTAGTGGAAGCATGAGCGGGATCAGAGAGAACAGCCAGTCAGCATGCAGCATGGAATTCAGATTAGTGAGGCGAAACTGAGTGAGGGTAATAGAACCAGCAGTGGGAATGGCATCGATTGTTGAGATTCCAGCCAAATCCACCACGAACATGTTTTCTTTCTTCTAGACTCTGCCCCTCGGTTTTGAAAGCAGCAACACTGAATCTCTGTTCTGTACAGAAAGCTGATCCGTGCCCCTCCCCAAAGGATGAGAAAAGCAGCTCTTGTGTAAGCAAGAGAGGACAGAAGCAGAAGCCAAGACCGAGTGCGCAGTGCCTGTTACTGGCCTGGGGAGGTCTCCTCTGTGATGCCCAGGCTCCCTCCCCTAGCCTGACCGCCCCTGGGCCAGCACCCATGCAAGCCCAGGCTGGGCAGTGGGCCCCAGGGGGTTGCAATAGCAGATCTTGGGGAGCCCCATTCAAAAGCTCCAGAAATTCAGTCTCTAGGAAGCTTGGCAGGGTGAATGGGATACTGGGAAGTGGCCGTTTACTGAGCCTCAACTCTGTGCACATTCACTTCTGTTCAGCAGCGGGGCACAGAGACAGTCAAGACCTTTAACCTGTAGCTAGCTCTGCACTGTTCACAATGTCACCCATGGTTTCTGAGCCTGTGACATGTGGCTGGTGTGGCTGTGGAACCAAATGGTAAAGTTTATTTCATGTCAATGAATTTAAATTTAAAGACGGAAGCAGTATTCAGTATGCTTGATGGTAAATACAGTGTTGACTTTTTTTAGGATTACATTTTACTTTAACTGTTTAAAATTTAGCATATGAACTGAGAAGTGCTCCACGTGCAAAATTCACACCAGATTTCAAAGACTCAGTGCAAAGAAAGAATGTAAAATACCTTTCATTCATAATTTGAAAATATTAATTACATGTTAAAATGACAATATTTTGTATACATTGGGTTCAATAAACTATGTTTAAATTAGTTTCACCTGTTACTTTTCTAAGGTGACCTAAAAAACTTAAAATTATGTAACACCTGAAATGCTATTTTTACTTAACGGTGCAATTCTCCGGGTTTTCAACAGGGGGTGCTTTTGCCCCTCAGGGAACATTTGGAACGTCAGGAAATCTATTTGTTGTGACAACTCAGAGATAAGTGCTATGGGAATGGAATGGATAGGGGTCAGGGATGCTCCTAAACATCCTACAATGTTCAGGTCAGCTCAACCCCCCTCCCCGATAAAGAATTATCTGTCTCCAGATGTCTCTGGTACCAAGATTGAGAAGCCCTGTCTTTGAGCATGGGGTCCTTGAAGGAAAGGCTAGCAGGTCAGAGTGACCTGAAGAGCTAGCTGGAGTCAACTGAGCAAAGAAGAGAAAGCTGCTCTCATACTTAGCGCTCACGATCAACCAGAGCTCTGGGGTTATTATCTTCACTTCTCCAGAGGGAGGGGGAAGGCTGGAGGAGAGAAGTAAGGTGCCCAGGATCCCCAGCGATTGGCAGAGCTCAGTCTCAGCCCCCTCTGAATGCCACCTGTTCCTCGTGGTTCTCGCATCTACCGTCATCACTCAGACCGGGCCGTCATCATTTACATCAGCCATTCTTGTTCACAGGGGACGAGCGTGCACAAAACACACTTGAAGGGACCGCCAGCTCAGAGAGAAACGTTCGCCAGCACCTCACCCATCAAACAATGCTCAGGAAGGCAGGGAATAAATGGGACCCAGGGAAGTAAACCTGTCAGAGGGGCCATTCCAACGCCTCAGGAGGCGGAGGCGAGAGGGAGGAACAGATGTGCCCCAGGTGAAACTGACTCAGTCAAAAGGAGGCAGGATCAGGCTGCTTGACGTGAACAGAGCCCAGGGATCAATGACCCGCAAAACAGAGTGGCTCGCACACTCTGAGACGCACGGCTGCTCCACAAAGTGGGTGTGAGCACAAAGATGAGTCACTTTCCTCTCACAGTCACATGTGTCCACCTGTGATGGCAACCCTTCCTGGGGTGAGGGGGACGCTGGAGGGCTGTGGCCGCATGGGCAGGGGGCTGGCACTTGGGGCAGGCCTGCTCCTGAATAGGGCCCTTCCCAGGGTCCCCAGATGTCATCTTTTTTCCTTCCCTTGGCTGTTTGAGAGTAAGCTGGTGAGTCCTTAGTGTAGCCTTTGATATGACTCTAGAGCAAGTGTGACAATTAGCGGTGTAGGTGAGACAAGGTTATGCAACTTGCTGAAGGTCATATAAATAGGGAGTGGCTAAGATGCCATTCCAGGGGAGTCGGTAGTGATACCTTGATCTATGGGGGTCAAGAGCAGAGACATAACTTGGCTGTGGTGACTGCTGTTGGGGCGTTGCCCAGATCTCCAGTGCTAACAGCCCACAAATAGCCCTTGTGCCATCAGACCAAGGCTGTCACTTCCCCAGGAAATATGCACTCCCACGGCAGCCCATCACCAGAGGCTGACTGACCAATACCTGTCCCCAGTTGCCCTTATCTGAAGCAACTCTGTGATACCACCACTCCAGAGCCCCTGTGGGCTCAGCTGATGAGCCTCCACATCCTCCCCCAGCTTCTTCCCCTGCCCCAATCCTGACTCTCTCACCTTCTTCTGAGGATACTTTTTAATGAATAACCTGCACAAGAACCCGCGTCTCAGCCTCTGTGTCTAGGGAACCTCACCTAAGATATTCACTAAGAGGATGGAGAGCACTGGATATTGAATGTATAGGGACTCACGTCATCCCTGCCTCCTGCACCCTCTAGCTGATAAATGGACCAGCTAGGAACTAGGAGAGAAGATCCATTGTCTGAGCAACTACTTTGAGAGGTAACAGTCAAATATTTGAAGTCTCCAAGAAACGTCCCACTGACCAGAAAGGGCCCTTGCAGTAGAACTTCCATGTCAGCAGGGTCTCTTTTATCTCAAGGACGATGCTGGGCATCAGCCTCTGACACACTTGGGCTCTGCAATCTCAACCTTGAAGAGTGGCAGGTGTTTATGGGAAATGAACTAAAATTGTGTGTTCAGGGAAGGGGCTAATGGTTTCTTCAAACAGCTACCTACTCCCACCCCACTGGTTTCCACATCCATTATCTTGTTTTTTCTCAGAACACAACTCCAGAAGACCCTGTGAGTGCAGAGCATGTAAGCAAATGGTAAGAGATAGGTATTGCTATTCCTGTTTATAGATAAGGGGAGTGACGATTGTTACATTTAAAAGGCTTGTCTTGTCTAGGCCCGGCCAGCATGGTTTAGTGATTGACTATTAACCTATGAATCAAGAGGTCACAGTTCGATTCCTGGTCAGGTCACATGCCCTGGTTGTGGGCTCTATCCACAGTGGGTGTGGGGGAGAGACAGGGACATGCCAGGAGGCAGCTAGACAAGGATTCTGTCTCATCGTTGATGTTTCTAGCTCTCCCTTCCTCTCCAAAATTAATGAAAATATATTTAAAATATTAAAAAAATGAAATAAAGGGCTTGTTCAAGACAAATGATAGACCTGGGACCAGAGCCAAAGCTACTCATTTCCTAAGCACAGACATACTGGGCCATTTCCTAGCCTCAGACCACTGCGTAGCTGTGGCTTGCTGGGAAGTACTCCTGCAGTTCCTGGTGTGTTTGCTTGTTTGTTTTGAACAGCACACACCTTTCCTTTGCAGCACCACCCATGGTTGGAATCCTACCTTTATTTGTGTCATTTTTCGTTTTTGTTTTATTTTTTACTAATGGTTCTTCTATCTCCCAGAAAGGCACAGGAACATGCCTTCTTTTGCTCATCATTGTATACATTGGTGCCTAGAACAGTACCTGGCACATAGTAGGTATTTTGTAAGCATTAGTAGGATGGATAGATGGATGGATGGATGTGAGTAGGTGAATGGATGGGTGGGTGAAAGAATGGGAGGATGGGTAGATGGAGGGTGGGTGGGGTGGAGGGACTGCCAATTCCTCTTTGGTGCACCTGGCCTGGAGGACCCGTGGAGCGTGGGTCACTCTCACTCCCCTCCCACCCGCCCAGGGCTCTGGTGATCACCTGTGGTGAGGAGGCAGAGTGGAGTCCCCGGGGTCACCTGGGCGCTGCCCATTGGTGCTGACCACAAGGAAGCCAGTCCCCAGGCAGCATGCAGAAGAGAAGGAGAGAGAAACACACATGAAAACGTGCGGTACATGAACAAAACTGGCAGTTCTTATGGCTCTGAAGAGCTCACACTAAACAGCAAAAGAACATCATGATCTAATCAAACAGGGCCTGAAATAAATTTTACAAAATGGAACAAGAATAAGAGTCACCATTTGTCAAGCACCCATGACATGCCAGGTACTCTGCAAGGTACCTCAGTGTTCTTATAAATGAACCCGTCACCCTTTCACCCAAACATCTTCTCTCCCAATTTTCCTTCCCTTAGCAAATGGTGCCATCATCCAGGTAGCTAGCTGCTCAATCTAGAAGCCTGGAGTTGTGCTTCAGCCCTCTTTTTCCCTCTTTGAGTCCCTCAGCATGCCTTATCAATTCCACCCCAGAACACTTCAAGCTTCCTCTTCCTCTCCAATTTCATTTTCCACTTAGTTCGATCCACCCTCATGTTTCACTTGGATCCTTTAAGCAGCCCCTGAGCTGGATTTCCTGCCTCCAAGCTTGCTCCCCTTCAACCCACGTCCACCCTTTAGTCAAAATGCATCAATGGCCCTATCATTCCCAAAGTAATGGGCCCTCAGTGACAGTCCTCTGCTTGCCCCTCCTCTTCTCTCCACCTCCAGGACCACACTCAGTTCTGCCCTTTCCATCATCAACAGGCCCCTCTCTTGTCTGTGGACCTTACCTAGGCCTGTCACTTTGTGTGACACACATCCACTTCCTGCCTCTGCACCTGGCCACCAACTGCTCATTCTTCGGGTGTCAGGTCTTTCTCTCTAGGGAGTCTTTAGAGTCTCACCTGGGACAGACATCTATCTCACGGTATTATACTGTCCTTCCCTCATTTCTATAATCTCCTTGAAGGCAGCCATCGTAGTGCCTTGTTAACTGGTGTACTGCTGTGGCCTTGCGCTGCACCTGGCACATAGTAGGTACTCATTGAATATTTGTTGAATAAATGAATGAACAAACAAAGAAATGATGCATTGGAAAATTGATGTAACTCTCCCAAGGTCACAGACGTAATAACTGGCAGAGGCGGGAGCCAAACCCTGGTTTGCCTGACTAATGTTCCTGTCCTTTCAAATCCACCACCTGCCTCTCTAGAGAAGGTGATATGGAAGGCATGAAGGTGTCCTATGCTGGCCACAGGCTGCTGGTTTCTCTAGTGATCAATCCAAAACTGCATAAAGTTCTTAAGCAAACCGAGACAGCTAAGGCATTTCAGACGAATTGGTAAATAGGAAATACATAATTACAAAAATTCACAGGAAGGGCAAGCTTGACTAACAGCCGTGAGATGCTATAAAATGTAATCAACAATAAATTTGGTCAACAGCAATCATAATACTCCTCCCTTAGAGGTGGGCAATGCACATTTTCAAAGCACTCTCCCAGGGAGTGGTCAATCAACGATGGCTCCTGAGCCAAATCCAACCACACAATGGCTGTTTTCTGTGTGGCCACGAGCTAACAATGGTTTTTACATTTTCAAATGGTTGAGAAAAAAAGTGAAAAGAAGAGAAATAGTTTTTGACATATAAAAGATTATATAAAGTTCAAAATTCAGTGTCCATAAATAAATGTTATTGGAACACAGCTAGATTTATTTTATATGTATTATCTATGCTTTTGTGCTGTAAAAACAAAGCTGGATCATCCTGACAGAGACCATATGGGCTGCAAAGCTACAAAATATTTACTATCTGGCCCTTCACAGAAATGTTTGCAACCCCTTTTCTAAGTGGCTATTTTTTGTTAATTTTCCTTCCAATCTTTTGAGATAGGCAAGACAAACACTGTTGGCCTTGCATGTCAGAAAATGAAATCGAAGGCCTGTGAGAAGAGATGAATCATGTTTTCAACTGGCATTTCAGCAGCATCCTCTTGTTCTCCCCTGCTCCCGCCTGTCCTTGGCCGAGAACCCCTTCTCTGACCCATTTTCTAACCTGTGAATAGGAGGCCTTCCTGACAAAGGCAGTCTGCGTCAGCACCTCCAAGGCCTTCCCCTGTCTCAGGACAATGTGTATATGTATGCTAAAGAGCTACCCAGGATCCTTGGTGTCCTGGTCTTGTTGGCCACTTCAGTCTCACCTC
The DNA here is from genome assembly GCA_011751065.1 of Lasiurus cinereus. Lineage (NCBI taxonomy): Eukaryota > Metazoa > Chordata > Mammalia > Chiroptera > Vespertilionidae > Lasiurus > Lasiurus cinereus. Next base: position 42,988,674 of record JAAGEH010000480.1, on the reverse strand, counting down.
TCATCACATGTGGCCTCCACTGGTCACATAGGTATGCCGACCATTATTGTTTTGCCTTGTCCTAGGCATGCTCTCTTGTCTCCTAATGAATTGCATACGCTCATTCCTCAGCTCAGAAGGTCTTTTTCCTCTCCAACCTTGTTCCATATGGTAATTATCTACTTGGTGCTTTCCCATTAGCTATTACTTGTTGAGTACTTATTATAAGCCAGGCATTAGACTAAGTATTTTATGTCCATTAGATCATTACATTCTTACATTAGCCCCAAGATATAGTGGTATTTATTGTTACTGTTTTCTATTTGGGGAAACTGAGACACAGAGCAGTTAAATACCTTTTCCAGCCTAGAATCAAAGACTATCCAAATCCAGTGACAAAAGTTCTGAACCTCTAGGGGATGAGAGACCATAAATCAGTACTGAGTTGCACCCAATAAATGTTTATGGAAAACTAAATGAAGAAATAAAGTCCTGGTTCGGTATTTTTCACTTACTAGCTAGGTTACTTGGAAAATCATGTAAATTTAAGTTTCATTTTCTCTACCTATAAAATGGGGCTAATAAGTATCTCATGAAGTACTTTTAAGGAGTAAATGGAAAATAGTCAAAGCCTTGGTTCAGTTGGCAGACCCACCCTACCCTCTAGGGCAAGTATGTCAAACTCAAAGGCTAATGTGGGCCAAATAAATGAAGCATGTGGTCTGTGGGCTGTGAGTTTGACATGCTAGTTCGAGGGCTACAACTTTGCTTAGTAGGAGTACTCAGCTATGCGGGATAGGAAAAAAGGTGTGGCCGGACAGGTGCTGGGATGGGGAGAGGTTTTCCTAGTGGGTGGAGTAGCAACAGATAAGTGATGGATCATGTTTCTCACAAGACACAAAGAGAAGTAGAAAAAGGAAAGAATTCATATACATATCTAGTGCTGGAAGTTACTAGTGTATACCAATGACTGAGACATCTCTCCTTCCATGTAAGTGAAAGTGACATGAGTAATTTCTGAGTATAATATTGAAGATCCAGGTTACCTCCTCCATACTTTCCCTGCCCATGCTATGGGATCCTTCAAGGCCACATCTATTCTGGATGATACAACAATAAATGTACCTTACTGAGATTTGGGCATCAATCTGTTGTCACAGCAAAGCCTACCCTATCCTAACTAATCCAGTGAGAGGAAAAAGTGGAAGTCTTTTGCTTTCTCCTCTATCACCTGGCCTTCCACAAGGCACCTGGCTTTTTACTGGAAGATTTCATTACTGCTCTCTCTTCACAGTTTTCAGGCCTTGTTCACATGTACTAGTATATATGTCAGACATTGATGAAAATATTGAGACCATGCAGAAATAAAGGAAGTCAGAATGCTGAATACCTCAGACTTCTTTTCTGTTTTGTTCCTCAACCCAACCCCCAAATCTAAAGCAATTAATGTTAAATGCAAAAAGATGCTAATGAGCTAAAGATGGCATTGAAGCAGATAACCTCAAAGACAATCTAATTTCTTGGTTTATTAGCTTCAATATGTTGTGGAAGTGAAGACAGCTGATAGCTCCTTGAGGTTTCTGCTCCAAATCCCAGGACTTGGCTTGGACACCACTGAAGAGAGACCAAATACCCATTACACCCTAAAGATTCTATTGTCTACTATTCCTAGAAAAGAATCTTGAGGAGTTAACAAATAGGATACAGGGGACCCTGACAGTGGTCTATGAAATATCAAATGGACCATGATATTGATGAGATTCAAAATGGTGCCATAGAAATGCCATGAGCTTTGGAGTTAGATCTCAGCTACAGTTCTGAAATACCTGGAGCTCTTTATTTAACCTGTTTGAGGCTATATAGCTTCAGTTATTTAGTAAGAAAAATAATGATCACTATTTAATTAGTGCATAATATGGGCCAGGCTTAGTTCTATCATTGCATTGTAATTCATGTCAACATACACATGACTGGCACACAATGGATGGTTATTCTATATATCCCCTTTACCCTCAACTTCAACACAACATTGAAAGTTCATCAATGAAAGCTCAAATGGAGCTTTATTATTTTTATTTATATCTAGAAGCCCAGTGCACAAAATTTATGCAGAGGTAGAGTCCCTAAGCCTGACCAGCAATCAGAGCCAATTGGGGCCTTCTAGCAGCTGGTCGAGGCCTTCCTTCTTTCCGCATCTTCCCCTGGTGGTCAATGTACGTCATAGCAAGCAATCAAACTTTGGGTCTCCCAGTTGAACTCCTGAGGGGACAATTTGCATTCTAGCCATACACACACACACACACACACACACACACACACACACACATACACTAGAGGCCTGATGTTTGAAAATCCATGCAAGAATAGGCCTTCCTTCCCCCAGCTGCTGGCATTGGTTTCTTTCTGGCACCAACTTCCCTCCTCCAGCCACCTGCAGGCACCCAGGACACGAGCTGGCTTCCCTCTGGCCCCAGCTTTGTCAGGAAGGATGTCTGTAGTGACATCCGAAAGATGTCCAGTCTAATTAGCATATTACCCTTTTATGATTATAGATAGATATTTGTCTCCAGCCTTTCCAAATGTTTCTTTCTTTGACCCCTTATTTTAAAAGACTTCTTATTTCCTTTGTAAGATGCAACCACTTCTGAACAACAGATTTGAGCTAAAGTCAAGGTCTTGAGTAGACAATTCTCATTTCTAGTTTACAGGAATGAACTGAGACTCCCCATGGACATGCTTGAAGGACATGCTTGACTTTTGTTTTTCTGGATTCCATGACACTAGCTTTGTCTTCCTGAGTGTGGTGTGGAGAAGGTAGGCATGTGTGTGTGTTTGTGTGTTGGGGAGGGTGGCAGTTCGAGAGAATCTACAGATTAAGGGGTAGGTAAGCAACAGAAAACTAGTGATATGTACTAGCTATTATAGCAAGACAAATATTAAAAGGTTGGGTATTTAAAGGTAATCTTTAGTTATTTCATGGTATACTTATAATTAATCATTTTTCTCCATTTTGTCACAAGACCTTCAGGAAAATCCGTATTATTCTATTAGCATTTTAGGACCTAGAAGACACTGGGTAGAAGCAAAGGAGACATGGGTCAAGGGACCTTGTTACATGCAAGTAATTCTGAGAGCCCCAATATGGAAAACTCATCTCAGTGGCTTGGCCAGGGAAGAATAGCACCCTTCTACCCAAGCCTCAAACATACACCTTGGGCTTTCCCCTCTGAAAATCTAGGATTTCTAAAGACTGAACAACAATCAAGACTAGTCACTACAGTCTGGCCTCTCACAAATGGTCCCTCATTATGGCCCCTACTCCAGTTACCATGGCAATATTTGGGCATCCTCTGGTCCTGAGACCCTTCTGAAATTTCTAGGAAGATGATGAGAAAAAATAAAAGTATCACAATCAAAGGTTAGCAAGTGGATGAGCAAGATTTTGTACTCTATCAATAATTACATATTATTGTTAGGTAGGATCTCATCAAAATACAATGATTTATTGATGAAAAGGTTAAATGCTAAAAGCGAAAAGCAGCATCATTCCTATCCCCTTTATTTCTTCACTTTGAATCTAGCTGGAGTCTATTTGACAAAAGCCTGATTTATGCAATTGTCTGAGATGTAATTAGAATCCAGTCTTTCTTTTTCTTCCTTAGAGAACAGCAGAGAGAGGACATGTGCTGAGTAGACCTCAGTCTTCAGGTTTCATATCAGAGAAGGTCTTAGAGAGAGAAGGAAGCTGAAGTTGTTTTAGCATCTATTATGTTCTTGACTTTTCCCATGTATTATCTCAAATAATCAGGAGAAAGAGCTAACAATCACAGGCTTAAAAGTGAAGTGATAGACTCATAGGTTAGGACTTGTCCAAGGTCAAACAGTTAAGTTTTGGATGCAGGATTTCAATCCAGGTGTCTCTGATTTCCCATTATTCCATAAAACTGTTCGGGGAAACTTTATACATAAAATATAGGACCTTCCATATAGCACTGGATCAATGGGGAAGGGAAGGGCAGCAGACAATTCCTACATCTGGCTTTGTCTCTCATATCACCTGTGCATGCTGTTTCTGTGGACAAGGAAGCCACGGCGACACCATTCCCTCTTTCAGCTCCAGTCTCAGTATCTGAAAAATGAGGGCATCTCACTGGAGATACTGTCTGCAGGGGTGACCATCCACTACAGAGAGTGGAGAGAAAATACTGGATGAAATGCTTTTTTTTTTTTTTAAATAATGGTTGAGCCATATTTACAAAAGGCCATTGCCCAAATCTCTTGTCTGTTGCCACTGGGACAATGGGTTCAGTCCACCATGATCACTGGGCACCATGGAACTATTACTGACACTGGCCCCTTATCTCATGCTTCATTATTGAGGTTAGCTTTCAGCACCTACTCTGTTTGCTTTAATCATCATTAGACAGTGTTTACTAGATTAAAACTGTGGCTGTCTTCTGCAAAGGAGCTCTATGAGTTTCCAGATTTATTTTGTCTCAATGACTCGTCTCAGTTTGCAAATTAAATCAAAACTGATTTTTCTAACTGCCACTTGGGTGCACCCAGCAGGAATTGGCAGAGCCAGCTGTGCTTCCTTGATGGCTGTGCCAGAGATAGGAATGAAGCTGCTTGCTGGTGGCCAGAGAGGTTCTAGAGAGAAGACAGCAGACAAGCAAGTTCCTGCTCGACTCTACCAGGGCAGGGGAAGGAAGTTAAGGGAAGTGAATTTTATTTTCTGGAAAGGGAAAAGGCAGATAGGACCTATGTGGCTTCAAACATTGAGTGGCAGAAATACTGGGGAACCAGTTTGAGCTCATGACATTGAGGCTCCCTCTAACTGAAATGTCTAATGGTGGAAGGAACTCCCTGGGGGAGCAGTGAGGTCCCTGTTACAGAGGATACCAAGCCAAGCCTTGGATGGTCTCTTTTATTAGTGGGGATTGTAGATCACATAGTTAATTCCTACCTCGATCATTTTACTTCTCCTTTCCAAGAGATAGCTCTGACAAGTAGCTTATGTTTGAAAAAAAAATGAAACAGTGGGAGACTGGCATGTTAGTATTCTATCTGTCTGTTGATTGATTGATTGGTTAATCAATTGATACATCAGTTCATTTATCCATTTGTTCATTCAGCATGTTTTATTGAATGCCAATGTATGCTATGATCTGGAGACATAACAGTGCTCAAAATGGGCATAATCGTTTCACTTCACTTAGAATCTAGCTGAGAGACAGATAGTCAACATGTAAGTAAACATGATGAATGGTTTGGAAAAAGCACTGGGTACAATGAGAGTGGAGAATGCTGGGGATACATATTAGATTCTATATATAATTGGAGGTCAGGATGGTCTTTACATGGAAGTCAGGTTTCAGCTACAGTCAGAAAGCTGTATGCCTATTAAGCAGATGCATATGGTGGCAAGATAATTTCAGGCAGAGGGGGCAGAATGGGCAAAGGTCCTGAGTTAGGAAGGAACTTGATGTGTTTTGAAGAACTGAAAGAAGACCAGTGTGCTGGAGTGTCTGCAATAAATAAGAACATAAAGCCTGGATGAGGCTGAAGGGCAGGAAATGGCCAGGTCACACACACAAGACTTGTGGATGCAGGGTCTATGGGTAATGAAAGTGGCAATGTGAATGGAAGGTTGTATGCAGGGAGGCAGGGGAAGAATTAGACCAACAGAGAATCAGTTGGTAAAGGGGCTTGGATAGAACTGAGCATCAGTTTCCAGAAGAGGAACTGACTGGTATGGTTTATGAACTAAGCCTCCAGAGCAGAAACCATTCTCCCTTAGCCTGCCATGCCTGAGCCAGAAGACATGGATGGAGCGACTTGGGTACCACCTGCAGCAGCTGCAGCCTGGACCATCTTCCACCAGATGGGATGATCATCTGCCATGGGAAGGATTGTTTTATCTCCCACTGGAGCTTCAGCACCTTGGAAGTCTAAGTATCCCACCCCAAACTTTCACGTGATCCATTTTCTAAGGGTCACTTTGGGGCATGTTTAGCTTACTTACACCTTCAACCTGGTTCCTAAACTGAGCCCACGCCTCATCTTCCAAATGTAAACATTACTGAATGGGTCCAAGTGAACCTCTCACCCTCTTACTTGCCCTTTCTCACAGTTCCTGTTTTAACTGCCAGAACAAATCTTCCTTTTTAAGCTTATTGGTGTGGTTTTTTGTTTTGTTTTGTTTTGCTCCCCAACTCTTTAGTGCTCTCCCCCATTTCGAAGTCTGAATAATAGTTCTTTTGTTTCCAAACCAAAACTTAATGTTTGTTGCCTACCGTCTGCAGTTGTCTCTCTAGAACTGGACAGATTCCCAGAGCTAGAGTGGACCAAGCAAAGGGCTTTCAACTTTTTCTTTTAGCTCTTAAGTTGAGGCAATCCATTGGCTTGTTGCTATGCCTCAACCCAATGATGAAATACAGCTTTTATATAATAAGAGCCCTGTGGTATCCAGATCTTCTCTGCAGGTTGGTGTGCCATCTGCCAGATGTTGAGTGTTGAGACTAAAGGCTTATACCTGAGACCTTCTCTGGAGACCTGTGCAAGGCTCAAGGGTGCCATTTCCCTTGGAGCCACCTGAGAAACCCTAGAGAGGGAGGCAGGGAGGAGAAGAGGAGGTGCCAAGGACTGTGTGCTATTGGGGAGAAGGTAGCAATCCTGATCTTCTTGTCTCTAAGCAGAACAACTCTGGAGAAATTTACATTCCACCTGAATAGATTCTTGCTCAGCATTTTCTCATTCCCTGTCTCACTTCCCTTTTTCACTTACAGATTTCTTCCAGGAGCCCTCCCTCAACACTTCCCAGGCACCAAACCCTGCCTCAGGCTCTGCTGTAGGGAAGCTGTCTTAAGACTGCTCTCTTTCCTCTTCATCTGCTCTTTGATAAACTCCACTTCCCCACTTGGTTCCTCTAAAGTCAAAGCTAATGATAGCAGACTCCAGATGAAGAACAGATAAAGAAGAATGTGAATCTGGGGCAGTGACAACAGCCTGCATCAATGGAAAAGACTGCCCTAAGGCTTCTGAGATAAACCTGTCCTGACCCTAGAGTTATTAACCCTTTTAGTAACAAATAACAAACACACCCTCCCCACAGTCTCTTAGTACGCCTTCAATTTGAGGTTCTGACCTGCCTCTATAAATAAAAATTGCCCCCCCCCCCTGACATTTGGACCCTTGACACAGGACCCTTGACTCTTCCTGTGGGAGCAGGGAAGAGGTGGGCCAGGAGGGTGGCTCTTCTCTTAGTTTGAGGTTCAAGTCAGTTGGCCTCCCAGATACCACCCTTGCTCTAGGTACTACAAAATCACAGTGCTAGTGGAGAAGGCGTGGTTCTGGGCCAGGGAGGCAAAATCTCCTATATGGCACCAGTCCTGAGGAGCAGAGCCTGAGATGATGGCCCAGGACACACATGGGGCAACTTCAGTCCCAATTCTCTCTAGAAGCACTGGACACAGTTATCTGTAAAAGCATCCATATAATGTATGTGTCCACATTAGACTATAAGCCTGCTAAGGACAGAAACCATGATTGCCGGCTCACTACAAAATCCTAAGTTCTTTTCAAGGTGACTGGCTCATGAATGCTCAACGAGTGAGCTGACTCCATGGAGTAAATAATAGTCATGAATAATAATAAAAAAATTCCAAAATACTTTGCAGTAAATAAGACACTTTTATCATATCATATCACATCATATCATATCATAGAAATGGTGTGAGAGGTGTTGGCGTGCTGGAGTTAGTTTGTACAAGTTGTCTAGAGCTGATTGTTCAACATTCAAGATTCCTTCCTTCCTTCCTTCCTTCCTCCCTTCCTCCCTTCCTTCTTTCCTTCCCAGCCGGTTGTTAAACCATTGGCAATATGAAATTGGACCTGGAGGGGATATTTACATCTGAATATCCACAAAGACAACAAATGAGGGCTTTTCTTTGACAAAGAGCAGGTCTATCAGCAAACCACTGGCAGTAGGTATGTTCAAAAGGTTATATGAATGAGTAGATGGGGTGGCTTTACATGGGATGTGGCTGAGTTTTGGGAAGATCCAGGGAGACCCTCAAGGCCTCTGAGCCTTGCTGCAGTGAGATGCTGACTCCAATGCCTTCACTCATGTCAGCAGGCATTTTTCAAGGGCCTACATGTGCCAGGAACTTGCAGCACCTGATTGGCAAATTAGTGATTAACATGGAGCAGCTCCTTAGCAGAGCTCCTCCCAAAGGGAAGTGCTGGTTCCTTCCCCAGGAAGCCCTGCCTGTTCAGGCCCCAGACCACGACTGAATCAGCAACTGATGCTCCATCGTCATATTGGGTCTGAGGAGGGCCCTGCTGCCACAGATCGGGGACCTCTGCCTGAGGCAGCCTCAGCTCACTCATCTTCTGAAGGGAGCAGCAGCCAAAGCTGGACCTCTAACACCCCAGGTCCTCCATCTGGCAGGGCTGGTTATTGCTCCTTGCACACCCTTGAAAGCTATGGGATTGCACTGTGAATGGCAAAAAGTCAGAGGCTTCGGTGGGAAACACATGGACACACCCCTAACTGCATGCTTCCTATTTGGGGTTGAACAGTGACTCCCCACTAAATTCAAATATTAAAGTCCTAACCCCCAGTACCTCAGTATGTGACCTTATTTGGGTCCTTGAAATAGGGTCCTTGAAAATGTAATTAGATAGGATGAAACATACTGGAGTAGGGTGGGCCCCTAATTTTAATATGATCCGTGTTCTTGTACAGAGAAATCTGGACACAAAGATGCACACAGGGAGAACACCATGTGAAAGTGAAGGCACAGATTGGAGCGGTCCTTCTACAAGCCAAGAACTACAAAGATCGCCAACAAACAAACAGAAGCCCGGGAGAGGCCCGGAGCCGATCCTGCCCTCACAGCCCCGAGGAGGAACCAACCCTGCGGATGCTTGATGTTGAACTTCTAGCCTCCAGAACTGAGAGACAGTACTTTTTGCTATTTAAGCCACTCAATTTGTGCGTCTCTGGTACGACAGCCACAGAAGACCAATGCAGGTCCCTTTCTTGGCAACCCTCCAAACCAGGCAGCACTCCATTGGAGTGACACACAGTGACATGACACGCAGACATAGTGTGGCATCTCACAGAAGATGCGCGGAGCCTGGGGTCAGGTCAGAATGACCCTGCGTGTGTGTTTGGAGCTGTTCAGTTTGGAGTGGCAGCCCCCCAGTTCTGGGAGACTCACACAGCTAACCCCACACACTGTCTGGTGTCACCACGGGCAGGGACAGGACACAGGCAGCTGCTTTCTCACCAGAGCCCAGCTGCCTGCACACAAGCTCACGCGCTAGGGGCTAGATGCCTGGCAGCCACTTGAGGAAGGTGCCGTAATGCCAGAGGTGGAGGAGCCTTGGAGGAAACAGATGGCCCGTGGAATCTGCCACTGGGACTTCCCATACTCCCGGCGATGGGGGGAGTCCCAGTATCGTATTTTCCTCTATTAAAAAGAATAGTATTTTCAGCAAACCCACAAAGAGGGAAATTTGATTCAGGAGAGGTGAAATATTGATTCCTAGCCTTCGATCCTGACACAAAGTTCCCATGGGCAGTGCATTGATTTAGGTAGAGTTTGCCTTTAATCAACCGGGATGCTCCATTAGCAATGCCAGGCAGAGAGAGACTAACCAAACGCAGGTTCCCTTCCCTTGTCTTTGCTCTGCAGTCACCAATGCCCTCTTATCTGATGGGTGCTGTGTGGGCATCCCTCCCTGAGCCGTGATGGAGGGCATGCTATGTCATCCAGCTCCCTGCCTCATTCCCATGTGCTGCTGGAGCCCCACTCTCAGGGCCACAGTGATGGCCCTCAATGAACTGGAAACCCCAGGTGTGGCTGCTCAGAGCCACTCTGACTCCCGACTCCTCCAAGCTCTGCCAGGGCGTGGTCAGCTGGGCATGTATCATTCATTCATGTGTTGCTATCCCTCCAAACCTAACAGGTGCACACATTCCAATAAGGATGACTGTGACGTTTAGGTCAAACAGGAGGAGAAGCCCTAAGGTTGCTGAGGAGAGGTGAGAGCTTTCTGTTCTCTAAAGACCACTCAGTTCTCCTGCAGACCGGCAAGGTGCCTCGGCAGCAGCACGCTAGGGTGGGCTTCTGTGCACGCACAGTGGGTCCTCACCATCCCAGGAAAGCAGTGGTACCTACTCTCTCTCAGAGTCCTCATACGTACCTACTGGTTGTTTAGTCACATGCTCCCAATTCTTAAGATATGATCCAACAAACTACTTCCTAGGTGGCCTATGTCTCAGAGGATATTCTTAGATGCTCACATATCCCATGGTGGGCAGAACATCTATATAAACGTATCAGATATTGCCCACCAGAGAACAACTTTAACAAGAACACTAAGTGGACACATGATGACATGCTATGTGCTTTATTTAGCTGCACTGGTTCCTGAGAGAACCATGGGTTTGTAAATGGAACCAATGGAAACTTTGCTATAGGTAAACAGCCCACCCTTGTCTAGAAATCAAAGGCTAGAGGGGAAGCATGGAGAAGCATCACAGGGAGGGTTTCTACGTAATTTCCTTCCCTCTCCCAGCTGCCTGTGTAAGCCTGATGCTGCAGATACCCAGGTGTCCTGCTTGCTGCCCAGAGCTCTAGAGCTACCCAACAGATGGTGTCCCTCTTCCAGATGATCTGTTGTCTTCAGGGAAAAGTCTGCAAGGCTGTGATTTGTGTCACTTTTGCTTGCAGGCCATCAGTTCTCTTGGCCTCCTCACCAAGGGTATTTCATTTCTTTCTGTCTAGTAGCCTGAGTTCCCCAGAGGGAACAAGTTAGGAACATGCTGACCCTTCATGACTTCTGTGAAATCAGGATGAGTTCTTGTCACAAAGAGCCCTTAGTGTCCTGTCTTCTTCTTCCTCTCGAATCTTCTCTATTCTGCCTACAAATTGATCTTATTTACTTCAAGGTTGTAAAAGCTGTGCTTGGCTGGTCTTGGCACATGTTTGGCAAATAACCATAGATATTCTTTCTTCTTTCTTCCTCCTCCCTCCTTCCCTTCCTCCCCATCTCTCTTTCTCTCAGTCTCTCTCTGTCTATCTCAATCTGTCTCCCCTCCCCAATATATCTGTGCATTTTCTCTGTATGTGTGCATGTATCTATCTATCTATATCTATATATACACACACATACACACACATTGTTGGGTCATTGTTTTTATCTATACTTTATATCTATGACTATATTTATACTTATAATGGTCATCTCCAAGAAAGCAACCTATAAAACTATATATGTTGTCAATAAAAGCAGGGAACAAAATAGAATTGCCCAATTTTGGTGTGTTTATATGGGAAGGATAGTTGTTAAAAATAGCAATTTTATAACAAAAAGATAAACTTGATATCTAACCATTCAACCCTGTAAAAAGTTAAATGATAACAAACTATTCATTGATTTTTTTAAATGAGTAATAAATAGAAACATGTACCAATTGAAAGAGCCAGACAATTCAATTATAATTAGGAAAACAAAAAGTGATGAGCCTGAACAATGTTGCCTTAGTTTTTGGAGGAAGTGTTGAAAATGCCAACTAAAAAACAAAGCCATGTTTCTTTTCTCATTATTAAAGGCATCTACAGTAATCACCTCATTTTTGAAAGCCATGTGCCAACTGAATAAAGTCCAAAACCCATAAGATAGGTTTAATAGACATGCTTAAAAATTTCAACATAAACAAAGATCTAAATTCAAGGATAGCAGAATATATGAGTAAACTTATATTACCCACTGATTATTATACCAGTTCATCCATCCATTGATTCAACAAATATGTTTTGAGCTCTTGCTATGCGTTAGGCACTGTATTATTAATATATTCACAGTCAGGTAAACATTAATGCCTAGATGCAAATGATTCCAATAAAAATAACAATTCTTTCTCATTATTGTTGCCTAAACTCTCCCTGTGTGGCTAGAAGAAGGAATATTTATGTGACTAAAGAATGGCTGAAGACAGACAAGAACATGCCAACATACCTTTTGTAGCCAGACGAACACAGTTGATTTTGGTCTCCTGTGAACAAAAGTAAGGCTCTAGTTAATTAGTTGTGGGTTTGGTTTGCTATATAAAGAAATATACATATATATATTTGCATATATATATGCATTAATATGTATTTTTAATTATAATTTTAAATTTGTCCTTTCCATTCTTCTCCTCCCCCCCCATTGGAATCACTTTTTAATTCTGTTTCTTCATTTCTTTTTAGTCTAGGTACACACTTCCTTCTTTTCACTTCTGATTCACATCACTTCATAAGTGATTCACATCACTTCATAAAACAAAACTACTATATAAACATATCAGATATTGCCCACTTAGAACAACTAAGTGGACACATGATGGCATGCTATGTGCTGAGAGAACCCATGGGTTTGTAAATGGAACCAAGGGCATCTTTGGGAAACTTTGCTATAGGTAAATAATGCATCTATATGCATAGACTGACACAGACACATGGCAATAGCCTGCAATATGAATGTTTAAGATCCAAACTGAGAAGTTCATGTTCAAAGAGTCACTTTGGCCCTGAGATCTCTGATGGACCTTAGTTTTCATAGATAATGTTGTGTGTGTGTACTTATGTGGCAATAGAATCTTTGCAGAGTGAACTATCTAATCGTTGTTGGCTGGTCCCCTGTGGACAGGATCCATACGTTTTTGGGGTTGCTGAGCATGAAGTTGAGTTACTGAAGATAATGAGCTTAGTCTATGTTATTAGGGTCATCTCCCCGGAAGTCCTGGAGCAAGCTGAAAATTCCAGTTCACTAAGTTACGCCCCCGGCAATAGTTTGAATGTAGTATAGCAATAAAAATAAAAGACAGCTCTCTTCCCTCCCCACTCACCTCTCTCCCATCCCCATGTGAGCACACAGTGATAAAGCAGCCATCTGAGAGTCAGGAAGGGAATTCTCACCAGAACCCAACTATGCTGACACCCTGATCTTGAGTTTTCCAGCTTCTAGAACTATGAGAAAATTTATTTCTATTGTTTAAGCCACCGCTTATGATATTTTGTTATGGCAGCCAGAGCAGACTAAGACACTTGGTTTCTTCATCTGTGGAGATTATACTATCTACTTTGCATACTTTAAAGAATTTGAACTCATTGTATGCATCATCATTATGATCATTATAAACAACAATAATTTTAAGGACTGGGATGTTCCACTGAAATAAATTACCGAGATAATACAAGTTTACTTTCTTAGGCAACAAACTCTAAAAACACATTTCTAGACAAAATAATGCATATCACATCTTTCCTGCCTTTGTACCATGATGATAATACCTCATAGTGCCTAACAATAGTAGGATTTGGTTTTATGAAAGTTTTGTTTCAGGGGGTGAAAAAATGGTGGCAGAATAGACAGACGTGTCCCGAGCCTTGTCCCTGAGCAAACAGAACAACTGAGGGCCACACTGGGAGTGTTTATTGGTGATTTAAGGGATACTATACTCCAGGAGAAGATCGGAGACTGCTGGACAGGGCTCCCCTGACCAGGCAGCCCCCACGGCGGCCGGGTTCCCTGCCTGAGCCACCAGCTCGGACACGGAGACTGCGCCATCTTGAAGGGGAAAGTGGATGTTTATGGAAGCCTGAAAATCTACAGCTGCAGCACCCACCGAACAGCTCCAAGCCCCAAACACCGCTTCCCAATCAGCGCAAACACTCAGATTCAGAGGAGTTCCACATGCCACAAGAAAAGGTCAGGTTTTGCCTGGGATAAGGTGAGATCTCTGATCCTGCAGAACAGAAAGGTGTGCACACTGGGAACTGGAGGTCCGGGGGAAATCTGCACCTAGAGAAATCCATGGCTGTTGGGCAGGACGTGATTCATGAATGTGGAAGGGGGTCTTCAGAGCTGCTAACAGAGGGGATCTCTAGAAAGCAATCCATTTTGGTCTGTTACAGAAGGACAGCCTGGGAGTAATGAAAGTGTGCTGGCCCAGTACAAAGGATCACCCAGTTGGGGACAGCCTGGGAGACTGTAGGGGAAAATTGTTTTTCTGGAGTCTGGGGATGAGAGTGGGGAGTGACCATTGGAGAACCAGCTCTGGGGCAGCCTACTCCCACAAACTGCTATTGAGTGCCACAGGGAAAGCAGAATCTAAGCAAAGGCTAGAGAGGACCTATAGTCTGGGAGTCAACCCTGAAACACTGCCACCTAGGGGCTGACTCACAAACTGACTCTTGTGTAATCACAAAAGAATAGAGATTAAGACACACTGCCGGCTTAAAAACTAGTGGAACACAGGGAATTGCAATATTGTCCCAACTGGAAACAGGCATGCCAAACAGATCAATAGAGGAAGTGAATGACCTTCACTACTGCACATTTTATTTTTGAATTTTTTATTTTTTCATCTTTTACTTAAGAAACTATATTTTTCTTTTTTTCCTCAATGATTTTACCTTTTTAATTACTACATTTTTATTTTCAATCAGTATTATCACTGCTATTATTTTACCTTTTTGAAAAAAGGTGTCATTTTATTTTCTCTTTATTTTACTTTGGGATTAAAGTTCTACATTCTAATTTCATCTTTCCTTTAGCATCATTTTACTCTATCTTAACTCTACCTTTATGCTATCCATGTCTTCCTAACTTTTCCCCTTTTGTTATCCTGTTTCTCTTACCCTTTCCCTACTTTAGTTTTTTCCTATTCTTTATATTTACTCCATTAAAATTTCATGCCACTTATTTATCTAATTTCCAACCCCTGCTCCAAGTCCATAGACACCTCTCTCTTCTCTATTTTCACTATCCAAAAAATTATTTTCTCTCTATCCTTTTGTTGTTGTTTGCTTGAATGTTGGTTATATCAATTTTTTTCTTTTCCATGAGATTGTTTTGCTTATTTTTCTTATTTTGTTATGTTTTTTTGTTTGCTTTGTTTTTGTTTGTTTTTTACTTCTGTTTTCCCTCACCTCACTTGATATTAGTTGTTGTTTGTAGTTTGCATTAATCTCCAGGTATTTATTGCTGGCATTTGTTGGGATTAGTGTTGTTCTAGTGTAGTTTTCTCCCCATATATATATAATTTGTTCTCTTTCTCTTTCTTACTCTCTTTCTTTTCTCTTATTTTTTTTCTTTTCCTTTTTTCTCCCTTCTTCTAATTTCATACTAGTACTCCTTTCTTTTCTTTTCTTTTCTTTTCTTTTCTTTTCTTTTCTTTTCTTTTCTTTTTCTCCTTCTTTTCTCTCCTATCTCCTAATTTGTCTCTCTCTAGGGGTCACCTTTAGACCCCTAGAGAACCAGGGGTCTATTAATATTGTGAATACATTTTTGTTCAATACCTTGTGTGTTGTACCTGGTTGTGTTGTTTTTGTACTTTTAAGTCAACACAGGAGCAAGAGAACTACATAACCAGATACCCAGAGAAGAGAGACCATGGGCAGACAAAAAAGCAGCCCACATATGAAAGAAAAGCAGGCATCATAAGAAAAGGAAATAAACAAATGGAGGCAAGAAACTTGCCAGAGAAAGCCCACATATGAAAGAAAAGCAGGCATCATAAGAAAAGGAAATAAACAAAATGGAGGCAAGAAACTTGCCAGAGAAAGAATTCAGAGAAATGGTCAAAAGGTGGCTGAAATGAATGGAAGACAAATTCGACAATGTGAGTAAGAACCAAGAGGAAATGAAGAAGAATCAAGAGGAAATGAGGAAGAACCAAGAAGAAATGAAAAATGACATAGCTGCTATAAAATCTGAGTAGAAAGCATCAAAAGTAGACTAGAAGAAGCAGAGGACCACATCAGTGAGCTAGAAGACAAGATAGGAAAAAATACCCAAGTACAGCAGCTTCTAGAAAAAAAAAATTAAAAAGCAAGAGAAGAGCCTAAGGGAACTTTGGGATAACACAAAACAAAACAACATCCACATAATAGGGGTTCCAGAAAGAGTGGAAACTGAGCAAAGAATAGAAAACCTGTTTGAAGAAATAATGACAGAAAACTTCCCTGATACAACAAAGAAAAAACCTACACAAATCCAAGAAGCTCATAGAGTCAAAAGCAAAATGAACCCCAAAAGACCAACACTAAGGCACATTATAATTAAACTGGCAAACACCAATGACAAAGTAAGAATCTTAAAAGCGGCCAGAGAGAGACAGAAAGTTACCTACAAAGGAACCCCCATCAGACTAGTGACTGATTTCTCAGTAGAAACTCATCAGGCTAGCAGGGAGTGGAATGAAATATACAAAGTCATGCAAAGGAAGGGTCTGAATCCAAGAATAATGTACCCAGGAAGGCTATCAATCAAAATTGAAGGTGAAATCAGGAGCTTCACAGACACAAAAGGACTAAGGGAATTTATTACCACCAAACTAGCAAGCAAGAAATGATAAAGGGTCTGCTGTAAAAAAAAAAAAAAAGAAAGAAAGAAAGAAATAGGAAGCAAAGAAGGAACACAGGGGTAAAGAATGAAAATGGTGATACATAAGTACCTATCAATAATAACTTTAAATGTAAATAGATTAAATGCTCTAATTAAAAGACATAGGGTAATGGATTGGATAAGAAAACATGACCCATATATCTGCTTTCTACAAGAAACCCACCTCAAACAAAAAAAAAAAAAAAGAGAGGCACACAAACTGAGGGTGAAGGGGTGAAAGATGGTTTTTCAGGCAAATGGAAATGAAAAAAAAAAACTGGTGCTGCAATACTTACATCTGACAAATAAGATCTTAAAGTGAAGGATATAACAAGAGATAAGGAAGGCCACTTCATAATACTAATGGGAGCAATCCAAAAAGAAGAAATAACTCTGGTAAACATATACGCACCCAATATAGGAGCACCCAAATACTTAAAAAAAATCCTGGAGGATATCAAGGGAAAGATTGATAGCAATACAATCATAGTAGAGATTTTAATACCCCACTATCACCATTGGACAAGTCCTCTAAAAAGTCAACAAAGAAACAATCATCCTCAATGACTCACTAGACCAGATGGATTTAATTGACATCTTCAGAACATTTAGCTCCAAAGCAACAGAATATACATTCTTCTCAAGTACACATGGGTCATTTTCAAAGATAGACCATATGTTGGGTCACAGGCAAAGTCTCTTGAAATTCAAGAAGATAGAAATCATATCAAGCATCTTCTCAGATCACAGTGGCATAAAACGGAAAATCAACTACAATAAAAACAGTCCAAAAAAATCAAACATATGGAGATTAAACAGCATGCTGTTAAACAATGAATGGATTACCAGAGAGATCAAGGAAGAAATAAAAAACATCATGGCAACAAATGACAATGACAACACAACAATCCAAAAATCTATGGGACACAGTGAAAGCAGTCTTGAGAGGGAAGTTCATAGCTCTACAAGCTTCCTGCAAAAAATAAGAAACAATGGTAATAAATTACTCAACCCTACAACTCAAAGAGTTAGAAAGAGAGCAACAAGAAAAGCCCAGTGTAAGCAGAAGGAAGGAAATAGTAAAGATCAGAGCAGAGATAAACAATATAGAAACAAAAGAAACAATACAAAAGATTAACAAACCCAAGAGCTGGTTCTTTGAAAGGATAAAGAAGACTGATGTACCTCTAGATAGGCTCACCAAGAAACAAAGAGAGAGGACCCAAATAAACAAAATCAGAAATGAAAGAGGTGAAATAACAACAGATCCCACTGAAATACAAAGGATTGTTAAAAAATACTATGAACAATCTATTCTAACAAACTGGACAACCTGGAGGAAATGGACATATTCCTAGAAAAATATAATTCAATCAAGAAAAATCTAAACAACTCAATAGGCCAATATCTATGGAAGAAATCGAAGCAGTCATCAAAAAGCTTCCAGCAAACAAAAGCCCGGGGCAGATGACTGCACAGGAGAGTTTTACCAAACATTCAAGGAAGAATTAAAACCTATCCTCCTCAGACTATTCCAAAAAATTCAAGAGAAAGGAATGCTTCCAAGCATCTTCTATGAAGCCAGCATCACCCTAATACCAAAACCAGATACAGTGGTACCTCGAGATACGAGTGCCATAACATACGAGATTTTTGAGATACGAGTCCTCGAGAGAGTGATTTTTGCTTTGAAATACGAGCAACATTTGAGATACGAGTAATCACTCGGATCAGCCGGCTGCACACGACCCACCAGTTTACTGCGACTCGAGCGTCTCATAGTTTTCCATGCCTCAAGGTTATGGAATGAATTAAACTCGTATCTCAAGGTACCACTGTAAAGACAAAACAATGAAAAGAGAATTACAGGCCAAAATCCCTTTTGAATATAGATGCCAAATTCCTCAACAAAATTCTAGCAAATCTGATCCAGCAGTACATCAGAAAGATCATACACCATGACCAAGTAGGATTTATCCCAGGAATGCAAGGATGGTACAATGTCCGCAAATCAATAAACATGACACATCACATAAACAAATTGAGAGTTAAAAATCACATAGCCATATCAATTGATGCAGAAAAAGCACTTCACAAAATCCAACACCCTTTATTGATAAAAACTCTCAACAAGGTGGGAATAGAATGATCATACCTCAACATAATAAAAGCCATATATGATAAGCCCACAGCTAACATCATTCTCAATGGACAAAAACTAAAACCATTTCTTCTAAGAACAGGAACAAGACAGGGATGCCCACTCTCACCACTCATGTTCGACATAGTACTGGAAGTATTAGCCATTGCAATTAGACAAAAAGAAGAAATAAAAGGCATCCAAATTGGAAAAGAAGAAGTAAATCTGTCCTTATTTGCAGATGGCATGATACTATACATAAAAAACCCGAAAAACTCCATCAAAAAACTTATAGACTTAATAAATGAATTTGGCAATGTACCAGGATACAAAATTAATGCCAAGAAATCTATGGCATTTCTATACACTAATAATGAACTCACAGAAAGAGAGACTAAAAAGCCAATCCATTTACCATTGCACCAAAAAAATTAAGATACCTAGGAATAAACTTTACTAAGGAAGTAAAAGGCCTATATGCAGAAAACTACAGGACACTGAAAAAAGAGATAGAGGAAGATATAAACAGATGGAGAGCATACCATGCTCATGGATTGGGAGAATCAACATCATTAAAATGTCCATACTACCCAAAGCAATCTATAGATTCAATGCAATCCCTATTAAAATACCAATGGCATATTTCACAGACCTAGAAAGAACTCTCCAAAGATTCATCTGGAACAAAAAAAAAAACTGCGAATAGCCACAGCAATCCTGAGAAAGAAGAATAAAGTAGGTGGGATCTCAACACCAGATTTCAAGCTGTTCAAAACAGCCTGGTGCTGGCACAAGAACAGACACATAGACCAATGGAATAGAACAGAGAACCCAGATATCGACCAAAACCACTATGCTCAATTAATATTTGACAAAGGAGGCATGAACATACAATGGAGTCAAGACAGTCTCTTCAATAAATGGTGATCAGAAAATTGGATAGATACATGCAAAATAATGAAACTAGATCACCAACTTATACCATACACAAAAATAAACTCAAAATGGATATAGGACTTAAACGTAAGATGGGAGACCATAAAAATACTAGAGGAATCCACAGGCAGTAAAATCTCAGATATATGCCGAAGGAACTTAACTGATACTTCTTCTAGGGCAATGGAAGCTAAAGAGAAAATAAATAAATGTACTACATCAAAATAAAAAGCTTTTTTCATAGCAAAAGAAACCATCAACAAAAAAAAGAAAGCCCATTGTATGGGAGAACATATTTGCAAATGTTATCACTGATAAAGGTTTAATCTCCAACATCTATAGGCAACTTATACAACTGAATAAAAGAAGATAAATGATCCAATAAAAATGGGCAACAGACCTAAATAGAATCTTTTCAATAGAAGACAGAAGGAAGGCCAAGAGACACATGAAAATATGCTAAAGTCATCAAAACAGCCATGCAATACCATCTCACACCTCTCAGGATGGCAATCAACAACAAATTAACAAATGACAAGTGTTGGCAAGGAAGCGGAGAAAAAGGAATCCTCGTGCACTGCTGGTGGGAAAGCAGATTGGTGCAGCCACTGTGGAGAACAGTAGGGAGTTTCCTCAAAAAACTAAAAATGGAACTTCCATTTGACGCAGTAACTCCACTCCTAGGAATATATTTTAAGAAACCAGAAACACCAATCAGAAAGGATATATTCACCCCTATGTTCATAGCAGCACAATTTACAATAGCTATAATTTGGAAACAGCTTAGGTGCCTGTCAGTAGATGACTGGATCAGAAATCTATGGTACATCTACACAATGGAATACTATGCTGCCATAAAGGAGAAAGGATTCTTATCATTTGCAGCAACCTGGATGGAACTGGAGAGCATTATGCTTAGTGAAATAAGCCAGTCAATGAAGGAGAAACACCACATGATCTCACTCATTTTTGTATAATAAAGAACATTATAAACTGATGAACAAAAAGATAGATACAGAGGCAGTAAAGCATCAAACAGACTGTCAAACTATAGTGGGAAGGTTAGGGAGAGGTGAGGTAGATAAGAAATCAACTGAAGGACTTGTATGCATGCATATAGGCATTATCAATGGACACAAGACACTGGGGGTGAGGGCATGCATGGGAATGGGTGGGCAATGGGAAGATATGAACACATGTAATACATTAAAAAAATAACTAAAATAATAAAAGACAGAATGCAATGTGTTTGTGTGTCCCAGGAACACAATGCTTGCCTTGCTAATGCTTACTCATAAGGAACCATTGCATTTTGAAGGCACTGGTTGCATGGAGGACTGTGTCATCAAAGTCATCAAAACAACAATGGAATACCATCTCACACCTGTCAGAATGGCAATCATCAACAAATTAACAAATGACAAGTGTTGGCGAGTATGTGGAGAAAAAGCAACCCTCGTACACTACTGGTGGGAATGCAGACTGGTGCAGCCACTGTGGAGAACAGTATGGAGTTTCCTCAAAAAACTAAAAATAGAACTCCCATTTGACCCAGTAATAAAACTGATTACATGTGTATATATCTTCCTAAACTTCCTATTGCCCCCCTCCCCATTCCCATACATGCCCTCACCCCCCAGTGTGAGGGTTAATTTCCATTCAAGTTACATGTCCAATGTAGGTGTGTGGCTAGGTCTGGAAGATTTTCATCATTATAGTCACTCGGAGACAAAGGTTGGCACCTCCACTTCAACACAAGACTTCAGTGTTCACTGAGGCGGGAAAGAGAAGGCTGAAGAGTCTTGATTTACAAACAATACTTTGTATCAGAAGGAACACTTTTGTTTTGATTCAGGTTTTATTGGCTAGAACCAGTCATGTGGCCATGCTTAACTTTAGCGAGGTTACTGGAGTCCTCCATGCATTCAGAAATAGAGAAGAAATGCTAATGTCTACAGCAGAGTCTATTTTATCTAGACTGAAAGCTAGAAATTGTCACTTCCATTAAACTCAGGTATGACTCCTCAATGTCTAGATGCTGTTTCCTAAACCAGCAGTCACCAAACTGGTAGTCAGTGAGGTCCGGAAAGTTGGCCATAGCTCCCCTAAACCACAGGCAGTATGCTCTTGTCTGCATAGCAAAGATATCTGTGTATTGGAAGATGGCTTTCAGTTCATTAACATTCTTTTTCCTCAACAATTTATCATATGATAAGAGTCTAAGGCCTTTGAATCATCCTATCCACTCATCTTAGGACATCCTCCAGTTGTCCCTCTTAGTGAGAAAGGACTATAAAAGGAAGCAACAATCTCCATATAGTGTTGTCGACATATGATCACGTAGCTAGTCACTTTTTTTCCCTACTTTCCTTACTTATACAGGGCTTCCATTAGCATAGCAACATCCTTATTTATAATTGATCACAGTAAATGTGCCGACAACCTGCAACTTCTTACTCCCTCCCCCAACCAAAATATATCTGCCTGCTTCTACATCTATGGATGTGGTTGTATTTCTGAAACTCAAGTACAGTCACATACACTATTACCTTCCAAATTCCTTGACTCATCCACTTACTACAACCTATCACCATATTCTCCACTATCTGCAAGTTTTGGGGCATAATTTTTCTTGAACTACATCCAGATAACTAATTAAGTAGAAACCTGTAAAAGACCAATGGTAGAGCTCTGTGGCGTGTACCAGAATACTTCTTCCAGGTTGGCATTCATCTGTTCACCAGTATCGAACTAATTACTCATCTCCCCAAGCGCTTTATCATTCAGGTGTTAGTGCTACATTTTCCCACAAAAATAACTAGGGAATAGGGTCAAATTTACTTCAGAGACTGATTCCCTGTCTATTATATTTCTCTAATCTATCAGCCCAAGAACTCCCTTAAAGAAAGAAGGTTGGGTTGACATGACTTGTTCTTTGGGACAAGTGTTTTCTTTCCTCTCTATTTTTATACCGAAAGTGTTCCTTTTTAAAATAAATAATTGTTTTATTTTATAAAATGGAAAATGCAGATTTTTAAAAAGAATATGACATATTATGGTTTTAATATATGGAGTATTCATTTGAGGCACTCATATATTTGAAGTTTATTTCAAGAAAAATGTTTTTTTTTAATGAACACATTCAGAATATGGAGAAAAGGGAGAATGACTGATAAAAATATAGAAATATAGTAGAACTCTCTACATATGATGCCAAAAAAGCTACGTCACAAATGAGTTAAAACTTAAAAATGATGATGTGGGATGGGAGCATGTGACAAGGGTTAAGGGAGGCTGGAGAAAGGTGAATGGGGGGAAAAAAAAGAAGATATATATAATACTTTAAACAATAAAATAAAATTTAAAAAAATTAATAACAGCCAATATAACAGTAGCTATCCAGTGTGAATGACTCAAAATTATATCTATTTTTGACAGATCAGCAAAAGCTACTATATAAATATTGGTGAGCTATAGAATTTTAGTAATTACTTTTATGTATGTGATGAAATGAAAAAGGTTGCAAATCACTGTTCCATAGTATTGATAATCTAAATAATTATTGAATTCAATGATTAATTATTTATTTTACATTTTTGCCCCCTCCCCCACCACCCGCACATACACACACTAGAATATAAAGTTCATAGGGGGTAGGGATTTTATCAGTTTTGTTCATTACTATATTTCTAACGCCTAGGACTCTCTATCTCGTATATAGTAAACCATCAATAAAATTTCGTTCGATGAAAAAAAAGACTTAAAAATGATGCAAAAGATAATCAAACTAGTTTTTTGTTGTTGTTGCTCCCATGCTTGGAGAAGAAGCAAACTTCTTCAAATCTTCTTAGCTTCCCTTTTTGTTCTTTGGTTAAAAGGTCAGTGAATGGAAGCCTGAGATAGTTAAGGAAAGTACAATTGCAGTGAACTGAAGAAGATCTGCTAATCGTCATGTAGCACAATGATCATCACTGAGAAGTTGAGTTTCATGAAAGGGATGCTAAGGGACTAGAGATGGTCAGCAGGACTTCCCACTTCATACCAAGACAAAGAAAAAATATTTCGTAAATACTACATTAGAAAACTTGCCAATTCTGTGCATGATTGTTGAATATAGCTGTGGGCAAAGATTTGATGAGCCAACACTGTTGGGTGTGATTTGTAACTATGTATCTAGACTTTAAAGAGAATCAATCTAATCTCTTTACCTCTAAGAATCTATTCTCAGTGAATCACCTTAATATTCAAAGATGTTCGTTCTGGTATTTTTATAAAGGTGACAATGATGAGCATCATATCTATCCAGCCCTACAGACATAAAAAAGAAATTTGTGGCCTACCCACATAGTGGAGTATTACCAAGCTGTTAACAAAAATGATTACAGGGCTATGCAATTACATGAAAATAGTACACATAAGGAAATTAATGAATAAAGAAAAAGTACAATTTTTAAAACAATGAAACAGATAAAAACATTAAAAAATAAGTTCTGAAGGAAATATATTAAATTTTTTAAATAGTTGAACAATCAGTTTGAAGTATAACATGTATGTTGATGGTTATAATGATTTTAAACAAATTTTAAACAGAATTTGTTAAATACAAGTATAAATGCACGTCGATGGCCAGCACTTAGATATCAACACCCAATATTGTCAGCATCTCAGAAGCTTATCCCTGCTCCCCTGAGTCACTTCATCCTGTAAAGTTGACCACTAACCTGCTTTCTGACTACCTACCTACCTACCTACCTATCTATCTAGACTTTAAAAATAAAGTTTAAAGTGTGTTACACCAAAGGGAATCCTGAGTAGCTGCTATGGTTTATTCTACTTATTACCTTCTCTTCCCCACCAGGTCATTCGAGAGAACTTTCTCATTCTCATTAGTATCATATTCCTTTCCACAGTTGATGTATGAAATTGGGCCATATCCCAACACCACCTCCCCCACCACACATCTCTTAAATTCTGTTCTCTATAATTTTGTGCATGTCTGATTATGCTTAACTCTACCTGGCTCTGACAAACATGACACTGACATGTACTCTTTCTTCCAAGTCCCTGACACTTTTAATTCTATAACCAATTTGTCTTTGTTGGTTAGACACAAGCACAGAATAACAAAGTCCTGAGACAATCCCTTGCCCTTCTGGGTGACTGAACTGTTAGTAAGCAAGTCTGAAACAGCTTCAAGTTTTGTATCTTATTGTATGGGAAGTCTGGCCAGTATGCACACGCCAAAAGTTCCCAATCAGTTCCATAAATAGAAAATTAATGCTATTTTTTGTGTGTGCTTGAATTGGTAAGGCTTTGGAAAGAGGAGAAACATTTCACATTTTCTGTTCTGTCTCCACAGTATGACACAATTTCATTTCCCCAGGATTTAAAAAAATTATTGTTTTAACAATTAAAAAGTATTTTTATTGATTTAGGAAAGGAAGAGGGAGAGAGAGAAACATTAATGATGAAAGAGAATCATTGATTGGCTGTCTCCTGCATGCGCCACACTGGGGATCATGCTCATAACCTGGCCATGTGCCCTGGCTGGGAATTGAACCGTAACCTCCTGGTTCATAGGTCAACGCTCAATCACTAAGCCAGGACAGCTGGGCTTCCCCATAATTTTAACCTCATTCATACCCACTTCCTATGCCAGACTTGCAAATCTGCGTACAGGTATATAAAACCTTGGGGTAAAATATAATGACCTCACTATTGTGTTTCCTTCTACTCAAGGCCCTGCTAGTGCTGGGCAATATTAAGCAAGTCACTGCCACTCTCTGTGTTCACTTTCCCCATCAATCAAACGGCAGAGAAAGAAATGGAGAAAGCCATTTTGGCAGAGTAGACAGGATATTGTAAGGTTGCTTCAAGTTCTCAAATGTTGAATCTGGTTTCAGCTACTGGCAGTACTCCTGCTCTTTTAATACACTGTCCTCATGAATATGCAAACACTATTTTTATTGACTTCAGAGAGAAATGGAGAGGGAGAGAGAGACAGAAACATCAATGATGAGAGAGAATCATTGATGGGCTGCCTCCTGCATGCCCCCTACTGGGGATCAAGTCCATAACCTGGACATGTGCCCTGACCGGAATCAAACCTGGGACCCTTCAGTCCACAAGCCAATGCTCTATCCACTGAGTCAAACAGGCTAGGGCTGCAAACACTATTTTCTAATACTTGTGACAGCATTAGATAACTATTGTCACTCCATATCTCTGCACTCCACAAAAATAGCTTTTTTACTTTAGAGTAAGCTATTACTTACCTTATTTTTTCATAATGTGTCACACCTATACTCCCTTACTTTCTCATAACCTCCATTTTGAGATTAGGCCAAGTTCAATTGATCAATCAATCCATCCATCCATCTATTCACACATCTATCTTTTGTCTACTTCCTGAAATTTGAGGATGTCTCTAATTAAGGGTCTTACAGTAGCTGTTATTTATTATCCAGAGGACTTAGGTTAAGTATTATTGCCAACCCGGTAAGAATCACTATTACTCGTGTAACACACACAATTCTTACTATACTCTCCTACTTAATTTTCAGTTACTTTAACTCATGCCTTTGTCTTCCCTAAGACTGAGCTGCTCAAGTTAATACAGGATTTAGCCCTGATCCCACAGTCATTGTATAGTTTTCCAAATTACTTAAATGCATATAATTTTTATTTGTTAATTATACCTCCACTAGAGTCCCGATGCACAAAATTCGTATTAGTGGCTTGGCCTTCACAGCTGTGGCGGCTGCCTTGGGCTTTGCAGCCCTGGCTTCATCTGGAAGGTCATTTGGCTGTCTGGCCTAATTAGCATATTATGCTTTTATTATTATAGATAATGTTGGAAAAATGCTGACAAACCAGATAGGATAAAATTAAATAAGAAAAGAGAATATTAAAATAATTGAAAAGTATAAGCACAAAGATAACTACTAGAAATAAATGCAAAACTTTCTACTAGTAAATATCAAAAGAAATCCTATCTAATAAAAGAGTAATATGCAAATTGACCATTACTCCAACACACAAATGGCTGCCCCCATATGGTCAAAGATGGCTGCCCTGATGTGGACACAAGATGGCCACCTAAGATGGTTGGCAGGGCAGTGGAGGGTGACCAGGGCAGCAGAGGAGGGCAGTTAGGAATGACCAGGCCTGCAAGGGAGGGCAGTTAGGGCAATTGGGCTGGCAGGGGAACAGTTAGGTTTTGATCAGGCTGTCAGGGGAGTGATCAGGGAGTGATCAGGCTGGCAGGCAGAAGCAGTTAGGGGTAATCAGGTAGGCAAGCAGCTGAGAGCCAAAGTCTTGGATTGTGAGAGGGGTGTCCAGTGGCATTGGGCCTAAACGGGCAGTCGGACATCCCTCAAGGGGTCCCAGATTGGAGAGGGTGCAGGCTGGGCTGAGGGACAACCCTCTCCTCCTCCCATGCACAAATTTTGTGCACCATGTCTCTAGTTTTAAAATAAAAGAGTAAGACACCCTAGAATGTATTATGAAATTAGAATAGTAAATTATGATATACAGAACATATGATAGAGTTAAGACTAATTATATTAGTCATATCAACAAATGTGAATAGATTTAACTCATATAATTAAATGAAAAAGATTTCAAATGATCTCATAAAGCAAGTCCAAACTTTCTGCTCTTTACAAAAGTCACACCTAAAATAAAGTAATTCAAAAAGGAGGCAACAATAAAAAAGTAAGAGAAACTATAAATGACAAATAAAAAAAGAAAAAGCAGCAGTAGTGATCCTGGTATCAAACAGAGTAAAATGCCATTTAAAACACATTAAACATAACAAAGGACACTTTTTCATGCTGGAACCCACAATTAATAAGAAATACAACATCCATGAATATCTATGAACCAAAACCCACAAAAAATACCTTTAGGAAGTAGAAACTATAGGAGATACAAGAGAATAAGAAAACTACTGTCAGTATAATTAACATCAAGTGGCAAGCAAATAGGCAAAGATATAGAAGCTATAATAATTAAGCAGGTCTGTGGATATGTATCAAATCCTACAGCCTGATAATAGAGGAAAAACTTCTTCTTATGAGCTTCTGAAATAGTCACAAAAATTGACCTTAGATGAGCTAATTAAGAAAGCATTGTAATGTCCCATAAAGCAGAAATTTTATAAGTGACATTTTATGATTATAATGAGAGATTATTAAGAATATTAAAGCCCGGCTGGTGTGGATCAGTGGTTGAGCATTAACCTATGAACCAGGAGGTGCAGTTTGATTCCCCGTTAGGGTATATGCCTCGGTTGTGGGGTGAATCCCCATTTGGGGCTTGCAGAGAATCTGATTAATGATTGCCTCTCATCATTGATGTTTCTATCTCTCTCTTCTTCTCTCTCTTTTCCTCTCAGAAATCAATAAAAATAAAAAAGAAATCCATTCTTATAATATAGCATATTAATAGATCAAAGGAGAAAATTACACTTCATCTTCTCATGCAAAACAGCATTGGGCACAATTTTAACACCCATTCCTGATTTTAAACAAAACTCAAGAAAATAGGAATTGATGGATACTTTCATAACATGGTAAGAATATATCTTAGTCCTAAAATCAGCATTTTATTTAGTGGGGATCTAGTTAAGGCAAACCACTAAGATAAAGAAAAAAAGGTAGGGTGTCTTAATGGAATTCTATGCTGCAATAAAAAAGAAGGAATTCTTACCATTTTCAGCAACCTGGATGGAACTGGAGAGCATTATGCTAAGTGAAATAAGCCAGTCAATGAAGGAGAAACACCACATGATCTCACTCATTTTTGTATAATAAAGAACATTATAAACTGATGAACAAAAACATAGATACAGAGGCAGTAAAGCATCAAACAGACTGTCAAATTACAGCAGGAAGGTTAGGAAGAGGCGGGATAAATAAGAGATCAACCAAAGGACTTATATGCATGCATATAAGCATAACCAATGAACACAAGACACTGGGGAGTTGGGGTATGCCTGGGACATGGGGAGGGCAATGGGAAGATATGTATATATGTAATACATTAATAAAAAAAATAATAAAAAAAACAAAAAAAAGCAAAAGTAGGGTGTCCTTTATGTTCACTCCCACTTTATATTGTACTGGAGGGATTAATCAGTGCAAGTTGATAAGAAAAATCAATTAGAAGCCTACACTTTAGAAAATGAACTATCTCTGTTTGAAAATGATTTAACAGTATATCTGAAAACCCATAGGGAATTAATAATACAAGGTAACAGGATATTAAATTAATATACAAAGTGAACAGTATCCATATCATCAGTCAAAGGACATCATGGCAGCAAATCTCAATTTCAATGGCAATGAAGATTAAATACTTGGTAACAAACTTGAAAACTATAGAAGAGAACTTTACAATACCCCTGAAAAACACAGATGTAGACTTAAACAAACAGTACAAAAATATCCTCTGTTCTCAGCTTGGATAATTCAACATCTTAAAGATGACAGTTCATCCTAATTAATGTATAAATTTAATGCAACCCCAGTAAAATTAGTAATAGGCTTTTTATGGAGATGGATAGGTTGACACTAAAGCTTATATGAAAGGTGAACATGCAAGGACTATGAAATCATGAAAGGCAAAATTGAGTTGGGGAAGGCCCCGCCCTATCAGATATTAAAGCACAGAGCCTCTATAATTTCAACAGTGTGGGACTAGTGAGGAAATAGGCAACAGGCTGGTGGAATAGAATGCAAGATCCAGAGGAAGACTCAAGAGCACACAAAAACTTAAAATAGAAAAGTGGTATCTCAGATATTGGGGGTAAAGATGAACTTTTTAATAAATGTTGCTACGACA
Source organism: Lasiurus cinereus (assembly GCA_011751065.1). Classification (NCBI taxonomy): domain Eukaryota; kingdom Metazoa; phylum Chordata; class Mammalia; order Chiroptera; family Vespertilionidae; genus Lasiurus; species Lasiurus cinereus. Next base: position 42,959,327 of record JAAGEH010000480.1, on the reverse strand, counting down.
ACTAAATAGACATTAAGGAAAAAAGATATTATTAGATACATACTTTATATCATATATAAAAATGAATACCAAACATCAGGATAGTAAATGTAAAAAAAAAATTTAAACTTTTCAAGATCTAGAAGCAAATATGAGTGAATTCCTTTATAACCTTGGTGTAAGAAAAGGGTTTTTCACTGTGACTCAAAGTCTGTATCCAATAAAGGGGGAAAAAATAAAAGCACTTGACTCCCTCCCTCCTTTTTCCCCTCCCTTCCTTCCTTATTGTGTGTTTCAAAAATATTATAAGCAAAGTCTATAAAATTGCAACATCTATCTAAAAGAATTATATACCTGATATAGAAATAGCTTTTAAAACTTAAGGATAAAAAGGTAAAAATCATGATAGAAAATTGGGCAAAAGACATATACAAGTAATTAAAGTTATATAAAAAGTCTCCTAAATACAAGAAACTTGTATGAGAAGATGTTGACTTCACTTTCAATAAGAGAAAGGAGATTATTACTCTTATATAATAAAGGGATAATATGCCTTCGCACAAGATGGCTGCCCCATGTGGTCAAAGATGGCCACCACAAGATGGCCGACAGGGCAGGGCAGTTAGGGGCAACCAGGTTGGCAGGGGAGGGCAGTTGGGGTAATTGGGCTGGCAGGGGAGGGCAGTTAGGGGTGACCAGGCCAGAAGAAGAGGGCAGTGAGGGGTGACCAGGCCAGCAGGGGAGGACAGTTGGGGGTGACCAGGCTGGCAGGGGAAGGCAGTTGGGGCAATCAGACTAGAAGGGGGGCAGTTAGGCATCAATCAGGCTGGCAGGGGAGTGGTCAGGGGATGATCAGGCTGGCAGACAGGCAAGCAGTTGGGAGCCAGCACTCCCAGATTGTGAGAGGGATGTTCGACTGTTGATTTAGGCCCGATCCCTGGGACAGCAGTCAGACATTTCCCAAGGGGTCCCAAATTGGAGAGGGTGCAGGCTGGGCTGAGGGGACCCCCCCCCCGCCCCAATGCATGAATTTTGTACACTGGGCCTCTAGTATTGAGATAAAATGTCTAGCCTAGCAGGCATGGCTCAGTGGTTGAGCATCAACCTATGAACCAGGAGGTCATGGTTCAATTCCTGGTGAGGGTACATGCCTGGGTTGCAGGCTAGATCCCCAGTGTGGAGTGCGCAGGACACAGCCGATCAATGATTCTTTCTCATTGATGTTTCTACCTCTCTCTACCTCTCTCTTGCTCTGTGAAATCAATTTTAAAAAAATTGTCTTATGTGTAACTTTGTCAAAAATTAAAGTTCGACCACAAACTGGTGGTGAGGTTGTGGAGAAACAGTTAGTCTGAAAGATTGCTAGAGGAGATGAAAATTAAATCAACCCTTAAGACAGGGATTTAGAAATATCTATGAAGATTACCAATTTGTCCACCTTTTGATCCAACCATTCCTGTTCTGGGAATGTTCTCTGACATGCCTCTAACATATGTACACATTCCTTTATTGCAGAAATGTTTGCGATTGAGAAATATTTTAAACAACCTATATGTTCACCTGTGAGAGTGACTGATTAAATTAATATATCTATACTAATAAAAGGGTAATATGCAAATTGGTCTCAGTAATGACCAAACAGCAGGCTGTGTGGGGTGACAAGGCCAGCAGGGGAGTTAATGAGGGGCAACCAAATGATTGAACAGCAGACTACATGGGGCGACCAGGCTGGCAGGGGAGGCAGTAAGGACTGACCAGGCTGGCAGAGAGAGACAGTGAGGGGTAACCAGGCTGGCAGGGCTTGTAGTTGGTGGCAACCAGGCCAGCGGGGGGGGCAGTGGGGAGCAGTTGGGTTGACCAGGCTGGCAGAAAGGGGCAGTTTGGGGCGACCAGGCTGGTATGGGAGGCAGTGAGGGGCAACCAGGCCTGCAGGCAGAAGTGGTTAAGGGCTATCAGGCAGGTGAGCAGTTAGGAGCGATAGGTCCTGGATTGTGAGAGGACTGGATTGGCTGGGCTGAGAGGACCTCTTCTCTGCCCCTCAACCCCCAAATTTTATGCACTAGGCCTCTAGTATCTACATAATAGAATACTTTGTAAGCTATAAAAAATGAGGAAGACCTCTATGAATGAATAAAAAAGTGATTTCCAGGAATCTACACTATGTTATATTTTCTATAAAAAGGGGAAATGAAACACACATGAATCTCTCAATTTTGTAAAATAAAAAAAATTATATGTCCTCATCTACAAAATACCTTTCACAAACCTCTCTGGATTGAACAAAATTTTGAACAAGTGTCTGAAAGTTGCAAAGACTACACATGAACAGTTTTATTATTGTAATAAATATATGTTAAGAACATTGACAAGATGACTTCAACAAAATAAATTTTAAGCTTTTTGCATGGCATGCAAGGCCTCCCCCCTCTATCTGGTCTCTGTCTCTGTCTGGCCTTCTCTCTGTATCCTGGAACCAACCCCAACCCTTCTTCCTGACCTTTGGGACTCTGTCCAGGAGCTCCCTTTGCAGCACATGCCATGTCCTCTGCTCTGTTGTCTGCCTGGGAAATACCCACTTACCTTTCAATATGCAGCTCGAATGTTAATTTCTGTGGGACTTTTTCTAAACACTCCCTCATCCCTCCACCCTAAGCTTCCAGCTGCACACCGGGTATTCCACCAATGGGATTTCTGGTACAGTTTTTTTGGGGGTGCATATTTGCTTTCATAACTGTCTTTCCTACTGGACTTTCGGTTCCCTGAGAGCAGGAACTATATCTTAGTTATCCATGTATCACCCCACAGACTCAGAGCAACCGCTTAATAAATGATTATTGGACTTTTATCATCAACATCATTGCCATCATTGTCATCATCATCATTGTGCTCACTTCCCCACTCTGGACTTCAGTTTCTTTTTTTCTCCAACAGAAGAAAACTGTACAATCTGTAAGCTCCCTTTCCAAACTACTTTTTAGGCTTGCCATCCACAGCACCAGGACTGAGCAGGAGAACAGCTGAACAAATTATTCCCTAATTAGGGGTGTCAGAAGTGCGGTTCTTCTGAACCTTGTGGAGAGAGGTTTAGACCTTGCACCAGGGACTGATGACTCTCAGGTCTAAGCCGGCCTCAGTGAGAGCGCCCTGCATGCCTCCCTGCACAGCTCCTCTCTGACCTCAATGATCCCTGCTCTCTGTGAGCATCCTTTGAGCTGTAATTACTAATTGATGTTTGTAAAGTCTTTGAAATTCTCAGGTGACAGATGTAATCAGACGCCAATTTATTATGATAATTGTGATTAGTACAGCTCTTCATTATTTGTTGATGCTAATGGCAGGGCCAGCAGGTGTTTCAAGATTGAGAGGGGGATGGAGGCTGGCCACGTGTGGTGCGAGAGAGAAAAAAAACATGGATGTGTCGGGGATTTGAAGTCTGTTAGGGACGCCTGCTGGTTGCAGTCAAGACAGATTCCACTTTGTGGAGTTATGACTCAGCAGGAAGCATGGTACTGAATGCACAGGACTGCCTGGCAGCATTTTTATTTATTTTAAAAACCCTATTTGTACTGATTTCAAAGTGGAAGGGAGAAGGAGAGAGAGACAGGAACATCAATGAGGCGAGAGAATCATTGATCAGTTGCCTCTTATGCTCCCCACACTGGGGATTGAGCCTGCAACCCGCGCATGTGCTCTGGCCGGGAATAGAACCATGACAGCATTTTTACACGCACAGGTTCAAATCCAGCTTTGTTTCTTGATTTTGAAATGAAGATACATGCCTCCCTGCTCAGCTCCTCTTGTTGGAGAATGGATTTGAGACAAGGAAGGATGGATTTGGTAAGACAAATTAAGAGGCCGTTGGGGTTTCCCAGGCAAGAGATAATGGTACTCGGCATCAGGATGGTGACACTGAAGATGAGAAAAATATATGGATTGGAGAGAAATTTAGATTGTAGAACCAGAACAATTTGGTGACAACTGGATGGATATAGACGTTGAAGTGTTTTGGTCAACCCACCCTTCTGAGATAGTAAAGACTTAGGAATGTTTTTGGAGGGAAGAACAATGTAAAAGACGAAACTTGACCAAAATTCAGCCTCTAGGAAGAGTCCACAGAAGACCTGTCTCATTTCTCCACCTGTCTTTCTATAAATACAACATTCCCAACATTCTTTTGAAATTTTTCTCTACTCAATGGGTCGAGGGTGTCTCTTGATATCTCTGTACATCTGGACTTCACTGATTTTATTTCTCCTTCCTGAATTCCCTCTTCCTGCATCCTGCCCACAGTCTATTCAAATTTGATTGATAGGTTAAAAATCTCTGTGCACCCATAGATTTCGCTTGTTTTTTCTTTCATGCACCTCCACACTCTGCCTCATACAACCATCTATGATATTCTAGTAATAATAGCTAGCAATGTTTATTGGCTGCCAATCACCATGATAGGAATTTTTTATACATTGTATCATTTAATATTTACAAACATTTTTATAAAGTTGACACTAAGGACATAAAAATTGTCCAAATGAGAATGAGACTCAGGAGAGCAAAATTCACTTGTGTAAGTTCATATAGATGGTCAGCACTAATCTATGCAATAGGAAAATAGGAAAGACTCCATACTATTCATTAAAGATTCTGAGGGGAAAGAAACTTGAGATTCATTAATCTTATTTAATGGCATTAATTAATAGCATCAAGGCCATTATATAGCACAAGAAACAGACAGAGTCCTTGAGTATAAATGGCTCCATGCAATTCTAGTTTAATATTATATTATAACATTGGTGGGGTGTTTGAAAAAACTTGGTATTATGATACTAGCTGGTTTCTCTCAGGGCCCCCCATATATGATTACACACACACGCGCACATACATATACACATACATATGTATATATTGTATATTATATATATGTATGACTATGTATACGATGTCATATATATGTTTGGATGGGGCCATCAAAATATATATATTGGCATCAGGATGGTGACACACACACATATATATATATATATGATGTCATATATATGATAAATCCCTCTTCTGAGATCTCTCATGAAAAATATGTAACTTTCTTTCTGTCTGATAAGAGCAGCTATGCTAACCTGCCATATGCCCCTTCCTTTTTGCTTTGGCTTTCTAGGAAACTCAAGAGTAAGAGAGAGTGTTCTATGTCATTAACTACCTATACTAGGCCTCTGGTGCAATGATAACTTTTCTTCCATTTAGATTCTAAAGCTACTTTAAAATTTTGCTTTAATTGCACATGAATAGATACACATTCATATATACATGCATATATGCACATGCTAAGATATTTATGTGTATGTATGCACATAGACACAATTTGCACACACATGTATATGTTTAGAACACCTTCAGTTGAAAGGTGCGGAGGAATATGCAGAGTAATCACACCTACTGTTACACCTCGCAAGGACCCCAATGAGCTTGGGAGGGCACATCTCATCCCCATGTGACAGATGGGAAAACTGGAGTCCTAGTATTCAGTTCATGTAGTGGAAATATGGCAGAGCCAGTACTTAAACCCATATATCCAGTTTCCAAATTCAGAGATTTTCCCCTTTTCATCATTTGGGGACCAATTGGGCTGAACTTCATAGAGACTCTCAGTTTGGATGGGGCCTGATGGAGGCAGAAAGCTGCATAAGGAAACTTAGGTTGCTATTTCCATGAGCCTTCTGGGACAGAGTCTGAAGCACTGATGCCTCAAGACTCAGGCTGACAAGATTATCAGCTGTCAACATTTGTGTAACCTTCATTTCCTTCTCCAAATGAGTTTAAAGTATATTTGCATTGAAAGGAAAATGTTCTTGGTCCCTCAGGTCTCATAACATGATAATAAAATCCGTAGGAACTGTGTGTGAGTGAAAAAAATAAATTAGCAACCTGGGAGAGCTCATCTTGGTATTTGTAGAAGATGACACTCAGGGAATTTCTCTCTCACCTGGAAGGAGGAGTTTGAGACCCAACAAGGTGTCAACAGAAGTTCAGAGCTTTTATGAGCAGGTGATGTTTCAAATGATAGAACAGAGGCCTGGAGGGCTGGGGGTTCCCAGGAGACAGGCTCCACTGAGGACTAGAAAGGAGTCCCAGGCATGAAATGTAGGATCTGCTGACAAAAGCTGGAAGGGGGCATTTCATACCACACCAAGGCTTTCAGAATTTGTTATAAAAAGGTTGTGATGATAACCTTGGGTTCCAAATAACTACTTCAATCCTCTTCTCCACTTCTATAGGGCTGCTACAGAGCTAATAAAACCCAGAAATATACTCCTAACCGGATTATGGCAACAACTCAGAAAAAGGATATGGGTAGGCATTTGGTTCACAGTTTTCTGTTACCTTGGCTCAGCCACTGATAGGTGGGAGAGATCTGAAGTTTTCTAAAGCCCTTCAACCACACTGCATGGGGGACTTGGAAGAACCACTGTCTTTCAAGGTGGGACAGTATCCCAGGGGGCACTTGATGTTTCATAACGTATCTCCATGGAGGCAAAGAGAAAATGCTATTTAAAAGTCCCCTTTTATGTCCATCTCAGAGGGAAGGCAGGTTTGGGTGGCTGGATGGGAAGAGATCAACCAAAGACCTTGTTTGCATATATACATAACCCATGGATACAGATAATAGCATGGGGAAGGTCTGGAGTGGGGGCGGGCTAGAAGGGGTCAATGGGGAAAAAGGAGGGAAATATGTAATACTGTCAAAAATAAAGATGAAAAAAAAAGTCCTCCTTCAGCATGAAGTAACTGAGGCTCTGTGAGATCCCAGGGTGCTTCTGGCAGTCTATATACCCACTGATTTAAATGGAGTCACTTTGTTTTTGAGACCAGTCAGGAGAAGTATAGGGGAAAGCACCTTGCTTACCATCTGGGGTACAGCAGGTGCTCAATAGAAAGTGTTCAGGACTTGTGGTAGGAGCTATATAGATGCTTCAAGATGGATTCTGGGTGTTAAGGGAACGCTTAGGTGAGATGAAGGAGTGGGGTGGCCATTAGAATGTTCTCACATATCTCTCTTCTCCCTGTAGGTACATAGCTGGAATGTACTGCCTCAGTTTTGGAAGCTAAGCATGGCCACATGACTCGCCTTGGCCAATATAATGTCTAAGTGTTGCATATCATCTTTATGTGGAAGTTTTTTAGTATCAGTTACCCTACTTGCCACATTTCTCTTTCTCTGCCCTAGCGATTGTCAAATGGACTTTCCATTAGCCTGAGTTCCAGTGTGACTATGATAAGCAGAGCCCTCTGCTAACTCATTGTGGACATGTAGGAGGAATGACACATATTTTTCTGGTAATACACTGAGACTTCATAGTTGTTTGTTACTACAGTGTAATTGGTTAGAACTTTATCTTAAGCCATGAGATATTGTGTGTGGTCTTAGCTCTAGCCCACTTGAGTGTGGGTCCCCCACACCTCCTTATTCCATGGTCCACCTGATTTTTTCTCACATGATATGTGAACTGTCAATAAACTAAAAAGAAAATGAAGACATGGGGTTGGGAGGGGCAAGATCATACCCAAAAGACAAAATCAATTGTGTTAAAAGATTCAATAGGAACACCTGTCAGACTTTATACCATGTATGAAAAGTTAAGGAGAATAAAGCCTGTGGTGGGGTTATAAAGCATGGGTAAGTCAGGACAGTCAACAGCTTTTGACATGGTTCAGGAAGTCTTCCAGACTTGGGAAGGTATGTGCATCCATGTGGAGCTCACTGGAAGAATCGGGATATGCCAGGTAAGGATGCTCCAGCTCCACCCCCTTCCCAGAGCAAGGGAAAAAAGAACAAATATTACGATAAACTGCAACAGACACCTTATATGCATTGTGTCATTTACTCTCCCCTAAATTTGGGGAGGTAGATCACAAATCACATAATATGTCATGAGATGTTAAGTTACAGCTATAATTCAAAGCCCAGTCTGTTTGATGTCCAGGTCTCAGCTCCATCCATCTCCCTATGCCATAGAAAATCCACCAATGTGAAAAAAATTTTAAATAGTCCTTGAAATAAAAAAACCACCACCACCACCACCAACAAAAAACAACAACAAATAGTCCTTGGACACAACTAAATACAGTTTCTTTCACTTCATTCACAGGCACAAGTTTTCCCCCCTAAACTAGATCTACCTAGATTATCCCAACTATTATAATATGATTACACTACAAACATGATGACCCATTCAAAACAACATCTGGCTTCCAACTGCTCTCAAGAGGCAACTGAGTCTAGGAGCTGGAAGAGGCCGTGAGAGAAAAAGAACAGCCACCCTTCTTTCTCACTTCATTTATTTAGCTCACCATTTGGCAGAGGCATTACCCAGATGAAATGTGTCTCCATATGATAACATGTATATGGACAAGAAAGAGTTTTCTCTCTGCATAGAAAGAACACACACAACTGCATGCTCCACAAGAGATGGCTTCTGATAGATAGCTGCATGAATTTGCCACACTTGTTTTGCATTCAACCGTTAATTACGGTCCTTTCAACTTCACAATCATAGCTAATGATAGTGGGGAAACAGAGAACAGTAGAGTCAGCAGACCTCACTGTGAGAAGAGTGGGAAAGAAACAATACAAAACTGCACCCACCCACTGTTTACAACTGAGACTGCTACTCTGGGTACCATTTGGAAGATTTGGAGGAAATCAAGGCTGCCCAGAAACCTGGAGTTTTGGAAAAGAGACAGCTGGGGAAAAGTTTTACTACTCTAATGGAAGGAAAGTCCTTTAGGGCTCATCTATCTATGGTGGAAATAGCTCAGAACCACATCTCTCATGCTACAGTGAAATTCAGACAGTACTCACACTTACTACTTTTCAGTATTCAAGATCTTTTTTTTCAATTCACTCTCAAATAAGTATTACTATTTTAATTTTATAAATGAGAACAATGAGACTTAGAAACAACAAGAAACAATTTGTAACCTCATTCATTCATTCATATAATGATGCTGAGTATCTACTAGGTGTTAAATATTGTATTCAGTATGGAAGATACAGCAGCAAACAAAACAGAGTTCCTACCTCCTGGAACTCAGTCTAACAAAGGAGGCACATACTATGCAAAAACAAGTGCGATTACAAAACACTGAGCATTTTAAAGACAACAAACAGGTTAGCATGTAAGTGAGTACTGGTGTGGATGAATCTTAGATAACATAGGTAAGGAGTTTCCGGAGGATGTGCTATTAATGATGAAGTCTGAAAAATGAGAAGGCATTAGTTCTTCAAGGAATAAATAAAAGAGATTTGGGCAAGATAACAGCTTGTGTGAGCACCCTAAGTGAGAAATATATCTTGGGATGTTTGAGAAATTATGTCTTAGAAAATGATCATGAAAGATACATGGTTCAAATGTAGCAGGCAAACCTATATCTGAAGTATAATGTTAAGTCTGTCTATGAGAGAACAGGACACATAGGATGAAAGAGAAACAGAAACCATGCCCTGTGAGAAACAGAAATAATTACATATTAAGTATCAATAAGAAATGGCCTAGGTGGCCACGGATGGTAGTTGGTGCTGTCATATTTCTCCTACAGGCTGACATAGGAAAAAATATTTGATTTGTTCAAATCAATACAAGTGCTCAAGTGGAGAGAGTTAAGGAGACAGAATTTGGCTTTATAGAAGAAAGAAAGTGCGGATAATTTTACCGGCTCCCCAGAGAATTAACTCTCTCTCCAGAGAATTGCAGCCGTCAAGCTGAGGCTATAAATGCTTTATTGGAGATATCATGTTGAATTCTAGTCTAGTCTAGATGACACTTCAAAATCCATCCAACTCTAGAATGCTACAGATCTCTAAGATAGTTGTATTCAAAACAAATGGTTACAATAGGCCCCAGACACAAGAAAGATAGGTACTTAGAATTCAGCACCAAGGATAGTACCTGGCAGCTGGGATTGACCCTGGTAGTCACATAGAATATTAGTATTATTTCACACATTTTTTTTTTGTTTCTCCGCTACTAGAATGTAAATTCTATTAAGACAGAGAGTTCTTTGTCTGTCTGGTTTACTACTTTATTCTCAACACTTAGAAGTATGTATTTTATTTTTACATATAGTATGAGTTTGCTAGATATTTACTTAATATTATCTCTTTAAAAATACGTTTTTATTGATTTTAGAGAGAGAGGACAGGAGAGGGATAGAGAGAAATATCACTGAGATAGTAACATTGATGGGCTGCCTCCTGCATTCCCCTTACTGGAGATTGACCCACAACCTGGGTATATACCTTGACCTTGCCCTGACCTTGGAATCGAACTGCTAACTTCTTGATTCATGGGTTGATACTCAACCACTGAGAAACACCTCCAGGCTAACATCTAACTCTTAATTGCTTATTTAAAGTCCCACAGTTAATATGGTTTTGTGTGTAGACAGTGTGATCGTAAAGGCTGAATATTTAGCCACTCTGCTAAGCTGAAAAATCATCTTTTATATCCATAGAATAAAGATATCTGGACCTTAAAATTCTTACTCTGCTCTAACTGAAACTTGCAGGTAAAGTTGGGAGTAATGAACTTGATTGATAAGGAATTATTTAATTGTGACCACAACTACCCTGCAACAAATGTCCTTTATCCTTTCCTGTAACTTGTTTTAGTTTAATATAATTTGGTTTCATCCTTTGTTTTTAATCTCTTGGTATCAGGGGTTTGCTGAATTCTGGGTTTTTACTTGGCCCAAGGTATATTTTCCACCTATTTTTGAGGGGAGGAAAGCACTACTTAAAAAAATCAAATCTAATGCATTTGTCTTTTGGCTTACTTTATAGTTGTTTATTTTTATGTTTACATATAGTTTCCTTTGTTTCTCCCCCTTTTCTTTGTAGGTTGTTTTCTGGCTTTTTAATGATAGTTTGGAAGACTGTCTTTATGTTTAAAAAATATACCTTAAAAATTCTCAGTATCAAAAATAAAATAGCAATATTTATTTCATCTTGTCCAAAGTGGGAAACCTAGCAGATTTTTATTTAGACTCATAAATCCTCTAACTCTTTCTCAGTTTCTATTGACATAATAGTGAATTGCAGACCCAGATCACAATTGTTATTATTTTACATTACACATGGTCTCTTTAAGTATTAGTTTTTATATTAACCTTCTCTTTTGTAACATATTTAGAGAAGTATTTAGCATCAACATTATATACAATTAGTGTCCATGCTACTGTAGGTCATTTTATCCCATATTTTTCTACTTTTGATTTCTTTATTTTGATTCTTTGCTCAGCCAAATGCTCTCTGAATGATTTATTAGAAGCAGGGCCTGTGGGAGCCTGTGGATACTGAAAATGTCTTTCTGATGTATTGGCACAAGAACAACAACTTGGCTGATACGGAATTTGTGGGTTATACCATTTCGACTCAAAAGTCTTCCAGGCTTAACTGCACTGTGTGCTTGCTTTTTGATGTGAAGAAATCTGAGAGGGGCCAGGCAGGGATTTGTCAGACTGAGAACAGCTTTTCTGCTCCTATGACCTTTTCACACAAACCCTGTTCAGTAAAACTTAATACTAAGTACAGTAATTGGAAGCAGTGTGGAATCTCTCTCTTGCCAGAAAAATACAACACTGAAAATATAACAGCTCCTCAGCTTTTCCTCTCTGTCCCTGTGAGGCCAACTGCACCCTCAGGACACCTAGCCCAAGCACTTTTCTGGTTCCATTCCTGCTTGTGTGTCATTACTGCGAATCTTAGATCCAAAAGGGGAGCACACATGGTGTGGGCTTGAAAATACAAATAATTACTGCTTATCGATGAGCAAGGCCTTGCTTATCTTGGAAGGGGTATTAGAAACTGCTTCCTGGAACGGCGAATTGCAGAGTGGGGGGTCTTCATTTCCAATGGCAAAACCCCATATCTTGAGAAGGGGACTATAGTGTGGTGTTTGGGGAGCAGAACCTCCAGAAGTCCTTCTTCAAGTGCTCTTCTGCTCAGGGAAGTCTTCACTTCCTTTAGGGTCTGTTTGTCAGTGTTTGAGTTCTGTAGATTGGGTCGCTTGCTGGGTTCTTATGAGCATCGTAGTAGGAATGCAACAGAGTGTGAATTGAGTGCAGCTATTACTCCTCCTCACAGCATGCAAACCCAACAGCATCTCCTGACATTTTGCCAAGACAGGAGAGCCACGCCTTCCCAGAGCTGTGCCGAACCAATAAACTGGCCAGTATGAGATGCAGAGAATCGGGAACAAGGTGGGCCCCAAGATGCTTCTGCCCATCTTCATGTCCTCCCCACCCCGCACCCCCCGCTTTGCTCAATACATCCGTGTTTCACGCAGAGGGAAAACCAGATGGGCAGGTAGAAGGCAGTTTGGCTGCTTCTCTTTGTAGCTTTATACTCTATGTGACGAGTGTTGTTTGAATCAGGAGTAAATGTGGAACTGAAATACCAATGTGGAATTTAAATGGGTCTGTGGACATTTTAAATGTTAATTAGCTCCTCAACCCAGGTTTCTCACAAGATGATGACTGCCACCAGAGCCTGCACAGGCTCTTCACACTTCACCAAATCTGCTTTGCCTTAGCTTCTCCTTCTCCAGCCGCACTGGGGACATGGCACCTGCTCCACTCCCTTGCATCTCTATAAGGGCACATCTATATAACCTTAATATGAACTATAGAGGCCCAGAATATATCAGTTGTTCATTATAATTTGTTGAATGAAATATATTAACCTGGAGTATGTCCACAGGCATCCTATAGAGAAAAGATACACTTATGTCACTAGCGATATTGAGCTTGCAGAAAATAAGACCAGATGGGTGTGTTGTGTAGAGGGGAGGTGGGTAGTGTTTTCTGAAATAGAAAGATTACTACCTGGGAAGGCAATTGCACAAGTTTTATTGGTCCCCAATAATATAGACCAAGAGCAATGCATAGAAACTATAATAAAATATATATTGTGTCCAACAAAAATACTTGACACCCCAAAAAGGTTACTTTGTCTTTGGGGAAAAAATGTATTTTCTAATGGGACTAACTCTAATGATAAAGGAACTAGTATCCACTGATTAACTAAAATATGCTTATACATTCACAGATAACAAGTTGATAGGTATTTTGTAGATGAGGAAATTCAGATTCAGGCCATGTGCTTTGCCCAAGTGAAACACAAATTTTTAAAAATCATTTAATACAGCGATCTACAAATTTTTTTCGTAAAGGTTCATATAGTAAGTATTTTAGGCTTTATGGGGCATAGAGTCTCTGTGTCAACTCCTCAGCTGTATGGTCACAGCATCAAACCAATCATAGACTATATAAATGAAATGTCAGTGCTGTAGTAAAGACAAAATAAAACACCCTATTTGCAAAAAATAAAAAAGAGTATGGGCTGAAGTTGCACTGCCTTCTCAGATGAGAAAGGAAAAAAAATACAAAGAAGATGAGCAATGGCCTCCATGTGGCCATACTTACTCCATTGGCTTTGCTGAGTGCTTGGAAGTAGATACTGTAGCTTTTAAGAGGGGAAAGAGGAGGGTTCCAGTAGCCATTGTATGTCTTGTTGTCACCCACTGTGAAGGGCTGTGTGACAGGCAGGTTGGCGGGCTTCAACTCAGCAGCAAAGTAGTGTAGAGAATCCAGGCTCGAGGCATTCCTATAGCTCACAGGCACCGAAAAGCACTCAATGATGTCAGCTGCCCGCCGTGATTTCTGAAGTCTTTCCTCCTTGACAACCAGCTGGTAAACACTGGACAGGAGAGAGAAGAGGCAAATGAATGCTACCAGGTGGGATGAACTTGCTAGTCATTATCAGCACCTCTCTCTGCAACTAAACGTCCCTCCTGAGCTCCAGACTTATAAACCACTGCTTTGTAGAAATCTACCTCCATTTAGATGTCCCAGAGCCAGCTCACGCTGGATAGGTCCTTAAATGCAACTCTTCCCTACAAACCTGCCTGCTCCCCGACATTTCTTCCTTAGTGAAGGGAAGTGCTGTCCACCAAGTGGCCAGAACTTGCAGTTGGGGCTCATCCTCAATTCCTACCTCTTTATACTTCACTCTACACCTCAGATCAATAGCCCTGTTTACTTGACATCTGTAATCTGTACTTGCTCCTCCACCTTCTCCTCCTCCCACTCATAATGTGGAGGATGGGCACTTACCCACCTCTTACCCAGGCTCAACTGGTCTCTTTGTCTCTAATTGATTTGATCAATTAACCAGTCAATCCATTGATCTTCCTAATCATATAGCAGTGTCCCCTTTTCAAACACTGTCTTAAGCTGTCTATTATTTCAATGACACAATCAAAACTCCCCATTCTGGCATTTGGGACACTTTGTGCCTGGCTTCCAGTCCACCTTTTGGAAGTCTGGTCAAGGAAAAGAGGAGAAACAGCACATGCAAGTTGTGCAAGTTTCCTGGCCCTAACCCATCTACTTTAGGAAGCGGTAGGGGAAGAAAGAAAAAGAAAGTGGGTATTGTTTTTGTTGATTGTAGTACCTTCATCCCTTATTAGTGCCTTGAAAATAGATTTATCTAAGCTCTTTTTATCTCCCTGGTAATGATACAACCATATTTAAATGAGAATAATCCCCAAGAGTCATATTCTAGTGCAAAATAAGTAGTTGCAATAAACTATTTAAGATTATTTATAAACCAGAGGCCTAGTGCATGGCATTCATGCACTGAGGGAAAGGGGGCAGGAGGTGAGGGGTAAGAAGGCCCTCACTCCCTGCTGTCAGTCGGACATCCTTAGTGCTGCCATGGAGGCAGGCCTCTGCGTTTGCCAGCCCTCAACATGGTTTGTGGCTGAGTGGCGCTCTCCCTGTGGGAGCACACTGACCACCAGGGGGCAGCTCCTGCATTGAGCATCTGCCCCTTGGTGGTCAGAGCGTGTCATGGTGACTAGTCATTCTGCTGTTAGTTCGATTTGCATATTACCCTTTTATTATATAGGATAACAGAGTTTTTTTTTTTTTGGAGTAGAAAGATCCTTATAACATGAGAAGAACTTAAAATGCACACCTCACAACAGTATTTGCTCACCCATTTTCCCTTCTGTGACATCTCTATTTCTCCCAATCAGAACACAGATTTATGGTCATATTTTCTGCATAACTTAACCTTCTTTTAGGGCCATGAAAGCTATGTATAAGGTCAAGGAGAGTTTGAACCTTCTGTCATCTCCTGATTCTGGTGTTCTCCCTGCAGCTCACCTTCAGTGCTATGTTGACTGATACCATTCTCGTCTCCCCAGCTTTTCAGACCCAGGCTTGCCAGACACTTTCATCTTTTAGTTTAAGTATCTCCTGAGACAAGAACATTCTACTCCGGTCCCAAGTTATAAGACCCCTGGCCCCCAGAGAAGACAGTTGCCTCAGGCAACTTTAAGAGCAAAGCTTGCAGGAATTCCTCTGTAGACTTTAGAGAGCCCTGCCACTAGTCCGTCATGCTTCCTTCAATTCTTGAACTAATGGTTTAGAATGATCACTTCTGCTTCACTGAGAGAGACCAGGACCCTATCAGACCCATCCATCCATCACTGACATACCCTGTGGTCCCCTTTCTATATTTAGGAAAGATGTCTTCAGCCAAGAGCTGTTTGCGTTTAGAATGCTGACATCAGATGATAGAGGGTGTCAAAGTGGAAGGCTGCCTGACTTCAGAAGGGAACCTTTGAGCTCATGTTCTCCCCAAAACAAACTTGTTTTAGTTCAAGTTCTCCCAGAATCAGGATCTCAGCCAAGGTTTCATTGAAATGATGTGTTGTTAAGAAAGTGGACCCAGGAGAAACCAGTAAGGGAATAAGGAAGAGAAGAGAGGAGGGAGCCAAACAAGATTGTGATTTCCAGCAAAGTTCCAGTCTCAGCCTGGTCCAACAGGGAGCCCTGGAATATAAACTGTACCCCAGAGTTAACCTCATCCCAACCCAAGGGCATTGGGGCCTCCAATACCAATCGGTTAGTGGTTATGTACTCTACTACAGAGACAGAAAATCCCAGGCACTCCCTAGTCCATGTCGGGGGTAGAACAGGTGACTATGGTAGTCTAATGGGGAACACTGGAAGAAACTCACAACCGAGAGCCATTCGCATCAAAGCACATAGAAGCTGGTGATCAGCACCCACATGTCCCCTACAGGACACATGTGACTTGTATCAGAGCAAAGATCCAGGTGTACAAGGTGGATTTCAACCTTAGTTTCCAGCCCCATTCAGCTGAGGCACATGGGGATGTCCCATCATTCATGGTGACTTTTCCACCACTGATTATTTTCTTGGATGATACCATGTGTTCATTTGTAAACTTGTTTTACTTTTATGCTTGTATAAGAGCCACAGGTACAAGGAGTTGGTAAATATGTGAAATATAAAATATCTAAGTTATTGTAAAATTAAAATAGTTCCAGGCCAGTGAAAGTCCTGCCAGGCAGCTCCCACATCCTTTAGTGGCTCCATAGGTCACTGAGCACCAGTTGCTTGCTGGCACCACAAGGTGACCGAGGCTTACCTGTGCCCTTTTTACCAAGATTTTAACCAGGCATTTCTCCAAAGAAGATATTTAGAAGGAAAGATCTGGGTATCGAGTGAGCTCATGGCTACCGTGATCCCACTGTTCTTATGCCCAAATATTGGACAGAAAAAAGAAATAATATTTTTTAAACATCAAAAATGTATACCGATTGTTCCGACTGATATCACCAATTCAAATCCCAAACCACAAGAGTCTTCTTCATCATCCCCATTCCATATTTGTTTTCCTTTTCTTTTTAAAAATATTTTTAAAATTTATTTTAGAGAGAGTAGAAGGGATAGAGAGAGAGAGAAACATCAGTGTGAGAGAGAAACACTGATCGGCTGCCTCCTGCAGTTCAGGCATGTGCCCTTACCAGGAATGGAACCAGCAGCCTCTCAGTGCACGGGACAATGCTCCACTAACTGATCCACACTGGCCAGGGCTGTTTTTCCTCTTTCCTACAGTGAGAACCCTCATTTCCAACACCAACATTTCCACTCATAAACTCACACAATACACACAAAATTATTGTAATTAACTCATCAATGCCACAACCAACCTTAGTACTCACAAGTAAAGTTTACAATTTCTGCCCTGTCCGGCTCTAGCTGCTTCCAAAACAACTCAGTCCCATCCTCTTAGATAGGGAGGAACAAGGCAGGTCCTTGTAGGTGACAGGGGAAGCCCTGTGGGAGCGGAAGCCCACCCAGTGTCCCTGACTCCTGTGCACGTGATTTGCGAGGTCAAAACTAGTTTTAGAATAACATTAAGACATTCATTGTCTTTTGCACATTCAGTCTCTCGTACAGATGCTGTGGAGTTCTTGCACAGCCATAGAACTCCACAGCCACACGAGGCTGAATTCTCTCCATTTTCCTCAATCAAGCAACATAATGCAATAGTTTGAATGCAAAAACAGATATAGAACCTAGCAGCCTTCTAGTCCACTGGACACTGGAGGTTAGCAAAAATGGAAAACACTGCTACACTTCTCACTAAATCACTACATCAAATTAATTGTTTTCATAAAAATATTTTATTGATGCTAATATGTAATGGGTTCACTACTATTATTTTCAGTAAAATCATTTTTATTTAAAGTTTTGTTAAATGAATCAATATTTAAAAACATTTCTCAGTTGTGTTTTCTCACATGGTAAATTGATAAATGAATATTAGGTATTAATTTACATAAATTAAACTCAAGATTTTTAAAATTTTGTTTGTATCCTTTGACTACTCATCAACCCTGGCAACCACCAATTTTCTTTCTGTCTCAATGAGTCCATATCCTATGAGTTGGTTTTCCAGTATTATTGAGGTATAATTAAAAAATAAAAATCATACCTATTTAAGGTGTGCAATGTGAGGCTTTGATATATGTATACATTTTGAAATTATTACTACAATCGAGCTAATTAATACACCCCTCACCTCACATAGTAACCATTGTGTGTGGTAAGAATACTTAAGATTACTCTCTTAGCAATTTTCAAGTATAAAATGCAGTATTTACAGTTCTCCAGAACTTACTCATCCTGTCCAAGCCCTGGACCAACACCTCCCATTTCCTCTACCCTCCAGCCTCTGATAACCACCAGGCTCTATTCTTCTTTTATGAATTAGACCATTTTAGATTCCTCATATAAGAGAGATAGTGCAATATTTGTTCTTCTTTGTCTGACTTATTTCACTTAGTATAATGTCCTTCAGATTCATTCTTGTTGTTACAAATGGCAGGTTTCCTTCTTTTTTAAAGTCTGAATAATAATACATTGTTTCTACATACCACACACTTTCAATTTCAACACGGACACAGGATTTAAGATCAATATACAAAAATCAATCATATTTTTATCATTAGGAAGGAAAAATCTGAAAAATGAAATTAAGCACTTGCATTCACAATAGTATCAAAAAGAATATTTAGAAATACATTTAAATAAAAGAATATCTGTACAATGAAAAGTAAAAAAACATTGCTGGAAAAAATTTGAAGAAGATCTAAGTAAATGTAGATATATTCCATGTTTATGGGTTGGAATAGTCAATTTTGTGAAGATGAAAATTCTCATCAAGTTTATCTATAGATTAAAAAAATTTTATTGAAATTATTGGGGTGACATTGATTAATAAAATTACATAGGTTTCAGGTGTACTATTTCTATAATATACCTGTATATTGTATTGTGTGTTCACCACTCAAAGTCAAGTTTCCTTGTGTCACTATTTATTCCCCTCGTTACCCTCTTCGAACTCCCCCAACTCCTCCTTTCTCTCTGGTAATCACCATACTGTTGTCTGAGTCTATGATTTTTTTTTCTTTTTTGCTTATCCCTTCAACTTTTTCACCCAGTCTCCCAACCCCTCTCTCCTCTCTATCAGAATCTCAGAACACTTTTCTAAAAATGAGCAAGCTGATACTAAAATGTACATGGAAATGTGAGTGTCCATAATAGAAAAAACAATCTAAAAACAAAAACAAAGTTGGAGAACTTACAGTTCCGAATTTCATAATGTATGCAAATCTATATAGTAATAGATATAAAATAGACTTATCAATCAATTAAAGAGAATTGAGCGTCTAGATATTGATTCTTGACAAGGTGCCAAGATAATTTCATGGTAAAAGAAAAATCTTTTAAGCAAATGATGCTAGGTCAATTAAATATTCATATAAAAAATCTAAATTTAAATTCACACTACATAAGAAGTAATAGATCTAATAGATCATAATTTAACAAAACCAATAGATCACGGTCATAAATATGATAAACTATAAAACTTCTAGGAGAAAATCTTCATGACCTTTGATTTAAAAAGGCGTATGTTGATACAACACCAAAATCATCAGTCATTAATGGGAGAAAAACACATAAATTGGATGTCATTAGACTTTTAAAATATTATGTTTCAAAATACACCATAAAAAGACAACTTACACATTGAGAGAAAATATTTGCAAATCATGTGTATAGGACTTACATCCAGTTTACATAATTATAATTTAATAATAATAAGACAAACAACCCAATTAAAAATTTACAAAATATTTGACTAGACATTTCTAAATATGAAATACAAGTGACTAACAAGCTCATGAAAAGATGGTTAACCTCATTAGTCATTAGGGAAAAGTAAATTAAAACCACAATGAGAAACCACCACGCACATTCACTAGAATAGCTTATCAGTAAAAAGACAGGCAATAGCAAGTGTTGACAAAGATATGAAAAAATTGGGATCCTCTGGGGAGAAAAACGGTTCAATCACTTCGGAAAATAATCTAGTAGTTCCTTGAAAAAATAATCAAAAAGCTACCTTTCACCCAGCCATTGCTATCCTAAGTTTCTACCTAAGAGGAAAAAAAAATAGGCCTACACAAAATCTTGTCTACACATGTTAATAGCAGAATTATTCATAATAGCCAAAATACTAAAACAATCTACATGTCCATCAACTGGTGAAAAAGTAAGCAATATGTGATATATCCATAGTAATGAAATACTATTCAGAAACAATGTACTGATATATTCTACAATGTGGATGGAGTTAAAAATCATTATGCTAAATGAAAGGAGCCAGGTGCAAGAGACTATCTATTGTATGATTTCATTCAGATGAAATGTCAGGAAAAGGCACTTTTATAGCGACAGAGACCTGATCAGTGATGCCCAAGACGGGAGGTGGGAGCAGAAGCCAAGTGCACAGGGGCGCAGGGAGTTTTATGGTGTGAAGAAATGTTCTAAAGTGGAATCGTGGTGATGGTAGCACAACCCCATCCATTTCCTGAAAATTATGAAACCGTACGCTTAAAAATAGGTGAACTTTATGGCATGAAAATTATATCTCAATAAAGCTGTTAAAGAAATGAAGGAAATGGGCTGAATAATCTTGGATGTTCTTTCTCCCTTCGAAAGTCTGTGCCTTAGCATTCAACTGTGCATGCACTTTTATGCAAAAATGCTGTAATAAACCTTTGGCATTATTGCACCAGAGGGGCTAAGAAACAAGTGTGAGCTTTGTAATCCCCAACAGAACCTGGCTTTGAATTACATTCCCCACATTAAAGGTCACTGGGAACTATGGAGCTGAAATTTACCATGGTATGTCTTAGTTAGTCAACCTTTTTCCGAGGCTCTGGGAGTCCCTGATTTTATTCACTATTTGCCTAGACGCAGTAGCTCGTAGAGGAGGCAAGGAAGTGGGAGAGGTATACATTTGCAATTTAATTTAGTCAAAGTCTGTGCATGTGCTTCTTTCCTTGGCCTCTGACTAGCTGTGTGGCTTACTGCCCCCTCTCTCGGTCTTTCCTGTACTTATTCATTTATTCATCAGATCTATTAAGTGATTATAGTGGAGCAGGTGCAAATTTGAATGGCACACGGCCCCTGGTCCCAGGAGCTCAGAACTGAGATGAGGAAGATGGATATTAACTGTATGCCAGTTATAATCCAGTGAGATGAGGGCAGGAAAAGGAACTCAGGCGGGGAAGAATTCTGAGAAGAGGGTGCTTACAGGACCGTATGAGGACTAAATGAGATAATTGTCTTAAAAGAGAAAGGGGCTCTATCAAAGTTGGCTGGAGACAACTCAATTGCTGCACGCATTATGATCATGGTGTTATCGAATTAGACAACAGAGATTTGGCTTGTTTTCCATTTGGACCCTTTTGTGATTGAATTGCACTTGATACATTTAACAAAAGTGGATTTTGAGCAGAAATTTAGAGGAAGAAATTTATATTGTGTAAAGGAACCGTAACAATTCAACTGACGAGTTCAAATTAAATTTTACTTATTTGCGAATGAAAGCTAAAGAAACCTGTAAGGAAAACCAAACATGGCCATGATGATGGCCAGAGCTTCATCTCTTCTTTTTCAATATTTATTTATTTTTATTTTATTTTATTTTTCCCATCACCATTTATCCCCTCTATGCCCTCTTCCACCTTCACTGCCACCCCACCACAATCACCTCACTGTTGTCCATGTCTATGAGTTCTCTATTTTTTTTCGTTTTTGCTCAATCAATTCATACACTCCCCAACAGCCCTCTCTCCCAAGCTGTTTGTCTGCTTTCTATCTATGAATCTGTCTAGTTTGCTTGGTAGTTCAGTTTGTTCATTCAATTCCACATATGAGTGAAAAAATAAATTTAGCTGTCTTTAACTTAACTTGTCCTTTGGTTGAGAAGTATTTTAAATCAAAATGCAGGAGACCTGGCTGCTGCCCTCACGTATTTTCTCTCCATCATGGGTCCTCTCTCATTCACAATAATGTATACAAGCAACTCATAGTGGCTCTCATTTCAATATCTAGCCTGAATCTATTATCATCTCCATAGCTAACAGCCTGGCCAAAACCCCATCATCTCTTAATTAGATTATTGCAACTGCCTCCCAACTGGTCTCCCTGCTTCCACTCTTACCTCCCTCCCAAAATATATTCTCAAAACAGTGGCTAGAGTGACCTTTCAAAACATGACTGAGGGCCTGACACGCCAGTGCTCAAAGCCCTCCTATGGCTCCCACTTTCCTTCGAGTAAAAGGCAACATCTTTACAATGTCTCTGAGCCCTTTCTTATGAATTATCTCACTTCATCTCCTACCATTCTTCTCTGGGCACAGTGGTCTCTTTGCTGGTCCTTGGTCACTCTAGACATGCTCCCATCTCAAGGCCTTTGCATTTGCTATCCTCTGTGCCTGGGATGCTGTTTCTCAGATATATACAGTCTTTGGGAAGGCTTGCTTCTTCATCTCTGCCAGTGATGTCTTACCTGACCACTCTGCTTAAAATAGCAACCCCAACCCCGACCCCACCATAGCCGATTACACTTCCCTGCTTTAGTTTTCTCCATATCATTTATCATCATCACTCACACTGTATGGGTGTGTGTGTGTGTGTGTGTGTGTGTGTGTGTGTGTATGTACACATGCACCTAAGAGGTTAAGTCATTTTAAAAGAAAACTGTTAAGCCCTGCAAATGTCAACCTTCCTTCAGAAAAAAGCAACTAGATAGACAGATATGAGGCCAGTTAGTTGATCTTTGGAGAGATGACCTTGATTTGGTGACCTTTTCTAAAGCCAACAGTGAACTGAAAAACAAGGTTGAGGTTTTAGTTCTGTCTCTACCACTCACTGGCTCTATCTGACATGCTGAGCAAGTCACTTCACCTCCAGAACCTGCTTCTAAAATGGGATCTTCTAGCCACTGTGATAAGACATAAAATGGAAGAGAGACACATCTTAGAAAGGAAAGCAATTAATCATTATTTGTAGATAATATGGCCATGACCTATGGAAGAGAATCAACTGAAAGACTTTTGAAATTAATAAAAGAATTCAGTAAAGTGGTTTGAAAGAAGAGAGAGATCAATAAACTGTACATCATGAAAAACAAGCTGGAGGATGTAAGGGGAAAATCTTCCTAGAATAGAGTCCTTTAAAAACAGCAGAGAACACGAATGAGAACTATACAGGACTGACACCTGAAGAAAAAGGCCGTTCCTGCTAAAGTAGGCTTGGCAGAGTGGGTGTTAATAATCGTGTGGAACTAACGATGAATACTAGGAAATAAACAAAAGGTCGACATCCTGGGTGCCAGCATCACATGACAGTTCTTACCAAATCACTGTGTTTTCTTTGGGGGGAAAAGCAAACTTTATAAAATATGAGGCCAGTTAGGTGACATTTGGGAGCCCTAAAGATGTGAATGACTCTAATTTAGAAATTCCAATAACTTCAATAAGATTTTTCACATGTTTATTTAAAATAGAAAATATAGTTAAGAAGTATTTTTAAACAAACAAAAAATGAGAGTTAAGAAACCACTCCTGGATATTAAAGCATATTATGAAGGTAAAATAATAACACTATGGGTACAGTGGTATGATTAAAAAAGAACATAACAGGAATAAGTGTGTGTGTGTGTGTGTGTGTGTGTGTGTGTGAATTTTATATATAGAAATAGAAACAACACAAATCAATGGAAAAGAGAAAAAATATATCAAAAAATAATCCTGGGTTGAATTTTAAAAAGCCTTATAGGGAATTGGAAATCTGAATATGGGTCATATGTGAGATTCTAGTATTATACCAATTCTAATTTTCTTGAATGTGTTGATTGCATTGTGGCTGTGTAGGTGACCTTTTTCTCACAAAATACAAACTAGAAGTCTTTTTTTAAAAAATAAATCTTTATTGTTCAGATTATTATAATTGTTCCTCTTTTTTCCCTCCATAGCTCCCCTCCACCTGGCTCTCACCCCACTCTCTGCCCTAACCTCCCCCGCATTGTCCTCATCCATAGGTGTATGATTTTTGCCCAGTCTCTCCCTGCACCCCCCTCACTTCCTTCCCCCTGAGAATTATCAGTCCACACCATTTCTATGCCCCTATTTTTATTATATTCTCCAGTTTATTCTATTCATCAGATTTTCAATTCACTTGATTTTTAGATTTACTTGACAGATATGTATTTGTTGTTCATAATTTTTACCTTTACCGTTTTCTTCTTCTTCCTCTTCTTAAAGAGTACCTTTCAGCATTTCATATAATACTGGTTTGGTGGAGATGAACTCCTTTATTTTTTTTCTTATCTGTGAAGCTCTTTATCTGCTCTTCAATTCTTAATGAGAGCTTTGGTGGGTAGAGTAATCTTGGTTGTAGTTCTTGCTATTTATCACTTTGAGTATTTCTTGCCACTCCTGTCTGGCCGGCATCGTTTCTGTTGAGAAATCAGCTGACAATCATACGGGTGCTCCGTTGTAGGTAATTAACTGTTTTTCTCTTGCTGCTTTTAATATTCTCTCTTTGTCTTTTGCTCTCGGTATTTTAATTATAATGTGTCTTGGTGTGGTCCTCTTTGGATTCCTTTTGTTTGGGGTTCTGGGTGCTTCCTGGACTTGTAAGTCTATTTCTTTCACCAGGTGGGAGAAGTTTTCAGTCATTACTTCTTCAAATAGGTTTTCAGTATTTTGCTCTCTCTCTTCTGGTACCCCCATAATTCTGATGTTGGTTTGCTTGAAATTGTCCCAGAGGCTCCTTATACTGTCTTCACATTTTTTTATTCTTTTTGCTTTTCTAGTGGAGTGTTTTCTGCTTCTTTGTATTTCAAATCTTTGACTTGATTCTGCGTTCCTCTCGTCTGCTGTTAGGTTTCTGTATAATAATTTTTATTTCAGTCAGTGTATGTTTAATTTCTAGTTGGTCCTTTTTCATCTCCTCTTTGGTCTCGCTAAATTTATCCATTTTTTTCTCAAACTAGAAGTCTTAAAGTGCCATGATTACTACAATTAACCTCCCAACCATTTGAAAGATAGGAAAAAGAGAGAAAGTAAATATGACAAAAATGTTTACAACTGATGAATCTGAGGGAAGAGTGTGTGGATATTTATTGCACTATTCTTGCAACTGTAGGTTTATAATTTTAAAAAATCTTAAATGGAAAAACACATTTTAAGTTTTCACAATAGAAAAACTTTAAAAAAAGAAAGAAATGTGTCTGTGTTTAAATTTGAAATGTCTGAATACAAGAATAAAAAATAAAACAACAAATTAGAAAAGCTACTTCTCCCAGATGATATGACAGAGAGGAATCAATATTTTGATATTTGGTATGTAGGATAAAATTAACAAGGGGCCTACATCAAAATCAATAACGTCTCTGTGCAAGTAAAACTATACACTATATCTTCTCTGTGTAATGAGATAGAATAGAAGAAGGAATTATTAAACTAAAATTCTAAACAAATAAAAACTTCCAACTGGGAAAATAAGAATCTTCCTAAGTAACTCTCATGTCAAATAGGAAATCAAACCACAATTTCATACTCTTTAGGAACTATTTGATGAGAACAATGATGTGCAATGCTTATGGGGTAGAACTAAACCTGTTTTCAAAATCTGAGACGGCTTTGTTATTAAACAAAAAGGATGACAATAAATTAATTAAGCATTCCATAAAACGAAAATCAGAGTAAACAATACTGGAGCCAGATGGCTTTTCCAATGAGTTCTTTCAATCTTTCAACAATTGATAATTCCCATGTTATATAAATAATTGCATAAGACAGAAAAAGAGAAAGACCATCTCAAATTCTTGCAATTTGTTCCTCTAATATACCATTAAATTGGTTCCCCATAAGCAGGTCATTTTCCTTAGGAACTGAGATAGATTTAAGTATAGAAAATCTGGGAAAATAACACATAAATAAGTGCAAGTAAAAAATAATATGCTTATAGAAATAGATGATTATATAAACATGTATTTGATAAAATTTAACACCCGTTTCTGATTTTTTTAAAAAATAATTTTAAATTTATTTCAGAGAGAGAAAGGGAGAGGGAGAGAGAGACAGAAACATCAATGATGAGAGAGAATCATTGATTGGCTGCCTCCTACACACTCTCTATTGGAGATCACTCAACCACTGAGCCACTCCTGACAGGGCCTGTTTCTGATTTTTGTTGTGGTTGTTGTTAATCTTCACCTGAGGCTATTTTTCCATTGATTTTTTTAGGGAGAAAGAAATAGAGAGGGAAAGACAGAGAGAAATATGGAGATGTGAGAGAAATACATTGCTTGTTTGCCTCCTGAACTCACCCAACCAAAGCCTGGGCCACAGAGGAGTCTGCAACCAAGGTACATGCCCTTGACCTGAATAGAATCTGGGAACCTTTGGTCCGCAGGCCAATGCTCTATCCACTGAGCCAAATTGGCTAGGGCAGTGGTTGGCAAACACATTAGTCAACAGAGCCAAATATCAATAGTACAATGATTGAAATGTCTTTTGAGAGCTAAAAACCGACTTCTGCACATGGGCCATGAAGTTTCAATCACACTATTCATGTGCATCCACACATGGTATTTTGTGGAAGAGCCACACTCAAGGGGCCAAAGAGTCGAATGTGGTTTGCAAGCCTCAGTTTGCTGACCACTGGACTAGGGCAGACTTTAAGAATCATGAAGGTAAGTGGAAGAATAGATACACTTTTCCTTATCATGTTTTAAAACACCCATTTCAAACCCACAAGCAACAAGCAACATCACACAAAGGGGAAATTTACTAGAGGGCTCGCTCATCTTTGAGGTTGTAATAACAAACTGGTTGACTGTCAACATTATTTGGCAACATTGCTCAGAAAACCCTACCAAACACAACAAAAATAAAACCAAAGTAAAAGCTATAGCAATGAAAAATTAGGACACAAAATTATCATTATTTGCAGATGATGTGATTGTTAGATGGTAAACTAAGATAATAAAATTTAATGAAAGAAACTCACAAGAGGTTCTAATAGACTGAATAGGCACACACACACACACAGTCCCTAAAAAAACCACAGCAAAATCTACTTAGTAAACATAATGGGAAAAAGCTAGCATAAGCTTAATATTAGCAAGAAATTATTTTAATAAAGTAGCAATGGATATCATTTACATGAAAAAAAATCCGTGTACTTTTCCTGAGAAATAGTAGACTTGTACGAATAGGTTCACTCTCTTTCAGTATGATTTTCCAAGTTCATGTTGAATAGTGCCATTTCAATTGATCAAGAATCCAGCAATAGTCAGATGAACCAGGAGGTCTCAGCTCAATTCCTGGTCAGGGCACATACCTGGGTTGTAGGCTTGATCTCCAGTGTGGGGAATGCAAGAGGCAGCTGATCAATGATTCTTTCCTTATTGATGTTTCTATCTCTCTCTCCCTCTCCCTTCCTCTCTGAAATCAATATGTGTATATATATATATATATATATATATATATATACATATATACACACACACACACATATACATACACATACATACATACACATACATACATACATATATATAAATACATATATATACATACACACATATATACATACATATATACACATACATATATACATACATATATATACACATATATGTATGTATATATATATTGATTTCAGAGAGGAAGGGAGAGGGAGAGAGAGATAGAAACATCAATAATGGAAGAATCATTTATCAGCTGCCTCTTGCATTCCCCACACTGGAGATCAAGCCTACATACAACCCAGGTATGTATATATAATGAGAGTTGACTTAGTTTACAGTGACCATTGGCCAATAGCTCTCATTAGCTAATGGTGATAGCTCATTTGAAAAATAACTTTAAAACAGTTTATGTAGACTTAAGTAGTAAAGAGTGTTTGCAGCCCAGGGTTGCCATCTACAGCAGCTAGGAGAAACAGAATGCTGGAAGATCTCACTACGCAGGGGTCCAGGAGCCAGCAGCATCCTCACCACCTAGGAATCTGCTGGAAATTCAGACTCCCATCCCAGATCTCCTACATCAGAATATCTATTTTAAATCAGGTTCACTCACTTATGCAATAAATTTTGAAAAGCAATAAAGTGAAATAGAACACTTAGGGAAGTGAACATCTTCCTTTTTTGTTTTGTTTTGTGTTTTAATAAACATTCGTAGCATTTTTATGTTTCTCAGTGGAAAGCCAGGCTGTTTTCCTCACCCCAGGCCTCCCAATACTGCCGCCTTCCTCAGATGTCCTGGGAAGCAACCCCTTTTTACCCTCCTGCCAAGTTCTTGGTTGAAATGTCATTGTTGTTTTCTAAAGTCACCTTATATTGTGAGAGGAGCAAAGGAAAGAGAGAAAGTTGAACAAGGCTACCTTCACTAGGGATTCAGGCTCCAAAGTTCACAATTACAACCCGTTGCGATGCTTTCACAGAGGAAGATGCTACAGAGACTGACTGTTTTTAGAGTAATCATCAGGGTGGCCCTGGATGTCTCTACACACAGCAAAGACATTTGCCGAAGGAAAGGAAAGTGTCCGGGTGAAAATCCTCGAGTACTTTTCTGTCAGACCATCTAAAATCAATTATCCTCAAAAAGCCCTTCTAAGCTCTAAAAAGGTAAAAGAAATGATTATTAATGAACCATTAAATTAGCCATAATAACTGGCATAACGGTGCCAGATAGGTCAAATAAATGCTACAGAAGAATTATAACACTAATTAAAATATTTCTCCTGTGGGAACAAAGAGCCCATGATGAGGTTATTTGGAGGAATACTGGGAGCTGGAAATCACCACTGATGTGTAGAGAATTGAAGGAGTCAGGTCTTCCTCTGACACAGAATCAGCTGCGAACCCGAGCCCCTGCAACTCTCTGAATGTGGGCTTGGAAATAAGAACTTTGAACAAGCTCACCAAGGATTTTCGATAAACTCCAAGTTTCAGAGAATCCTCCTGTGGAAGGCTTGTCCGGAATTTGTGATATGAATCAGAGACCTTTGGGCACCATATTATCATCTAATCTAACAGTTCTTAAGGTGTGGCCAATGAACCTCTGGAGGTCCCCAAGACCCTTTCAGTAATTCTTCAACATCGTAAGGATGTTACTAGTATGTTAAAACTTTCTTTGCCTTTTTTCACTATGTTGATACTTGCAAAGGCAATACAACTGCTTAGCACGATTCCAGGCAGTAGCCACCCAACCGTTTGGCATTCTTCACCAGCATATAACAACTTGCTATAAAAAACAAGAATGCCATTTTTCCTTAAGATATCCCTAATGAGGCAGTAAAAAGTGTTACTTTCAAGCCTTGCATTTAAGTTCTTTTAATATTCGTGTGACACAATGGGAAGTATGCATATAGCATGCCTCCTGCTTATTGAATGAAGTACTATGGTTTTTTTTAAAGAAAAATATCCCTGTTATTGTTTGAGTTGTATGCTAAACTAGTTACATTTTTAATGAAGCACCATTTTTCTTTTCTTTCTTTTTTTATGGTTTTTCACTTGGGCTATTTGGTAAACATTTCCTCAAAAGTAAATGAAGTTTACATGTCACTGTAAGGAAACAGAATATTTGTTCATAATTGAGCTTTCAAGGGAAAATCAGAATTTGAGAAACTTATCTGTCACTATAAATTTGACAGGTTCCCAATACTTAAAACTTTATAGATGAGATTGGTGGTGAAGTTAGCAAATGTGATTTTTTGATGTTATATCATAAAATGTGTAAGCATTTGGAAGCAATGAATTTATTTTTTCAAATGAGGAACGCATGTCAGGATAAAAATCAAGGATAAAATGCCTATTCAAAGGGTAATAACACTGATATATTTTAATGTAATAATGTGAAAAGACCACTAATAGAGTTTCCTTGCAACTCAATTTTAGGAAACTACCATTCTCTGAGTTTTTGTGCAACAGCAAAGAAGAATAGCTACAGTTACTTTAAAAGGCTATTAAATGCTGCTCTTTTTTTTCTAATTACATACCTGTGTGAAGCTGGACTTCCTTCACATATTTCAACCAAATCAAATCATGACAACAGATTAAATGCCAAAACAGATATGAAAATCTAATTGTCTCCTATTAAGCTAAACATTAAACATATTTGCAAAAATGTGAAACAATGCACCTCTTCTCCCTAATTTTGTTTTGAAAAACATAAATGTTATTTTTATTAACATGTAATGGATTTATTATTATTAAATGAGTTATAATATTTTCTAAATGTAGTTTTAATGTCTAATACAATAAATATCGATGGCAAAATACACATGAACAAAAAAGCTCTTAGGGATCTCCATTATTTGTTAATAATGTAATGGGGTCTTGTGACTAAAAAGATTAAGAATCTTTGATATAATCATGTATCTATACTAATAAAAGGGTAATATGCAAATTGGTCACAGCACCCTCACAATAACAACCAAACAGCAGGCTGTGTGGAGTGACCAGGCCAACAGGGGGAGCCAGCGGTGGAGAGGGGACAGTGAAAGGTGACCGGCAGGAGGGGCAGTTAGGGGTGACCAGGACAGCAGAGGAGGGCACTAAGGGGCAACCAGGCCAGCGGGTGGGGAAGTTAGGGGCAACCAGACCAGCAGAGGATGGCAGTTGGGGGCAACCAGGCTGGCAGAGTGGGGGTCATTTGGGGCAACCAGGCTAGCAGGCAGGAACGTTAGGGGTGATTAGGCAGGCACATAGGTGAGCAATTAGGAGTCATTAGTTCCGGATTGTGAGAGGGATGTCCCAGATTGGAGAGGGTTCAGGCTGGGCTTAGGGGACTGCCCACCCCCCCTCCCCTGTGCATGAATTTCGTGCACTGGTCTTCTAGTATATAAGTAAATACATAAATAAAGGCTATTAAGATACAAGTTAGGGCTTCTCTGTCTTGGTACTACTGGCATTTGACTGGATAATCTTAGCAATGGGTCTGTCCTATACATTGAAGGGTGCCTAGCAGGATCCCTGACCTCTAATTGCTGGATAGAGGCCAGCAGCAGCCCCCATTTCCATGTTGTAACAATCAAAACTATCTTTAGACAGTGCCCCTGGGGGAGGAATGAATTCTGGTTGAGAACCACTGCCATTGAAAAATGGAGAAGGATGCTTTAAAAATGGGAAAAGACAACTTACAAAAAAGAGACTTCAATAGTATAAACATACATGGAAAAATTCTGCCTTGCCTGTAAGCCAAGAAATGCAAATCAAAATGATAACCTAATCAATTAGGTTATTGAAGTAAATGTAAATGATAACAGGCCCTCTCCAGGAAGCTGTGGTGAAGCTGGTGGGATTGTATAAATCTAGATAATACAAATCGATGCATCAAATTGGGGAAATAATTTGCAATGACTTTGAAGGTTCATAAACACCTTGATGATGCAGAAATCCAAAGAGTATAGATTCTATAGTGTTCACATACATGCAAACTGTGCTATAGTTCAGATAGAGTTTGTATGTCAGGAGCTGGGTTTGACTATAAAATCCCCCAGTCTAGAAACTGGTTTGGAAGAAAATGAGCATGTTCATGTTGACAAAAAAATCAAGATATTATTTTGTTTGTAAGCTGAAGCCCTAAAATATTAAATACTTTTTTTTTAATCTCTTGTGAAAAAAATAAAAATAAATAAAATCTGCATTAAACTAGAATTTTTGGCTCTGAAACTTTACTAGCTGTGGGACCTTCCTTTAAATATTTAAATCACATTTGAAAATCTGCAGACAATAATAATGTCTCTATAAATGATTATTGTGAGAACTGACTTAGATAATAATGTAAGTGAACATCTAGTCAAAAGTGGAAGATTCAGTGCACTCCATTTATCTCCTGTCTCTGCTGAGATCCCACTAAAATGACAGTAAAAGATTTAAAAAGGCATAAAAATCCATAAGGAAAAAAGAGGACATGTAAAGGGCCATTAGTGGATGAGAAGTTTCAAAAAAATTCTGAAAGATGAAACGTGGTCAGAGGAGAGGAATCTGGTCTAGCAAGATAAAGAAAACTAAGTGGTAAAGCGGTGTGAACAAGGGGAGTTGACTTGCCCAATGGATCTCGCTTAAGACTCCGATCTTGGAGGGATGAAGTTTGGGGAGTGTGTGGGTGAAATGTGAGCTGAAAACAGGGGTGCTGATCAAAAATCTGCACATGAAAAAAATCAAATTCTTGAACCTGAGTCTCCACGTGTCTATCCGCTACCGCTCAGGCAGCAGATAGGAGGTTTCATCTTCGAAGAGTTGGAGTGCCTTCATACCCCTTTCACAATATAAATACAGAGTGGCTAATTTTTAAATTTGTTTAGCCTTACTTTTCAATATTAACTACCGAGGCTCCCTGGGTTAGGGGAGAAGCACTACACCATGAAAGAGAGTAGTCAATTCACATGTGGAAAAGTGACTTCAGAGGAAACGGTGATAATACAAGAGTCAGAAAAGTCTCTCTTCTTTCCTCCCTTTCCCTTCCCCTCTCCCCTAGTCAACATAGGATCCTCAGGAAAGTTGGAGAAATGATTGCCTCTATAAACAAGAGCGATGCTATGAGGAAAAAAGGAAACATTTACAGAACAGTAAATGGTTTTTAAAAGGAAAAGTTATGATGGCTAAAACTTTAAACAAATGCTAGGCGAGGATTGGTATTTGTCTAGGAAACAGGATGGAAAGACCAAAAGAAGAGAAAGAAAATAAAAAGAAAAAGAGTATTTCACAGTCAAACTGAGATGACAGCACTCTGTGGGTGAAGCAATGTATGAACAGTGTAAGAAACTATAAGGTAGGATTAGCGTAATGGTTAACAGTTCAGACTGTGGAGCCAGAGGGCTATGTTCAAATCCCAGATCAGCAACTGCAAGCTGCACGAACTTAGGTAAGTTACTTAACTTTTCAGTTCTTCGGTGTCTCCATCTTAAAACAGGGAGGAGACTTGTTCTTTCCTTACAGGGTTTTGAGAATTAATGGAGTTAACATATGTAAAGGACTTAAAATAGTGTCTAGTACATAGTAAGCTTTAAGTTAATTATACAATACTACAACAAAAATAGTATTCCACTTGGCACTGAAGTGACCTGCTTTTATAGAATTACAAAATTAGCCACTCTGTATTTATTTCACTAAAAATAGTGGCATAACTACGCCGGGAAGCTGGAAGGAAGGCATTGGATGATTTAAAACAGCCCTAGTCTCATCTATAATAGCAGGATGCAAATAGATAATGTCTGTAATCAATAACTTTAAAATAGCACATTACGTAGTGACATTGCCAATTCCCAGAAGAAATGGCAAAGAATTTCAATGCAGTTGCCCCTGGGCCACAGGACTGGGGAGTTGAAAAAGGTGAAGCAAGGAATGATTTGACTATCTGATTTTCCAACTATGTGCCCTGGTTACTTTGAGATTTTTTAATTAAAGAATGAAAAAGGTTAATATATATGAATTGGCTGTCAGTGCCTGACATATAAGAGTAGGCACTCAATACATTTTAGTTCCATTTTATTCATTTCAGTAATTCCACTCCTGGGGATTTTTCCTATTTCAAGATACAGTACCAAAAGAAAAACATGAATAAATATGTTTATTGCTGGGTTATTCATAACAACAAATAACTGGAAATGACCTAAATTTTCAACCATATGGGAATGGTTAAGAATTATGCAAAAAACCTGATGGAATGCTATGAACCAAGACCATACGTTTATTGTTCAGACGGCCATGAACTGGCTATAACCTACCACCACACACACACACATACACACACACACAGTCTCTGATGTGTTCAGACTAGGAAACAGAAACCTGAGAAAGACAAGGTATCTAAGCAGAGGAGATGCAGCGATAGTGTATCTTAGGGCAATTTCCTCTCACCCCAGAGTCTCTGTGGGTGGCACATAGATGCTTGGCTCACTATGCAAGGGGAGTTTTTTTCTGTTTTTGTTTTAGCTGTGGCCTTTTATACTTAGAATTCACATCACAATTCAGGAGGATACATACTCGCAATCTATGCCATTAATAGCAATTATTACCAATATCTAGGAGCCTCCTCCCTCATTCTACAGTCAGACCTGGCATCTGCAAAGCCCAGGCTGTCCGGAAGTCATCCTCAGCAAGGCTCAACCTCCAGCCCAACAAGGCTTAGCAAACCCATTTGTCGACAAAGATATTGATGAAAGCTATGGCAACAACGAATGAAATGTATGATGCAATGCACTAGAATCTCCATCAAAACCTACAGGCAAGGCCTATAGCTCTCAAAGATAGTATGTGTTGGTCAAGCCAGGCTCTTGAATCTCCGGATGTGACCATGGGTGTCTACCACTCATTTCTTAGAATTGTGCTTCTCAACATCTTCATTCACTAGAGCCTCTGGGATACCCTGTTAAAGCTCAGATTGCCAGGTTTCCCCCTTCACTGCCCCCCCCTCAACCCCTGCCCAGAGTTCCAATGCAGCAGATCGAGGGATGGAGGCCTGGGTATGTACACTACTAACAAATTCTCAGGTAAGACTGTTGGTTCACGACCAAACTTTGAAGACCATTGGGTTACAGGCACAGTATGTACCAAAACCAACTGAGATGAACATTGCGACTTTAAAGAGGGAAGAGAAGGGCAGGTGGAAAAGTTTTCTAAGGGTCCCCCATCTGTCCTTGGTCCCAATGTCCACTGGAGGGAACCTTGCTTTGGCAGCTTACCACTGCCACCTCTTCCTGAGCTCCCACCCAAGATTCTCCCACTGAACCAAGCGTCCCCTGTCGGCTTCCTGAACTGAAATGTGACAACCTTACCCCATCTGCCTGCAGCCCACGTGCTGATGCAAGGGGCCACCTTTGCAGGTTCCAAGAAATTATGCATTTGCTATGGAGGAAATGAACACCTCAAGGCAAACTATAATTAGGAATTCTTCAATTCAGTTTATGCTTTTTCAATTAGACACTCTATAATTTTAATCATGGGAGCATTAACATGTTTCTGTAATTTATATACCTGGGGTATAATTAAACCTGGGGAACACGTCGCTCTAAACCTCAATGAGCATGATTGTTTCTTGTCACACTTGCGGTACCACAGGTCCCTAGTGGCGAGAGGGGTGCCAGTTTCAGGGCCCTTCGTGGGCTGCAGAGGTCAATGAGCGCCCCCTGGCTTTGGGAATGTAAAGGCTGCTGTAGACCCTCTGATGTCCTTGAACATCTGGCTCAGGTGTGGAATCTGCATCCCAAAGCTTCAACTCCTATTGTGACTTTTAAAACATTGCCACCATCGGAAACTGCTTTAGACAACTATTCTTGGAAACGAATTTCAATTAAGCAGGAACAGGGTGTCCTGGCAGGGGAGACGTTATCTGGGAGCAGATGGCTTTGAAGTGAAGAAACTGAACAATAGGCTGAAACTTAGCCTGGATGGGGACCAAGCTCCTTTTCCCCCATTGATTCCTTTTCTCACTTACTCTAATTCTGCTCCTCTCTCACCATTTCTCCTCTGCCTTTTAGCTACAAAGCGGGCCCTGCATCCTATGTGCAAGGTAGTTCTCTTGGGATTCTGTGCAGTTCTGCAAATTCAAGGAATTCGGAGGCACAGAGAAAGTTTTTTGTGCTTATTCAGACTGAACCTCTGAACTTTCTGAAGGTTAAAAACCTTCATTCCCCACCCCCCACACTCATCTTCCTGCTCTCCCTACAATAGCAAATTCAGATTTGCTGACTGCAATAAAAGGAGAAAGAACATAATCAAAACTGGCCTGGGGGACAATGCCTACAGATTCCAACCCTGCTGAGTGACGTGCCCATATTGCTGCTGCATTTGGGCACTCAATAGATTTTGTCTGATCTTTAGAAAATATGAGCCTTCTTATAGTGTGAAAGTAGGAAATGGATTTGGTGCTCCCAGAATGCACTACCCTTCCACAGGAGAATACAGATCTGTTCAGATCCTGCTGCTCGGGCTCACCAAACACCCATCTCCTCCCTAAGCCCCATATCTGCATAGAAGTGATATATCGAGATATGCTATCAGCATGCAACAACACAGCACAGATTATTGCAGACGCCAGTCCTTGTCGTCATCATCAGAACATAGGGGTGTGTTTTAGGGCCCCGTGTGGACAAGGATAGAGGAAGGGGGTGGCAGAGATCTGAGTGCAGCTCTTATGAGCTAACACTGATTATCTCCCTGCCGAAACACATACCAAAAGAAACACCAGGGTTTCAAAAGCTGTAAAACCAACAGGGGCAGCTCCACAATGAAATGCAAAACAACCACTTCTCCAAGCCTTGAGAAAGTGTCAACATTGGCACCATGGAAAGAAAATACCTGGTTCCCTGCACAGGCTCCCTCCCCGGCCCCGAGGCCACCTGCAGACTAGCCCAGGAGTGCTTCAGCTGTGGGTCAAGCCCAGCAGGGCGGGCATTGTAGGGAAGCTTGTTCAACATGCAGATTCTCAGGCCCCACCCCATTTGCCCTGGGCTGAGCAGGAATCTAGTTTTCCTAGCTCCCCCAGTGATATCCACTGAGGTGTGAAAACTCGGGGTAACCTATTTCCCAGACTTCATCCCAGTGAGGTGCAGCAATGGAATTTGGGAAGTCTAGTGGAGGAGACCAGCGTCTCAGCAGCAAGTCAGCTCAACCATAGGTCCCTCTCTGGCTGTGGGGACTTACCTTTTATACCTGTGTCTAAGCCCCCATTATAGTTCTTATTTCTCATAACAGGATCCCTGGCTTTTTACCCGGAGTCTCAAAAGCCTACATTCATGGCATCTCTGAAACCAAACCTGGGCCTTGCCCACTTTTTATCAGCCATCCCTGGGCCTAGAGCAGTGGAATAAAACAGAATCTTCTGTGATGATGGAGATGCTGCTCAGTAGGGTACCCACTAGCCGCACAGGGCTACTTACTATTTGAAATGTGGACAGTACAACTAATGAAGTGAAGCTATAATCTAATTCAGTTTTAATTAATTTAAATATCCCACGTAGCTCTGGCTGGGGCATTAGACAGTGTAGGTCTAAAGTCTTGCTCTTAAATACTTCTTGTGTTACTGGGCTGCTGCCATGAATACCCCCTTTTTATGTTTATAATCTTTATAAATTGCGTAGTGAGCCTAGATGTACTGGAAAAGAAGAGAATGCGTTGTGTTGTGAAAGGGGGTTAACTACCCATTTCTTCTGCCTAGTGGTGGAGACTTTAAACTTGAAGCCGTTCTTTTCCTACTAAAAAGCCAGGGCTTTCAGGATCACTTCTCTCACCGCTGCCTAGAGGAGGCATCCCTTTGAGTGGCTGCAGCCAGCGAGAGCCAGCTTTGTGCCGAAGGTTTCTGCAGGAGAGCCATCCTCCTTGGCTGCACTGGCTCAGGAGCACATCAATGGATCAGGCTATTGAAATGTGCTGAAGGAGTTCCGAATGCAAAGTCTGACCTTCGGGCGGTTGCAGGCCCAGAGAGGGAGAGCCATCAGTTGTCAGCTGTGCAGGATCTGAGGCAAAGCAGTGATGCCAACTGTCCTAGGGCCGGGGGCAGCATGAGAGGTAAAAGTCAGCAGAAAAAACGCTGGCAAAAAGTGAGACCCAGGGGAAGGCATCTTGCAGAGACACTGTGGCTCCTGCAGAGGATTTCACCAGCTGCCCAGGGGGAGAGGATTAGCATTATAAAAACTAGCTACTTAGACTGTCCTTCCATCCATAACCTGGCCTCTGTTTTCCTTGATACACTTGATTTGGGGATCTTCACCGTGAAGCCATTACCATCCACCCACCATCGCTGCCAACACGATCACACCCGCAGCCATAGTATCCCATAGCAGGGTTCCATTACTGAAGTGTCCCCTTCGATCATCTTACTTTCCGAACCCCTCTTCCATTCTCTGCAGCCTCTCCCCACTCTGTACCCCTGTATGAGAGTTTTCAACTGTATTGAGGTCATCTGGCCCTCAATATCTCTGTTATCTGCACCTCTACCTTCACAGGCTTTTTAGGTCAAGCTTGGATTCTATGCTCCATGTCCAAGCACTTTTGTTTATACCATCAGCTTTTTTTCCCATGGCCCTGCATCAACTCATGTGTCTCTCTTTGACGGTAAGACCTGCTCACAGTTTTGGAGAAAATGAAACTGTGCAATGATGACCATCTTCCTTTTTTTAAAAAATGATTTTTCTTTTGGCTTTCATGTTTGAACTCTGCTTTGATTTCCTTCTATCTCTCTGGCCATACCTGCTCCACCTAGAGTGGCACAGATCTCTGTCTTGTCCCTCATCTCTTCTCATACACATTCTCCCTGGATGGGGTTGTTCACTCAAACACCCCCTGAATGTGAATCCCAATTCTCAAGCTTCTGCTCAGATGTCTCCCCAGCACCCCAGTCTCTTGGGATTT
The DNA here is from genome assembly GCA_011751065.1 of Lasiurus cinereus. Classification (NCBI taxonomy): domain Eukaryota; kingdom Metazoa; phylum Chordata; class Mammalia; order Chiroptera; family Vespertilionidae; genus Lasiurus; species Lasiurus cinereus. Next base: position 42,921,190 of record JAAGEH010000480.1, on the reverse strand, counting down.
AAATAGTCCCTGTGGTAGGAGGTGAACATGACGACCACACTCTGCTTTCCTTCATGCCAGCAGCAGTCTCGTCTCCATCTCTCCAGATGGCAGACGGTCCAAAATAGAACACTCTTCCCTCTTCATGTTCCAGCAACCGCTCCTGCTCCCTTTAAAATATTCTTCCTGAAACACCTGCTCTTCTTCCTTGGTTTGAGCTTAAGAACTATAATCTAGAATCCATCAACACCACAGCCCATATTGCTAAGCTGGGTTGTTTGGGAAGCTGATAAAAGGAGACCTGCAATGCAATTGGGATGAGCAGATGTGGATGCAGAGCCATCTAAATTATTTGGGTGTCACCCTTCTTTCCTTCCCTTTGCCTGGATAATGGGATTGCGGTTCTGTATCACCCTTACCAGACTGACTCTGACTCCTTGGTTAGTTTCACTTGTAGTACTTCTCTGTCCCATTAATCATAGTTACAAGGCCCCTTAGTCGCCATATATACACTGTGGAACAGCCCCACAGGGAATAGCTCTGCAGCCATATTTATCCCATTATTGCTGGTCATTTCCTTTTATATCTGGCTCCTCCTCTTTCCAACCTGGTACGATGAAGTCCCAGCATACTTTCAGGATTAGAGACAAACAGTATGACTTGCAGAGCTAAGTAAGTCTCCTTGCCCATCCCGCAACTCCAATGTGCAGTGCACTCCACTCTTTGTCTTCAGACTCCAGAAAAGATGGCCCAGAGTGACAGGAACTAAGTGAAATCAATGATGTTTAGAGAAAGAGCATCTGAATGTAATCTCAATTTCTCCTCTATCCCCATGTGGACAGGGACTCATGAACTCCCCAGGCCATCCCCACGTCAATGAGCCCTGCAGAGGGACACCATCAGAGTTGTTGTCTGAGAACCAGATGGTAATGATACCAGTTTTGCTCACTGTGGCTCCATGGACCAGCAAAACCCTTCTGATTGTTCCATCGCTCTCACTCTGGGCTTCACAGCTACCAAAGGGATCCTGAAAGAAATTTGGCTATCGTTTCCTTTTCTCCCCAATGATGTTTTGTATTTCTTTAAAAACTAAAGGCCCGATGCACGGGTTCATGCACTGGTGGGGTCCCTTTGCCTAGCTTGCGGGGATCAGCCAAAATCGGCTCTCTGACATCCCCTAAGGGGTCCTGGATTGCAAGAGGGTGCAGGCCAGGGCAGGGGACTCCACTAGTGCACGATCGGTCTGAGAAGGGAATGTGGGAGGGCTCCAGGATGTGTCCAGCCCATTTCACCCAGTTCTGATCAGCCAGACCCCAGCAAGCTAACTTACTGGTTGTAGTGACTGGTGGAACCGTCAAATGAACAGTTGGACACAGCATATTAGGCTTTTATATATGTATGTGTGTGTGTGTGTGTGTATATATGGGCTGGATCTCCAATCTGCCCTGGAACTCATGGTTGTGTATTTCAGTGCTAACTAGCTGCAACTGTCAGATGCAAAGGGATTGTGAAGGCTCGTCAGGGAGTGATGAGAAGTGGCAATGACTTCAGAAGCCATTTGCCATGTTACATTGTCTGCTAGTATTCCATGTGACATACCCCTCACCCTCCAAGCTGGAACGGCACCCTCTGTGTGCCATGCCTCAGGCAGGCCATGAAAGCCTTGGAGAAGGTGCCTCAGAGGCCCCAGTGCTCACTTGGTCCTCGTGCAACTGGCTCCTACCTCTCCCACTGGTTCCTAAGCCACCTTTACCATCAATGGCCTCTTCTGGACTTCCCTCCCTCAATAATCCTAGGCTCAGAGAATGGCACCATCATCCATGCCAATGACCAACCCAGAAACCTGAGGGGAGTCACCTGGACAATGTCTTTTCCTTTACATCCAGCAGAAGCTCCATTGAAAAGTCATTACCTAGTCATCCTCCTTCAGGTCTGAGCTCTATCACCACCACTAATCTGACTTGGTTCATCCTCATTTCTCATCCTGACAACCATAACTGTCAACTGGTCTCTCTGAGCCACTCTTGTCCCTCTGATCTATTCTACACAATGATGTCAGAAAGACCTTTTAAAAAAGTAAGATGGATCCCATTGTTCACTTGTTTTAAACCCCCTTTTTTTGACTCCTCAATGCTTTTAGAATAAAAACAGACTGAGATCTCTGGCTTTCTCTCCCAATCTCATCCTGTGCTTCTCTTCTTGTGTTTTTTCCCCATCATCGTCCTATTGGCCTCCTTTCAGTTTCTCTGACTTAATTCCTGGGCTGAGTCTGACCCTCTTCTTATAGGAAGTAGTGAGATGTAGAAGAAAAGAGAATCAATGAAGTGTAAATTGTTGAGCTGGCTCACATTTGGGCAATGGGCTCAATCCTAAAGGCAATGAGTGAAGAACAGTGTGGCACCAGCCTCAGAAGTGTCCATCTGAAGGACAGGAGGCAGAGCATGGATGCCTATACTCCCCTCCCCCATGGGCTGAAGGTTGCCCTGACAGTGTTAAATCCTTTGCACTTCTGACCTGCCTGCTCAGACTCATGAAGATCCAGGAGGCTTCGGAGAAAGCATCTAGGCAAAGCAGAAAAAGGCAGGACCTTGCAACTATCCGTGGAACTGTCTAGCACAGGTACAGCTGAAAGCTTGACACCAGTAGAGCCTCTGTCCCCGCGGTTGGGGATCTATTAGTGTCAAGCCTACCCATTTCTTGAAGCTCAGAGTCTAGTGAGGAACACACATAAAATAAACCCAGAGAAAACATGCAACAGATGTGTAGCCCAATAAAAAGCTCAGGAATGATGAAGTAAGCACACAGGGCACTTGAGCAAAGCCTGGTAAGAGGGCAAAGCAAAAGGAAATAAAACCAGAAATGAGTTAGGGCCAGATTCTGATGGGCCCTGAATTCCATGCTAAGAAACTTGAACTTAAATGCAGTAGAAAACCAGTGACCCATTTAAGAATTTTAAGTAGAAAAGTTAACTTGATCCAATTTGTGCATTTGAAGGACCATTCCAGCAGCTTGTGGGAGGTGGATAAAGATGATAAATGTTTGCCAGGGAAACCAGCAAGGCGCCCCGGCAGGCTAGGAGAGTGGGGGATGGGGGTGGGGGTAGAAGAGAGAAGAAAGAGCTAATTCTCAAGCTGAGTCTGAGGTTGAGTGGATGGGCATCCTGACTGACTGGGTGAGAAGGAGAGGGTGGAGGCGGGGAGAAAAAGGGGTGCCTCTAAGGAAGCCAGCTGGGGACCCAGGGGAGGTTCTGCTACAGAATCCGGGGCTCTTCCCGGCCCTACTTCAGGGAGTGCATTAGGGGTGATTAATTCACGGCCAAGTTACTTTCTGAGGAAGGTTACTACAGATACATCAGCATGACAGGTGGGGCGTGGAGGAAGAAGGCCCGGCGTGTTCAAGTCAGAGCTGAATATTAGATTCTAGTCACTGTTTGATTGATCTTTTAAGCAATTCTGGGATTCTGTCACTTAAAAACCAATAAATCTTTGAAGGCCTGGGGAAAGCAATGCAAAAGCAATAAATCTCTATTGTGGAATATTAGAAATATAGGCCAAGCTGCCGACGTGGTTTGGCTGGAGAGAGGAGGGTGCGGGAGCCCCACAGGGCAGTCTTCCCCCCCTCCCCCATCACCTCTCCTTCTCCCCTCCTCACCCCCAGGCCCGTTCAGTTCCACCAGACAGAGTCAGACCCAAGGGGCTCCAAGGGGCAGCAAGGGGCTGAGCAGGGGCTGAGCAGTGGCTGGAGTGTGCTGAGCAGGGAGAGAGGCCTGCTGGCGTGGCCTGGGGGCTGGGGATCAGCTATGATGCTGTTTGAGGACAGGCAGACCCCACTCAGAGAGAGACATGCTGAGGTTCAAGTTAAGGCTCGCTCACACAACCAAGAGTGAAGGGCCCTGAGGCATCCTTTCGTCTCCCCCTCACCTCCGAGCTGACAGCATCCCCACTGAATGGTTACTCAGTCATCGCTCCACATCCCAGGCATGGGAAACACACCACCTTCTGAGGGAGCAATGAATGCCAAGGCAGGAAGTGAGGGCCATGTCCTGGCTGTACAGCTAACAAGCTTGGGGACCTCGAGCCAATCATTTAACACCTTAGAATACAGCTTCAACTTCAGAGATGGAGGTGGTGTTTCCACCCCCTGACCTACTGGGTAAATGGCAATCAGATGACTCAATGACATTAAAGGAACTATTAACTATGAAAGAGGATCCCAGGCATCCTTGACCCCCTGCACCGAGTAAGCTCTTCATGTGCTACAGCCATGGACTTTGTCATTTTCTCAGTTCTCCTCTTCCTTGACCTGCGGGACTCCACAGGGCCCCGCCGTGTGCTCATCTCTCTAGCCAGCCCTCTCCTCTCAACCAACACGGTCACTGCCCTTCCTGGCCTTGTCTTGCTGGTCCAGTTTCATCATCTTGTTTGTTTCCCTGCTTAAGGCCCCCGCTCCCTGCCCCATTCCCAGGAACACTTACTGGATGCTAAGCCTCAGGACAGGTGTGTGCCTGTCCCATTTCCTGCTATAACTCAGGTACCTCCCACTCCTGGGACACAGCAAATGCTAAATTTGTTGAATGACCTATTGGTCAATGCCTCTCAATGGGGCATCCCAGTGCCCTGACCGTAAGGTGAAAAAGAGCTAAGGTAACGGAAATCTACTGTGATGGAGCCGCTACTGTCATTGTGAGCTGTCCCGAAAGACTTGCTGGGTGGCACTGATTAGTCTCTTGCCCTTTTTGTCAAAGGCCCAAGCAATGGTCTGAAAGTAATTCCGAAAAGGAGTGTACCCATCCTCAATGATCCAGAGCCTTGGGAAGAGATGCAGCCAGACCTCTCCACACACAAAGCATTGCCCCTTTGAGCAGTGACATTTATTTTCATTTTTTTTTTCCCCATGGTAATGTCACCAAAATATGTCATGCACCGCTTCCTCCTAGGGAGATGCTAGGATCTAGTGGAAAGAGGGTTGGCTTAGGGTCAGTTCCCATAAATGCAAAATGGGGAGACTGCTGTAGCTATGTTGTGAGGATACAGTTTACCTATGGGGACAGGCATGCAGCAGCACTTTGCTCATTAGCTGAAAGCTAGCAGGAACTTTGCACTTGAAGACATGGAGCCTAATACTACATTTTTGGGAGGGTGAACCAGGAACAATGGATAAACAACCGTGGCCGGGAGGAGTTGCAGCATGCAGACCTCCTAATTTCTTGAGTCCCTATGTCAGTCTTATAAAGTTCTCCTGTGTGTGTGTGTGTGTGTGTGTGTGTGTGTGTGTGTGATTTTCTCCCTGCCAACTGTCATTTTTCACTGCTCCTGGGCACTTCCATTCCCACCTCTCAATGTACTGTGGTCTTAGGATGCATGAGATTACCAAACAGCTGGGCAAGCGAAGAGCATGCAGGCTCAAGGGAAACGTGCAAGGGGCTTCTCTCTGTGGGATCTGGAAGAGCTTTTCCAGGAACGTCTGTTTGGGCTGCTCAGAGGCCCCCTTTGCTGGTCTCTGGAGTCAGGCAGGCCTAGATCCTGGTCCCAGCTTCACCACTTGCGGGCTCTGTGACTGACCTTCAGCTTCCTCGTTTCTAACAGAAAGGCCCTACCTACTCTTAGGTTAGTCAAGGTTAAATTCCGGGAACATGTTAGTTCCTCAATAAACTGTGGTGCTAATTACTTTGATGATTTTTCAGAGTTTCATGGACATATAATCTGATTTACCCTGAGGATGGGGCTCTAGTCCTCTGTACAAAATTTAACTTTATGCTGCTGGACCCATGTTGCTTATTTCTCAGTACAATTTTAAAAAGTTTTATTTGGAAACTTTGTGCTGGAAAGAGGTTAGGGATCTTAAGGGAGAAAGCAAAGGCTTTCCATTCTCACCATGGAATCAGGGTCTCAAAGAGCTTTGTAAATCTGAATAGGAAGCAAGCAGGAAACACTGTGACCCTGTGGCAGGACAGATTTCTCAAAATCCATTTTGAACAGGCCTTCCTAAGTTCCAAAGAGGAGCAGAAAAGCCAACGAAGAAACTCACTCTGACAGCTTACTTCTATATTTTATTTAGCCTTTAAGGAGTCACCGCCCTCTGTACTTTCAGATAAGCAAAACTCAGGCTTTGAGAGATGAAATGTCTTGTCCAAGGTTGCACAGCAGTGTTCTGAACCCAGGCTCCCTGTCACTAAGCTCCCATCCTTTCCATTGCCCCACAGAGAAGGCTGTGGGGAGAGGACTAAATCCATACCCACCAGGAAGCCACGGAGGAAGCCAGGTGGCCAGTCCCTCTGTAGGTAGTTTTGTAGGCTTGCAGAGTGAAAGGGGATACCTGGGTCTACTATGTAAAAGTCCTGGGTGTGGGGTCAGCTGCTAACGGATTGTGCAACATTGGATACACAGTTTCTCTTTCCTGGGCCCTATTTTGCCATCTGGAAAGCTTGCAAAGATCTTGAGACATGGACAGTGCTGCTTAGTGAAAGAGGCGCAAGCTGTGAAAGGGAGGCAGGCCAAGGTGGCCGAAGTGCAACACGTGATTCAGCACCTGGAGGACTGACTGGGTTCGGTCTCAGCTTCCCTCCTTACTGTCTGTGTGCTCATGGGGATTTCTGAGCCTGAGGATGATGATAATAATATCTGAAAAGGAGGACAATAATATCTCGGTGTATAGACAGAACTGTATGACAATGTTGCATGAAAGTAACAGGAATAAATAAAAGCAAGTAATTCAGTAACTATTTATTTGGTGTGAGAGCCACCACCTGCCTGGGCTCGCCACAGCCGGGACAGTCCCGCAAAAACCTATGCATAGGAGACAAGGCCAGAGTTCTCAGCTCAGGTGTCCCTCAAACACTACACACGCCTGCTGCAACGTCTGAAGATTCACCTGACTTAGAACAGAACTTTGTTCAAAGCCCACGGAATTGAGGGGAACTTCCTAATTGCGGGGAACTGATTGGATCTGCTGCACTGCCTACAATTTCTGGGTAGAGTTGGATCCAGGTGGGAAAACGCGTAACTAGACCATCCCTAAAGCCTCCTTCCTGGCTGGTCTCCTAGTCTCCAGTTTCCTAAAAGTCACACTGCATATGGCTCCCCAGGGCTCCTCAGAGAAACCTGAGCATCTCAACATGGCCCCACTACCAACCCCACCCCACCACTGCTGCCTTCATCTTAATGCCGAAGCAGACATAACCACTCCTGGTTGCTCCCAGGACAGCAGGCTGCTTCTGCCCTCCATGCCTTTGCTCACGCTGAATCCTGTTACTGCTTTGGCAAAATCTCATACAACGTTTAAGATCTAGCTCAGTGTCACCTCCTCTGGGAACTCCCCCCTCCGAGCCCACATCACGACCCAGGCACATCTCTGCATGCATTCACTGTGTTGTAATTATGTTTTCATGTTGGAATTATGTCTCCCCAGCCAGAGTTTGGCTTTCTTTCGACCATGAGTGATTCATGGCTAGTCCACTGCTGTCTACTAAGCAGTTAGACAGTCCCTGGCACAGAGGGAGTGCCCATACCTACTTGAATGGCGAAGTAAATGGGTCGTTTTTATCCCCTGTGGCCCTCCCCTTCTGGGCATCTGAGGTATTCAATGCATGCTAGGTGAACTGGACTGAGCCCATGTGAAAGCTGTTTCACCCGACACTCTGCTTGATTTCAAGGGACTGCCGTCCTTTGATCGCCGAGCAAAGCTAGCAGTCAAGCTCGGAGCTGCTGTCCCAGTGCAAAGTGTAGCTGGTTTACAAGAGATGCCCACCTTCCTCATGGCCACGCGCCAGGACCTTGCATGGGGACAGCTCAGCCATGGAGAGGCTTTTATCGCCTGGGCCATAAACATGCTCCTGACCCTTAGCAGCCTCTTGCAAAAATCAGCAGTTGGGCTCGGACTTCAAGCCCCACTGGGGGATCCTGGCACGCTAAGGCCCTAAGCTGGCCCAAACTAGAGGTCTGGCCCCAATCACGTCTCTGAGCAGGCAGGATTCAGAGTTCAGCAAGTCCATTAATGCCAGTCCGACATGGAAAGATAATCTGGGCAGGAGCTCTGCCTCCAGGCTCTCAACCACTAAATAAACTTATTGTCCATGTGTTCCAGAAGATTCTCTCCCAGCCTTCTTAGATCTGCCTCGGCATATCCCTCAGAATCAGTTCCAACACCCATGGTGCAGGGAGAGGATCCTGAACTGGGTGAGGGCTGCTGGCCCTTCTCCTCCAGGAAGCCTGGCTCCTGGCCAGTCCTGGCCTGGCATTGATGGTGACATGCCTCAGTGGGAGGCGTGCCTGGTGCAGAGAAGGGAAGCCGTGAACTCTAGACGAAGGCACCTCCTACCTGACGGGGGCTCCCCGGGACTGAGCAGGCTTCAGCATCACCGTGATGGTCGTGTCCGTTTCGTTGAGTGGGGTGTCAGTGTCATACTCGGGCATCGATGGAGCTGGGCAGAGAAGAGAGAGAGTGTGGAACTCAGCACAGGTCCCAAGCCCCACTCATGGGGGTGGAATCCTAGACCACCCTGGCTGTGTAGCATTCATTCATTCACTCATTCATTCCCCCTTGAGGCCACCCCTAAGACACTCAGGATGACTGACGGGAAGGAGGGCGTTTGGGGAAGCTTAGATTAAAGTCACATGGCATCCCAGGATTTCAGCAAAGAAGATCCTGACCTCCCACCAGGCTGAGGGTTCCTTCAAGGTGCTGCAGAGGTTGGGGAAGGGTGGCAGAGATGTGCAATAAAAAAGTCCCACGCGAATAAACAGATAAATGAAGGAAATATCAGTCTTCAATAAAGATGTGAGCACAATCAACCTTGTTAAGCACATTAAAAATGTAAATTACAATAGTAATGAGTGATTCTTTTTTTTTTTTCCCTCATGAGACCCTCCTCATTCCCAACCCCTTAGGAGTGAAACTAACCCTGATTCCTGGGGAAGGTAGCCATTTGTATTAAGAGCTATTAAAATCCACATCCCTTTTAATTCAGTATTTCAATTTCTGGAATTTAATCCCAAAGTTATAATCCAAACCAATGAATTAAACTTTATTCTGTAGCATGTTTATTGAAGCGTTATTTTATAAAATCATGGAAGCCCCAAATATATCCATCCACAGGGGAATGTTTAATTAAATCACGTCCATCCGCTTGACAGAACATTATAATGAAATCAATGTTGCAACATGGAAAATGCTTATGGTATAAACAGAAGTGAAAACACTAAGCGACCAAAAACACCATGGGTCTGTTATGCAAAATGTGTATGCACGCCGACCAGAATTGCACAGACATTCTGAAACAATAAGTTGTAGAAAAGGCTCTCAGGTAATTCCGCCTGATGCTGACTGATGATGGTAGAGGGGGCCCTACTGGAGACCACAGGTGAAATCACGGACCGTTGTGGCTTTGTAACATTCACTCATTCATCAGACATCTCATGAAGACCTCTGCTGGGCCCTGCCGTGCTAAAAGGAATATTCCTGAAAATAAATCACATTTTTACAAGCCAACGTGTATGAAAAAAAATGAAGTACTACTTAATGCAACTGTGTAGCCTAATTTTTGGTCAATCACGCAGCATGCCCTCTGGTCTAATTAGTATAACTTCTACGTGTTAGGAAGTGTGTGGATTGGGTTTTCTTTGTGAGCCCACAGAGGTAACACAGGAGGGACAGCATCGTCTTGATCTCCGGTGCCACATGGCGACAGCTGGCTCTGGCCTTTTTTCACTCCCAGGAAAATGGGGCATGGGGAAGAAAGACAAAGCAGCAACCACTTTCTGAGAGAGATACCTGAAATTTTGGTGGCGATCCTAGTGGTGACGGGGGGCCCGAAGCCCTTTGCCGTGCTGGCCTTGATGGTGAAGGAGTAGGTGGTCCCTGGGTACAGACCCACAAAGAGGTGGTGGGTTTCATTCCGCAGCTTGAACACCTTCCCCCTCTGGCTGGAGAGGTCAGCACTCGGGTCCAGGGAGCCAACAGCCTTGTAGTTGATCTGCACAACAAGCGAGCAAGCAAACCCATTAACACCCGGCTCAGGAAGCTGGACGGCGCTCACGTGGAGGGGCCTTAGGGGAGGAAAGGAGAAGGTACACAGGCTTGGTCAGCGAGTTCCAATGCTGCTGTCCACCGTACAGGTGACCCAGCCTCGAAACCAGCCACCGCCGGCGCTCTGCACCACCGCTGCCCCACAGAAACATTACCGCGCCACAGACATGCTGTTTAGTTTTCCAGTGGTCGCATTGAAACATAAAGTAAAAAAACTTAAATATTATATTCTGTTAAACCTAATATATGCAAAATATTTCAACCTGTGATTTACAGAAAGTTACTGAGATTTTATATTCACATTTTATAACATGAATAAATATATGTATTCACATGAAGTCTAGACATCTCATATGTAATTTGCCCATGGCACCTCTCCATTTGTACTGACACATTTCAAAAGTGGGAGTAGTCTCGAGTGGCTAGCGGCCACCACCTTGGACAGCGTATCTGTGAGAGAGAGGCATCTCAAGAAGAATTATTTGGAAAGATAGTTAAAAATGCAGTCCTCGCCCCCTACTGCAGGTGGCGTCATCTGCATTTTCTCATGCATTGCACTGTTGTCTTCCCCCAACCTTGGGGGCATCGGGATATCTAATTCTCATCTTAGCGATGCAGAAACGGAGGCTCGGTTTGAAACCACTAGCATTAAATCAGCATTCCTCCACATATCTATGGGGAAGGCCCAGTTCTGAGTTTCCTGATCCATTGTACACTCCTAATAATTCAAAGACCACATCACATGTGACTCGTCATGTGAGGCTGGTGATAGCCAGACCGGTCTGCCCTCTGTGCAAGAAGACATGTCCCTTGTCTGTGCACTTGGATGTCCCAGCAATGCCAAGGCACTATAGAAGTTTGAAGGTGCTCACGCTCAAGCTCTGCACGTATCTGCTGTGCAAGTAACAAAACGGTTGCCATCCTGGCATTGGCCCCATGGATCAGACTTGGAGTACCCAAGTTTCTAAATTAAACATTTGGGAATGTGGCAAATACAGGCTTTTTTGGTGTCTATTTTATCTAGTTTGTTCTATTAAAATATATTTATTAGAGTATAAAACACATGGAAACTCTACAGCTCAATGAATTTTTACTAACTGGGCACAGTCGTATAATCAGCACCCAATTAAGAGAAAAGACATGAGTAGACCCCAAACTTCCCCCTCATGCCACTTCAATCCTTACTCACCATCCGTGGCAAAGGACCTTCTATCCTTGCCTCTAACAGCATATGGTTGTTTTGCCTGCTGCTGAACTTTATATGAATGGAGTCACCAGGTGTTCTTCAGTGTCTGGCCTCTTTCACTCAACATTGTGCTGTGAGATTCATGCAGCTACATGAGATGCACGTGCAGCTGTCGACAGTGTGCTCTCGTGGCTGTTCAGTATTCAGTCACTGGCCTAGGACCACATCCAGGCCCCTTAGATTTGAAAACCTGTGCTCTTTCTTCTATCCTGGAGGCCTGGTGCATGGGTTTGGGCACCGGTAGGTCCCTCAGTCTGGCCTGTGGGGATTTGGCTAAAACCAGCTCTCTGACATCCCCCAAGGTGTCCCAGATTTCAAGAGGGTGCAGGCTAGGTCATGGGACCCCACTGGTGCATGATTGAGGCCAGGGAGGGACCCAGGAAGGACTCCAGGGTGTGTCTGGCCTGGCTTGCCCAGCAGCAAGCTAAACCTACCAGTTGAGGCATCTTCCCCCTGGTGGTCAGTGCACGTCATAGCAACTGGTCGAATGGTGGAACGAATGGTCGAATACTTAGCATATTAGGCTTTTATTATATAAGACCCCCTGCCTCACGGGAGTCACACTGCATCAATGGAAGGGCACCTTCATTCATTCACTTAGTGTTCCTTCACTAATGTTTCTTATATAGCCCTGGATTCTAGGACCTGCATAGTGTGCTGCTGGGTCCCCAAATGAATGCAAGTTAGACCCCATCCTCAGGGTCTCCTTTTCTAGAGCAAGGTAAGTCAACTCTACAGCACCTATGTCACTTTGTTCTGCATCATGAATATCCTGTGCTTGACAGGAAGGCCACACCCAGGCAGAAAAGGGAACGCACCCATTCACTTCAAAACTAAGCAGTTCTTTCTTTCTGGCAAGGGTATCAAATGTTTTTGGAGAAAGAGATAACTTTTCTCTCTTGTATGAAATGCTGTAGCAATTAAGGCCACGTGTCTAGGAGACAGGCCAGATTCTGCCTGGAGCAGAGTGAGCCCAGGGGGAGACATGCCCAGAGTTGAAGGATTTGGGCATTTTACAAGCAGAGCCTGGGCAGGTCCAACCCTTGTCAGGCAAGCGACACATGTCTGCCTCTTTGCTTGAGGGCTTTGTGCTTAGGCACTGGCAGGAAGTACCTGGCAGTGAACACCCCCTCGAACAGTGGTTCTCAACCTTCCTAATGCTGCGACTCTTTAATACAGCTCCTCATGTGGTGGTGACCCCCAACCATAAAATTATTTCCGTTGCTACTTCATAACTGTAATTTTGCTACTGTTATGAACTGTAATGTAAATATCTGATATGCAGGATGTATTTTCATTGTTAAAAATTGAACATAATTAAAGCATAGTGATTAATCACAAAAACAATATGTAATTATATATTGTGAAATATTTATTTCTAATTACAAATAAATGAAATTTTGTCTTGAATCGTGGTGTAGCATGGGTAACAGTCTTCATATGACAATAGTAAACTACATTGCTACATTTTACTACACCGAGGAGCGGTCTATTGGTTCCTAAGACCATGGGAAATAGGTGTTTTCCGCTGGTTTTAGGTGACCCCTGTGAAAGGGTCATTCGACTCCCAAAGGGGTCGCGACCCACAGGTTGAGAACCGCTGCCCTGGAAGGATGGGAGGTGGATCACGCCTTTCCCAGGCCTCTCTGGCCTCTGCAGCCCCCTAGGGGGCTTCCCCAAGGAAGTCTTCCCCTCTGCCTCCAAAGAGAGCTGGCTGGGAAGCATACCCACTGTTGGCTGCCTTCCTTTCTCTTCCCCACCCCCTCGTGTCTCCTAAACTTCTCAATCCTCATGAAGTCAAACCTTGGTCTCAGGAGTCTGCACCTGGGAAACACCTAACTAAGACAACACAGGGGGTATCACAGGGCAGAACTGAACTAATGCCCCAGGATGATAGGGATTCAGAGCAGGGGAAAGGGTGTTCTAGATGCTGGGTTGAGGGAGCTGCCTGAGCAAAGGCCCGAGTGGGAAAAGGCTCCTGAGAACTGAGGAAAGCCCAGTGTGACTGCGGAGTGGTGAGCAAATGGGGGAGTTGAGGGTTCAGTGTGTGGCTGGACTCCAGGTGTCCTCAGTGGCAGGAGGAGGAAAAAGTTCAGAGAGCTCTGCCTGAGGCTGGGAACCCCAGACCACAGGAGGGGAAGGCATGCATATGCATCCTTTTGAAATTTCTCCCTAGTCCCCCTGGCCGGGCTGGTGGCAACTGCATTGATATACAGGCACTGGGAGGTAAAACTCATGCCTTATTTACTAGCCAATTCCTTTCCTGCCCTCCAAATTCAATCCAGAAGCAACTCAATTTCCACTGAGCTGTCAATATAATCTACCGTGTTCCCCTGCTCTCCTAACCTTTCCTGGTATTACAGGATCCTCACTTACTTGTAATGAAACACTATGAATAAATCAATGTATGTTAATATAGCATGTCTTCAATTTTTTATAGAGGGCTTCACCAAGCCAAATCCCCGCTGCTTTGTCAGAAACCATCTTTGAAAAATTTAACTTTGCAAGTTTTATGAACTTGCAACTTGTGGGGGTTCAGGCTGGGGAGGGAAAGGAGGAAGGTGAGAAAAATGGAATGGGATGGAGCTATGGCCATAAAACACATAATGCAATGTGAATCTTCATTTGGAAGAAGAGAGAAAGATTTGTTGGAACAGCAAACATAAAATAAAGGGTGAGTTGGTGTAAAGGTGCTGAGCTGCATGTCAACCCGGACTGCAGGGACTGAGCTCTGGCTGCAACAAGGTGATCGAGGTCACCAGTCTCTTCCGGTCTCCATCAGTGGAGTAAAGAACAAGTAGTCCTTCTACCCTAAACTGAAGAGGCAGAGACAAGAGAGGCAGCAAGAACAGAATGAAACCATTTCCCTTGAAGAGCCCCGTCAGGAAGAACTTAAACATGCATAGACTGGGCTATGCTGTGCTCCAGGCACTGGGCTCGGTACAGCGTAAGACCCTGTAGTCCCATGTTCAGATAGGGCACCTATCTAATAAGACTCAGGTTCTGAGGATGAGATGGTACATGGGAGTTAAGACAAGATAGGAGATAAGGATGAGGGATGCAGCCAGGATGCAGAAGCAGCTAATCAGAAGATGCAATCATGACAAAAACACCACTTGGAGCACTTGCTATGTGCGAAGCTCTGTGAGATGGGGTTCGCATAAAAATCGCCTTGTTTAAGCCTCAAAAAATGGTATGAATTCTTTATGGATATTCCCATTCCTCTGCTGAGGAAGCTGAGGCCCAAGGAGGTGACATGCTCAACATGTGATCAGAGGTGAGGGCAGCTATGTGTGTGATTGTGTGGCCTGCTGGAAGAATGGAAGGAAATCCACAGCTCATGAAGTGTTCTCTGCTCCCTCAACTTCACCATAGTAGATGCTGTGATGTGACAAAAACTTGGGTAAGTCTTATCACATACCCAATGATGCCTTGGGAGGACCACAGGGCTGTAAAAAGGGCTCCCTCCTAAATAGATGACCCCTATTGAGGAAACACATATAGCATCAATTGTCATATAAAATGGGTCACAACCTGCTTGTCATTCTATAGCTTTTACTCTATCTATGGTGTCTTCGTCCTAAACCCTTGGGGGAAAAAGGAGTCAGCACCTTAAATTATTATCCAACCATCTGCTCCCAAATTTCTCCAAATGGCTTCCAACTCAGATTCTGCAATTCTCAACACAGTAGAGTATTAATAAGACTACATGTAAAATAGATCAATATGGATATTTCATTGTATAAAGGGTTAAATTCATTTAATTATCTGTAAACTCAAAACACTGGTTAAAATATTTACTTCTTTTTTTGATCTACAGTGCAGAGATGGTCTTTGCCATCTTGGTGACCTCCAAGGCAAATGTACAAAAGGAGACAGTTCAAGGTAATCTCTGCTTGACAGAGTGTAGTGTTGACTCATTGATTTCCTAGCAATTTAAAAATAACATGGGAACACATTACTTCTGAAGAACAGTGAGAGTGCACAGATGGCCACAATGCACATGTCCATGACTTCTTGCCCATGGGCCCTCATTGTTCCTAGAGAGCCTTGAACAGCAGGGGAAAAAAATATGACTGACATGCTGACTGGTGTGCCTGGGGTTTCCAGTATTATTGAGCCAGTGAGAGAGCAGGGACCTGCCACTTTTGTGCCCAGGCAGCTAATGCTTTTGTTCTATTGAGATGAATTCATTCTCTCAGCCAACAGATGTTCATTGAGGACCCATTCTGTACTAGACTCTGGTTTGGGCTCTGAAGAAACATGGATGAAGAAATCTCCCTTCCTGACAGGATTGATGGATATTGTAGGGAACACAGTCTTTTGGGAACACAGATCTGGGAGCAACCTGTTCTGCCAGGCAGCGTAAGGACAGCTTCCCAAAGAAGCTGCCAGAGGGCTAGGCTGGGACAGCTTTTCTCAACCTGGACTCCAGAGCATAGAATGCCCAGGGGCCTTTTAAAAAGCACCAATGCCTGACCCCACCCCAGGCTAATTGAATCTATGCTGGGCATTGGCACATGTTGATTTGATTGGACAGCCATGGCTGAGAGTACTGGAGCTGAGTCCTATGGCATAAAGGGACTAAGCTAAACTACAAAAGGCAGCACATGCCAGGGGAAACTTTCCTCACCGTTCAATTCAATTATAATGGCTGAAGGAAGGATTCACTGATGAATCTGGAGTTGGTGGGTGAAACAATATTCCCATGGCTTTATCTTCCCCAGATTTCCTAGCTATTGTTGTGGTTTTATCATAAAACCACAAATTCTTTGACATCTCCCAGAAGGAAGGTCTTAATTCTTCTCTCCTTGAGTGTGGGCTCTCTTTGAATGAATAGGGGAAAATAGTAGCTTTAAAGTGGAGAGACCTGGTAAGTGGTCAAGATCAACACTGTCAAAGAGAAATAAGGTTGAGATTAAGGGCCCTCTGGTATGATGTGATGAGAAGGGTATATACCCTTTGTGGTCTTTTTTATTCCCCCACCCCCAGAATTCAGTCCATTAATGAGGAAACATCAGACAAACACTGAGTACTCTTAGAAAATGTCAGTCATAAAAACAAGGAAGGATTGAGGAACTGTCACCAATTGAAGGAGAATGAGAAGACATGACATGTAAATGCTATGCAGGAACCTAGAAGGGAGAATAGGACATCTGCAGGAAAACATAGAAAATCAGGAAGAAACAAAACAATAACAAAAAGGTGTGGAAGTTTAGTCCATTGTAATGCATAGACATGAATTCTTCATTTTGATCCACATGCTATGGCTATGTGAGATGCTAGCATTCAGCAAAGTTGTAGGAAGGGTAGAGAACTCTCTGCATTATTTTTGCAACTTTTCTGTACATTCAGAATTACTTGAAAAGAAAACATTTAAGAAACCACAACAAAAAGGTGGCCTGCTGGTTTTGGCACTTGTGAGGTCTTTGTGGCTACAGAATAGAATCTACAACAGCATCAATTTAAGCTCTTGACTTGTGCTGAGCACTGGGGAGCCTATAGAAACTTCCAGTACAGTGAGGGGACCAGGGGGGCCACAGGGATGAAGGACTACTGCTCTGAAGGAAGGGGAAGTGATTCTTGGGAGCATATAATAGAGAAGGCCTCTGGGGCCAGGAAGTCTTCCTGCAAAGCTATTCACCAGATGAAGGAGGTGGGAGAAAGGTGGGAGGGAGTAATGGGAAACGGGGGAGAATGTAGCAAGAGGAAGCCTGAGAGATGCGCTTGGGCAGGATGACTACAGGGTTCTATGATGCTTTTGTACAAAGTGAGAAAAGGCCCCTCTCCAGGCCAATACAGTCCCCCCCTCCATCCTAGCCCCCTACACTTCCTTGAGTTGAGAGGGCGTTTATGAGAACAAAAAGATGTCTTTCTCGTGCCTCATCATATTTGCCATCAGACACAGCCCAGAGCTCAGTGCATTCCCTCCTTTAGTGGTGTGTTTCTGTATTATACACAAACTGCAACAGTATGTGGCAGCCCTATATTGAGGCCAGGTCAGGAAAGGCTTTATGTGAGTACTCAAGGACTTGGATTTTATTGTGAGAATAATATGGAACTAGAGGGAGGTGGGTTATCTACAGGGGTTCAGGGTCATTCCTGGATTCAGCAACAGATCTACTGAAATTGAGGCCTGGAGACAAGAGAGCATCAGTGTTAGAAGTGCTCTCTGAAGGGTGCATCCCAGACCTACTGACCAAAGTGTTGGGGGTGAGGGGCAGGACTCAGATCTGCAGGTGATTCTCATGCATGTCAAATTTTTCTGGCAAGGGGAACAGAACCACTTTGACCAGAGGAACAGAACCACTTTGGAGGGTCTGGCTCTCACCCAGAGGGCAGGTGGCAATGAGGGACTGGTTCAGACTGGAAACTGAGGGGACGAAGAGAAGGAAGTGGACTGGAGAGCCATTGAGTCATGTGTAGTGAGGGATGAGGCCCTTAAAGATGTAGGAATAAGAGAGCCAACACATGGCACCAGGCTTCAGGGGAGATGAGCCTTCTACCGGAAATCATCTATGAATGTCCAGGAGCCTGATCCTCCTGATGATGCTGGCGTTCAGGAATGAGAAGCGTTGGGGAGGGAAGATCATTGGATTTCAGCCTTGCAGAACCATGATGAAGCCTAGACCTGCCATTTTCCAAGAGAAGAGTGATTACTCACAAGCCATGGTGCCTTATTAACAACTGGATGAGCAGCAAACCCCTGGGCAGGGCTGCCAGGCTTCTTGGTTTCCCAAGCTGAGCTCTGGGGTCAGAGTCTGACTTCGGGCTTGGTCGGCTGTGCCAGGACTGCCTTGGCTGTGCTCCTTGCCCAGGGCTGCCAACACAGGGGACAAAGCTGGCAATCTACCCGGCATGAGAGCCCTGCTACCGCCCTGCAAGGATGTGAGGTCCTCAGGGATCAAAGAGGCACTGCAGAAGGGAAATGGGCTTGTTACCCACCATGGCTTTTGCAGATTCCCAGTCAATGCCATGTGGTCTGACTTCAGCTGCTTTCCCGGTGGCTTTGGGATCAAACACTGGGAGAAAGGAAGCTCGGAATCCAGCTGGCCCAGGGTCATTCCTATTCACCATCTAGCAACCAAAACTGCCAGGTTGGCAGTAGGATAATAATAATAAGAATTAACACATATTGCGTGCTGATCATGCGCCCACTCTTTCCCTAAATCACCACCCTGCCCCCAGTTCTCAGAGGGATTTTGAGGGGGCTGTGTGTCCTCCTATTAATATACATCCCCCATCCTTACCTCTGAGCTACTGTCAGTCTACTCCCCTTTCCCCCCACCCCTGACTCATGGGAGGGATATTCTGACAGTTCCCCTTTTTCAAACTGCTCTGAACTTCAAAGACACAGTCAGGTTCCTATAACAGGGCCACCATCAACACTGCTGGCTCTAAGCTGTCTCTTACTAAAATGTCATAATGCAGTTTAATAATATGAAGCTTAAACCTCCTTTCAGCTTTCAATCTCATGATGAGGTGTCCGGGGTGCGATGATTTTGTTATTTTCACAGAAACTTTCTTGCTTAATGAGTCTGTCTGTGATATTCCCAATTGCTTGCAGTCTGCACTGCCTTATTTCTTGGGTTTTTAAATGTGAGCAGCTTGCCTTCCAACGTCACACTCAACTGATTTCTGTTCTGCTGAGTTTAACCCGGTTACATTGCTAAGTTGCGTGACCAATTCCTCTCGGTTTGGCTTTGGGGGTGGGGTGCAAGAGAAGTCAGATAATCCCTTGACCCTGCTCCCTGGAACCTGGCAGCCCGCCAGTGGCCTTTCTGGCAGAGACCGCGTGGGGAAATCCTTCATGGAGGGCAGGGCCTGGATTCTATTTATTCATTGCTCTAACTGCCAGCTCCCCAGCTTGGCACGGAGAAGTCAATGAGGTTTACTGCATAAATGAGGATTAGGAATGAACATGTAACACACACAGAGTGTAGTACAGCTGGGTTTGCAATGAAGTCATTTTGATGCCAAAGTCCAGCATTTCCCACCCCGCCCATCACTGCCCTTTGCACACGTCCCTGTGTGACCAGTTGCCTGGGGGGAGGACTGGTAGTGGGCGCCTGCAGCTGTCAGAACACAAGGTTTGTGGTGAGTCTGTCTGGGTGGCCACCCCCAGGAAAGACTTGAGAAGCATTCCTCGCAGCTGAACCGATGCCTGTCTGGTATATAGCTGGAACTCAGTTAAATGATCTATTTAATCGTTAGTGAGACCCCAGTTGTCAAAGCTCTTGTCCTCTGGGATCTGAGTTTCCAAAACTGTAAAGAGGTCTTTAACCTGAGACTTCTCTTCGGGGGTCTCAGGTTAGAAGCTTTCTCTTTTTTTCAGTGTGTTTCCATTTTTGGTGGTTTTTCAAAATGGCCACAAAGCCTTTGACACTTTTCCCATGAAAAGGTGAAGCTTACTAACTAGTATGTCCCTTTCTGGAGTCTAGGGGAACTTGTGGCCGCTTTGAGCAAAAGAATGTGGAGGAAGTGATGCTATGTTACCTCTAAGACAAGGTCCTGAAAAGCAATGCAGCTCCTGACCTGTCCACAGGGGGCATTCACGTCTACAGCATCTAAGCTGCAGTGTAAGAAGTTCCACCTCCTTAGGCCACCATATTGTGAGGAAGCACAGGGCATGTGAAGAGGCCATGTGTAGATGCTCTGGTGGATAGCCCTAGGTGCATCCAGTCTGAGTCATATCTGTCCCAGTAAGTAAGCAAGCCTGCAGATGATTCTGGTTCTCAGCTGTCTCATCACTCCCGGCCATTTGAGATTTCTCAGCTGAGTCCGTGGGCATCATGGGGCTGAAACAAGCCATCCTTGTTTGCACATGTCCCTGTGTGCAATTCAAATTCCCGACCCACAGAATCTGTTGAGCACAATGAAAATGTGGCTTAATGCTACTAACTCTTGGAGTGGTGTTACAAGGCAATGATAACTATAACACCATTTGCCCATTATACTTGAGTGTTTCATTAAGAGCATGGATACCATTTTATTTACTTTTGTATCACAAAGAGAAACCATAATAGATACTGGATAAATCCAGAGTACCTTCTTAACCAAGTGACCCAAGTTAACTCCTAATAAACGCTCTGAGTAATGCATATCACTTGTGTGGTATTTTTGCCAAAAATACATAACCTAAATTAAAGTCTGTAAAACAGACTAGAATAGAACAAAAGAAACCATCATCTTCAACAGTGCCAAGGACTGGCGAGACAAAGAAAGACTGGGCGCTGGCCCAGATTAGGGGAGATAGAGGAGAAAGAACAAAGAAGTGCAATGGAGAGTCCTCAACTGAATTGTGAACCGGAAAAAGGACAAAGTGGGGAAACAAGTGAAATTCAGATAAGGTCTGTAGCCTGTAATTTTCATCATTATTGTAGTTTATAATACTGATCACTGTTTCTTTCCTGGGTTTAATCATTTCACTATGGTCATGTATAATGCTAACATTAAGGGAAGCTGGGTGATGGTATATAGGACTTTTGTACTTTCTCCAAGTAGAATAAAAAAGTATTTTTAAACTAAACATTTTTAAAAGGAAGACAAAAGAAAAGTGTTCTAATTCACATTGATTGGCTAACCTGGAATTGTGGAACCATGGTCAGAAGCCAAAGGCTAAACCCTCTACTTTCGACCACCTTGTAAAATTCATTACAATAATGAACTAACATTCATTCCCCCTTAATGTGTGCCAAGCAAGAACCATGCCAAACACATACATGCATCAATCACTATCATCACAGATTTACGAGGCCAGTACCATTTTTATTCCCATTTTACAGATGCAGAAGCTGAGGCTTAGGGAGAAGAAGTAAATTTCCAGGGTTCTCACATCAAGAAGGAGGCAGGGCCAGGTCTGGCACCCAGGCATTGTTTCAGCCCCATGAATCCAACTGCTCAACCCCAAGGCTCTGCTGTCATCATACAGCAGTGGTTCTCAACTTTCCTAATGCCACGTCCCTTTAATGCAGTTCCTCATGTTGTGGTGACCCTCAACGAAAATAATTTTATGGTTGGGGGTCACCACAACATGAGGAACTGCATGAAAGGGACGTGGCATTAGGAAGGTTGAGAGCCACTGTCATACAGAGTAGCTAGTCTGGTTTCCAGGGGCTGGGAGGCCAGAAACTCTGCTGTGAAAACCCATTGTGGAAGAGGTAGCTGGGGTGAGAGGTATGTCTAGAGTGTGGAGGGCTGGGGAGAGCTGCTGGTGAGAGACTTGGGGATACACAACCAAAGCTAGGGAAGATTGGGGTAGAAGTGAATTTGGAGAGTGGAGGGAGACAAGGAGCCCTGCCACAGGAGGCGCCGCCCGGGTCTCCCAGAGAGTCTGTCCTGCCAGCCTGGAGCTCCTGCCTCCTACCAGAAGGCTAAGGCAGGGGCAGATTCCAGGTCCTTCGGAGGAGGTGTCCATTGATCACAAAATCACAGATTCGGGTCAGTCAGGCCTGAAGTCTGAAGTCCCACTTTTGCATCTTTCCATTATTCAGTAATTTTCTTGTGAAATTAAAATAGAATTGCTTTCCTCCACCCCCTTTCCTTAAATTAGGCATTAGGAAAGACTTAAGAGATGGGCATATTGGAGATTTGAACATCAATTCAAACCAGCAGAGCACATTTGCAAGATGGTTTTGTAGCCCCCGATATTAGGGGAAGGCTTTGTAAAAAGCCTGTGTTTTGATTGTATCTCCTCTTCCCCACAAGAAAAGAAAGTCTTTATTTTTCTCTCTTCTTGGGTAAAATGGACATTTTTTCTAATCGTCTCTTCGGGGGTCCCAGGTTACAAGCTTTCTCTTTTTTTCTAATCTTGCTCATGTGACATTTCCCCAGAAGCAGGCACACAGCAGGTGACATTGCTATTTAGGGAACTGTCATTTCTGGAGAAATAGTTCATCAGGAAGCTCACACCCTCCTATCTGCAGTGACCACAGGTCCTCGGCTGGGTCCAGAATGGAACCTCCCAGCTGGAGGCTTCTTCAAGTACAAAGCACTCAGGAGAAACAAAGGCTCAGAGAGGTCAAGAGGCATGCCTAAGGTCACACAGTAAGTGGATTTTCTCTAAGGAGACAGCCACAGATAACAGAACAGCCTGGGAAGGAGTCAGAAACTCAACTCCAGCACAAATCCTGTTTAGCTGATGTTGGTCTGGAGCAGGGCTGCCTAATAGAAATGTGTGCCACATTTAAAAAGATTTAAAAATTTTAGGAGCCACATTAAAACAAACAAACAAACAAAATCATGGCCTGTGTGGCTCAGTAGGTTGGGTGTAGTCAGTAGGAAAAGTGGCTGTTTAGATTCCTGGTTAGGGCAGATGCTCCAGTTTATGGCTTGCAGGCTCAACCCTTGGTAGAGGGCATTGGTTAGGGGGAGTTGCAGGAGGAAGCTGACTGATGTTTTGCACTCACATAGATGTTTCTCTCTCCCTCTCCCTTCTTCTAAAAATCAGTGAAAAATATTTAAAATATAAAAAGAAACAGGTGAAATTCATTTTAATAATATATTTCATTTGACTCAAGAGATCTACAATGTTATTATCTCAACATGCAATCAACACAAAATAAGTAATGGGATATTTTATATTCTGGTTTTCCTAATAATGGTTTGAAATCCAATGTGTATTTTGCACTTCCTGTACATCCTGATTCGGACTAGCCACATCTCAAGTGCTCAACAGCAATCTGTAACCAGAGACTAGACAGTGGTGGTTTAGACCAGGGTTTCTCAACTTTTTTAAAGTGATCATTTCCTAAGAAACCTATTTAGACATTTTTCCTACATTTCCCCCATGACATTTTAATTCTACAGGTATGCAGATCTGGATAGCTGTTTATGCACTTTATGAATACGATGCATATGCATAAGAAGAGGATGATTGTTTTTCACCCATCTCCTCCCTCCAAGAACCAATTTTCACCTTTTGTGGGTGATAGTTCCTGTGATGCATAATGCAGAACAAGCAAGACCAGCCCTGAACTTCCCATTCTCATCTGTAAAACCAGGACTGGTGAGTGGGCACAGCAGTTCTTGTGGGAGAGCCTCTCACATTGCTGAGTGTGGTACTCATGCTCCAAGTGGGTTGAGCGGGAGCTTATAACACATCGTTCCCTGCCACATTGTGGGCAGCGCCAGGGAGTTAGACCCTCTCCTCCACCTGCATGCAGTCCCAGGGGTGTGTGCTATTTGCCCATGTCCTCTCCCCTTCTTCGGGAGACTTCACCACACCAGTACAGGGAGAAACCAGGGGGGCTGTCCTTCAGCCTTCCCACAGCTCGGCCAAGGGCAGTAGGGCCTTTCGGATTGCAGCTTCAATGCCTTCCCTCCCCTACTGGACACTAAATTGATGCTGAAAAGCTAGAAGGCAGCCCAGGTTTCCTGACACAGGACGAGGCTTTTCTTCCTCCCCTGGGTGCCCTCTCATAGAGGCTTGGTGCCCAGGCTTATTATCTCTGCACAGCCACATGTTCCAATCCCTCATCCACCTCCGCAGTGTACCCCAGAATTGAGATCGATAACTGTGGACTAAGGTAATTTCTCCCCTTTGTGAGAGCCCACATTCTGTGGATAAAGATATAGATTTGATGTCCCAAATCCTCAGAGATCCTGGCACCTTCTTCCTTTCCCAACTCACTTCTCAGTGGCCAATAGGATGCATCGCTGCACCTGTGGTTCCCAAACAGCTTTAACTTGTCATAGACAACTCTGCCATCCCTATCCATTCCTCCTGTCCCCTCTGAGACGTGCCCTTAGAGTCAAAGCCAGGGTTCATTGGGAGTCATCCAGAACACCTCTGAGACAGGGACCACAATCCCTCCTACTCTGGAATGCTGCCTCTGGACAGTGCTGTGAGCACATGAGTGCTGGGCTCAGCCAAGGCCACGTCCATGCTCAGCCCTTTCCATAATTCCGTTTACTCTACATGGCACCTCCTCCTCCTTTTTTTTTTTGGTCCATCATAGTAAAGTGTATTTCTTAGATTCTTGTGTTTCTTTATAGATATAACCCCTCTGCTACCTTTTACTTAGGAGGAGGTTCAATATAGAAAGCAAATGATTTTTAATGTTATCAGTAAAGATTCAAAGAGAACAAAAGGCAGAACTCGGAATTTGAAAGAGTTCCCAGTGTGGATGTGCTCCTGGGTGCCAGGGGTTGGTCTTCAGCCAGGCTGCTAGCAGCTGAGTGACTGACAAGACTCGGTTTCATCATCAAGAGAAGAGAGCTGTGAAGTTGAAACGTGTCCATGTGTATAAGAGCCCTTGGAAATGCCTGGAACTTAGAATATCAAAGAGGTCAGCAGACCTGAATTTGCAACATCACAAAGGGTCTTTGAGAATATTCTGAGTAAACCATAGATGCATTCAACTTGAGTCAACAATTATTTATTGAGAAGTTATATAAACTAGCCATTGTTTTAGGCATTTGAGATATGCCAGTGTGGGGAGGGGGGCAATAAAAATCCCTGCTCTCCTGGAGTTTACCCTCTAGTTTCCAAGGCAGTGAGAGGAGGGGACAATTATAAAAAACATGTCAGTTGGTTAGGATGTTAGGGGATGGTAAGTAACATAGAAAAGAAAAGAAAACAGAGTGGTGTGAGGGGTACAGGACTGCTGGGAAAGAGAGATGCAGGTTGCAATATTAACCTGAGAATGTGAGACCTGAGCAAGGACTTACAGAGGGGATGCAGAGCCAGCCTTTGGACCCTGCCTCCTTGTCATGCCTAGCACTACAACCCCCACCAGCCTTCCTTCCAGGGCACCTGCTGGATGAGTCAGGGGAGAACAGGGAACATGGACCAGATCCTAAGTCCAGGGGACACAGACCAGGAAAAATGAACAGAAATCCAGGATGTTGATGTAAGTGTCTAGGAAGATGACCATGACCTACCCAACATGCTGTTCCCAAACTGAACCTCAGGTGTGTGGAGCTGACTTGAAGATGCCAAAAGCTGTTACAAGCAGAGCTCCTGAAGGAGGGGACCTGGAGCTTGGTGGGGTGAGCCTTTGGTTTTAGCCTCCCACCAAGTCTGAGATCTTACAACACATTTGTTCTTCCAGTGGAGGGAATTGGGCTGGGGTCCCTGCAGAGCTTCAGAGACCAGATACACTGCTGAGCTACTATTTAAGGTAAC
This sequence comes from Lasiurus cinereus, assembly GCA_011751065.1. NCBI lineage: Eukaryota > Metazoa > Chordata > Mammalia > Chiroptera > Vespertilionidae > Lasiurus > Lasiurus cinereus. The sequence goes on along the minus strand of JAAGEH010000480.1, from coordinate 42,895,814 downwards.
CCTAACTCTTGATGAGGTCCACTCCTTGAATCCCAGGCTCTTATCAAGATGCAGAACTCCCAAACCGCTCAAATGTGAAGAACAACTCAGATGTACGCACATAAAGGCAAAGGGTAATTCATAGGGGAGGTGGAGAGAATCCTTCCATTGATTTGGATGAAGTCTTCTCCACTGAAAAATATCAAAATTTGCATGAAAGACATTTGCTAAAGTAACGGCAATTTAAATACACTGTGAAGAGCTCTGAATAGAAATATAGAAATTCTCACATGGAAACCTGTCTAGAATGGCTTCCCGTCTGATGGCTGTTCTATGGGTTCTCTGTTAGCCTGGGATTGAAGAGGGGGGCGGGGAGCTGGGGAAGTGGCTCCACCATACTGCCTGGGCCACCTAACCTGTGTGTGGGGGTGGAGGATTCTCACTCAGAATCGCCTCTCTGCCTGGCTCTTTCCTTCAATGATACATGATCCATGAGCTTGGATTTTGCCTCCAAAGAAAGAATTCAAGAGTCACGACAGCACTCCAATGGGGCCCTTAGAGGAGGGAGCACCACACATCTCTAAACCTGAGCACCCCAGAGAGTTGCAATGGTGTGCAATGCCCCCTCCACTCCAGCCTGAATCTCTGTGTTAAAAGCTACCTTCCCCAATTCCTGAACCACAGCTTCCATTTCTGAGTCAGTGCAGCCAATGGAGCCATGGACACATCTGCCAACTTGCCTTCAGAGGACAGAAACTGTGTTAAGCCAAGAGGGTGGGCTAGAACTCACCAGCCAGAGGTGGTGGGGCCAGAGTTAGTCCCATTGCAAGCTGAAGATACACATGCTTTGAAGCAGGTGGCAGGAACACCAAAAGCCATGCCAAGAGAAAGGTCAGTGTACAGAAGGAGGATGGGGCAGACAAATCAAAGGAAGCGGAGGCAAAGACAAGAGAGAGAGAGAGAAACCTGGGTATTTGACTTTTGGAATGACATGTCCTTGACATCAAACCATTTTTCATCCACTCCCCAGGTGTGTCTGTCAAGCCAATCTGAGCTATTTTGAGAGACTTTTGTTTCTTCAAAGGCTATTTCCCTGATGAGAACATCTCCTCTACATCATCACCTCACTTCTTCTTTAGCAAACAGATAAATGAGCCTGGCTTTCCTAGCTCAGGAGCAGCCTTCGTGTCCCCTCCTCTATTTGTGTCCATGGTCCCTGCCTCCCTATCCCAAGTCCTGCACCATGAGTCACGAGTTCATCCAAAATGCAGACTCCAAACCACTTTCCATCAAATGGGCACCTGACACTCCCAAGGCAGCACAGCTTGTCCAAGAAGCAGAGCTGAATGTCAACACCTTCATTTCACTGCCACGTAACTCGTGGGGGCAGCAGCCCAGGAAGCAGCTGTGTGGGCTGATAAGGGATGTTCTGTCTTGTCAGAGCCCTCAGGCACCATCTCCAGAAACGGGCCAGCAATGCGGGGCCAGCACAAGTGTCAGGTGTCCAGTTTCCCGCTTGAGCCACCTGCGCACAGGCACACCATACCTCCCGCCAGGATATATCCACATGGTCCCTCAGCAGCTGGGCTGGTTTTCTCCTGCTGTATCTAAAGCAATACTAGCCCCTGCTCAGCCCTTTTCAAAACCAGGAGACAGCTTCCTGCAGTGGGTAAGGCCCTGTGCCTGCCACACACTAGCTCTGAGACTGTGGACAAGTTGCTTAGCTTCTTGGTACCTCAATTTCTTCATCTGTTAAATGGGGATAATTAAATTCCTATCTCATAGGTACGAGTAAGGAAGTATTGAGACAATACTTGCAAAGTCCTTAGAATAGTGCCTGGGACATAATAAGCACTCAGTAAAAGTATCTGCCACTATTATTGTGAAACCATTCAAATCCTTCAATGGTTTTTCTTTGCTTTCACAATAAAACAGCTATCTACACTGTGGCCCACAGATCCGGCATGGTTTGGCCCCTGCTGTCATCCGCATACCATCTCAGTGACCATATGTCCCCTTGATCCTGCACTCAGGACACACTAGCCTTTTCCCAGTGCCTGGTACTGGCCCTCTATCTCCACCGTAGGGATTGTGGCCATGCAGTTCCCTCTGCACAGCATGCTCTCTCATCCCTTCCTGTTTGGTTAATGTCTTCACTTCCTCCAGTTCTCCACCCCACTGTCATTTCCTTAGGCAAGCCTGCCCTGTCCAAGTCCAACCTGCCATGATTGGCTCTGGGAGGACCATGGACACTGTGCACAACTCTTGGGAGCCCTGTTCAGATTGTAACCATGTGGATGGCGCCCCCTTAGAATTGCACACAGTGCTGCCCTGCGGGTCAGGGGCTGAGCCAGTGGTGGGAAGCTGGGCTGGGGACGGGATCCACATCACTGGATAGTGAAGGAATAAGAACATGAAAACAACATGAACATTTGCTAACATTTTGTTTGTGACTCGGGGTCAAAGCACTGATGACTTAGTCTTATTTTCACATGGCTTCTTCTACTCTTCTTTTTTTTCATTATGGTCTTAATATCTATAGTTAAGGTACCTCTTATAGAGAGTACATGAAGAAAAAGCTACTCTAGTCCTTCCCTACAGCTACCTTGGAAGCAGATCTGTGCAGCCCATCTGACATATGTAATTTCACATTTATTTGTTTGCCTCTGAGATTAATACCTGCCACTCTGACCAGACTAAGTAACACACAAACAGGGACCACAACTGTTAAGCTCCTGGCAGTTCCCTTCAGTGTCAGTCCACAGGGTTGTTTTCCAGCCCCAAATTGCCAAGACGAGTGCCACAAGTTCCAGCCCACTCCCTGGTGAAGGAAAAGGAGAGTTAGGAGCCTCAGCCACACTGGCAAATAAGTTCATGAGCTAACCCATTCATCAAGGGAGGTATTGACCGTTGTGTCCAGGTGAACTGCTGAGTTTGAGCCTTCCTAACCCTGTGTACATGAACCAGGAGGCAAGCCTGGGACCACTTTGGAAGGGTCACATGAAGGATGGGCTAAGGCTGAGGGTCCAAGTAAGCTGGTCTAGAATGTGGCCAGGCCATTAGCATTTTTGGCAAGCCTACCCTACTCCTGGGATTGTGTGAGTCTTTAAGCTGTCAGGGGAGGAGAGCATAGCTGGGAGAATCTGCAAGAGGAGGCCCCAAAGGTCCTTTACTTCCCTGGGAATCCAAGGTGTGATAAAGGAATAGAAAGTCCAACATTCAAAGATGATATGCTCCTTCAAATCTTGGCTCCCAATTAAAGAAGGAAAATTAAAGACAGATCTGCAAGACAGGTGGTTAGGAAACAGGAATTTTGGATAGGAGGAAATGGTAATACTATTTAAAAAAAAAAGACAGGATCTACTCAATTTTGGCAAGTTCTTTTTTTTTTTAATTAATACGTTACATGTATACATATCTTCCCATTGCCCCACCTCCCCGCCTCCCAGGTATACCCTAAACCCCCAGTGTCTTGTGTGCATACAAATCCTTTGGTTGATCTCTTATCTACCCTACCTCTCCTTAACCTTTCTGCTATAATTTAAGTCTGTTTGATGCTTTACTGCCTCTGTATCTATCATTTTGTTCATCAGTTTATAATGTTCTTTATTATCCACAAATGAGATGATCTCTCTCATTTCACTTAGCATAAGGCTCTCCAGTTCCATTCAGGTTGCTGCAAATGATAAGAATTCCATTATGTAGATGTACCATAGTTTTCTGATCCACTCATCTGCTGACGAGCACCTAGGCTGTTTCCAAATGGTAGCTATTGTAAATTTTGCTGCTATGAACATAGGGGTGCATAAATCCTTTCTGATTGGTGTTTCTAGTTTATTAGGATATATTCCTAAGAATGGGATTGCTGGGTCAAATGGGAGTTCATTTTTAGTTTTTTGAGGAAACTCCATACTGTTCTCCACAGTGGCTGCACCAGTCTGCATTCCCACCAGCAGTGCACGAGGGTTCCTTTTTCTCCACATCCTCACCAACACTTGTCGTTTGTTGATTTGTTGATGATTGCCATTCTGACAGGTGTGAGATGGTATCGCATTGTCATTTTGATTTGCATCTCTCAGATAATTAGTGACTTTGAGCATGTTTTCATGTGTCTCTTGGCCTTCCTTCTGTTGCCTTTAGAAAAAGTTCTATTTAGGTTCATTGCTCATTTTTTTATTGGATCTTTTATCTTCCTTTTATTAAGTTGTATAAGTTGGCTGTAGATGTTGGAGATTACACCTTTATCAGTGATAACATTTGCAAATATGTTCTCCCATACAGTGGGCTTTCTTGTTTTGTTGATGGTTTCTTTTGCTATGAAAAAGCTTTTTATTTTGATATAGTCCCATTTGTTTATTTTTTCTTTAGCTTCCATTGCCCTTGGAGCAGTATCAGTGAAGAAGTTCTTTCAACTATGTCTGAAATTGTGCTGCCTGTGGATTCCTCTAGAATTTTTATGTTTTCCCATCTTATGTTTAAGTCCTGTATCCATTTGGAGTTTATTTTTGTATTTGGTGTAACTTGGTGGTCTAATTTCATTTTTTTGCATGTATCAGTCCAATTTTCCCAATACTATTTATTGGAGAGGTTGTCTTGACTCCATTGAATGTTCATGCCTCCTTTGTCAAATATTAATTGAGCATAGTGGTTTGCGTGGGTATCTGGATTCTCTATTCCATTCCATTGTTCGATATGTCTGTTCTTGTGCCAGTACCAAGTTGTTTTGAGAACAGATGCTTTGTAATATAGCTTGAAATCTGGTATTAAGATCCCACCTACTTTATTCTTCTTTCTCGGGATTGCTATGGCTATTCGTGGTCTATTTTTGTTCCAGATGAATCTTTGCAGAGTTCTTTCTAGGTCTGTGAATATGTTGTTGGCATTTCAAGGGGTAGTGCATTGAATATATAGATTGCTTTGGGTAGTATGGACATTTTAATGATGTTGATTCTTCCAATCCATGAGCATGGTATGCTCTTCCATCTGTTTATGTCTTCCTCTATCTCTTTTTTTCAGTGTCCCATAGTTTTCTGCATATAGGTCTTTTACCTCCTTAGTTAGGTTAAATCCTAGGTATCTTAATTTTTTTGGTGCGATGGTAAATGGGTTGATGTTTAGTCTCTCTTTCTGTAATTTCACTATTAGTGTATAGAAATGCCATAGATTTCTTGGCATTAATTTTTTATCCTGCTGCATTGGCGAATTCATTTATTAAGTCTACTAGTTTTTGGATGGAGTCCTTTGGTTTTTTTTATGTACAGTATCATGTCATCTGCAAATAAGGACAGCTTTACTTCTTCTTTTCCAATTTGGATGCCTTTTATTTCTTCTTCTTATCTAATTGCAATGACTAATACTTCCACTACTATGTTGAACAGGAGTGGTGAGAGTGGGGGCATCCCTATCTTGTTCCTGTTCTTGGGGGAAATGGTTTTAGTTTTTGCCCATTGAGTATGATGTTAGCTGTAGGTTTATTATATATGGCTTTTATGATGTTGAGGTATGATCCTTTTATTCCCATCTTGCTGAAAGTTTTTATCAAGAAAAGATGTTGGATTTTATCAAATGCTTTTTCAGCATCAATTGATATGACTATGTAACTTTTATCTCTCAATTTGTTTATGTGAAGTATCACGTTTATTGATTTGTGGATAGTGTACCATCCTTGCATTCCTGAGATAAATCCTACTTGGTCATGGTGATGATCTTTCTGATATATGAAGCAAAGAAGGAACACAGGGGTAAAGAATAAAAATGGCAAAAGATAAGTACTTATCAATAATAACTTTAAATGTAAACGGATTAAATGTTCCAATCAAAATACATAGGGTAATGGATTGGATAAGAAAACATGACCCATATATATGCTGTATACAAGAAACCCACCTCAGAAAAAGAGATGCACACAGACTGAGGGTGAAGGGATGGAAGATGGTGTTTCAGGCAAATGAAAATGAAAAAAAAAGCTGGAGTTGCAATATTTATATCTGACAAATTAGATCTCAAAGTGAAGGACATAACAAGAGATAAGGAAGGCCACTTCATAATACTAATGGGAGCAATCCAAAAAGAAGAAATAACTCTGGTAAACATATACACACCCAATATAGGAGGACCTAAATACATAAAAAAACTCCTGGAGGATATCAATGAGAGACTGACAGCAATACAATCATAGTAGGAGTCTTTAATACCCCACTGTCACCACTGGACAAATCCTCTAAATAAAAAATCAACAAAGAAGCATCAATCCTAAATGACTCACTAGATCAGATGGAATTAATTGACATCTTCAGAACATTTCACCCCACAGCCACAGAATATACATTCTTCTCAAGTGCACATTGGTCATTTTCAAAGATAGACCATATGTTGGATCATAGGAAAAGTCTCTTCATTTTCAAGAAGATAGAAATCATACCAAGCATTTTCTCAGACCACAGTGGCATAAAACTGGAAATCAACTACAATAAAAACAATATAAAGAAATCAAACACATGGAGACTAAACAGCATGCTATTAAACAAAGACTGGGTAACCAGAGAGATCAAGGAAAAACTAAAAAACATTATGGCAACAAATGACAATGACAACACAACAATACAAAATTTATGGGACTCGGTGAAAGCAATCTTGAGAGGGAAGTTCATAGCTCTACAAGCCTTCTGCAAAAAACAGGAAACAATGGTAATAAATTACCTAACACTACAACTCAAAGAGCTAAAAAGAGAGCAACAAGAAAAGCCCAGTGAAAGCAGAAGGAAGGAAATAGTAAAGATCAGAGCAGAGATAAACAAAACAGAGACCAAGGAAACAATTCAAAAGATCAACAAAACTAAAAGCTGGTTCTTTGAAAGGATGAACAAGATTGATAGACCACTAGCCAGGCTCACCAAGAAGCAAAGAGAGAATACCCAAATAAACAAAATCAGAAATGAAAGAGGAGAAATAACAACAGACCCCTCCGAAATACAAAGGATTGTTAAAAAATACAATGAACAACTCTATTCCAACAAAATGTACAACTTGGAGGAAATGGATATATTCCTAGAAAAATTCCAAAACACAATCAGGAAGAATCTAAACATCTCATTAGTCCAATAACTATGGAAGAAATGGAAGCAATCATCAAAAAGCTTCCAGCAAATAAAAGCCCGGGACCAGATGGCTACACAGGAGAGTTTTACCAAACATTCAAGGAATAATTAAAACCTATCCTCCTGAGACTATTCAAAAATATTCAAGAAGAATGAACACTTCCAAACACCTTCTATGAAGCCAGCATCACTCTAACACCAAAACCAGATAAAGACAACACAATGAAAGAGAATTACAGGCCAATATCTCTCATGAACATAGATGTCCAAATCCTCAACAAAATTCTAGCAAATCAAATTTTGACAAGTTCTTAATTCAGGTTAGAGGGTATCTAAATAGAACATTGAGCATTGATACTTATGTAGAAGAAACTCAAGTGTCCATACAATGGAAAGACTGACCAATCTCAGAGGGAGGGGGAGATTATAACCAAAGAACTTGCATGCATATATGCATAACCCATGGACACAGACAATAGTGTGGTGAAGGCTTGGGTGGGAATGGGGGAGTGGGGGAGTGGAAGGGGTCAATGGGAGGAAAAGGAAGGCACATCTGTAATACTTTCAATAGTAAAGATATTTTTTTTTCAAAAAAGGAATGAAATTCTGACATATGCTACAAGATGAATGAACCTTGAAGACATTTTGCTAAATTAGACAGTTGCAAAAGACAAATTCTCTCCCATTCCACTTATATAGCATGCCTAGAGCCATAAAATTCATTGAGACAGAAAGTAGACTGGTGGTTGCCAGGGACTGAGGGTTTGGGGGAATGGGGAGTTAATGGGTAGATAGTTTCAATTTTATAAGATGAAAGATGGTTATGAATGATGGTGATGGTTGCACAACATATGTATTTAACCACTGAGATGTACACTTAAAAATGGTGAAGATGCTTTACTGCCTCTGTATCTATCTTTTTGTTCATCAGTTTATAATGATCTTCATTATCCACAAATGAGTGAGATCATGTGGTATTTTTCTTTCATTGACTGGCTTATTTCACTTAGCATAATGCTCTCCAGGTTGCTGCAACTGGTAAGAATTCCAGGGGCAGTAAAGTACCAGACAGACTGTCAAATTACAGCGGGAAGTTTAGGGAGAGGTGGGAGAGATCAACCAAAGGACTTATATGCATGCATATAAGCATAACCAATAAACGCAAGACACTGGGGGGTGAGGGCATACATAGGAGTGGGGGATGCGAGTTGGGCAATGGGAAAATATGTACACATGTAATACTTTAATAAAAAAATGGAAAAAAATGGTAAAGATTGTACATCTTAGGTATATGGTACCAGAATAAAAAAATGGCATAAAAACCCAAAACACTGAGACTTTAGCTGCATTCTGGTAAGAAAAAGTGGCAGAGATCCCAACCAAAGCAGGGCCTTTGGATACGAAGGACATAGATGTTTTGAGCACCTACTGTGTGCCTGGTGCAATGCGAGGCTCCCCAGTACACACTGTATTATTGTTTACATAGCAGCCTTATGAGATCAGTGTCACTCTTTCAATTTACTCTCAATGAGACAGGCTCAGAGAGGGTGAGTGACTTCTTCTAGCCCACGGAGGGAGGACACTGCCCGGTTGGGCTCCGACTCCTCTCTGAAGGGCAGGCAACAAGTCTTGTACATGTCACGAAAGGGAGTACTGGAGGACAGAATTACAAATCTATCAGCTCATACATATTTATTTTTCACCATTATTTTCAGGCAGGGGCTTAGGGCTTCTAAATATTTAGATTTTCATTTGTAAAGTGAAAGTATCCTGCCAGTGACAGGAGCTCTCAGAGGGAACAGGATTCACTCCTCTGTGATTGTCACATCCCCTAATGACCTTTCATGCTGTGTCAGTGCTTCTGACCGCCTTGATGCTAACGCTGGCCAGCAGCAGCTGCCTCTGACATCAAATGAACCTATAGATGCAAATAGTCATTTGCAGTAGCAATAACAGAAATTACCGGCAGAGAGAGTGTTGCCATTTGCAAAGTGACCCTGACTGGGAGTCTCACCGGCGGGCAGAACAGGTGTGATACCAGATTACAGAGGGTAGGAAAGAGAAGAAAGCCGGGGATGTGCCACAGCCAGGAAGGGAGCCACCTGATCTCCCAGCTACACCATCTGATTCCAAGTTCAGTGCTCACTGCACTGGCCTACCTGCCATCAAACTCACGAGGGAAGTGACAGCAGGCCAAGGTGACAGAGAGGCCACCTCACAGCATAAGCCATACAGGACACAGGAAGAAGTCTGAGGTGAGACACAGGATTCCTAGGAGTCATGGGGAGGGGTGGAGAGGAGACGATGACCCTGTTTGGGGACTGGCTATCTCCCAAGGCATGGGGCATAGGAAGGTATCAGGAACAGCTCAGGGAGTAACATGGAAGGCTCTGGCAAGTCTGCACCTGAGAGTGAGCATCTCCCCTGCCCCGGATGTCTCACCTGTCCCACTGTCCCACCTAGTTACTCACAACTGAGAAGAAATGCTGTGAATCTGGGGGGCTGGAGGGAGGGGATTCAACCTGTGTCCAGCCTCAGGGCAATCCTGAAGCTTCCAAGTAGGGAGCATCCCTGTAACAGCACTGCCCCCCATCTGCCTCACTCTCAGCAACCCATTATTTTTCCCGAACCTTACAGAGGCAGGGTCTGTGACCCTCTGGGCTTAGAGGAAGTCTGGGTGTGTTCTGCAGACAAGAAGAAACCTCGCTCAACAAAGTAGCCAAATGTAAAATAACTGAATCAGAAAGTAATTAGAAGTAAATGAAGGCAGCTAGTTGTTGGATCCCTGGACTAAACTTGTGAATCATGCAAGTAAAGAAAGAGCATACCTTAGAAAACAGAGTGCTAGAGCTTAAAATCAAGTTTAAAAAACATTAGAATCTACCGTCAATGTTATTAAATGCTATTAAAAGGAAAACCACAAACTAGAAAATACATAAATATATAGGGCAGAGAAAGTCAATGTCCTTAATATAGAAAATGTTCTTATAAATCAACAACAAGGTTGAGCATGTAAATAGAAAAAAGAAATAAATAACATGAATAGGAAATTCACTAAGATGCATGTCATCGATGAGGAGTCAACATCTCTAAAAATCAGATTTAAATTAGGTATCTAGGTTTGCTTTTCTAAGTAGTTAAGAGCTTTCAAAATAACATACAGAACTTTGATTGCATGAAGCTAAATGGGCAGTTCAGTATATTGCTGGTGGGATTGTAAATCTTCTTGTGGGGCTGACCTTCTGGCTGGAAGCCACCTAACAAGAGGTGAATCACACTGAGGCTTACACAGAGAGCAGAACCAACCACAATGAAAGAAAGCCAATAACCAAACTACAGACCAGGGCATCCATTTTTAAAGAACAATATACTACCAAGAATAGTTCATTCCAGAAATTCAAATTCTATTACAATTTAGTAACCAATGTGGTCAATGGTATCTACAGGTTGAAGTTCATCCCCAAGAATGTCAACATGGATTTGACAAAATTCACTATCAACTTGCACAGAAAAAGCAATGCATCTGTAATCCAGGCGAGAAAGAAGGCTCCTTGATGGGAGGTGAAAATCGTGTGACATATCCACATTTACTGAGTACCTGCCATGTGCAGGGGTTATAATGGAGAGCAAGACAAAGTCCCTGCCCACATGGAGGTTACATTCTAGTGGAGCGACCGGTGATAACCTAGTAAAGAGATGAACAAAAGATTTCAAAAGAAGTGATAGGTTCTAATAAAAAAAATCAGGATCAGGGCTTAGGGAGTGATTAGTATTCAACTTCCCATCTTCTGGAGAAAAAGTCAGGACAGGCCTATCATTCCAGGTGCAGGATGGAGGTGCCTAATCCAACCACGATGACTCAAGATGGTAACCAAGATGCCAGCACTTTAGAATCAATTAAAAAACAAACAGCAGCAACAGTGAGTGGAGCAGCATGTGTGAGAGTGTTAAGATTTTTGCAAAATTCTTTGGAGAAAAAATGTGAAAGCTACGCAAATTAGAACAGGTCCAGAACCCACAGACTGGATTTTGTCAGCAGCAATGATCCCAATGGAGGGGAAAACTGCCCCCCTCCATCCACCAGAACCTGTGATGAGCAGGGCTGGGAAGATGGGGGGTTGTATATGGAAGATGGAACCCGCCTCCCTGCTCCAACAATTCCAAGTTCCAAGAACAGAAGGAGAGGCATTTAAAGTAGCTGATTCAGTCCAAAACTGCCTTCGAAATGACATCAGGAAGGGATTTTCCTAAAGCTGACTACCCTCATCTTACTCTTAAGAGTCCCCTTCAACCACTACTCTTTCCCCAGGAGGTCTTCCCTAAAATGTGTCCTTTCCAGCCACACCTGGTGACACGGGTGACAGTGATCCGTGGCTCCAAATTTGTCCTATGCTCCATTTCATTGACCAGAGTGTCTAGCTGCCTGTTTGGAACACGCCTGGTGCTCCTGGCCACATACGCGGTAGCAGCTTTGGGAGACGTTCACACCCAGCCCTCTCCCCCGCCCCGTCACATTCCAGGAGGCACAGTGACTAAGAACCCAGACTTTCGTGTTAGACAGACAAGGGCAATGCTCATGACATGAAATGGGACTGAGAAGATTCTGAGTAGATTGGGGCAAAGAATTCCAGACAGAAGGAACAGCCCAGGACAGGTCTGAGTCACAAAGCCAGGGTGTCTGAAGCATGGTCAGATGCTGGGCTGTGGAGCATTTGAAGAGGGAGGTGAGCTGGCGGGTGAGTTGGGGACAGATCGTAGATAGCAGGGTCTTGAAAGGCCTGAAGGATTCAGGCTCGGTGACAGAACAGCAGGAAGCCAACTCAGAGTTAAACCACAGTGACATTATCTCATTTTCCTCTTTAAAGAAAGAACATGGTGGTGATGGTTTGAATCCATGTAAAGAAAAGATACAGAGGAAGAGACGAGTGAGGCTGTCAGCTGCGTGTCTCTGAGCTTGTTTTGTAATTACCTCCTTCCTCTGATAACTTGGATGGTTGCCATTCTTTCCGCTGTTTTCCTTCTCAGCAAAGGACCAAGTTTCTGGCAAATGAGGCCGGGGGAGAGAGCTTCCCAGGGCACTGATGGTAAACAACCCTCACCTGTGCTTGTCACCATAAACACTCACAGGCGGCAGCAGTCAGGCAAGCCAAGGAGGTCTGTCTGTGAGACCGGGTGGGCTCCTGGCACCCCTAGACCCAGGGGTGTGAGCTGACACCAGAAACCCTCAGGCAGGGGGCCCACCATGGAAATCCAGAGTTGCCCAAGCCACAGCCCTGTGAGCTGATACTGGCCTACTGTCCTGCATTATGTCCAACACACATATGCATGTCACATATGCACACCCACCCACAACCAGGTGATTTATAATGTTAACAAATGTTCTTCCAGAAGTTTATGTACAAAGGCTATAAAATCCAGATTTAACTCTGTCACCTGTCTGGCTGCTGACACAACTCCCTTGAGACCCTTGCCTCTCACTACCTCTTTATCCTGACCCCCACAAAAGGAAGTTACCCCACTAACTTGCCACTCATACTCCTGATTCTGTGTTCACACTCATGGTTCTGTGTTCACTCTCTTGATTCTGTGTTCACACTCATGGTTCTGTATTCATACTCCAGATTCTATGTTCACTCTCTTGGTTCTGTGTTCATATTCCTGGTTCTGAATTCATACTCCTGATTCTATGTTCACTCTCATGGTTCTGTGTTCATACTCATGGTTCTGTGTTCACTCTCAGGGTTCTGTGTTCACAGTCATGGTTCTGTGTTCATTCTCATGGTTCTGTGTTCACTCTCATGGTTCTGTGTTCACAATCATAGTTCTGTGTTCAGTTATGGTTTTGTGTTCATTCTCATGGTTCTGTGTTCATATTCCGGGTTCTGTGTTCACTCTCTTGGTTCTGTGTTCATATTTCTGATTCCATCTTCACTCTCAGGGTTCTGAAGCATTTGTCCAGCCCAAGTGGGAACAGCATCATCTGCTATTTTCCTAGGGGCTCTGGGATTAAAAGCCACCGTGGATCTGTGGGCATTTTCAGTGTTTGCAAGCTTCAGCAAGCAACCACACCAGACTCTGGCATAGAGAGGTTCTAAATATTAACAGGTTTGGCGGCCCATTCTCTGTATCACTCTGCAAGCACCACTGTACTGGAAATAAATAACATGAACCTAAAGCCCTCTGCTTCCACTTGTCAGCCTCATGACTATAGATGAGGCGTTTCCCAGCTCTCAGCCTCAATGCCCCATCTGTAAATAACGCCTGTAGGAGGTATGGCAGAGGGTCCAGGACCAGGGCAATAAATATCGGTGGCTTTGGAGGAGAGGGATAAAGAAAGGGGAGAGGCAAAAGAGCAAGCTGGCATGAAGTGGGAGCAGTATTATTTGCAATAATAATAACAGAGGCCAAACCAGCAGTTCTGGTCTCACAAATCCTGCACCAGCAGCAGAGGAGCAGTGGCCATAAAAATAGCATCGGCCTCACTAATGACACACCAGGACTCGGGGTCCCACTGACAGCAGGAACTGACACTGCCAGCAGCAGGGTTGGGGGCAGAATAAAGGGAGGAGCAGATGTATGTAATGTATCTCATTGCTTAGAACGCAGACTCCAGCCAAATGCTGAGTGGAAATACCAAGTCTTCTCCTAACTAGCATGTGACCCTGGGAAGGTTGTTTCATCTTTCTGTGCCCCAGTTTCTATGTCTGTATAATGGCACCTCTCTTTTAGTTTCATTGTTAAGATTAAATGAGTACCCATAAGGGGGAGGTCAGAGAGTAGGGAAAGGGACCAGGCTCTTAGAGGCAGGATATGAATTATTCGGTATTCAAAGAGGGCTGCTGAAATAGATCCCCTTGGCCAGGTCTATAGTGCTCTACCACACCCTAATAGTAGGAATGAGATCTGCAGCAACCCCCTTTCTGCCTTGACAGCCTTCCCTAGGACATCTCAGGGCTGTGGGATCTTAGCAGGGTGTTTGACAAGCCCGAGCGCACCGCCTGTCCATCCCTGGCCTTGGCTGAGCAGGAGAGAAGGGAAGGAGGGTCCCTGTACATATGAGGGGAAATCTCTGAAGTAGAAGCTCTTCTGGCTGGCCCCTTCACTGTTCCCCCGTGCAAAAAGTAAATAATAAATAAGGTAATCAACACTGTTTTTGCTGACTGCCTCAAAGGAATGGTGGGGTGCGGTACAAATCATCTCATTGTATATACATTGAGTGGACAGATTATGATCTCTGAATGCATAATAATCTGGCCACTCAGTGAGTGTGTGTGTATGTGTGTGCGTGTGTGCGTGTGTGTGTGTGTGTGTTTGTGTGTGTGTGTGTGTGTATGTGTGTGTATATTAGAGGCACGGTGCATGAATTCATGCATGGGTAGGGCCTGGCCAGGGGGATGGGACATGGGCGGTTGGCTGGCCTGCCTGCTGGTCGAACTCCTGGTCGAGAGGACAATTTGCATATTAGACTTTTATTATATAGGATGTACACTTAGTGGCCAGATTATTATATGTCCAGAGATCATAATAATTTGGCCACTCAGTGTAATTGTTGAGATTTTCCTTCTTTGGGAAATTGGAGGAAGGCTTAAGCCCTTCACCTCTATTCCCCCAATGTTCTGCATATGGCAGGGGATCTGGGCTATTGGAGAAGAAAATACTCCAGTTCAGGTTTGCTGTATGGCTGAGCATGCAAGAAGTAAAGGTGAAGGTCATCTTTCAGTAGAACAAGGAATTGATAAAATGCAGTTTGTATTGAACAGTTACAGGTAGCCAGGCGGCACAGTGTGAAGGAAAGAACATAGATCCATTGGGGGTAAAGGAGGAATGCAGTGGTCTCCTGCTGATGCCTAGAACAGTGGGAGGCACAGAACAGGCACCAGGTAAGCAGCTATTTAATCTATTAGTTTTGGATTCTTTTCTCAATACCGATGCCAACTTCCTGTATGACTTTGAACAGATCTCTCCTCTCCTTGTCCTCAATTCCTTCTTCTGGCCTCAAAGGCCCTTTCAAGCTTGGATATTTTCTTATCCTGATGCCCTACTTCACTTTTTTTTCCAATCTGATATTATCTTTTTCATTAATTGTCCACTGATTTTTCTGTCTTCCCACTTGACAGTATGCTCCACATGAGACTATAACTTGCCATTTGCTGAACCCTGTCTTCCCAACACTAGGCACAAAGCCCGTTTCATAGCTGTACTCAATGAATACCTGTTGAACAAAGTAAGGAGTATATGAGCTCTCTTTGATTAAGATCACATGAGGCATCTTAGCACCGTGATTAAGACATGGGCTCTAGGTTCAGATTGCCTGTGTTCAGACCTCAATCCCAGCACTTACTGGCTCTGTGGCTTTCTGCAAATTGATGAATTCCTTAAGGCTCAGTTTTCTCATCTGTACAATGGGGATACTAATGGTATTCACCTTGAAAGATTGTGAGAAAATTAAATAACCCATGCAAAACTATTGAACAGTCCTGACATATAATAAGCACTCACTATGTTAGTACTGTCATCCTTCAATAATTACCTAAGTAATTTAGAGAAAAAAAAAGCAATTTCTTGTGAATTCCACATGAGTTGACAGATAAGGCTTATTTCATACTTAATGCTTCTGCTGTGCCCTCTACAACTCCACTTTTCCACTTGGAATCCCGAATGCCATTTTTAATGCACATGCCTTTGCCTCTGCCTTAGATTCTCATCTCTCACATCTACCATCCCCTCCCTACTCCTGTGCTAGCAAAATGCCTCTGGGCCTTGGCACATGATGCCCCCTTTATCTGTAATGGACTTCCCGGTTCTCCCAACTCACTAATGCCTGGTCATTTGTACAACACTAAGTCAGGCCCCTTTATTGCAGGAAAATTACCCATATTGCCTAAGCTGCTGAACACGTGATAAAGTTCTATTTATTTCCCTGGAGAAATATAAAATTCCCAAGACAGAACATGCAAACAAAGACAAACTATTGGGAGTGCTTTAGTATAACTCAATTGATGATGATACCCCAATGACACCAACCCAGAACTAAGGGCCCAAATTCAAAGTGCCCACAGCCATCCTTCCCAGGTCCTCTCTGCTCCCAGAGCTGCCTGGAGCTTACTGTCTCATACCACGTCTTTTTCAAGTTCCTAAAGAGGCTTTAATATGCCAGGTAACTCCTCTCTGGGCCTTGGCTCTGGCTGGGTGATTGGGAAAATGAACACAGTGGTCAAGGCCTGATGCCCCCAAATTGTAATTTCAAGGTAATTTGAACTCCCTTCCTCTTGGGGATGCATGAGAAAGCTAAAGTCTCCTGGAATCAGTGTTGTGAAACTCAACAAAGAAAGAAGGCGCCCCTTTGCCTTGCTCCAAAGCCTGTGTGAGACCAGCAGGACAATCAATTTCACGATCCTGTAAAGCTGATTGGAACGCGATTACAAAGCCAGCCAGAGCACTGTATCTGCACTTTACAAAGGCCTGTTGCCACGGGGTGGAAAGTGTATGGGGTCTGGCTAGCCACAGCACGGCCACCAACACAAGGACTCACTTCGCTTCCTGAGCTTTAATCCTTTGTTCCTGAGATTCAGAGCCAATCCTGCCAAGGCCCATCGGGTTCATGTGTGGTATTGGTCCTCTCAGAATTAAGTTCAACTTCAGCAGATAGTGTTTGTGCCGGATTGCCCCTGTAGGCTGATTGCGGAAAACCTCAGACTTCAGCAACGACACCCTCCGATGGGCTTCTGCCTCAGTTTCCTCATCCCACTCTCAAGTTCCCTGTGGCACCTGGGGAGCTGGATTAATGCATGAATTTCCTTCCTAGACATTAAGCCCCACATAGAAAAGAAGAAGGTGATTATATAAGGAGATTCAGCAAAGCCCCCCAGAAGGTCAGCAAAGTGCAGAGAGAATGAACCTCTTTGGCCCTGGGGCTCCTGGAACAGCTTCACACAAAACTTTGTCTTGAGTCTGTTTGTTTTCTGCTTCTCCCACTGGTCTCTGGGCTCTGTGAGAAGAGGGTATGTTTCTCACTCCTTGGGGCACCCTCGGTTATTTATTAGCTGACCCATGGGAGGGGCCTTGGGGATCCAATATCAGGTAATACTTCTATAACCACTTTAAAGTTAGGAATGACCAAATGACGTAGTCTGGGCAATGAAAAGTGAGTAAGCATGACCCATTACATCCAAGTAGATGCATTAAGAAGTAAATTACTACATTAGTCTTCAACTCTCTTTAGAGCTCAGTTTCCAACTTAGACAATTGTGAACTAAGGTTAATCTATTGTGCTCCCTCCATCTCCAACATTCTGAGAATCTGGGAGTAGTCAGACACAAAATCCCCTTCTCTCAAATCCAATGCATAGCATAGCAATATTTATAGAGAAAGGTGGCAGAGAAATGAGGCAGGAAACAAAGCAATTGTATCATTTTGGTAATATATCCAAGCCATAAAGATTTCATTAGCTTCCCTAATAGATTGCTAATGAAAAATAAGACCCTTTCCTATTTTACCTACTTTCTGAACATTAGAATCAACTTGGCTTTCCAAGCTTTGCACCCCATTTACATTAATTAGAAAGTTCCATATTAAGGAAAGCTTTTAATGGGCTGTTATTGCAGATGATTTTACTGGTGAGCCACATTGTTCTGTTTAATAGCACATAAAATAGGTTCTATAGAGAATACTGTGATAAAATTGAACTTCTGATGGACTCTGGGGCTGAACTGGCCTTTGTGGGGGGCTGAGGTCCAGGGAGACTCTGATTAGGTGAAATGGCTCTTCTCTTTCCTTGGACTGGAGTTTGTTTTGAAGCATCCAAATGTTTCTGACTTCAGAAGTTCACACTGCCCCCTGCCTGGGCACACTCTTGACAGACTACTTCTGGATTCTTGAACGGTACCTGATGCCCAATTGTGAGGCTACAGTGGGCATCCTGGTGGGCAAGATGGAACAGCTTTAGAACTGGGACATAAGGAATAGATTTCAGAATGACATGCATGGCCAGGTGAAGAGTGTTGTGGAGGCAGGTGCCAGCTCAGTCCAGGAAAGAAGGGATTTGAATATGTCTAGGGCAAAGGTGAGAGGATAAAATGCTTGGGAAAACTGATGCTTCTAGACCTTAGGAAGTGGTTGCAAAAATGGCATAAGCCAGAACAACAACAAAAAATGCCCACACATCATAGCATTTATACTAAAAAGAGCAAGGTGGGGTGAAGGAACAGTTACAATATCAGGAAATAAGAGATGCCAGAGGGTTCTGGCATGACACTCAGATGAAATTCTATAGGACAAAACCTGCTATTCCAGTTGTCTTGTCCCATTCATGCTGTGCATGAATGGTCCCACCCACAGGTGTTCTTGAAGAGTGTCCTTGGTCTTGGCTTCTAGCTGCATATTACTCACGGGCTCCCCACCTATCTCGTTAGTGTGCAAATAAACTGATTCTGGAGTCAATATGGGGTATAGTTTAGGAGTTTGAGCACTGGGGTTATGTCTGGGTTCAAAACTCCAACTTTCCTGCTACATAACAGCTCTGCATTTTGGGCCAAGTCAGTTAAGCAATCTGAACCAGTTTCCTCAACTGAAGAATGTGTTTGTTCATTAGGTTGTTGGAAGGACCAGACAAGGGTTATGCATATGAAGAGTTACATGAAATTCCCAGTATCTAAAATGTGCTCAAGACACATTAGTGACTATAAGCATAGATACATGATAGTGAATGGTTTAAAAAACTAGCAGTTCTGACGGAGCACAGGATGTCTGAAACGGGAGCCATTCTAAACACCGAAGGAGCATTCAGAGACAAACGGAACATGGAGTCACTGATCCCAGGACCCTTGAATGATGCATCCAGCAGCGATTTTTCAGGTTGGATATTCTGGCTTCTTTAGTGCCTTGCCTAGATGCTGTAATCTATAGCTCAAGTGACTATGGGCACCATGGGCTCATGCAATTTCTTCCTGCCAGTGTGGCACTAAGACACTGCTAAGCAAAGACAGACAAAACCCAACCAATTTGTGGGGGAGGTCAGAGGGTGGTGAAATAGTTGACTGACTTCAGAGATAACAGAGAGACTAACCAGTCTCAGGCTGTTGCACCTACAGTGTTTGGTATGTGGTCAGAACTCAATAACGTTAACTGTTATTACTAGTACTAGGAGCCCAGTGCACGAATTTGTGCACCTTGAAAGGAACTGTGGGTTGTGAGGCTGCAGTGGGCACAGGGATGGGTCTTGGCCCACCCATTCTCTGCACCCCATCTGGCCCCTCCCTCTGTGACCCCTTATCCCCTGTCTGCCAGCAACCCTGCTCCTGCCACCACCTCTCTGTCCCCACTTGCACCCACTGACCGCATGCAGCAACTGGGGCCAGTGCCAACAGCAGGTGTGAATGGGGCTGGAGCCATAAGCAGGTGTGAGCCATGGCTGCTGCCCTGATCACCTCTCAGGAGAAGGGGGAGGTGGAGAAGCCCTCAGGGGCGATTAGGGCTGGCAGCTGTTGCTCGCACCAGCTGATGGTGCCGAGCGATCAGGACCAGTGCCAGGTGCTAACAGTGGGGGTGAGTGACGGTTCCAGTGTCAACTGCAGGTGCAAGTGGGGCCGGCGCTGGCAATGGGTGGGAGTGGCAGCTCTGGCACTGGCAGTAGGTGCTAGTGGGGCCATCGTCAGCAGTGGGTGCAAGAGATGGTTGCTGGCCCCAATTGCCCCTCAGGAGCAGGGGGAGGTACAAAAGCCCTGAGAAGTGTTTGGGGCCAGCAGCTGCCACTCACACCTGCTGACAACACCAAACGATTAGGGCCTGCACCGGGCACCAGCAACAGGTCTTAGCAGGGCTGGCTCTAGCAGTGGGTACAAGCGCTGGGCAGGACCATGGTGCCTGGGAGTAAAAACTTTTCAGTAACTACCAGAGGCTCGCTCCGATGACAGCGACTGTTGCCCTGCCTTGGTCTGGTACCTTAACTCATCTGCTCCACCAACCTGCCATGGCCAATGCCCACCATGTTCCATGCTCTGCCACCTGCTGCTGACACCCGCCATGTTCTGCCCACGTCTCCTGGTGGTTAGTGCACATCATAGCGACCAGCTGTTCAGTTGTTCCAACCTTTGATCTATTTGCATATTAGGGTTTTATATATATATATATATATATATATATATATATATATATATATATATATAAAACTATAGGAATAAATGCAAGCATATTTCATTGTATTCTCTTCTTACTTGAATATGATGTTCAGGACAAAAGCTCTCCACCCTGTCAGAATCCATCATGCATCTTGGATTTCATTTGACAACAGATCCAACCAGGGAGATAAGATGGTATGGGGCCTGGATATCATGTTACCCAAGGAATAAATAGAAGAATTTTGGAAGAAGATAAAATTTTGTTGCTGCATAGTGTTAGTTGTAGCCTAGCAATGCTATGTCAGCCATGCTCAGAGGGAGTTTATGCATTCCTTCTAAGTGGGATCAGTGGGTGGAGGGGGAAGGGAGGTAGATAAGGTAATAAAGATGGAAGATATATCAATCGGGGTTTGACATGGGGCACATCAGCTAGCTGCCTTGCAATGTTGTAAGTTCCCATCCCTGTGCAGATTCAAGATAAATATGGATTCATTCATCAAATGCTTATGGAACATGGTCCAGTATAGGGTCAGTGATAATAGCTGGGAAAACGGAGATTAATAAGATGTGGTTCTTGCTTTGTAGTAATTCACCCTCCAGTGGAGAAGACAGGCCCATAAACAAATACTTAAATCAATGAGGCATGACATTCATCAAAGTAGAAACATGTACAAGGTTGTGTCAAAGCAAGGAGGTGATTGGGGTGTGGGGGAAAGAAGGCAAGTGGGAAGTCAGAAGATGCTCTGGTGGGTGGTTACTCCTTTAGGTCTTATGGGAAAAATGAGGGTGGTAGAGAAATAAATGAATCTCTATTCAAGGAAACACCATCTAAAACAGCACAAGAATATGAACCAGCATGCAGGACTCTGCCAGAAGTTCAGCATTGCTAGAACAAAGAGTGAAAGGTAGGATCTAAGAGAGATGAGGCTGGAGAGGTAAGCCAGGACCCCATTTTGGAGCCCATGGAATTATTAAAAGGTGGCAATCAAGGAGTGACATTGTTAGAATTTAGCTACAGTTATTTAATCAAAACATCAATGCAAAAGTCCGCAAAAAAATAATGGTGGCCTAACTGAAACCTGGAGGTAAAATTGAGTGGATTTGAAGATCCTCTGGATGCAGAGGGAGAGGGGAAAGTTGAGGACAAGAGAACTCCCAGACTTCCAGGGGAAATGTCTCTTAGGAATGCTTAAGAAGAGTTGAACCAAATCATCTGAAGGAAAGAGGGACATTTTATTTATTGGACAGCTATTGCATGCCAGATATTGCTGGGATCTTACATATCTTCCTAACAACCCTGCAAGGGAAGAATTATTATCTTCATTACCCATGAGGAAATTGAAACTAGTTTATGTGTCCAAGATCATATAACAGGCCAAATTTAACCCAGTAGTATCTGCATTCCAAAAACCACGGTTCCCGCTAGAGATCCTCTAAGTGCCCTCTCACTTAAGTTTTTGGGATTCTAAGCGCACCAGCTAATTCTTATCTGTTAAAAATTGCAACAGGGAAAGTCTTAGTCTCCAACTTTATGTGCAGCCTGGTTATATACTCTTTCCACATTAAATATATTCATATACAGCACATAATTCAAACATAGCATATACGTCGTACCTATAAATATCTTTCCTATGAAAGTGAAGCCATGTATTTCTGAGTGATAAGACCCTCCTTTAGGCAGTGATATAAACCAGCAGGCTGAAGGCCAAATAACTCTAGCCAGCCCAGAGATCCAATAATTTAAAATACGTTTTGGAAGATAGCTTCAGGCCAGACATGTTTTTTCCTTGGCAATTATATGGAGACACCTTATTCAGCACAAGCCAACTGGCTACAGAGTGTGAATTTCTGTTTAAAAGGCACCAGCAAGTCATACAGGCAAGAGTCTGATCTGAATTGAAGCTCCAGAGCTAGAGTTAGGGAACCAGAGATTCTGTTTGTTTATTTTTGATATTTTTTGGGAGGTGGAAGGGAAATATTTTATTTGGATATATCTGTCAAGAAAGATCTCACTAACATCTCCTTTCCTCCTTCTGAAATGCGCCTCCCTTCTCTACTTTCCATTTGAAAACTCCCTAGAAGGCAGTAGCTTTTAACTGGGCGAGACTTTGACCCAAGGAACATTTGGGTCTCTCCAGAGACATTTGGGATGTCACAATTTAGGGAGGTGTGGAGGGCATTCTAGCAGGGGATAGGAATGCAGTTCACATCCTACCGTGCATAGGGTAGCCACCACAACAAAGAATTATCAGTCCAAAATGTTACTAGCTCTGAGGTTGAGAAAGAGGGCTTTCCCTGATTTTCAAACTAAATTAGATCCACAAGACAAGCATTTTCATAACAACGTCAACTCTTATTTCATAGCAGTCATCACATTTTGTGGTGATATGCCAATAGGGTGATTGATTGACACCTCTATGAGGGTGGGGACAGAATCTGTTTTCCTTATCATTATATTCAGGTAGCTAGTACAGTACCTAGCATGTGGTAGGTGATCAGTAAAGAGGTGATGAATGCACCAAAACATAATGAAAGATGGAATGCAGTTAATTGGTGGTTTGTGCCTCTGAAATTATCTACATCTCCACTGCTGCAGTTGGAAAAATTAATGGAAAATATAAATGAGCTAAGTGATTAATTAATTTAAAAAGTGTAAACTAGAAATCATTTTTCACCCTGGTGCTACACATACGCATGGCACTACATTTCAGCAAAGCCAGCTTCCAAGTTGGCTCCCAATGATCCCTCTCTCCTGGTTTGCACACTCATGTGTAGTGACTCTCACCTCCGAGGCTGGGTCATAAAATAGTTTGTGATTTCTTCTCTTGCATAACTCACCCTGGTGGAAGCCATCTGCCATGGTGAGAAGAGGTACGGGTGAAGAGGAACTGAGGCCTTCTGCTAACAGGCATGTGAATGACCATCTTGGAAACAGATCGTTCAGCCTCAGTCCAGCCTTCAGATGATACAGCCCCCGCTGACATCTGACTACCACCCCATAAGACTCTGATCCAAAGTCTGAACCCACTTCCTGAACCTCACAAATGAGGTAAGATAATAGATACTTATTGTTTCACATGGGGTAAAAAAAAAATTATCCAAGAGTAGGGGCTGTCTCAAGTACTAAGGAGGAGGTTTCCATGTAAACGTAAAAAGTTGTGTTGTGGAGTCAGGCCCGAATTAAAAATTTATTTGGATTTACTGCTGCATTATTCTTGGTCTTGAGCAAATTACTTAGCTCTTTCCATTGCTTTTACAGTAAAGAAAGACAAATGCCACATGATCTCACTTACATATGGAATCTATTGAACACAATAAACTAATGAACAAAATAGAACCAGAGACATGGATACAAACTGATAGATAGGAGAGTTAGGAGGACCAGATAAAAGAAAGTGAAGATACTGGCCACAAAACATGTATGTATAAACCACAGACACAGAGGAAAGGGGGTGGAGGGCTGGATATAGGTGGGCATGGTGAGAGGTGGCCAGAGTGGGCCACACTGCCTTACCACCACACTATGCCCTGCTCTGCCCTCCTGCTCTCTGCCGAGTCTTGCTTCTTAGTAGTGCTTGAGTGCTTCTAACCCACCTATCTACCCAACACACTCTATATGCTCCTTCACGTTTTGCTTCTATTGTAGCTAATTCCAACAGAGATAATCTTACTTCGACTCATTCAGTTCTAACACAGTCATACAGTTCCTCTGGTACCTTTTCTGAGACCTGACAGGGCATGTCTTTATTCCTGCCCTCTCTTCTAGCTGTGAATCAACTAAGAATCTGAAAGTAAGAGGACTGTTAGCATATATTAAGAAATATGTTTTTCATAAGAAAATAGAGGTTGACATTTTCTTCTGGTGGAGGGCATTTACAAATCTTTTTTTCTGATGCTTTCTCAAAAATAAATCCACTTTATTTTTCTTACCTTAACCCACATCTTTACCTTTTCAAAATGTAACTGTCGTTTTGCAGTCACCCATAGTTCACTTGGCTTAGGAGGAAGTGGGGGCTACAGAATCAGACAGAACTGGGTTTGGTTTCTATAAAAGACTGCAACACAATGACAGCTGCTTAGTTCTCCCAGTCTCCCCAAAGGTTCAGGGAGTCCCAATAGACTGATAGGAAAAGGCCTGCCTGGGCCCAGGAGACTTGGAGGGGATCCATATGCAAGAACTTTGGTGCAGATAGAACCTGATAGAAAGGAACGTCGATGGAAAACTTGGTAAAGTCTTGTTTTGAAAATGCAGATGTGTATAGTTGTGAATCATTTGAGCATAACCCAAGTGTTTGACTATATGTCATTTCTAAAAGGGGAATTCCAGGTGATGCAAAAAACTGCACCCAACGGAGCCCCACCATGTAGAGATATGCACAGTGTGTACAGGTGCCTCTGACATTTGCCAGCTCCCTCAGTCAATGCATGTGATCAGCCACATCTGGTGTTCCAACTTCTAGGATCTCAGAGGAGCTTCCTCTCACCGCTTCACAAGAACTCACCAACTTTAACCTGATGGCCACTTCCAGGAGCACATTTCAAGACTTTTACAAAGGAAAGTACCAAAGGTATGGTAGCATTTGTGTATTTCGTAACTGTTTACCATGTGTACAACTGTGTTATCATATTTACTACATTTCTTTTTTTGTTGTTGTTACTGATAAAGTTTTTGTTGTCTTCTCCGAAAGTCCAATTTCCCCATAATCCCGTGTTTTGTTGCATAGTATGGTGATTTTTAGGAATGCATGAGTTATGGGGTGAGGCAAAAGTAGGTTTACAGTGTAAATATATGAAATACTGAGTGTATTCTTGTATTATCACTTATTAATTATTATATTATTTTCCATACAAACAACTGTAAACCTACTCTTTCCCACCCTGTATTATATTGGAACTGACTGTATTCCCATGTGCTAGAAAAGTAAAGGGGAGTGGATATCAACAGAATCCTACTGGAAGAGTCAGGAAAGACCAGGGCTGGAAATACAACCTTCAGGGTGCCCAGGAGGGCAGGACTGGCCCCAAATGAATAAGTAGGACTGTAAAAATGTACCAAGTCTATAGGGATGTTACAAATCATTTTTTAAAAATTAAACTACTCAAAGTTGGAGTGAGAGCCAAAATAATGGGTAGGAGACTGGCAGGAAATTTGATAATATGCTTTCAAAAGTCATCTTAGCAGAAGATACACTTGTATATGCAGCATCCATTTTTGTCTCTCCTCTCTTCTATTCTGCAAAGATTGATTTGTTTGGGTATCTGCCCTTCTTTATTAAGGCCATTAATTTAACACAGGGGACCTTATGCCTATCTAAGGAATAAATGTTGAATAATTTCAGCCAATCTTGATAACTCTAATCCCTTACTATGATTGGTTTACTAGTATATGGTCATGTGACCAAGTTCTGGTCAATGAGATGTGAGAAGTTCACTTTAAGCCTCTGGGAAAACCTGCTCACCTATAAAAAGAGACTGTTAGGAAGGGCTAGTGTCATGTTCACAGGTGACTTGTGAGATTAGAACAGCTAGTTTCTGACTCTGAGGACAGCCTGCCTGAGGCCACCAGGGTTGGCAGAGCAGAAACCTCTGATGATGTCTTTAAAATGATGCAGCAAGCCATTCATCAGGATATGATAGGATGCCTTATAGGATGTAACATATTTTCAGTATTGTTTAAGACATGTTGAGTTGACTCTTCTGTTCCTTACAGCCAAATGCGTCCTGATTATTATCCTGTTTGTTCAGCAATGCTACTTTCAAAAGGAAGAACTGAAAAATATGAGTAAAGGTTGATATAAAAGGGAATACATTAAATTATGGTTTATAATAATGAACAATTAGAAAAACTAAATGTCCAAGATTAGGTAATTGGCTAAATAGGTTTAGTCCATTTTATAGAATGCCTTAAAACCATTAGAATTATGCTGATATAAATGTATTGCTAGTGGAAAATGTTCAAAATGTTCTAGTCTCCTTTTCCTTCCTTAAAGTCATTTGTCAAAACATGAACTCTGATGAAATCTACTTTCTCACCTTCTCTGAGCCTGCTGAACAACTGTGAGAAAAACAATGAAAAACACTAGCTGGTATCATTATAACTCCTATTCCTGATCCCTTAGTATTTCCTGGTAATGCTTGGACATTTCTCTATTCCAATTATCGTTTTAGATTCCCAAACCATTTTCTGCTTTATAGAGTATCTTCAAAATTCCTATGCCTCCACTTACTCCTCACTCTTAGCTAATAACCCTGCTTCCTATTTCATGGAGACAGTGGAAGCTCCATGACTGTAACCATGTCAACTGCCTCACCTCCATCCACGCACCCTGCCTCCTGTCCTTTTTGGAGGAACAGTTCATGCCGTATCTAAGGCCATCTCCACATGTGTGTGAGACCTCATGCCCTCTCACTTGCCGAAAAGACATCCCAACAGCAGTGTAAACCTCTTCATGATTATTTTCTATTGGATCACTTTCTTTAGCTCTAATATTCCTCCCATTTAAAAAATACACAGAACTCTCCCCCTTTCAACCAGAGAGCATCTCCAGCTCCAGCCTCACATTTCTGCCCCCATCTGCACTCATTCTCTCCTATTATTCACCTCCTCCTGCTTTCCTGGAATTCCCTGTAGTCGAGTTTACATACCCACCATTCCATGGAAACTGTTCCTAGAATGTCACCAATGACCTCCAGGTTGCTGAATCCTTAATATTCTCAGTCCTTAATATACCTGAACCAGGGGGATTGGGTGAGTGGTGGAGACAATGGAAAGATATGTATACATGTAACACAATAAAAAATAAGATAAATAATAAAATAAAATTAAAAAATATATATATATATACCTGAACCATCATCAGCATTTCACACTGTTCATCATTCTCTCCTTGAAATGCTTTTTTCACGTGACTTTCTGGACTTGATTTCTTTTGGATCTTCTACCTGGTTGGCTGATTACATCCATCTCATTTAATTTTTCTACCTTGAATTCTCTACCTCCAAAATCCAACTATGACAAAACTCAGTCCCAATATCTCTCCAGTCTATCTATACATATACCCTATGATCTCCTCCAGTTTCTGTGAATGCTGTCAATAGGCTGGTATTTCCACCCTCATCTTACAGAATTCAGACTGACATATTATCCCAAATATCTAACAGGAACCTGAGACTTAACATATCCTAAATCTAAACCCAAATCTTTCTCCTGAAACCTGTTCCTTCCACTGTCTTTCCCACCTCAATTAATGACAACTCCACTTCTTAGTTTATTTAGTCCAAAAACTTGGATTCACACCTGATTCTTTTCTTTCTCTCACAGCCCAAGTCTAATCTGTTACCAAATTCTACTGGCTTTATCTTCAAAATAGATCTGGAATTCTACCACTTCCCATCACTCCATCCTACCTGCCATCTGAGATGCCGTCACCTTTCACCTGTATTGTTCCAACTGCCTCCTACTCAATATTCTTTACCTCTACCCTTGTTCTTCTCCAGTCTATTCCCAGTAAAGCGGACAAAGTGGTCCTTTAAAAAACAAGACAACTCCTTTCTTCCATTCTTTCCCTCGCTCACATGTTTCAATTGTACTAGTCTTATTATTCTTGGAAAGTAAGAGCCACGCTTACCCAGAGGAGCCTTGGCACTCGCAGTTACTCTGCCTGGAAGAGTCTGTCCTCCTGGTGACATTTGTCTTCCATTTGTTCCCTACTCAGAGGCCACCTGTGAAGCCAGACCTTCCCTTACCACATTTAAAATAGCAAGGTCCTCCCGTACTGACACCTATACTCCATATCCTCCTTCCCTGCCTTATTTTTTTTTTCTGTAGCTTTATCACCACTAGGATACTATACAGTTAATTGCTTGTTCACTAGCATGTAACAGCTGTCACATCTGCTGGAATTCTGTTGTTTCCCTCCCCTCCCTCCATTACTATTTTAGTGCCTGGGACAATGCTGGATCCATAGTGCATATTTAAGTATTAATTGAATGAATAAAAATACATTGCTAATTTAAACACAAACTAATTGAAAAATTACATATATTTGTTCTGATTTTGTAAAACAAGTATATGTGAAAGCTGACATTAATTGTACATTTTGTAATTCAAGCATGTTTGTTGAGTACTTTCATACCTCAGCAGAATCACTAGTATCTCCATTTTATTTATGAGGAACCTGAGGTTTAAAAAAATGTACTTTGTGTGTTAGGTAAGTTGAAACTACCAATGTAGTAACAGCCAGTTTTATATGGTGGGAATGCCCATGTTCTGTGGTGCCACTCCTCTAGGTATGTGTGTGTCACAAAAAATTGTGAAGTAATATGCTTGCAAACATGAAAGGGCCATTCCTTAATAAAATAATAGGCAAACAGAAACAACCAGCAGACATGTATGATCTGATTAACCTCCTGGTTAGTAAAATGGAAGAAAATCAAAATAGTGAGATAGTTTCCATTTTTATTATACTGTGTACTAGCAAAAATAATTAAGCAATAAGGACCATAATTTTCCAACAAAATGATCACTTATGTGTGGAAACATTCATGTGCAAGGATTTCCATCACAGAATTGATTATAACAGTGAAAAAATACCAGTAATAAGAGCAGGTTAAATAAATTATGCACATCTTAAAGATGGAGCATTATGCAATCATTAAAACAATGTAAAAGATTAGTTATGAGAATTGAAAATGATGAGTGCATTATTACATGAAAAAGACAGGATACAAAATAGTGTGTTTAGTGGTATTGCAATCAAGCATCAATAAGGACAAAAACACTTTGTATATAAAAACTCTGAAAGGAGGTAAGTTTTAATAATAATTACCTCTGCAAAGAGATATTATGAGTGATAATTTTTAATATATCACCATCTAGTATATGATAAATTTAATTGCTTTATTATTTGTATTTTTTTAAATATATTTTATTGATTTTTTCACAGAGAAGAAGGGAGAGGGATAGAAAGCTAGAAACATCGATGAGAGAGAGACATCGATCAGCCGCCTTCTGCACGCCCCCTTCTGGGGATGCGCCCACAACCAATGTACATGCCCTTGACTGGAATCGAACCTGGGATCCTTCAGTCCAGAGGCAGATGCTCTATCCACTGAGCCAAACCAGTTTTGGCATATTACTTGTATTTTTGTATAACATAGTACTAAATTAGATACCTATTGGTACCTCAATGTTTAGTGGCTTAAAACAGCAATGACTTATTATCAGTCACTAGAGGCTCGGTGCACAGCATTTGTGCACACGGTGGTGGGGGTGTCTCTCCGCCTAGCCTGAGCCCTTTAGCAGTCTGGGAGCCCTTGAGGGATGTCCAACTGATGGCTTAGGCCTGCTCCCCAGGGGAATGGACCTACGCCATAGTAAGACATCCTTAGCGCTGCTACAGAGGTGGGAGACTCTCCGACCATTGCTGCTGCTCTCACCAGCCGTGAGCCCGGCCTGTGGCTGAGTGGCATTCTCCCTGTGAGTGTGTACTGACCACTATGGGGCAGCTCCTGCGTTGAGTGTTTTCCCCTGGTGGTCAGTGTGCGTCATAGTGACCAGTCATGCAGCCATTCAGTCGATTTGCCTATTAGCCTTTTATTATATAGGATAGTTGTGTGAGTTAGCAATTTGGACAATTTTCTGCTGGGCTGGCTTGGGGTTACTCATGTAGCTCTTGTCAGTCAGTTATCTGAAGGCTGAGCTGGGCTGGCCTGGCCTCACTCATACATCTAACAGTTAGTGCTGACTATTGATTAGGACTCTTTGGTTCTCGTTTGATTTATCATTTTCCAGATTGGGCTTCTTCACAGAATGTGACCTCAGGAGCCAAGACATTTCAAGTCAAGTCCTTGGAAGACTTAGCTTTCCTACCTGCTCATCATCACTTCTACCATATTCTGTTGGTCAAAGCAATTCACAAGGTCAGTACAAATTACAGGAGGTGGATAAATTAGAGTCTACTTCTTTCTGTTCCCAGTATGGCAATGTCTCATTACAATGGGGCAGAGGCCTAGGGAGGTAGTATTACTAAGCAATTTAAGAGATGAACTAGAGTAAACTATTCAATTTTCTCCTGACTTGAAAGGCCTTCTCAGGATCTTCTCTTGAACCCAACTTAGGTTTGCCTTTGGATTTAGTTGTCTAAAACACTCTGGGGACTGGTGAGGTGGATCCACCAGTGCTTTGCTAGGCACAAAAGACACAGAGAGATCATTATTGTAGCTTATTGTAAGAACAAAGATAGTCACCATACTGATATAATATTCATAATCATGGATTAGTATCTGGGGTAGAGTTATACTGAGTTTGATATGGTGTCTTATATTTAGATTGTCCCAAAGACTCATGCCTGAGTCCTAGGATAGGGAAGAAAGAGTGTTGATTTAGTTATTGTTAAATGGATTCTCTTGCTAATAATAATGTTGCTGGTAGTTGTAGCATCACTGTTCTCAATGCTAGAGCTATCAATTACCCCCATTTGGCAGGTAAGGATGAAAGAGCCTGCCCACTAGCATCAGCAGTGCTGGTCCAGATATCACAATTAGTTTATTAGGCACAATTGTCAGTGCCTTCCAAGTATACCCAAGAAATTGATTTTCAAGACCATCCTTTGGCAGTAGGCACTGTGGTACCCACAGAGGTCACTGCCCATATAATTACCACACAAGGACTGCAAAAATATGGACTAAATACAATTCTGTTGGTCCTAGCCACCAAATTACACCATTTTTCACCATGGAAAAGATCATGTATTTTTCTAATATCTGACTTACAAAATGACTTTGGTAATATCACCTTTTATAAATTGAAGATGGCCTGTAACTTGGTTGCCTTAGCAACAAATTAGAACATTAACATATGAATCTAGAAGGTCATTCTAGGAAGACAAGAAATAGCCTCAGTCCACTTTGGAATGCACCCTTCAGTACTGTGCACATCAACATTGGACATGATCCTAAGATATGTCATGTCCTTAACCTGATTCGGAGTTATGCACCTTCCAAATGCTGGATTATGTTTTTCTCTTTGTTACAGAAGACAGCAAAGTAGCGTAAAACTAATCGCTGACTTTGAGTCAAAACCCTTCTAGTCTCTGATTCAGCATCAGCAGTGTTAGAATCGTACAGGGCTCCTATATGGCTACCTTTCCTCTATAGAAGAATCACTCTAGATGGGCACTATTGATGGATTGATTCATTTATTCAAATAATTTTTAGTGATAACTCATCTTTGCCAGGCTCAGTGCTAGGTCCTAGGGATACAAGTATGACTATTATAATTTCTGCCATCAAGGAGCTACAGTCTAAAGAGGAAATGACACTTACATTACAGCCATGTACTATGAGAAGGGACAACATAAAGATATTTGCAAAACTGTGTAAACCCAGGGGAGCCCAGATGAGGATGGGGTCATCTCTCTCTGAGTGGTTCAGGAAAGACATCCTTGAGGAGCCACAACGTGCTGGATAAGGAAGTCTGAACAGTGCAGAGCGGGGAGGAATGAGCAGGCTTACAAAGAAATGTTTGAATAATGGCCAGAACTGGAAGTTCATGGTGCATTCAGAGCATGCTAGGCACTCTGATGTATTCAGGCAGGAAAAGGGAAAGGCAGTACTCTGCTGGGGCTTCACAGTTGGTAACTACTGAGGGTCCAGAGCAATAAGATCAAAGGTGCATCCCAGAAAGCTGGTAGCAACTTTGAGGATGAGTTCAAAGAAAGCAGTAAAGCAGTGTGGCGTTGTTTCCGTAGTTGAGGCAAGGGATGATAAGTTTTTTTGCGGATGAGGCTATATTGAGGGAACAGGCATTTGGTGGCCCGTTGAAGAAGAAGGGGGTTTGAGAAGAGGATGGAGTCCAAGATGTCCCCAGGTTTCTGGCTTGTGGATGGTGGGTCTACTTTTTACCAGGACAAAAATATAGGACAGAAGCAATTTTGATAATTCATATCTCCATTTAAAATAACTAAAAATGTCAAGACGGTGTTTTTTTAAAGAAAAACCCACAAAACTCAATATTTACTTAAAAAAGTCTATCAGAGTTGACATCTTAATGTTTTGCAGGCTTAATATCTTAGAAGCTTATTGATTTAGTCCCCCTACCCCCACCTACCATCCCTCTGAATATCTCTTAACAAAACAACCTGCAAGGAAAGTTCTGCCAAATGAAACCACTGCTTAAAGAGAACCTTTACAGGCTGGTATGGTGGAGCTGGGTAAGTGCATAAAGTGATAATAATAATATTTATATCCTATTTCGTAGTTTGCAGAGTGCTTCTACCCAATCCATCTTGCTGTAACAACAAGCCTTTTAAGGAAAATACAAGTATTATTTTTAACCACTGTTTTACGATGAGGAAACACACACACACACACACACACACACACACACACACACACACGGATTAGTACAAAGGCAGCCATGGGGTACTGGAAGAGGCTGGATTCAAGTACCATCTCTGTATATGATGCTCAGGTGTGAACTTGGATGCATCATTGTTCTCTCCAAACCCCAAGCCCAACTCTGTGGGATGGGGTTGGTGCTGTGGTGAGGCTTGCATGCGACAATGGATGAGCCTGCATCAGCTTAACTAAAGTTTGCTCAGATCCCTGGCATCACTGTTTTCACAGTCAGCCTGATCAACCAACAGTGGCAGCGGATCATTGGAACAAGCCCAGAGCCGTTGAAATGATCTCCACCTTCTTTTCAAAGATCATATTTAAAATACTTCCTAGCTGTTGCTTTTTGATTGGCTAGGCATCAGGGGTGTCTTTGCCATCCAGAGCCTGCTAACCACCCCACTGGTCACAGCTGGTGGATACCTGCCTTATCAATCAGATTCTTTGTCCTGAGAATTTGAAATTGGGTCCCTCCAGTTCTAATCAAGCTAAGAACTGTTATAAGGGGCTAGACGGGCACATTCCGCCTGTGAAGGAGTGGGGGGAGAGCAGAAAAAGGTGATTAGTAGAGTGAAATAGTTTGCAGAGGAAGTAGGGGAGCTGTGAAGAGCGAGGGAGAGAAACAGGACCAGCTGCTGTCTAAGTTTCTGTTGTGGGTTTTGGTTCCTCAAAGCCTTCCTGACTTGAGATTTGTGAGTTGCCCTGTACCTTCCCAGCCAATCTTCCTCTCTTGATTAACCCAGGCGGAGTAGGTTTCTATTATTTGCAACCAACCAAGCCTGAGCTAAAACAAATGAGGGTCTATTTTTCAGATAATTGGGCCCAAGAGGCTGGAGGCAAGTACACAACCAACACATTTGTGAAAAATGCAAAGGCATTTATATGCTCATCCTCAGAATGATGCTTATTTGATTATGGAAGGTGGAGTAGTGAAAAAGGGAAAGGCTGACAACAGTATTGAGCCAATGACCTATATCCAATAATATTCAGCCATTGGGGGAGGGAGGGAGGAGAGAGAGAGAGAGAGAGAAAGGGCGGGGGAGGTGAGAGAAAGAGATAGGGACTCAACAATTTAGTTTTCAACAAAGCAAAAAGAGATAATAATGCCCAGTGTGGATTAGGAGGTACTGAATCTTGAGGACTTTGCAGAGTTTGCAGGAACATCTGTGCTACTACTCTTGCTGCCTTGAGTCTTAACTCTCTGGAAAATTGTGGTGTACTGTGTGTGTGTATATGTGTGCACGCAAGTGTGTTTGTATCCTTGTATGTGTACACATGCTTATATGTGTTCATGCATGAGTATGTGGGTTATGTAAGGGATGCAATAACATCTGACTCTAGGAATAGGTGAAATCAGCAGCTCCAACAATGACACAATTTAAATAAAACATGTCTTTTGCTCTGGTCAGTGTGGTTCAGTAGGTTGAGCATCACCCCATGCACAAGTAGGTTGCTGGTTCCATTCTTGGTCAAGGGCACGTGCCAAAAGGGGGCATGAAAGAGGCAGCTGATTGATGTACTCTTCCCTCTTCCTTCCTCTTTCTCTAAATATCAATAAACTTAAACAAATAAAAAATGAAATATATTTGCTTCATTATTTGAAATGCAATATTCATAATATTTGGAAAATACATAAAGGAAGGAAAAAAGAAAGCCTGAGTCCCATTATCTAAGACAGCATACTAAATATTTTCATGCATCTCCCCCCACATTTCCCTTTTTCCCCTATTCATTTTTATATAGCTTCTGTTATTCTGCATATGCAATTCTGCATGTTTCTTTTGTGACTTATTTTATTATGTAACCTTGCATCCTTGATTTTTGAATCTCCTAATAAACA
This sequence comes from Lasiurus cinereus, assembly GCA_011751065.1. Taxonomy (NCBI): domain Eukaryota; kingdom Metazoa; phylum Chordata; class Mammalia; order Chiroptera; family Vespertilionidae; genus Lasiurus; species Lasiurus cinereus. The sequence goes on along the minus strand of JAAGEH010000480.1, from coordinate 42,861,387 downwards.
TTTTTATCTTTGCTTTTTATTGAATTTATTGAGGTGGCACTGATTAACAAAATTATACAGGTCTGAGGAGCACGATTCCACACTATGTCATCTGTACACTGTATTGTGTGTTCACCACCCCAAGTCAGGTCTCCTTCCATCACCATTTATCCCCTCTATAACCTCCTCCACCTCCCCCCATCCCCCGCAATCACCACACTGTTGTCCCTGTCCATGAGTTGCTTCTTTGTCTTCTTTTTTGCTCTCTGTCCTCCCCTTCCAACCCCTCCTACAGCTGTCAGCCTGCTCTTTGTCTCTCAATCTGCAATAAACATTTTAATGACTCTTAATATTCTATCATGACAAGTACCATCTTTACCTAACAAAAAGTTTCTTGATATTTTAGAAGTTTCATTTTCCTCACAATTACAAACGATGCCACGATGATGAGTTTTATTAGCACAGCTGCTTTAGGCGGATGCCGGACTTGCATTGGCGCGTGGGTCACAGACAAAGACCTTTCTCATGTGCTTTCCAGATGGTTCTTTTGCTAGCAACATGTGAGTGATAGGAACATGATGTGCAGATGACTGTTTTAGGATCTGGGGAATTAAAAAGAATTGACCTCAGGGTTAAATTTTAATATTAAATAGATTAATTCATTGTTGCCCTGAAGACTTTCAGTCTTTAATTGCTCCCTTTAATAAATGTGGCAACATTTTAAGTGACATCTTAAATTGCCCTATTCAGTGACTAGATCCATAAACAAAGTCCTACACTTCAGAAAAGTGTTTGAAGCCAGAGGTCTCTCTCAGCCCTCTCCCACAACTCTACCTCACACCCCTCCCTTCCCCCCACCTCATGAGTTCACAGTAGCAATGCCTTTACCCTTCGGCTCAGCCACATTCAAACCAGCCTGTTTGGGAGAGGTGATCCAGTCTCACAATGGATGGTATAGATACTTACTCTGCTTCCTTTGTACCTAAGAGAGTCTGGGCTCTTTTGTCTCCTGTATATAGGAGTCCACCCTCTCACCCTTCTAGGTCCTCTGGATTTTGCCCCCATTTCCAGAAACAGCTTAGTCTTCCCAAGTCCATTTGGAAGCTCATCCTGATCCTCAGATGAACAGGAAGAGCCCTGGGCTCTGCTGGCTTCTCCCCCCACATCCAAATTCAATGCTATTCTCCACCTGAGGACGAGATGTGGTAGAGGCTGGCTAGATGTTCACCAAACACCATCCCTCTGGCCACAAGCTGAGCTGTGGAGTATGCCTGAGTCCTGGCAATGGAAAATGGGTGGAAGTGCTGTGTGCCACTTCTAGGCCTGGGTCATGAAATCCTGTGTGAAATCCATTCCCCTCTCTCTCTCTTTCTCTCTCTTCCTTTGTTCACCAGCCAGGTCCTGCAGATAACCCAAATGCCCTAGGGAAAGATGGAGACACCAACAGAAAGAACCTGGGTCCTTGAATGACTAAGTAAAGCAGATCTCACAACCACACTCTCTTCAGCATTCATTCACTCATCCCCTCTTAGAACAGAATACACACACACACACACACACACACACACACACACACACACACACATATAATTTCAATTTTTCACCAATATCAGACCATCTCCTATTGTACTTTCATTTAGAAGCAATCTGCTTCCAGAGTACTTGGAAGATATAGTATGGTAGAAAGCCTCCAAATTCATCAAATTAACTGTGGCTATGAAACAAGCTCCTCTCCTTTCTTGGCCTCAGTTTCTCCATCAGTATAACCAGGAATCTATTCTACATCACACATAAGCATTTTTCTAGTCCTAGCATTTTATTCATTCGAAAATTTACAAGTGACAAGGGATTACGAAAACATTTGATTTGACACCTTGAAAAGTATAAAGTGTAACAATCATAAACAATATAGAGTCAAACATAAAATACCTGAAAACTTGAAGAGAATGCGATAAACACAACTAAAGTATGAGGTTTCGTATTTCAAAAAATATTTTTTCAGAATTTGACAGATAAAATATAAAATTATGTGAGCACATGCAGGATTAATAAAATCATATATATGTATATATGCATACACATGCAAACATATTATGTATTTAGTGGCATACTTATGCACTTAAAAGACTTGAAGTCCTTTGAATGTACTTTCTTTCCTTATGTCCTTGATAAACATATATTATTATATGGCTAATAAGAGAATAATAATACATTGTATTGTAGGAACAAAATATTTTTTACATTTCTAATCATAATCTCATCCAATTAAAATGAAAATCTTAATTTCTTAGAAGTTAAAAAACTTTACCTTAAATACCCAGACTTTAGATCAAACAGATCCATATAGATATTATAAACTATCTAGAAAATAATGAATAGAAAAAAATAAGCGATTTCATGTTAAAACAATGTGGCAGCTGCTATATCTATGCTCAGTATACAGTCATCCTTGATGTTTCATTTTACAACTAGAAAAAAAGTAATAAAATAAACTAGAATGAAATTAGGAGAAATTGAGGGCTGAAAATAACATAAAAAGGAAAACTATAAATAAAACCCCAAACCTGCCCCTTTGAAATCATCTGCACAGTTGGTGAAGCAAATAAAGAAAGTATAATGTAAGGTATTAGAAAACGGGAGGTGAGGTCATCATAAATAGAAGATATTAAATGCATTTGCAGTTTTAAAGATAATATGCATCACTCTATAGCAATGTATATTAAAAACTAGAGAGTAATGCTATTCTTAGAAAAAAATAAATAAATTCAGTCAAGGAGCAGATAATCATGGAAGAGTTTAAGAAAGTTACTTAAACATCTATGATAAAAATCATATCAGGTCTAGATTCTTTTTCCAGCTGATTTTTTAAATCTAGCCTTTTATAAAGATAACTAGTGGCCCAGTGCATGAAATTTGTGCATGGGGGCGGGGCACATGTCCCTCAGCCCAACCTGTATCTTCTCCAATCTGGGACCCCTCAGGGGCTGTCTGACTGCTGGAGGATGTCCCTGTGGGATCAGGCCTAAACCGGCAGTCAGACATCCCTCTCGCAATCCAAAAATGCTGGCTCCTAACTGCTCACCTGCCTGCTTGCCTGATTGCCCCTAACTACTCTACCTGCTGGCCTGCTTGCCCCCAACTGCCCCCTCCGCTGGCCTGATAGCCCCCAAATACCCTCCACTGCCAGCCTCATGGCCCCCAATTGCCCTCCCCTGCTGGACTCATGGCTCCCAATTGCCCTCCCCTGCTGGACTCATGGCCCCCAACTGCCCTCCCCAGCTGGCCTCATGGCCTCCAACTGCCCTACCTGGCTAGCTTCATTGCCCCCAATTGTCCTCCCCAGCCAGAGGCCCATCCAAGCCCAAGCGAGGAATGCTTGCCTCGTCGCTAGGGCGACAATGTGTTTCCCGTCCATCCCCCCAGCCACTTCATGCCCGCTGCCCAGAGGCCTTCTGAGGCTGGGGTGGAATGCTTGCCTTGTCCCTGTGACAACAAAGCTAGCATTTCACCAGGTCACTCACACTGCCTGCTCTCAGTGGCTGCCTCCTGGGACTGGAGCACTCTGGTGGGCTGAGAATACTGGGTGCCACCATCTTGTGGCTATGGGCACTGCCATCTTTTTGATGGAGTGACAGTCAATTTGCATATTGCCCTTTTATTAGATAGGATTCCAGTGATAGGTAAATTATTTCAGTCCATATAAAAATAAAGAAAACTTTCCTACTCATATTTTGTACAAAACATAATCTTGATGCTAAAACATGACACAAACAATGCAAAAACCCCTACCATTGATCCATTTTGTTTATGAGTACAGATGTAAAATTTTAAATAAATGGGATTAATCAGTGCATCAAAAAGGATACCCCATAAGTAAGCAAGAATTAATCCAACAGTGGTTCATTATCAGCTAATATTTCAAACCCATGTATTCTAACCAGAAATTAGTGGGAAAAGACATATGGTTGAAGCAATCGATGCTAAAGTGACATCTGTTATTGTGTCACTCAGTATTTGTTTTCTCTTATTCTGGTAACTGAAACCAAAACTTTCCTCTGGGGATGCACCTGCTTCTCTCCACTCGGGAGAATGAGGACTGGATGGGACTCTACCCAGTCTGGGAGTAGGGAAAGCGTGTGCTGTATATCAGCTATTCAGCACATTGCCTTACCCTGATTATGATGCTTTGATTCAGGGGCAAGCCTGTGGCCCTCCCAAAGCTAGTGAGATGGAACAAGATATTTTCCAGAATCCTAAGAATACTTCCACTTCTGCCATCACTGGGTTTGAAACTAAATGTATGAGTTTCAGAGTTGCTACAGCATATTGAGTGACCACAAGGGAAACTCCATATGAGATACCAGATCGTAGTGGCACTGTTTGAGCCCTATATCAAGCTGGACTCAAGCCAGCTTTATCCTGAGCATTTTCACCTATAAAAGCCAATGCCTAAGGCAGGGGCTGGGAGTGAGATGGAGGCCATAAATGGGGGAAAACGAGGAACATCTGTACAACTTTCAATAATAAAGATAATTTCTTTTAAAAGGAAACCTATCCATTTACCTTTTGCTTAAGCAAATTTGAGTTAAGATTTCCTGGCACTTGTCACAGAGGGAATCTTCACTGATACATATGCCAAGATACATTTGATAAAATCCATTAGACAATGTAATGAAAACTTTACTTAAAGCAGGAACTGATGGGCACTACTTAAATATTATAAAGGTTCTTTACAAAACCTTAGTAAACCAACTCCAATGAGATATCACCTCACACCTGCCAGAATGGCTACCATCCATAAATCAACAAACAATAAGTGCTGGTGAGGATGTGGAGAAAAGGGAACACTAGTTCACTGCTAGCGGGAATGCAGACTGGTGTAGTCACTATGGAAAACAGTATGGAGTTTCCTCCAAGAATAAAATAAAAAAAAAAGTAACTACCATTTGACCCAGAAATTCCACTTCTAAAACTATTCCTAAGGAGCCCAAAACACCAATCAGAAAGAATATATGCATCCGCACATTTATAGTAGCATATTTTACAATAGCTAAGGTCTGGAAACAGCTCAGGTACCTATTGATAGATGAGTGGATAAAAAAGCTGTGGTACATTTACACAGTGGAATGAGAAGGATCTCTTACTCTTTGTGACAGCATAGATGGACCTGTGGACCTGGAGAGTATTATGCTGAGCAAAATAAGCCAGTCAGAGAAAGACAAATATCACATGATTTCACTTAGAAGTGGAATCTAATAAACATAATAAACGGATGAACAAAATAGGTACCAAAGCATGGAGGCATGGAATAGACTTGATAAATCTCAGAGGGGAAAGGGGGAAAGACAGGAAAAGATTAACCAAAGGAAAAAAACCTCTCTATATAAAAGCCTAAGTGACCAAAGGACCAGTCGCTATGATGCACACTGACCACCAATGGGAGACACTCAATGCAGTGCGCTCCAACAGCAGGAGTGCCGCTCAGCTGACTGATGGGCACTGGGTTAATAGCTGGCGAGTGCAGCTGTGGCAGTGCCAGCCTCTCCTGCCTCTGAGGCAGCAGGGGCAGTGGGGCCAGGATGAGTGGGAGTGGTGCGATGCCAGGCCTGGGCTCGAGTTCCTCCCCAACTGCCTGTCTCTTTGTGCACTACTGCATCCCTTGGGGGATGTTGAACTGCTAGTTTCAGGATCCTGGACTGTGAGAGGGCAAAGGCCAGGCTGAGGGACCCCACTAGTATGTATGCATGCGTGTGTGTGTGTGTGTGTGTGTATAAACACACACACATATACACACATATATGTACATATATATGTATATATATGCACACACACATACACACACACACACACACACACCATATTTTCGAGCGTATAAGACCACTTTTTAACACAGGAAAATCTTCTCAAAAGTTGAGAGTCATATTATACTCCAGGTGTTATCTTATAGGGCGAGTATATCCCAAACTCTATATTTTAATTGGAAAAATTGGAGGTCATCTTATACACCCAGTCGTTTTATACGCTGGAAAATACGGTATATATATCTGACTAATATACACAGACAATTAGTGTGGTTAAGGCCTGGGGTGGGGCAGTGCTGGGAGAAGAGGGATAAAGTGAAGGGATTGAAGGACATCTGTAATACAACCAATAATAAAATTAAAAATTAAATTAAATTAAAAGTACACGTCACATTAAAGGGTAAAATACTGAAGCTGTTTCCTTTAAATCAAGAACATGACAGGTATGTTCACCTCCATTTCCATTGAATGTTGTTTTGGTGGTTTAAGCTAATGTACTCAGTCATTAAATACTCGGGGAAAATAATGAAAAAGAAATAACTGAATTGAATCTATCTGCAGATGAGGTGACAGTCAACTCAAAACTTGAAAGACTATTTTAGAAACTTCCGGGATTTATATAGGAGTTGCTAATTTGGCTAGAACTGATGTAAGTACATAAAAATCAATGGCAATAATCAAAATAAAAAAAATAATAATCTTGCCGAAACCGATTGAAGGGTCCCAGGTTCGATTCTGGTCAGGGGCATGTACCTTTGGTTGTGGGCACATCCCCAGTAGGGAGCATGCAAGAGGCAGCTGATCAATGTTTTTCTCTATTTGATGTTTCTAACTCTCTATCTCTTTCCCTTCCTCTCTGTAAATAATCAGTAAAATATATTTTAAAAAATAACAATCCTAATAGAAATTAAAATAATGAGACAAGAAAACAGTTGACAGGAATGGTTTTGGACTTATTTTTTAAAAATCAATTAAACAATCTAATGCATTGAAGACATAACAACATGTCCTAAACAAACAGAAATACCATATTTATTAATGAGAAAACTGAATATATTAAATATGTCAGTCCTTTCAAAGACAATAAGTTGATGGAATATATCATTCAGAATCTTTATGACTTTTATAAAATTCACTACCAAATTATTTTAACATTTATATGGGAGACTATATGTCTAAGAAACCAAGAAATAGTAAAACAATAGAAAAAGTCAAGGAATTTAAGAACTGCTTTGTGTGTGTGTGTGTGTGTGTGTGTGTGTTTTAAGACAAACAAAATGGGAGTAAAGGTATTATAAAAAATTAGAAATAAAATCAGGAACAATGCTAAATCTAATGTAGTATTTGTACAAATTGGCAAATTAATGATTTCTTGGGTTAAAAAGTATCAATAGGTTGTTGGAAGACAAAATATTTGAAAGAAGCAGCAGCCTTAAATAATTTGTGACTACTGTTTTCTGACTTAGTTTCAGAAGGAAATGTAGGAAAATTAAGATAATGCAAATTAGTGTTTTAATAATCTCACCAGGATAGGGTTTGGCACAGTGCATGGGACAAACACAGCCTTCCCTCTGTTTTTATAAGTAAGTATTATTGGAATATGGCCACACATATTTGTTACTGGTTTTCTATGATTGCTTTCACACCACCTACTTGGATTTAAAAAAACACACACACACACACTTGTTTAATACTAAAAACAGCACCGATTGTACAGTTTCTGGTAATTCTACACATTTAGGAAGACATTACAAAAGTAGGAACGAAGAAACAAAAAATCAAAAGCACAGTTTGCTCCAGAAATTTTAGAAAAGAGCAATAACTATTATGCTTCATCTAAAAATTTAGGGAATGCTGCCCAAAGTGCATATTTCATTGTTTTATTACATATAATAATAGGGAAATAAATTATTGAAGGCATTAATGTGCCAGCCTAGGTGGCTCAGTGAGTGAGCACTGACCTATGAACCAGGAGGAGGTCATGGTTCAATTTCTGGTCAGGGCACATGCCAGGGTTTCGGGCTCAATTCCCAGTATGGGGGCCTGCAAGAGGCAGCCAATCAATGATTCTCTCTTATCATTGATGTTTCTATCTCTTTCTCCCTCTTCCTTGCTCTCTGATAGCAATAAAAATATTAAAAAAATATAAAAAACTCATACACACCCACAACATAAATATCTGAAGTAAGAAGAAGAAATTAATAAAGTAAAAAGTACGTAGATTCAAAGGACATGTTTCAGATTTAATTTGTTGAAAAGCAAACCAATAATAGAACAGATAAACTAACAACTAATAAAATCGATAAAAAATAGAAAATAAAAAGATATTAAAAGGCACTTAATGACAGAGCTACTTAAATATAAAAAAATATACCCAACACAGATATGTACATAAACCACGTTTTGGGACTGAAAAGAGAAATCCACAAATCCACAATGACAGCTGGAAACTTCAGTACATCTTCCCAGTGCTTGATAGAACAGTGGATAAGAAATCATAAGAGAATAGGAGCCAAGTTCAACTATAAATGAACTTGATGTAATTAGCATCTGTAGCACTTGATACCTTCTAGCAAAAGATATATTCTTTCCACGTGCACCTGATACATGCACCACAACAAGCTTTATACTGGGCTATAAAACAAAACCCAGAAAATAGAAAAACCTACAATCATAAAAAAAAAATGTGTGTTTCTGATCATAGCAGATATAAACTAAAAATCATTAAATATCTGAAAGTCTCCTAATATTTGTAAATGACACAAAGTACTTCTAAATAATGCATGGGTCAAATAATGTATCATGAGGTAAATTAATTAAGTTGATTAAGGATAAGAATAAGTGGAATAGTGGCAAACAGCTGAAACAGTACTGAAAAGTTTACAGCACTAAAATGCCTGTACTAGAAAATATAAAAATCCTCATGTTAATAATTGAAGCTGCACTTTAAGAAACTAAAACAGAGGCAAATTAGTTATAAAGAAAACAGAAGAGAGGAAGTAAAAATCAGAAATCAAAAGAATCAGAAAAGCAATAAGATGATGAAATAAAAAACTGATTTAAAAAATCAATAAAATTGACAAAACTCTAGCCAGAAAAGGAAAAAAATCATTAATGTCAATAATGAGAGAGGAGACATCACTACACATCTCTTAGACATTAAAAGGAAAAGGGGGAATATTATGAATAATTCCATGCCAGTAAATTTATAACATAGATTAAGTAAATTGAAAGACACAAACTACCAAACTCACTCAAAAAGAATTAGGATAATAATCCACTTATCCCCATGTCAATTACATAAGTTGCATTTGTAATTTAAAGAGCTTTCCACCAAGAAAAATTCAGACCCAGTGTTTTCGTTGGAGAATTCTAGCAAAATTTTAAGAAGAAATATAATACAAGAGAAAGGGCAGTATTTTAAATAAGTGGTGCTGAACAGACATCCATATGTAAAAAATGAACCTTGATTCATACTTCACCATATATAATAATTAACCCACAACCAAACGTAGAAGAAATATTTTGTGGCCTCGAGTGTAGGTGAACAGTTTTTAGATATGACATAAAAAGCACAAAATGAAATATATTCAATTTCTTCAAGTTCATTAAAATTAAAACATTCTACTCTGCAAAGGACACTGTCAAGGAAATGAAAAGATGCTGCAGACAGGTATAGAATGTGTGCAAAACACACACTTGGTAGGGGACTTGTGTTTAGAATGTACTAATAAAACTTCTTGAAACTCAATAATATGAAAGTGATCCAATTTTTTAAGTAGGCAAGAGAGTTGAACAAACACTTTACGAAAGCAGATATCTACAAAGCAATAACATGAAAAATGCTCAACACCATTAGGGAAATAGAAATTAATCCTAGATCTTTACCCAAGAGAAATAGAAATACGTTTCTTTTGAAAGACTTGGACATAAGCATTCATAGCAGACAACATTGGAAACCATCTAAATTGCCATCCATCTCTGAATGGACAAATGGTGATATATTCATACAATGAAATACCACTCAGCAAATAGGAAACAAATGTGATTGAGGTTAACTAAACTTACTGTGGTAATCATTGTACAATATATACATATCAAATCATTATGTGGGACACTTTAAACTAATACAGTGTTACACAATTATCTATAATAATAAAAGCATAATATGCTAATTAGCCTGGACAGCTGAAGGACCTTCTGGACGACTTCCAGATGAAGCCAGGGCTGCGAGAACTGAGGCAAGCCACTGCGGTTACAAGGGCCAAGTCCCCTTGCAGGAATTTCATGCATCTGGCATCTAGTATCTTAATAAAATGGGAAACAATAAAAAACCAAACTACTGATACATACAATAATATAGATAAACCTTGAAAGCATTATGCTTAATGAAAGAAATCAGACTCAAAAAACAACAACTGTGTGACTCTATTTGATATCCTGGAAGTAACAAAACTATAGGGACAAAAAATCAGATAGTAGTCTCCTGGGCCTGGAGAGAGGAGACATGGGGCTTGGGAATGTGGTTGGGGTTAGGGATATGTTCTACATATCAGTAGCAGTGGTGGTTCTACATCTGTACATGCGGGTCAAAATTCACTAAATTGTCCTGCTAAAAAGGGTATCTTTTATTATATGTAAAGTAATGTTTTTTAAAAAATTTAATTACACACAATATTATTTATAATAAAATAATCATAGACAATGATGAAATTAAAAGGATGTGTTGCCGAAACCAGTTTGGCTCAGTGGATAGAGCCTTGGCCTGCGGACTGAAAGGTCCAGGGTTCGATTCCAATCAAACGCATGTATCTTGATTGCGAGCATGTCCCCAGAAGGGGGCATGCAAGAGGCGGCTGATGGATGTCTCTCTCTCATTGATGTTTCTATCTCTCTATCCCTCTCCCTTCCTCTCTGTAAAAAATCAATAAAATATATTTTAAAATGATGTAGCACATGTTTTTCTTAACCCTAGCACTATTCTACTTGAAAACCTAAATGAATTTCTAAGTAATCAGAAACGAATAAATTTGACTGAAAATAAAGGAAATGCTAAATAAATCAATAACCACCAACTAAACCACACAAATGTCCAAATGATCTGTGTTTCTCTCCTCTTCCTTCCCCAAAACACCAGGACAACTGGTTTTATGACAGAATATTCTCAGTTCTGTAAGAAATAGATTATTCCTATGGCAATGAAATGGTAGTAGGCCATAGATGAAAGAAAGACAACTTAGGAATTACTGTCTTTAAACCAGCTAACAGACAAAGCAAAACTCAAAATGGAGCTCCCATTTGACCCAGTAATCCCACTTCTAGGAATATATCCCAAGAAGCTAGAAACATCAATCATAAAGGATATATGTATCCCTATGTTCATAGCAGCACAATTTACCATAGCTAAGCTTTGGAAACAGCCTAAGTGCCCATCAGCAGATGAGTGGATTAAAAAACCATGGTACATCTACACAATGGAATACTATGCTGCACTAAAAAAGAAGGAATTCCTACCATTTGCAACAACATGGATGGAACTGCAGAGCATTATGCTGAGTGAAATAAGCCAGTCAGAGAAAGATAAATATCACATGAACTCACTCATTTGTAGAATATAATGAACAACATAAACTGATGAACAAAAACAGTTCCAGAGGCAGAGAAGCATCGATCAGACTGTCAAACCTCAGAGGGAAGGTAGGGGAGGGTGGGGGTAAGGGGGAGAGATCAACCAAAGGACTTGTATGCATGCATATGGGTCTAACCAATGGACACAAATAATAGGAGGGTGAGTGCATGAGTGGGGGGATGGGGACTAATGGGGGAATAAGGACATGTATGTAACACCTTAAGCAATAAAGAAATTAAAAAACAAACGAACAAACAAACAAAAACTTAGGAATATGGATTCAAAAATCCTAAATTTAATATTGTCAATTTAGCAGTCCACAGAAATAAATTCTACCATGTGATGAAATGGGATTGATTTGGGCTGTACAAGATGATTCCATATTAGGAAATATGCCTTCGTTCATTACAACATTAAGAGGTCAAAGAGAAGATGGTCTGATCGTTTCTGAAACCACGGTTTGATACCTTTGCCCAGGTCTCACACAGCTCACTGCAGCCTGAATTCAGATCTCCTTCCAGGACCCTCCCTCTGAGTAGCTTTCCAGGACACTATTCTTTGAAATGCCACCTCCCCTCCTGCCCTGCACCATCGCTGTCCATGAGGGTGAAGACTTTGCTGCCTCCAGCAGTGCCTGGTCAATAAATAATTGCTGCATGAATGCCAATAGCTGCTCAATAAATAATTGCTGCATGAATGCCAATAGCTGCCTACAAGGCTTTCAAAGGAATGAAGCATCCATCCTGATAAAAGGCTTGGTGAGATGGAAATAAATTTGTTACCTCTATATTATTGATCTTGGAGAGAGAGGAAGGAAGAGAGAAAGAAACATCGATTTGAGGGAGTAACATCGATCTGCTGTCTCCTGCACTTCCTCTTCTGGGGATTGAGCCTGAAACCTGGGCATGCCCTGACTCGGAATTGAACTGGTGACCTTTGGTTCATAGAGTGATACTCAACTACTGAACCACACCAGCCGGGCTCCAAATTATTATATTTTAACATGACAAAAAAGAAAGGTACCTCAAATCCAAATCTTGCTTCATGTTTAACGTTGAAATAATTTAAGCTTTTCCATTAGATTCAGAACAAGGCTAGGATGTCCTCTATTCCAGACATAATTGCTATGGCAATTCATCAACAGGTTGAAATAAAAGGTATGCCTGTCATTAAAATGGAGGTAAAGATAATTATTATTCACAAGTGAGCCTCAGTAAATCAACTAAAAAACATATCAGAGAAACGAAAAATGTACTAAGGTGGCTGGTTACAAAATTAATGCAAAAAATTCTAATTGCTTCACAATGTACAAACTGAAAATGTAAGAGCAGGAATGATCAGTTTGAAAATGTAATGCTAGAAAAATCCTATACATAAAAGTTTTCAAGAAAGAAATATCTAGAAACAAGCTTAAGCAGAAATTTGAAGCACCTACATGAATAAAGCTATGAAATTCTATTCGGAAATATAAAAGATTTTATGGAGCCATAACTAGGTGTTAGATGAGAAATTCAATATCATAAGGGTATCAATTCTTCCTAAATTAATACATAAATTCCAAGCAGGTACAATATAAAACCAATAGGGTTTATATTGCAACTTAACAAAATTCTCTACTACTTACCTGGAAATGTACATAGGTAAAAGTACCCAGTAAGTTTTTTAAAAAAGAGAATGGGATTGGGTCTCTCAGATATTAGTAATGTGTGCTAAAGGTACAAAGTTAAAACCAGATAGTGGCAGTGTAGAACAGAGCAACAGACAATTCTACAAACTTAAAATAATTATACATACATACAGATGGCATATACATACATATGCCATCTGTATGTATGTATAATTATATATATATATATGTGTGTGTGTGTGTGTGTGTGTGTGTGTGTGTGTGTGTATATTTGATTAATGGTATTGAGAAAACTAATTAGGTATCTTGGGGTAAACTGCACCAGTGGTAATGATATTTGCATGGGGATATTCATCTTCACCATTATTTATAATGATGAAACATTATTCCCCACTCACATAATTAAGAAAAAGGTGATAAGTGTCCAGTTAATGAACTGCATGCTATCCAGTACTTGGCAGTTAATAAACATGAATTTAGGATTAGGAGCTCTCTCCAAAGTAGACTGATAGGAAAACAATATCCCTAATATATTGTTGAGTCAGACAAGAGATGATAGGCTAACATGTATGCAACATGAGCCAGCAATGAATAATTGTGTTCATGAATTTAAATGCCTTTTCTTCCTATTGTGGGTTGAAGGGTCACCCCAAAAAAGTATGTTCATCAGGAAGATGGACTGTGGTGTGTATCCTTTTCAGGAAATAGAGTCTTTTGTGGATGTCAGGTTAAGGATTTCAAGATAAGGTCATCCTAGATTAGAGTGGGCCCTACATCCAATGACAAGAGTCCTTATAAAGAAGAGGGCGGTAGAAGATACACACAGAAGGGGGCCACGAGAGAATGAGACAGAGATTGAAGTTCTGCAGCTACGAGCCAGGGAATGCCAAGGATGGGGGCAGCCACCAGATGCTGGGAGCGAGGCGGGGAGAGAATCTCCCCCAGGGTCTCTAGAAAGAACTCGCACTGTCAATACCTTCACTTTGGACTTCTGGGCTCCAGGACTGTGCGAGAATAAGTTCCTACTGTTTTTGAACAGCCACGTTTGGGATAATTTCTTACAGAAGGCACAGGAAACCCATATGCCTCCCACCTTTGTCAAATCCCAGTATTTATCTTTGAGAAATCCTCTTTCATGCACCGCGTCCTTCAGCTCTTCCCCACCCTCCAGGACTCGCCAGCCTTCTATTTGCTGCCCTGAAGTTAAACAGAAGAAATTGCTTGTAACCTGACCCTATGCATAATTCATGGCTGAGTCTGGCTGTATCTGCTTTGTCAGCTTTTGATGCACCGGCTATAGAGATAATAGTGTTATCTGTATTAGAAGAACAGTGTCCAATAACAGGGGAATGGGTAAGTAAATTAGGATCCATCAACACGCTGAAATATTACATAGTCACTGAGGAAGATAATGATAAAGACTGGCAACAAGGGGGAAAAGGTTTCCGACATAACAGTAAGTGGAAGAAAGGAGGCGATCAGATCATATCTGCAGTGTAATAACTATGAAAACATTCTTCCCAGATGTGGGCAAGGACTTACACGGTTTGATTTAGTGCTACAGTAAAACAGAAAACAAAAAGGTCACGGAAGCCTACCGTTAACCCCAGGGTGCCATAAAATCCACAGAAAGAGAAAGGGTGGCAGATGATCACCAAGCGAGGGGCCCTGTCTAGAAGCCCCACCAACCTCCGTCTTGAAGGGGAACTGAGGACTTCTTAGAATAGTTTTGTGTTTTTGAATGAAGTTCAAGCTCTTCTGGCAGATTCCTCATAAATATTAGCGATTACTAGATACTTCCAGGAGATCTACCTCCTTGAGTCTATCTGCCTCCATCCCCAAACACCTGTGTTGCACCTTGTCAAGACTCCTCATTTCCTGTATACTCCTTGAAAACACAAAATAGGGCTAGCCCTTTCTCCTGTTTGTTTTGTTTTAACAAACAAACCACCTGATCATTCTTCAGGGCTCAGCTTGACTGCTCACTCCTCCCTGATGTCTTTGGGGATTTCCCCGGTAAGGCCAGTTTCTCTGTGTGCTTCCAGAAGAAAGCTCGAGCTCACTCAGATGAGGACAGAGTTGTGGAGATGTGCCCTGTCCTAGGAGGCCACATGGAGCTCAGAATCATAGAAACTGACCAGCTTCCCCAGTAGGGAATCTCCAATATCTATCTAGGCCAGGAGCAGAGGTCCTGAGGGCAGCAGGCTTTCAGGCTACTGCATCTGGGAATGTCAAGGTCATGGTGGACTCCAGCAGCACAGCGTTAATGAGTCATGGAGGCAGAAGTCCAAGTGTTTATATGCATATATGCATAGCCCATGGACTCAGCCTGGGAGAGGCGGATGTAGGGTGGATGGGGCTCAATGGGGAAAAAAAAGGGGGACATCTGTAATAGCAACAATAAAGATAAAGATATCTTTCTAAAAAAAAAATCCAAGGGCAATGGGCTGAGGAATGAATGGGAGGGAGAAGTGGAAACAGTTCATTGAGAGTATATTATTTCCTTGGGCTATTGCAACAAATTACCACCAACCGGGTTACTTCTACAACAGGTATGTATTTTTGGACAACTCTGGATGTGGGCAGGGCAAGGCCATGCTTTCTCTGAGAGCTCTATGGGGGCATCCTTTGGTGGTCGCCATCCTTGTAGGCAGATACCATGGCAACATCCTTGGAGATACCACTCTGATCTCTGCCTCCACTGTCACATGGTCTTCTCCCCAAGTCTGTCCTTGTGTCCAAAGGTCCCTCTTCTTATAAGGACAAGTCATTGGATTAGGCCCATCCTAATCCAGTATGACCTCATCTAAATGTAATGGTATCTGCAAAAACCTTATTTCCAAATAAGGTTGCATTCATGGGTTAGGTCTGAAGGTTAGGTCTCGAACAGATCTTTCTGGAGGTTGGGTCAAGGGAGGACGCCCTTTCACTCAGCACAGAGATTAATCTTCCTAGACATTTTAGGGATAAAATAAAAAATATCACAGCTGGAGAAAAATAACAAAATGGATCCAAATAAAAGAATAAGCTAATATCTATTACGTTTTCAAAGCTCATTTATCTTTTGAGGCAAACATTAAGTCCTGCTGAACACACTTGAAATGGGTGACTAGCACGAAAGTGAACAAACGTGGCATTTATTGATCCCTGCTCCAGGAGTTCTCACACATGAGCTCATTCTGACCTTGTGGCGAGACACAACGGCACTCACATCCCACTGCGCAAATGAGGAAACTGAGCTCTGGCCGCTGAGCAATGAAATGCAGGGAAACTAGATTGAAATGTGCTGTCAGCGGAAAAGCACCCTATGCTTCACAGTCTGAGCATGAAAAAAAAGTAAAATATCTAGATATTTTTATATTGATTACATGTTCAAATGATACTATTTTGGATATCCCGGATTGAGTATATTTACTGTTTCTTTATGGTTTTAAAAAATGTGGCTACTATAAAATTTTATATTACACTCATGACTCACATTATTATCTGATTTCACTGGAAGGTGTTGTTCTAAAGTGACAACTGAGAAGTACAAGAGTATGGATTAGACCCAAGGTTAGGACCTCTGCACTGACCCTTGCTTCCTTCGGGCCTCTGCCTCCACAGTGAGGACCACAGGTTAGCAAACATTTTTTCAGAAATAATGTAGAAATGGTTCACATATACACAGGGAATGTGTGTGTGTGTGTGTTAGAGGGGGGCGGGCAGTGATCATTAGTGTGGTTTTTCTCCAGGAAATGAAAGCTAAGAGGAATGTGGCCCTCAGCATGCCCTCAGCATCACTGTCCAAATCAGATCAGAATAGACGCAGACGTAAACTGCCTGGATGGGGAAGAGTGCTCCTAGATTATCAGGAGTGTTATGTGTAGAACAAATGACCCTGACGCTCAGATAGGCCTGGAAGCCTACAGGCCACCTCATGGAAGTCCCATCCCCCAGTCCTGTCCACAGGAGAGGCTGTCCTGTGGTCCTGGGGTGGGTAGAGACTGAGGCCATGAAAACCCTCACCTGCCTCCTCTTGCCTTTGACCAAGGCTCACCAAGCCTTCATAAGGGCTGCCTTCTATTAAACCACCCACTCGAGGAGTAGAATGAGTTGTGTCTGTTTGACCCATTGGTAAGTGTTCAATGAATAATGAACAGGTGAATTAGCAAATGATGAGTGAATTGACATCCCGAGGGCACTGCTTATAGGGAGAGGCCAGGATGGCTCCATGAGGCTAGTCATCACTATGACTGCATGCGTGTGAGACTCTGTGTGTACCTGCTGTGCGTATGTCCACTCCTTCCTATGTCCCAGCATTACAACTACACAAATATGTGACAAAGCCAGAGGTTAAGCCTGGCTGGCCAGGGCTGGAATCAAGCCCATGCCCAGCGCATATATGTCTGAAAAATTCAGCCATGTGTGGATGAGAGAGGTGTTCCTTTTCCTACAAGGAAAGCAGGAAAGGCCAGAAGTTTTGGTGGAAAAATATAGTTTCTCCTACTTTAGCAACTATGCATTAGACCCTCTCTTCCTCACAGAACTTGGCCTCACCCCATTTTGGAACCTGGCATGTGGTTTGGGTGTTAACACTAAGGATCCTGGAATAGAGGCTCAACACCTTCTCCCCCTTGCCTTTATCCTCCATCCCTCTATCCCCCAGCCACAGATGCAGCCACCTCCCACTCATGTTCCTCTTCTGGAAGCAGAGGGTCAGCTGAGACCAACAGAGCAGAGGC
Source organism: Lasiurus cinereus (assembly GCA_011751065.1). NCBI lineage: Eukaryota > Metazoa > Chordata > Mammalia > Chiroptera > Vespertilionidae > Lasiurus > Lasiurus cinereus. Next base: position 42,843,627 of record JAAGEH010000480.1, on the reverse strand, counting down.
ATGAGAAGAGGTGGGTGGGATCTAAGATGAGGCAGGTGGGCTGCCATGAGGCTGCTTGCTCGGAATGTAGCTCCAGGCTGGTTGCTCCCTGCCACCTGCAGACACGAAATGTGTATAGTTGTTAAAGGGTAACTGGTCATCCAAATCTGTGTAAAATGTCATCACAACCATGTTGCCAATATGTGGGGCTCACTACTGATGGGGAAAGTGACATGAGGGGAGGAAGGGAGGTCCGAGGGAAAGGCAGTTGTCCTGAGTAACATCTTGTCTGGTGGGGCAGGCCTCAGAGTAAGCCTGGGACATCTGATTGGGTTAGTGGTTCACTGTGGGTTGTCAGAGATATATGGAAATCTCAAACTCCTGTATCTGTGAATATGACCTTATTGGATATAAGATCTTTGCACATGCAATCAAGTTACAATGAAGTCATTAAGGCAGGTCCTAATCCAATATAACTGGTGTCCTCATTAAAGGAGAAGAGAGTCTGATCTGCAGGGCTTAGTGGTTGAACCAGGAGGTCATGGTTTGATTCCCAGTCAGGGTACATGCCAGGGTTGTGGGCTCAATCCCCACTGCAGGGCGTGCAGGAGGTAGATGATCAATAATTCCCACTCATCATTGATGTTTCTATCTCTCCCTCCCTATCCCCTCCTCTCTGAAATCAATAAAAATATAGTTTTTAAAAAAGATAAGAGACACAGACAATCAGGGAGAAGAACCATGTGAAGACTGAAGCAGATCAGAGTGATGCATCTACAAGCTAAACGACTGCATGGATCACTGGTAGCCTCCAACAAATACTAGGAGAGATTCATGTAACAGATTCTCCCTCAGAGCCTCCAGAAGGAACCATCCATGCCATCCTCTTGACTTTGGAATTCTGGCCTCTAAAGCTGTGAGGGAATACATCTCTCTTGTTTTAAGACACCCAGCTTGTGGAAATTTGTCATGGTTGCCCTGGGAAATGAACGAGTCATCACTGAGCCAGTTTTCTGGTCCCTTCAACCTTCAGAACCGAAGGGAAACCGACGTTTAATGTCCAGAAGGTGCCCCGTGAGTAAGAACTCAATTTACCTGCATAGACACTAGGTTTCTACCCCACTGTGGTCACAAAGAAGGGGCAGAAGCTCTTGGTTGCTGTCCAGGTTCACCTGGGTTGGTCAAGTTGTTGATGGAGTGTTTTCAATAAAGCTGCAAATAAATGATGTGTGTGGGGGGTGGAGGTGTTGGAAGACTTTGAGATACTGGCTTGCCGATACCGCCACCATTTCCTGTGATGGGTTTCAGAAAGGATAGTGATATGAGCAAATTGTCCTTTTAGAAACATCCCTTTAGTCACTCCATGATGCATAAAGTGTGTTGGCTGTGGGCCAACCATGAATCAAGGAGACAGCTAAGGCGTTGCTGTAGTTGGGACAAGAGATGCTGGTGGTAGCAACCTGGGTGTAAGATTTCAGGAATGTGTTGGAAGTGGCATTTTGAAGACTGCTGGTGGCCTGTGTGTTTGGGGTAGAGGAGCAGAGAGTGAAGGCGATTGGAGATGAGTCCCTTCCATGCCAAGTATTATAAGGATCTTCCTCATCCATCACAGGCAACGATTTGGTTACCAACTGGCCAGAGTCATCATTGTTCTCCCCATGTACAGACAAGAGATTGGGCCCCAAAGAATGACTTATACAACATCATTCAGGGACTGGTGGCAAAGTCAGACTAGATCTCTCTTTACCACGTGGTTCATAGTCCACTGTCTCTTCTGCCACACCCTGAACCTATTCTAACCTCGTGCTAATACATGCTGGCCTTGGCCTCCTTCCCAGCTGAGGCCTCTGTACTTACAGCCGTTTCGTCCAGAGCATCGGTTGATGCGATATACCACTGAAGTGTAAACTCAGCACAAACCCAGAAGAATGCCAAGTGGCTATGTTCTTGGATATCCTGACCATAGTTCTGGAAATTTATCTAAAGGAAACAATGTAAAGATTGAAAAAAGAAAATGCATGAAGATGTTCATGGAAGCTTCATTATAGTAGAGAAATATTGGAGATTGCAAATGCCTTGTGGGGGTTAATAAATCAGGGTAGTGCTACTTGATGGGACATTGTGCAACCATTAAAATGCGAGGAATGTAACTGTGATATACTTTTAAGTGAGGAAAAAGCACTTATAATTATAGAGGTGCAATAATTACAACTATATAAAAATTTTATATGCATATAGACAGGGACTAGAAGAAAACACAGAAAAATGAAAATGTGAGAACCTAGTAATTAAAATTGTTTTCTTTGTGACATTTATTAGATTTTATAAATATAAATATAAAAAATTTGTGCACAGGAGGGTGTGTCCCTAAGCCCAGCCTGCACCCTCTCCAATCTAGGACCCATCAAGGCATGTCCGACTGCCAGTTTAGGCCCGATCCTATCAGGCCTAAATGGGCAGTCGGACATCCCTCTCACAATCCAAGACTGCTGGCTCCCAACTGCTTGCCTGCCTGCCTTCCTGATTGCCCCTAAACACTTCTGCCTGCTAGCCTTATCACCTCCTAACCACTTCCCTGCCAGCCTGTTTGCCCCTAACTGCCCTCCCCTGCAGGCCTGGTCACCCCTACCTGCCCTCCCCTGCAGACTTGATCACTCCCAACTGCCCTCCCTTACACACCTGGTCCCTCCCAACTGCTCTCCCTTGCTGGCCATCTTGTAGCAGCCATTTGTGTCCACATGGGAGCAACCATCTTTGACCACATGGGAGCAGCCATCTTGTGTGTTGGAGTGATGATCAATTTGCATATTACTCTTTTATTAGATAGGACAACTAACTTTTTATCACAAGTTTGAAGTTTGTGCTAAACTCCAACGTAGCCTCCTATGGGTCTCTATTCACTTGGCACCTGCTGAACTCACCAGATGTTATCGAAATGCCGACGTGACCCATCCTAGAGTGGCTTTTTGCCTCAGGAAACTTATTTGTTCCTGCCATATCAGTGACTTTGGACACTCAGGCTTTTCCCAATATCAACAAAGAAAACCTTACTTTCCTCAGCTGGAATCCAATGTCACAGGTGCACTTTCTCTGTGCGAACAAATACCCTCAATTTACAAATAGAAACTTAAAGCCAGCATTGCAGCTTTCAAGGTTATACCAAGGGCATTGCCACCATGGGACTCCTGTAGGTCAAGATATATGATTCTCACCAATGGATTCCTGAGCTTCTGGCAGAAAACATTGGATTAGTAATTGACAATGCATGCCTCGCTCTGACTCCTCATCTGAGTGATTTGGGTCCGGTAGACTTTTCAGGGTGGTAGAGAAGAAACACTGTAACCCAAAAGCCTCAATCAGCAGGCATGACGATCAACTCAGGGCCCGAGTTGAGGATGACTCTCATTTATACAGTGACTGACATTCTGGCATCACTGACCAGTGTCATCAGATAAATGTCTATGGGGATGATGTGGCAGCCATCAGGCCACGCCAAGCACAGTACAATCACAGCGAACTGCAGTGCTTCTGGGCATGGCAGAATAGACTTGGCCACTACAGCCACAGGTATACTTTGTCCTTTCCCAGGTGAGGACATAGATATAAAACAGCCCTTAGCAACATTATTCTCAAGACAAGAATGCAGGAGGGAATCTGAGCCTGCATCAAGACATTACACAGGGTGAATCCCAAGCTACAGAGAGGGGCATGTCTGTGAAGTGTGCAGAAAGGGGATCGGTTTAGGTGAATAGCCAAGGACAAAAGAGAACTTGGCAAAAGAAAATGGGCGAGTTTTCCCTTTCCATATTTCTGTGACATTAAGTAACTTAATGCTAAAATTGGATAGATTAATTTTGGGGGGAAAGGAAGGACAAATAAAGTCATCCCATTGTGCACCCACCATGTGGTAGACACTGTGCTAAATGTTGTGGAAACTGGTAAATAAGACAAAGTCCCTGCCTTGAGGTATATACACACACACACACACACACACACACACACACACACTCACACCACTATAATGCAATGACAGAATCATAGATGGGGGAGTGCACAAACCACATGGAGGAGGCGAGAAGAAATTCTTTAAAAGGGGTAAAATTTAGATGACTGAGTAACAGGTAAATACCCATGCAAACAGGAAGTGAATGAGGGAGAGGGGTCTTGAAGGTGAAGTCTCAACATAAACAAGTTCACAGGTAAAGAGCAGCTTCTGCATGGAGCCGCCAGTGAATGCTTCAGTGATGGCAGCAGATGTCCAGGAAGGAGAATACCGAGGCTGTGGGGTTCAGGGAGCAGCTCCAGTGCTCCAATGAAGAGCCCACACTCTGCTCTGCTGGTGAAAGGTTGTCCGGGTTTGCTGGCCTGTATATTTAATAAGTTGCTCTCATGGTAGATGTGGAAGGTGGATTTCAGTAAAAGGTGACCAAGCCCAGGAAGATCAAGCAGGTGCTGGAAGCAGGAGTCTTAGAGAAGGTGAGACCCCAATCAGGGCCAAGGCAGTCCAGAGAGATTCCCCACGGTGGTTCTCAAATCTGGCTGAACAAGGGGCTCCCCTGGGTTCCAATTATAAGTACTGCCTGCCCCTGCCCCTGACTCCGACTCATTATCTTTAAGGAGGACCCCGACCTCCCTGTCTTTGCAAAGCTCTGGTTTGAAGACTCAGCCAGGTTGGCAAGCAGCTGATTTGGATGGTCAGATCTGCTCTCCCTCCTGTCCTCTATTCTTGCTTCCTTTCTCGAACTGTCTGTTAAGCACTTACTACATAGCAAGAATTTATTAAGCTTAAGGAAGTACCATGGGAGTTGAGGACTAAACAAAAAATAGATTTGGAGACATAAAAGCATGAAACAGACTGCAGTCTTTCAGAGGGAAGGCAGGGGAGGATGGGTGGGTGGAAAAAGATCAACCAATGAATTTGTATGCATATATGCATAGCTCATGGACACAAACACTAGGATGATGAAGGCCTGGAGATGGGGGGGAGCAGGGAGTGATAAAAAAGATCAATGGGGGTGGGAAAGGGGACATATGTAATACTTCCAACAATAAAGATTTTTTAAAAGTCACTTTGGAGCAAAAAGTGCAAAAAAAAGAAAAAGAAAAGGGAAAAGTCTTTTCATCCTTCCAGCATTTCTCAAGCTCAAACACTTGGATACCCCTGAGCATAAGTGTGTGGACACCTGGGCACAGGATTCCAAGGACTCCCACAGGAGAGGCATTGCCCCGAGGGTAAGGGATGACCATGGGGGGGGTGGACTTGCTCTCCTGGAATTGAAACCACAAATTGAACTTGGTCACTGAGAATTGCTGTCCACACTTTGATAATAAAAGCCATCATCCTACGGCCAGGATAGGTTTCTTTTGTTATTTAAAGACTAGAGGCCGGGTGCATGACATTCATGCATTGGGGAAGGGGGTGTGTCCCTCAGTCCAGCCTGAGCTCTCTCGCAGTCCAGGACCCCTTAGGGCAGTGGTTCTCAACCTTCTAAGGCTGCGACCCTTGCATACAGTTCCTCATGTGGTGGTGACCCCCAACCATGACATTTTGCTACTATTTTGTAAATATCTGCATTTTCCGATGGTCTTAGGTGACCCCTGTGAAAGGGTTATTTGACCCCCAAAGGGATCACGACCCACAGGTTGAGAACTGTTGCCTTAAGGGATGTCTGCCTGCCCACTTAGGCCCAGGCGGACATCCCGAGAGGTCCTTAGTGCTGCTGCAGAGGCTGCAGAGGCAGAAGAGGCTCGCTCCACTGCTGCTGTGCTCGCCAACTGTGAGCCCAGCTTCTGGCTGAGCGGTGCTCCACCTGTGGGAGCACACTGACCATCAGGAAGCAGCTCCTACATTGAGTGTCTGCCTCCTGTTGGTCAGTGTGCATCATAGTGACTGGTCCTTCTGCCATTCAGTCAATTTGAATATTAGGGTTTTATTATGTAGGATAATAATTGATTTAAACATGTGAGACTTCATAAACTGTCATGGTTGTTTATAGGGAGCTCTGCCCATTTTGACATTGCTCTGCAGATGTTTGAAAAGTAGTGTTTGTTTGTTTTTCAAAATTGACTTGAAAAATAAAATTTTTGTTGGTTTTTTATTGATTTTGGAGAGAGAGGGAAGGAGAGGAAGAGAGAGAGAGAAACAAAAATGAGAGAGAAACATCAATCAGCTGCCTCCTGCATGCTCCCTACTGGCTATCTAGCCAACAACCTGGGCATATTCCCTGACTGGGAATTGAACTGGTGACCTCTCAGTTCATGGGTCTACACTCAACCACTGAGTCACAATGGCCCGACTCAAAATTGATTTGAAATGGGACGCTTTTTACCAGTATTGAGACATATTAACTCAATTTGCCTCCTGCAATTTTCCTTTGATGCTGACATACAAGACAGGGCATATTTGTGTCAGAAATGCATGTTAGAATCTTCCAGAAGCCATTGGGTCATGCACGCCATTCAGCTGCATAAGAGGGGAGATCAGCACTTTGAATGCATCTGCTCAGCTGCAGAGATATTCAGGTTGAATGGGATTTGCAAACAGAATCTACTGAGGACCATGAAGCTCCCCCATGTGTCCTCAGCTGCTTTCTCCCTACTCTGGCCCTTGTTCTAACTGAAAGGCACTCCCCAAAAACTTGACAGTTCTAGCTCGTAAGACAGTTCTAGCTGGCTCCAGAGCTCCATCTCCCTGTCTCAAAGTTGCCTCTTTAACTCTCATGTGCGAGCTCTTGATCATCCCAGTCAGGTGGACTGATCATGACTTTAGAGTTCAGATCGATTCTATGATCATTTATTGGGTGTCTGTGGAGGAAGCACTATGGCTGACTAGTGGATAGACTTTCTAATCCAACGTGGTAGGAAACCAGGTTTTACTTAGTAGTTGTGCAATCTTTGGCAAATCATATCCCTCTCAAAGCCTCCATATTAATGGGGATAATATTCACTTGATGGGTTCTGAGGCATGAGATCAAGCCCACTCTGAATGGTACATGGTAATGGTGAGAGGAGTCTCAGTGGGGTTCCAGCAGGAAACAAACAGATAATTCAAAGAGGAAGTGTTGATTCCTTCGGCAAGATGAGGAAAACGAGGTATACTTGGAGAGGGTGGGGATTCAGTAAGGGAGAGGTGAGTGGAAGATGGAGCAGGTCCCAGAACTCGGAAGGTCACCTTGAGAGGAGCCTGGACCTTCCCTGAGGGAGTTGAGCAGTAACAACCTTCCCTCTCCTCCCCACCTTCTATCTGCTGCAGGGAGACCCTTCAGCTGAACAGAAGCAAAAGGCAAGGCAGCTCGATGATGTCTGAGAGTCAATTTCCAGAGCCAGAGGGCATTTAAAGAAGGGTGAGGAGACTGAAGATGGAAGGGAAGTTGTCTGTGCCACTGCCATCATGGAGGCCTACCATGTGCCAGGTCCTAGAATCTCAACAGGGAATGAAATATGTTCTTGGAAGTCTGAGAATTCTGAGCCTCATTGTAGACAGATGTAGAAAATAAGCCATTCGAGTATAGGGCAATATGTGCTATCATAACATAACAAGAAAGAAGCTCTCCTCCAGGTGGTTCAGAGAAATAGTCTCTTTGAAAGGACCTCAAGCCCTTGAGGTGCTTAGGGTTGCACATATTTCACTGTAAAAAGGGATACATTGGGAGAGCATCCTAGAGAAAGGGAAGATGAGGACAAGGATAGCATGGTTGGGGAGGCAGGAATAAAAACAGGAGAGGATGCAGGTGAGGCTATTCATTGAGAAAACTGCTGGTCACCTTCAAATGATTCAGATTCTATCTTGAGAGACATTGGGATCTGGGGATGGATTTTAGGGAGTAAAGTGACTACTAAGATCTGTGTTTTAGAAAAATGGCTCTGGCCCCTCGGGGAGGAAAATATTGGTTGCTATGACCCTGACCCATCAGAAGTGCATCTATTTCACAGATGGGAAGGGGAGGAACCTCATGCAGGTCAGGGAATTCCTGACTCAGGGCAGGCCTAGTCCAGAGAGATCATGGTTCTAAAATTGGGGCTCCCAGATGTTAGCTGCACTTGTCAAACTTAATGTGCATAGAGACCACCTAGGGATCCTATAACAATGCCAACCCTGCCTCAGCAGATCTGGGTGGAGGCTGAGGTGGTGCCTTTCTGAAGAGCTCCCAGAGGATACTGATGACAGGAGAGCGTACTCCTAGTGGTTTGGCCTCAGAGCCCAACTGCCTTGACCTTCTCTTTTACAGATGAGCTCATTGAAGCCATGGGAGGTGTGACTGGTGACGAATCACAGTACGTGGCAGAGCCTATGGGAACCATGCGTTGAGTCCTCCAGTTCAGAGTTCCCAGATCCCCCAGGATCTTCTGGGAGATTGTTGAAGGCCAAGGTACTTAAAAGGCATAGGGGAGAGGGAGTGAACAATGAGTTGCTGAAGCAAGAGTGTTTCTGGCACATCCTTGGAGAGTGTAAATGGATCTGCCAACATGTGATAAGCTCTTCACACATCTGCCTGCTCTGAGGGCATCATGAAAGCTGACACAAATCTCTGGTGGGTTGCCAAAGGCCTGCTTCCCAGACACAGTGATTGGCATTTAAAAAAACCACGAGACTCAAAGCACATGATGACACTTGGAAACAATCTGTCAATATATATAGAGTCACAAAAGTGACTCTTCAACCCTGTAATTTCATGTAGGGGAATGTCTAACATAGAAATACACCAAGTACACCAAGTAGAGGAGAAAGTAAAACAACCATGACATTGAATGGCTCCTAGGTAGCTATGACTGTAACATACAGCAGGTCCTTAAATAACATCGTTTGGTTCAATATCACTATCTTATAATGTTGATGAGATGCTATAGGAACTTAACTATTGTTTATATCATTTAGTCTATGGCAAGATTGGTTTTGTCAAATGCATTTCACTTAAAGCTGCAGAACTTATTGATAATGTTAAGTGAAGAATTACTATATATCTAATCCATACAATACTCCTAAATTGTATGCTTGAATAAAGATTCTCTTACATGAATTTTTAAAAGTTTAAGCATATAAGATAACTCAGTTTCAGAGTGTTAATTTGGCCAAAAGCCTTTCATCTAGTTAATGTTTGACCTGGGATTTGAATCCAGATCCATCTGTTCAAAAGGCCATGTTCTTTCTACTGGGACACAATGCCACCATATGCATGAGGTTCATTACAGAGTTATCATAAATATGGAAACACAAAAGAGGAATGAATAACTAGGATATATATATATATATATATATATATATATATATGCTCAATGGACAATTATACCATCATTAAAAAAGAAAAGCTGTTTCCATGGTGCTATAAAAGCTTCACGATTGTGATAAAACACTTAATGAAAAATTACGATAACAAATTTTATGTAATTTTAATTAGTTACGTGAAAGATGTATGCATATTAACAAAGATAAAATATAAGGCAGAATAATTGTGGTCGAGAAGAGATTAGGCTGAGGGGCCTGTGGTGGTTTTCAGGCCAGCCATCCCCTGGTAACCCAAATAAATAAATAAATCCCAATAGGTGATGCTTTTCCCTTCCATCCAGACTTTCTGTAATCCTAATAAAAGAGTAATATGCAAATTAACCATCACTCCATTACACCCATAAGCCACACACACCAGCCAATCAGGAGCAAGTATGCAAATTAACACAACCAAAATGGCTGCACCCACAGAGAGAGCAGGAGGGAGGCTTGGGTTCCCCCAGAGATGGAGGAAGCCAAGCTTTCCGCACACCCTGGCCAGCCCAGGCCTCCTCTCCAGGCTTCAAAGTTTCAATTATAGAAGATAAATAAATCCCAACAAAAATGGTGGCAGCCACGGAGCTGTAGAGAGCAGGAGGTTAGGGTTGCCCCTTGCGATTGAGGAAGCCAAGCTTCTGCAGCCCTGGTCTGCCTTGGCCTCCGCTTAAAGTTATAAAGTTTCAATTATAGAAGATAAGTAAACCCCAGATACCAGGTCCTCTGCTTGGGTCACCAGGGGCGTGGCCAGCCTGCAAACCACCACAGGCCCCTTGGCCATGCTGCCCCATGCCCCAAGGGAACCCTCACCCTGATCTGGGACACCCTTCAGGGGAAACCAGCCCTCATTCATGCACCAGGCCTCTATCCTATCTAATAAAAGAGTAATACGTACATTGACCATCACTCCAACACACAAGATGGCTGCCTCCATGTGGTCAAAGATCCTGACCCCATGTGGACACAAGATGGCCACCACAAGATGGCCTGAAGGAGAGGGCAGTTGGGAGGGACCAAGACTATAAGAGAGGGAAGTTGTGAGCAATCAGGCCAGCAGGAAAGGGTAGTTGGGAGGGACCTGGCCTGTAGGGCAGGGCAGTTAGGGGTGACCAGGCCTGCAGGGGAGGGAAGTTAGGGGCAAACAGAATGGCAGGGGAACAGTTAGGCATCAATCAGGCTAGCAGGGAAGTGGTAAGGGGGTGATCAGGCAAGCAGGCAGAAGTGATCAGGGCCAATCAGTAGGCAGGCAGGCAAGCAGTTGGGAGCCAGGAGTCCTGGATTGTGAGAGAAATGTCTGACTGCCTGTTTAATAATATGCAAATTAACCATCTTACCTGGTTCGGGCCTAAATGGACAGTTGAACATCCCTCGAGGGACCCCAGATTGGAGAGGGTGCAGGCTGGACTGAGGGATACCCCCGCTTGCATGAATTTCATGCACTGGGCCTCTAGTATTGTTATAAAAAATGTCTGGGGAAGTCTGAAGTTACAGAGTGCATGTGTTGATGGGAAGTGCACTGAGCTAAAAATATGTATGTTCCTAAAGGGCAATTCCAATACTGTTTTGAAACCTCTACCCATTTTCCATATTCCTGGGGCCCTGCACATGCTTCATGGTCCTGTGGCTCTGTGTGCTCTCCATTTTCCTTTGGTGCTGCTCTATTTTAGTTACAGTCGTGAAAACTTCCTCAATGTGTGATTAGTTAAGACTTTCTCACCTCCGGCATCTTCCTCCCTCCACAGAACTGGCCCCTTACTCCAAGTAGCAGCACAGTCATTAGAAAGAACTGCCTTCTGGCACTGCCAATAGCACATTTACCCAGAAGGCAGGAAAGGACAAAGAGAGCAGCTAAGCCTCACTGAGCACAACATGCCAGATGCTAGGAGTGGCAGGACTAGGGTCCTAGACCATGGCTCATGGAGCCAGTTCCTGAAGGCTCCATGGAAAGCACAAGTCCATCTCATTCAGGGATCAAACAGCTAGACAGAAGGCAGTGGCCAAGGCTATTCTCACTGTACACCTTCCTAGATACAATTTGCATAGGTTTGTTGAAGTCCAAGCTTCACTTTGGGCTCAGGGTATACCACAACTGCAGCTAGTGAGGCCTTGCTTCTCAGGAGCCGGGGAAAACCACAGCCACGGATGAGCCTAACACAGTTTCTCTTGGGAGGCTGCTGAACCCGGTGGCTTTCTTAGGACAGAGCATTTCTATGCACCTCCGCATAATCCCGAGGGTCTTCCTGTAGACAGGGGGACCCTTAGGAAACTAAGCCTGCTGTCTGTCTTAATTTCTAATATAACTTGCCAAGCTTGATATGGACATATCTGAATCTTGCTTCAATTTACTGGCAACTGGACACAGCTGCCCAGTGGGGCTGGAATACCTGGGAAGTTTACCCAGAATCTGAGACCAGCTGTTTTATATTCTTACTACAGGCCTGGTGCACAGGATTCATGCACTGTTGGGGTGTGTGGCCTGTGGGGATCGGCCCACTGAGGGAGCCCTGCTCATTCCAGTTAGCAGAGCAGCTGTGGACACCCCCTCTGAGCAGCTGCATCTTCTGTGGAGCTGGAGCACTCCTCTCTCCAGGGGACCTGGTCAATTGTCCCCGCAGGCCCAGGGACAATAGCACTGAGAGGCAGTGGAGTAGGACTCAGTCCCGAGGCGGCCATGAACCCGCCTCCCAGACGCTGAGGTCAGCTCTGCAAGCCCAGCGGTGGTGGTACTGTGCAGCCTGCAGGTGTCTGGAGGAGGCAGCAGGGAGCAAAGAGGAGCTTGGGGCCAGGAGGCAACCCCAGCCTGGGGTTCGCATAGGAAGCAGCTGCTCATCCCAGTCAGCCAAGAGGTGCTCCCACTGTGGGAATACACTGACCACCTGGGGGCATCTCCTGCATTGAGGGTCTGCCCCCTGGTGATTAGTGCACATCATAGGGACTGGTCGACCAGTCGTTCTGGTCGTTTTGCCATTCGGTCACTGGGTTATTATATAGTACTGGTCCATAATACTGAGGTCCCAGCAGGCATTGCAACAATTTGTTAAGAATGTAACTATTGTAAAAAAGATCTAAAATTGAAACCTGCTCCGAGTATAGAAAAAACAAACAAACAAAACAAGAAAGTGCAGTAAAAAGAGTTTCTATAGCACAAAGCAATAAATGAATATAGAGCTTCACCTGCCCCATAGCAGTGTTCTGAAAACAGGCTGGGAAGGTTGGTAGACTTCATCTTGAATGCTATTCCCATTCCATCTGACGGGAAATGACCACCAAGCATGCCATGGGAGAGATTCTGAGGCCATGTCAGAGGTCAGTGAAAGGATGTGCCCTGATTGATTATTGATCTAACATGGGATTGATATTAGGGAGGCATGGAACATATACGTGCTCCACATTGATCTCCAATTGTTAGTAAATAAGCAAATTGAGACTCAAACTTTAATACAAGGAAGAAAATATGACCATCACTTCTAACTTTGGGTTCATAGATTTCCATCCAAATTTGGACATACTGTTCTGCACCTCTCCCTTAGATCCACTCCTACCAAACAGAGATACAGCATTTTGAGCATAGTTCTGTGACCAGTGGAAGGCATGCAAACCCCTCTGCTTGCTATTGACAAATCTGCTGAGAAGGAAAAGGAGAGCAGATGTTCAAATTTTGCTAACCAGCTATTTAGAGAGACCCAGGTCACACTTATACCCTAAAATTCTGTCTTCCATCTAGGAAGAGCAATCAATCGATGCACCCCAAAACAGAATTATTGGGAAGTAAAGTATGGCCTGTGTGCCTGGGGATCAGAGGACTAGGAAATGGAGAAGTTAAGTAGATTGCATTGAAATGGGAAAATCTTCAACATAGTGAACATTCAAATTTTGCAATGTGGCCAAAATCATGCACAAGATATAAATGCACAAGGACTAGGAAAAAAAATAAACCTATGAATGCTGTTGAAGTATGAGGGAGTGAGATAGGGCTTACTTCCCACTCCCCATCTTCCTGGCAAAGAGTAATGTTATTATGACATCACTAACATTCACAAAGATAAGTTATTTTTTTTTAAAATCAAGCAATCATAAGGAAGTAGATATTTGAATATCTATTATACCTGTTGCCTTAATTTTGATTTCAGTTTGAAATTGAGTGTTTTTCATTAAGCAAATATATATTGAGTAGGAGCTTTATGCTAGGTCCCCTTTTAGGTACTTGGGAAAAAATCATAAGATTATATCCTAAGTCCTTTAATAATCTGTAATAGTCTACCTGAGATTCCAGTGACCACTGAGCTTACATTTAATTCACAGAACCCAACCACACCTATAATAATGGCTATCATCAACAAATCAACAAATGACTGGTACAGTCACTGTGGGAAACAGTATGGAGTTTCCTCAAAAAAATTAAAAATAGAACTCCCATTTGACCCAGTAATCCCACTTCTAGCAATATATCCCAAGAAAGGATATATGCACCCCTATGTTCATAGCAGCACAATTTACCATAGTGAAGATTTGGAAATAGTCTAAATGCCTATCAGCAGATGCCTGGATCAGAAAACTATGGTACATCTACACAATGGAATACTATACAACTGTAAAAAAAAAGAAGGAATTCTTACCATTTGCAACAGCATGGATAGAACTGGAGAGAATTATGCTAAGTGAAATAAGCCAGTCAGAGAAAGATAAATATCACATGATTTCGTTCATTTGTGGAATATAATGAACATTATAAATTGGTGAACAAAAATAGATACAGAGACAAAGAAGCATTGGACAAACTGTCAAACTTCAATGGGAAGGCAGGGGAGGGCTTGAGAGTGGGGTTATGAGATCAATCAAATGACTTGTATGCATGCATATAAGTATAACATATGGACACAGACACTAGCGGGGTGAGGACACGTGCTGGAGGTGGCTGGGGGGAGGTCAATGGGGGGAAAAGGAGACATATGTAATACTATATATGTAATACTTTAAACAATAAAATCAAACTTAAAAAAATAAACTGAGCTCCTGTTTCCCAGACACGGGGTTCTCCAATGATGAGTAATATAGATGTGGATCCTGCTTTCATGGCATCTACCACACAGGGAGACACACTCATAAATAAATACCAGAGTGGGCAAAAAGTGGGTTATTGATAATAATAAATAAGTCAATAATTAATAAATGAATAAACTCCATGTTTCACATACTCACATCTGTAAGCCTCCTTTTGTCCACCCTGTATATAATAATTAGTAATTGTGATGCATATTATTCAGGAAATGAAAGCAGTGATAGAGAATAGTGGTGAGTGGCTGAGTCTTCTTTGTGACTGTTGGGGAGGGCCTTTCTGAGGAGGTAGCATGCCTGTTGGCACCTACAGTATGAGAATAAGGTGGCTATGGAAAATGAGGGGGGAGAGCTTTCAGGTACCTAAGAACTCCATGTGCAAAGAGCCTGAGGTAGGAGGGACCTGAGCACATGGAAGTATATAAAAGAAGGTCACTGAGACTAGAGAGACTAGAGAGAAAATGAGAATGCAAGATGCAAGGACTTTTGGACCTAAGTTAGCAGTTTTTATTTTATGTGAAATGCAATCTCTCCATAAGTTAGGTAATAAAACTTTAGGAAACATTAAACAGAAGTTAAATAAATAAAGAGAGAGACTTAATTGTGTAAAGATGTCAGTTACCCCCCACATTGTTCTATGCATTCACTGCAATTCTAATCAAAAGTACAACAGGGGTTTGCATTAAATGTGATAAGTGGATTCTAAAATGAAAGAGCCATGGGCAAGAATAGCCAAGATGTTCCTGAAGAAGGATGAGGAAGAGGGGTCTGCTCTGTTAGAGATCAGGAGTAAGGGGGAGCTATAACTGTGATGACTGTATGTGGTTGTAATGCATAGTAGCCAGTGGGATAGAGAGTACATAAATGAATGAATGCATATGAGGAATTTGAGTACAGGTCAGATATGGCTGGCAGATCAAGAAAAAAGAGGGACTATTCTTAAAAGGGCCTGAGAAAAGTACGTATCCACATAGGAAAAAAAATGAATGTTGTACCCCATTCTTACTCCTTTCACATCAATTAAAAGCAGATAGGTCAAGGACTTAAATTTAGCGAGCAAAACCATACATTTTTTAATAGAACTCTATGAAAACATCTTTCTTACTTTGGATTGGCAACAGCTTCTTAAGGATACAATGTGCTCACTATATAAGCAAAGACTGGTAAAATTTACTATATTAAAACTGAGGTTTTTTTGTCATCAAATAGTGTCTTAAAGAAAGTAAAAATGGCAAGTTACATATGTGACTGACAAAAGAGTATCCAAAATACATAAAGAATGACTAATATCAATAAGAAAAGGACAAATAATCCTGTAGAAAAATGGGCAAAGACATGAATGGACATCTCACAGAAAAGGAAATATAAATGAGGAACAAATATACTACAATATATTTAGCCTTGCTAATGGCTGAGCTAATACAGAGCAAGACAACAAGGTAATGCTATTTTATACGGATTTACCTAGCCAAATGAAGAATGCTGCCCATTCCAAATACTGGAGAGAATTTGGAATCATAGAAGCTCTTATACTTTCTGGCATGAGCGTAAATTGGTGAGGATAGTTTGGAAAATACCTTGGCTCTTTTTTTTTTCTTTTTGTAAAGTTGAACATTCATTGACCATATACCCAGTTTCTTGATATAAACTCAAGAAAAAATTTTGCACATATGCAATAGAAGATACGTACAAAGGTGCTTATATCATCACTGTGGATACAGGCAGCATACTGGAAGCAACCCCAAACACCTATCAAAGAATAGTGGATAAGTGTGTTCTAATGTCTTCACAGGATGGAATACTATACAGCAGTCAAGATGAATGCATTACAGCTGCACTCATGGATAGGAATGACTGTTAGCACAAAATATGGAATTAAAATGTGCCAAAAGATGATATACAACTCAAAATCCTCTATTAAAGTTAAAAGACTGTAAAACAAAATAGTTTGCCCTTAAGGAATGCAAACAGGGAGTAAAACTACATAAAAAGGAATTGTATACATGATTCAGGGTATCAGGAGGAATCAGGAGGGTGGGATGGGAGGAGCTCATAAACAGATACAAGATATTGCAAAAAGTGCTGGTTGTCCCCGTGGTTGGTGTGTTGTTACAAAAATGAAATAAGTACATACAAAAGAAGGCCACAGACAAACCAATGAGGAGAGTGTTTCATGAAAGTGGGAGTAAGATTAATTCCATTTTGGGCACCTGAGCGGTAGGTCAGAGCAGGAAGGAGCTTTTGAATCTACCTGCTCCAGTTCTTTCAGGTCACAGGTGTAGAAAACAAGGCCCAGTTAGGGACAGGGACTCACTATGGCAAACTAAATGTCAATAATAAATTTCCTCCTTGCGCACTTCATGATTTGATTCGTAATGACATATGTGCACTAAAAATATGCATGAAATAAAAGGGGGACCAGGAAAGCAATGATGATTTTTATGACATATATTTTGAAGGGCTTTGAAGGATACCTGGTATGTATGTATGTATGTATGTATGTGCATGCATGTACATTTAGATATATATGCATGCCTTGAGTCCATAATTATGTAGGCCAACACCATGCACTTGTGTAAATTTTAGGTAATCAAAATAAAGGTCCGTTGACTCAGCGGGAGAGAAGGGAACGCTATCTGCCATATCCTGAGTCTGATGAAACCATAATCTCTGAAACATAAATTTGAATTCCAGTCTCCAGGGACATCCCAGGAAAGGCTCCCAAAGCCCCATGGTGGATGAACATTCGCAATCACCCTTCATTTCGGTTCCAAACACAGAGCTGTTTTGACCAAAACACATAGAGAAGGGCCGGCCGGCTAAATGCGGCAGATCTGTGCTGCCTTGCCCAGTCCTGGAGGAATTCCAACAGGAGTTTGTTACTCAGGTAAAACATCTGAGATGAAAGGAAAACAACTTATGATGTTTAAAGAGACCCTTGGCAGCTTACATACCGCCTCAGGGCAGAGCTTACTGAAAGGACCACACACAGCCAGGGAGAGGGTTCCGCTCAGATGTATGGGCTGTTTCTCTACAAAGCCTGCTGGGTGCAGAGTGCCCCAAACATAGTTTCCCTGCCATGCAAAGAATATGAGGAGAACCCAGGCTGTGCCACATGCAGAACTACCTTTTCACTTCTTTCCCTCCACTCTCCCAGGAAAACGGTACATGCTCAGGAGTAAGTTCTGCCTGCAGATTATCATCATCACCATCATCATCATCATCATCATCATCATCATCATCATCATCATATTATTGTTATTTTTGTTAATCCTCACTGAGGATATTTTACATTTATATTTTTTTAGAGTGGGAGGAAGGGAGGGAGGAGGGGAGAAAGCAACATCAAGGGAGAGAGACATTGCTTGGTTGTGTCCCGCAAGTACCCTACCGGGCCAGGGATTGAACCTGCAACCCAGGTACGTGCCCTTGACCAGAAATCAAACCTAAAACCTTCAGTGTATGGGCTGACACTCCAACCATTGAGAAATACCGTACTGGCTAGGGCAACCTGCAGATGTTTTTTAATGCAAATTTTTCCTTTAGCCAAAGTTCTAACGAATAATTATGATAGAAGTTCATGAGAAACAGCTGGGAGCCTACTGAAGTAACAGGGAGTTTCTCCTGTGACATTTGAATCTATGTTATGGATGTGAGGTGGCCTGGTTCCTCCAGACTAGGAGGAAACAGACATAATACGGTGTCTATGATACCCCCTATCCTTAACTCTCCAAAGAAAGAGAGCAATTCTGAAGATGCAATTGAGAATGTGGGTACAGCCCAATAGTGAAGGATTCGCCCAGGCAGGCCTCAGATCCATAAATCCACATGTGCATATACGTATCAGTGTACAACTACATAAACTCACAAACATGCACGTTTATGCACCACACACAGCAAGACAGACCCACTTATCCACATGCGCACCCTGCAGGAGTACTTTCCATGCAGCAACCTCTGCTGTTTTCCTGGAGTGGAACTGAATGATTAATGCTTCGTGCAAGGAATGTCTCCTTGCCAGGAGAACGTGATTTGCTGTTTTTCGGGTAACAAGCATTATGCATCTGTTGATTCCTACTGTCAAGTTACCTGGCTCCATCGCAAACATGTTGTAATAGCAAAAGGAAAAAAAAATAAAACCACCCAGAGGCAAACATATAGGCGTTCTTGATATTCCTCCAGTGGATGACAGACAGCTGTAATGGTCTCACTTACATAAATGCAACTTACTTCAGCACACAGCTCCCCGTCCTTACAGACGCCTAGTGCCAGAAATCATTCTTTTCAACCTCGGGCCGTTCCGATTGAAACACCTGTCAACCTGTCTGTCAGCCCAGTGGACCCGAGTCTGGCATCTACTCAGGGGTGCCTGCATTTTTCAGGCCTCTGGAAGAAAAACATCCTATGGAGATTGAGTGATGGGCTGAGGATTAGGAAAAACGGCTCCCAGACATCCCAGGGCCCTGACTCATAAGATTTACAGGAGGCCGCTGGGAAAAATCTATTACATTTTGTGTGTGCATATGTCTTTCTTAATCTCACAAATAAATGAGAGAACTGATTTCTACGATACAGGAGAAGGGAACAGATCTATAAGGTAAGGTCTGTGGTGAGCTCGGCATCAGCGTTACAAGGTGCCATTAGCAAAATGCAAAGGGAAACTGACAGAATGATACAGCCCTGTGTGTCTTCATTTACTCCACAAACTATTTGGTTGGCAAACTTGAGGAGAAATAGCCAACACCTCTTGAACTTGAACCTTAAAAAATCAGCAGCTAGCACCCACCTGTGCTTGAGTGAATTGGACTCTGGCAGAGTGAGAATGAAGACAGGGTCGACTGTTTAATTAGGGGGTATTTGGCGAGGATAATGTAGCAAAAGAGATTAAGTGAATTCATTTTATTTCCTCCCAAATCTGGATGTACGTTAAAATTACCCAAGGAGCTAGTAAAAACCCCACATGGATAGAACCCCTTCACCTCCAAGGATTCAGACTCATTTGGACTGCAATGTGGCCCAGGCATGCATCCATCATCCATTTATGTATCTATGTACCTATATATTTATCTACATTTTGGCGGCTCCCAAGTTATGATTCCAATCTTCAGCCAGGCTTTAGAACCACTAAATTGGTTAGAACACAACTTTCACCATTACTCCCTGTTAAACTGAAGCATGAATCCACATAGTCAGCCAAGGAATATTTACTGAGCACATGTGAGAGCTCCTCTCTTACATCCCCAGGATACACTACTAAAAAGCAAAGACAAATAGGGCCAGTATTAAGTTCAAGACCAAAGGCTTTCAGGCTGGGGAAACAGGGAAGAGCTAACATCACAGTTTACGTCTGAAGCTCATCTGCAGGTAGAATTCCCTTTTGCTCAGGAGAGCTCAGCCTTGTGTTCTATTCTGACCTTCAACTGATCGCATGAGGCCCACCCACATTAAGGAAGATGCTCTGCTTTACTTAAAGTGCACTTAAATGTCATCTCATCCAAAAACACCATCACAGAAACATTCAGAATAATGTTTAAACATTCAGAATAATGGCACCACTAACTCAACACACAGACTAATCTTCACGTGGCCCATGATGGGCAAAAAGAATGGGAAGAGGCTGGACCAGCGATTCTCAACCTATGGGTCGTGACCCCTTTGGGGGTCGAAGGACTCTTTCATAGGGGTCGCCTAAGACCATCGGAAAAGGCAGATATTTACATCACGATGCATAACAGTAGCAAAATTTCATGGTTGGGGGTCACCACCCCATGAGGAACTGTATGCAAGGGTTGCGGCCTTATGAAGGTTGAGAACCACTGGGCTGGATGATACTGAAGCACACCAACAATACCAGTGCAGAGTGTGAGGATGGTATGGAATGCCGGGTAACGAGGAAAGTGGGAAGGAAAAGCTTTTGCTCAGGAGAGCCCAGCCTTGTGTTCTATTCTGACCTTCAACTGATTGCATGAGGCTCACCCACATCAGAATAGGAAGGAGAGGCATCGAATGAGACGTACAAAGTAAAACCTCTTGTAGGCAGAAGGACTAACGTCCACCAAGTCCTATGAGTTGCTAAGACCTGGGTGAGCTCGAGAAAATGCTAGAAGGCTGCCTAGACTGCTACATAGGCCACAATGGGGGGAAGGGCAAGAGAGGACATTAGTGAGCGGGCAGGGCCCAGGTGCTACAGAGCCCTAGAGTCAAGATGAAGCCAAAGCAGGGAAGTGACCAGATTAGATTTATATGTAGGGTGCTGGGTCTGTCTCAAGGGGGAGAAGTAGACTAGGGGAAGCATCAGTGGGGAGTGGGCAATGAGGATCTCAAATGCTCTAGGTAACAGATGAGTGCTCAGATGCAGCCACGTGACCTAACTCATGTCTACTTTGGCAGAAGGAAATCGAACTTTCTAGAGCATTCCATGTTGTGGTGGCAGGTGGTGAGGGAAACAGAGAATTCCCACATTTCTGGCTTAAACAATTCAAAAAAAAATCAGAGCTTTTATCCTAGTTACCAGCCTGGCTCAAGTTATACCCAATAGCAGCCTGCATTATGCAAATTGTGTATCCTAATTAATGTAGATCCAGTTTGATTTATGCAAATTCTTCCTTTGGGCTGTATTAGTCATTTCCTGCCTGCACTACCTCCTCCCCATCAGGACCACTTCCCCCGTCCCCTCATCCCCACTGCTGCTCTGTGGACCAGAGCCATGAGCGTGTCTGGGGTCAGTGAGCTCTGAGTGGCCATAGTGGCTGAGTCCAAGGACAGGAGCAAGGTGTGTCTGAACATCCAACCTGAGCCAGCCCCCGCTATGGGCCTCTCGCTTTGAGAGCTTGCTCCTGAGCTCCTGCGTGCCACTGGCTCCTCTCTCCATCGGTGTGTGACTGCTCCAATCCCGGGTAGAATTCCTCTGTCTCAGCGCCCAGCCCTCCTGCGATGCGCTCCCAATACACTCGAACACCATCTGTGTGCTGCAAAAATATTGACAACCCTCCGACCCCATCGTACCTTTTAAAGGCACTCCCACACATGAATGTCGCCTTATTTTATTGAGGCAGCGGGTGTGTGTTATTCAACTTTGAACGCCAGTCTCCTAGAATAGCTCGCAAGATAAATGTCAATCAACTCTAGCATAATCAAGACACCCATTCCTGACTCATTAGGGCCCTCTCATTCCCTTTAAGCTTCTCAGATTTATACACTGTAATTAGAAACTTGGTGATTTTGACTGCTAAACAGAGAAGCTTAGAGGGATGCTTCACATGTCTGAATTTTAAATATTTTCACACTTCGTTAACCTCGTTGCTGGTGTAACAACTTCTGGCCCAATTCCCTCACACTGCGTGGTTTTTATTTTTGGATAGAGATGAGAACAATTAATTGAATTCAGACACATATTGATTACTGTTTTTCATGAACTCTGAACAGCTTGTCTGTGAGTGATTTTATTGAGGAGTTGTTAAACAACTGTTTGGCTGGGCTGTGTCCCTCACATCCTCATTCGGGCTGTAAGTGTCTGTCTGCAGGGTTGATGGCCTATTTTTGGTGACCTGTGGTGCTCACAAGAGCAGTCAGATCTGGAAAGGCCACACCCATCCTCTTCACATACTTGCCCCGACTGGGGAACACTGATGTCCACTCAAACTGAAGCAGAGCTCTAGCAGGGTCTGTGGGAATGGCCTGATTCCCATTCCTGGTGAAAATACTCACTCTTTGGACCCCATGTGATCAGGGACATCACTCAGATCATTCAATGGCCACATTATTCATCCAAGGACTGCACTGTTTTCAGCAAGCGGAACTTTCCAGATCCAGACGATGAAGTTTTAGCAGGTCTCTTGGACCAGTGCTTCTCACACTTCAATGTGCACATGAATCACCAGAAGATCTTGTTAAAACACAGACTCTGGTTCAGGGGGCCCGGGCTGGGGCCTGAAGTTCTGCATATCTGATGCCGATATGATCTGTGGACACGAGGCCTTTGATGTGACCTAACTCTGCACTGCCTGCCACTCTGTGATCAAGGAGAGCATTCTAGCTGGTTTTGCTTAGTAGATAGAGCATCAGCCTGTGGACTGAAGAGTCCTGGGTTCAATTCCGGTCAAGGGCACATGTCTGGGTTATGAGCTCAATTCCCCTGGTTAGAGGATGTGCAAGAGGCAGCCAACTGCTGATTCTCTCTCTTCATTGATGTTTCCATTTCTCTCTCCCTCTCCTTCCCTCTCTGAAATCAATAAAAATATATTTAAAAAAGAAGATCATTCTGTATCTCCTACTAAAGTACAGGTCCCTGGAGATCAGAGGCCATGGTCTACAGCAGGAAAGAGGCAGATATGACAAAGTTTCCACATCTCTACCTGAGCACAAGGTCTTCCAAGAAAAAGCCGAGCTCTCATTGCAATTTCACAGATGATGGAAATGTTCTCGCCTCCTGGCACATTTTTCAGATGTCCCCAAGATGCTGATGCACCCACAGCCAGTTAGCCACACGACGGGCCAGGTAACAGATATATTGCTTAAGAAAATAAATCTGATTCCTAGGGCTCTTTATTCCTCTCTGGATAAAGCACAACTCTACCTCTGCCCACCCTTGGTCTTATCACTGTCCTTCACGCTCACAAAGCTTCAGTCACTCTGACCTCCTATTTGTCAAACATGCCAAAGCCATTTCTACTTCAGGGCCTTTGCACTGGCTATTTTTCTTCAAGTGTCATCAACTCTTTGCTTTCAAAGACTGGCCACAGGCAAGGTTTCAACAGTAGAGCGACTCCAAAATTAGTTTTAAACCTTTGATTTTGTAGGTTTGACATCAATTTATTTTTCTCTTGATTCTTGCCCAGTTGGAGACTGGAACGGTCTGACACTTTAATATTACAACGAGAAGACTGAAGCCCAGAGACAGAATGAGACAGAATCAAGGCCACTCATTTGTTGGGATGAGGGGGCAAAGAACTGTCCAAGGATAGACCCAGAGGTGGAAATCTGGAGTCACAGAGAAGAAAATGTAATCTTAACATAATACATAGTGCTTGGGCTTACACTGATTAACAGTAGTTACAGTATTAGACTGTTACAACCCACCTACACCCCTCCCCTGTTTTTGGCTTTTGACTTTCCTGGGTTCAAGGTTGAACTTAAGAAGGGGTAGACAATCTTGAATTTCTTTCATTTGTGCTATCCTATTTTATTTTTTGTCATAAAATATACTTTTTGAGGCCAGAGAGGGTGGTTTTTAATTTATGGATTTCTCTCTACAATTACAACAAGAACCTAATTTTAAAAATCAAATTGGTTTCATCTAATTAAATTTGGAAATTACCTCATAAACATATACTCTGTTATAAATGCTTTGAAAAGCAAGGGAGCAGGATTGAGTTGAGCCCAGCATGGGGGAAGGGGCGGGGAAGTGGGGGAGCTCCCCATCTCTCTGCTCAGGAGGACACACTCTTTTATCACATGTCAAAACTTTCCAATAACTCCTGTGGTCTACAACAGGGCTTCTCAAACTCCAATGCCCACGCGAATCACAACAGGCACCTTGTTAGAATAGAAACTCTAACTCAGGAGCTCTGGTGAAGCTCAGATGATGTATTTCTAACCAGCCCCCAGGCATTGCTAATGCAACTGATATGACCCACAGACATATGCACTTGAATTAAGGATCCAGAATTTGCCATCACATAACCTTGGTCTTTTCATTTCACCCACTCTGAGTCTCCATTGTCTAATTTTTATGCAATGATAAGAGCTAACATTTATTAATGAGATTTCTAAATGCCAGAGTACTAAATGTATATTTATATATGCTTATAAATATAAATGAAAGGCTACAGGATAAACCCAAGGTTACATGGCAAGTAAGTGGCAGAGGATCAATCTTGGCCACAGTCGTAACTACAAATGAGCTCTATCAGCCCTATCAAAGTTTCGTTTGTTTGTTTTTGTTTTGCAGTGAACTTCTATACAGCTTGTTCTAATTCTGACAGTATTTAGGTAGCCACATTGTGTTGGCTTATGAGTCGTTCCTGCCTGGGGAGGATTTGCTCCCTCTCTGAGATAAGGTCCTGCTAATCCTGGGACAGCATCACTTGGATGACAATAAAGAATACCTTGTCCCCAGAGCAATGTTAAAGCTCCAGAATCATGTACCCCAGGGTAGGGAGTGACATTGGGATTCTTTTGGAAGCCCAGGGACTGATGTGGGTAGGTTGGGCATCATGTAAGTATTGTGGATAAATCATAACTACTGCTTGCCAGGCCTGTGTCCTCTTGGCTATGCCAGGACAGCCCAGCTCCCTGAGTCCTGAGATCTTTGCTGAAAAGACCGAGAATCCTTTCAATGCACAGCATGCCCATTCTCTTTGTCACCGGGACTATCGTGACAGCACAACAGTATGCCCTGGGTTTTCCTCCCACTGAGTCTGTGATTGTGTCTCACTCACCTTTATGCCCAGTGGAGCTCTGCACATAGCAGGTGTTCGCCGACCTCAGGCTGAAGTCAACAGAATGGAACCATGACAAGAGATACAGCCCAAGGGGCCGCCTTACCTCATACAGGGTGATGACCCCATTGGTCTCATTGGGAGGTTTCCACTGGATGTAGATCTTCTCTTCAAAGGGCCCTCCTTGGATGGACTCTAGAGGAACCGCACCTGGAACTGCAGAAGGGAAATGTTAGGAACTTGATGTCACCTTCTGTCTCATGTCCCCAGCCGCGCTGACCTGGAACAGGAATCGGCCAAGTTTTCCTGTAAAGAGTCAGATAATAATTATTTTAGGCTGTGTGAGCCATACGGTCCCTGTTGCAACTACTCAACTTTGCGTCTGTAGCACAGAAACAGCTTTAGACAATCGATAAATAAATGGGCATGACTTCCTTTCAATAAAACTTTTATTCCTACAAACAGGCAATGGGCTGGAGTGGACCCACAGGCCATAAGTTTGTTCGCCCCTCTCCTGGAAGCCCGATGGCTTTTCACCTGCAGACAGAACAGGTCTGTTCTTGAACTAAACCTGACCAGGGTTGGGGGGGGGTTCTGTAGGTTCCCCAGTCCTGCCAGCACGTGGGATTCTGGGGTAAGACTCTTGCCTTAGGACCAGTATTTGCAGAATGTAAAGTGAGCTTCACTTGCCAAACCCTGCCCAAATTTCTCCAGCTACAGGAAGTGCTTCCTGGGTTGAATCCATCAGGAGCTATGTGCCCTGAAGTCTCAATCCAATTAGAAGGAACTTGCCATGCTCCAGGGAGGCAGCTAGGTTGTCTCGCTGCTGAGCCTCCAATGCCTGGAACACGGTAGATGCTTAATAACCATTTGCTGGTTGGGTGAATAAGGAAATAAATGACCTATGCCAGCATTTTGCCCTAATGAGCAAAACCTTTCCTATGCTGTTTGGTACCCAGGTCTGTCTCCCAGCCAGCATCCTCCTGATGGACTCCACCATCCTGTGACAGCTTGGAAGATGCTGAACCATAAAATAAATAATTTCTTCTTTATAACCCCCAAGAGAATCGTGAATTCATGTAAAGCATTATGGGATCTATTTATATGTTGGCCTTATAAAAGAAGGTCCTTTTATGAAGCACTTAACGCTTTGATCAGAATTTTACATACATTATTTCATTGAAGCCTCAAACCAGTATGTATTATCTCTTTTTAGCAATATGTATTATCTCTTTTGCACCGAGAAGAGAACTGAGGCTATGAGAATTAAGTAACTTGCTCAAGGTCATATGGCCCTTAAATTATAAAGAGAGAGCTGAACACCTGCCGGTGAGTTTCAAAGCATATACTCTTAATCACCAGGCTCGCCTCTCTAGATAGAGCCTTGGCCATATGTTGCAATCAGTTCCCTATTGTTAAATTAAAATATATTTAGTTTTCCTCATTATGGACACGATACTCAGGATTTGTTGACTATTAAGAATATACAAAAACATTTAAAGAAGAAAAGAACAAAATCACTCCTTTTCCCCAGAACTGGATATACTTTTATGCCTTATGCATATACCTATTTATTTTTAAAAATTAAATTCCTACTGTGCATTTTGTGTTGTGTTCTTCTTTTATAGACAAACAAATCACACTTAGAAAAACCTTTACATGTTCTTTGGGGCCATGTGTTTTCATGGCTCCTAGAGAAGGACAGGCCCCATTCAGTCACCAATCCTTTATTACAGGGCATTACATTTGGCTTTAAATTATTTATGATTACAAGTAACATGGTGACGAACATTCTTATAAGTATTTGCATGAAACTCTGCCGATGTCCCTAGGACACATTTTTGGAAATCAATTTAGTGAGCCAACGTAGATGAACTATTTTATTTTAAAGGCTTTTGATACATATTAGCATATTACCTTCCAGAAAGTTGGTACAATTCTGGGATGCCCAACAGAAAAATATGCTGATTGTCAACCTCTGCCACCACTATTTTTTAAAAAAATAAGTGTCTGTGTGTGTATCCTTTTTTAGAATCCTGGAGAGAGTGGATTTGTTTTTCAGTTTAATTGGCCATTTGCATCGATTCTTTCATGAACATCCTATCCTCTCTATACCCTGTGTTCATTTCCCTGTATGGCTCTTCATTTTTGTTCATCATTGTTTTATGAGCTGGTAATTATAATCTGTTTTTAAGAACATAAGCTGTTTTGCATAAGTTACAAATATTTTTGTCAGTTTCTCATTTGCTTTTTAAATCTTTTAGGTATGTAGAAGCTTCGGAGTAGTCAGATCTCTTATTGCTTTTCCTTAACTGTTTATCCTTTCCACAAATATTTATTGACTATTTAATATGATCAAGGGAATGGCAGTGGTTCACCAGGGATGCACCAATGACTAAGAAAAATAGAGTCAAATCCTTGCTAAAGCTTGTGTTCTAGAAAGGGATACAGACATTAAATAAATAATTACACTCACAATTAAATTCTTAAAGTTGTTATCAGGACTTGGAGGTAAAGTGCAGGTGTCAGGGGAATTATAACAAGCAGAGAAAAACCAGTCTGGCAAATCAGGATAATATGTGAAAATAAATTCAAGTCAATGGGTAAGGAGAAGTTACTAGGGCAAAGGTGGGGAGGGTGGGTATTGAGTGGAGTGTATACCTTTGGGAGGGCAAGAGCAGGAGGAGAAAAACCATCTGGGGTGGGGGGTATGGTAGCTTGGGCCAGGATGATGGTATGCAGAAGACATGTAGAAGATTTGGGAAGACCAGGATCTTCTGCTTTATACAACTGGAGTGGATCAGAGTTTTGTTCATAGAGTAGCAGCTTAGAGAAGAGGTAGTTTGGGAAAGGAAGCTTTGGCCATACTTTATTGGAGGTGTGGATGTGTCCTTGTGGCAATTTTGAGTTGTGGTGTTGGATATATAAGGCTGGGACCAACGTTTAGAAATTAAAATCATGGGCAGAGAGTAGATATAGTAGTAAGAATGTAGAGGGCAACAACAGCAACAAAAAGTAGGTCTAGGACTAAGCCCAGAGGAACTCCAATATTAACAAATGGGAGGAAAACAAAGTCACTGAAGAACAGGCTGTGTTCAGAGAGGCAAGGGAAAATCAGAAAGGTGAGTTGTCATCACAGCAGCCAAGGGAGGACCCAGAAGGGTTGGTTAAGAGTGACAGGTGAGGCCTAGCCAGTTTGGATTGATGGATAGGTTGTCAGCCCGCAGAATGAAGGGTCCTGGGTTCAATTCCAGTTAGGGATATGTACCTAGATTGCAGGTTGCAGGCTAGATCCCCATGCAGGGAGGCCACCTATTTCTCTCTGTCTCTCTGCCTCTCACCTTCCACTCTTTCTAAAAATCAATGGAAAAAAAATAGCCTTGAGTAAGGATTAAGAAACAAAAAAAGAGTGAGAGCCTCTGGGACAGCTTCAAGCATACCCACATCAGAATTGTGGGGGTGCCAGAAGAAGAGAGAGAGCAAGATACTGAAAACCTCCTTAAAGAAATAATGACTGAAAACTACCCACATCTGGTAAAAGAAATAGACTTACAAGTCCAGGAAGCACACAGAACCCCATATAAAAGGAATCCAAAGAGGACTACACCAAGACACATCATAATTAAAATACCAAGAGCAAAAGACAAAGAGAGAATGCCGAGACCAGCTTGGCTCAGTGGATAGAGCGTCGGCTTGTGGACTGAAAGGTCCTGGGTTCGATTCCGGTTGGGGGCATGTACCTTGGTTGCGGGAACATCTCCAGTGTGGGGCATGCAGGAGGTGGCTGATCGATGTCTCTCTCTCATCGATTTTTCTGACTTTCTATCTCTCTCCCTTCCTGTCTGTAAAAAATCAATAAAATATATTTAAAAAAAGACAAAGAGAGAATATTAAAAGCAGCAAGAGAAAAACAGTTCATTACCAACAAGGGAGCACCCATACGACTGTCAGCTGATTTCTCAACAGAAACAATGTGGGCCAGACGGGAGTGGCAAGAAATATTCAACGTGATGAATAGCAAGAACCTACAACCAAGAATACTCTATCCAGCAAAGCTATCATTCAGAATTGAAGGGCAGATAAAGGCTTCACAGATAAGAAAAAGCTAAAGGAGTTCATCAACTCCAAAGCAGTATTATATGAAATGCTGAAAGGTACTCTTTTAGAAGAGGAAGAAGAAAAAGGTAAAAGATAAAAAATTATGAACAACAAATACATATCTATCAACAAGTGAATTTAAAAATTAAGTAAATTAAAAATTTGATCAACAGAATAAACTAGTGAATATAATAGAATCAGGAGCACAGAAAGGGAGTGGACTGATAATTCTCAGGGGGAAAGGGGTGAGGGTGTACAGGAAGA
This sequence comes from Lasiurus cinereus, assembly GCA_011751065.1. NCBI lineage: Eukaryota > Metazoa > Chordata > Mammalia > Chiroptera > Vespertilionidae > Lasiurus > Lasiurus cinereus. The sequence goes on along the minus strand of JAAGEH010000480.1, from coordinate 42,814,533 downwards.
GACTGGACAAAAATCATACACCTATGGATGTGGTCAAAGGGAGGGAGGTAAGGGGAGGGGGAGTGGTGGAAGCCGGGTGGAGGGGAGCTATGGAGGGGAAAAAAGAGAAACAATGTAATAATCCGAATAATAAAGATTTAATAAAAGAAAAAAAATTCAATGGAAAAATATCTTTGGGCAGGGATTTTTTTTTAAAAAAAGAAGACGATGATGAAGAAGAGGGGTCTATCTCAAAGAGTTTGTGACTGTGAATATCAAGATGTATCACAAGGAAGGCCTCTTGGTCTCCACCCACTCCTTCATTCCACGTTAAAGCAAATTCTCTTTCTCATCCCAGATCAGATCAATAGTCATCTGTATCTTCTCCTGTTTATTTTATGATTTCTATCTTTTTTCTTTGTTAATCTAACACTGCAATCTATCTGGAATCTGTTGACCCTGAATAGACGGGGGCCAGATATTTCTCCAGGAAAATTGATTTACTTGGAAACAATGAAGAATTGATATTCAGGACATATGGTCTAATGGTGAACCACATGAAAGTCCTGAGAAACAGAGGAGTTGGAAGAACCATTATAAACAAAGAATTCTCCCTGTTGGGATCCACCATTGATGTAGCATGTGAGCTCCCCCAACAGACCCTCCCAACTCCCAAAAAGAGTTTTTGTCTACTAATCATTATAGTTTCTTTATTATGGTTTGACATTCTTTGCATATTCTTGACTGATCCTTTCATTGGCTATCCTATATAATAAAGAGGTAATGAGAAAATTGCAGCAGGGGAGGGCAGTTAGGGGTGACCAGACTGGTAGGGGAGGGCAGTTGGAGATGACCAGGTCAGCAGGGGAGGGCAGTTAGAGGCAATCAAGCTGACAGGGGAGCAGTTAGGCACCGATCAGGCTAGCAGGGGAGTGGTTAGGGAATGATCAGGCTGGCAGGCAGGTAAGCGGTTGGGAACCAGCAGTCCCAGATTGTGAGAGGGATGGGATTGGGCCTAAACTGACAGTTGGACATCCCCTGAGGGGTCCCAGATTAGAGAGGGTACAAGATGGGCTGAGGGACACCCAGCCCAGTGCATGAATTTCATGCACCAGGCCTCTAGTATGTGCTGTAAAAATTTTTGTGTCTTCCCTTTCTCATTATGTTATCTTTGGATAAAGATAAACTCTTCAAAGTTTTACTTTTATTATATGAGAAAAAGGAAGAGAAAGATAGATTTTGTAATTAGATTGTGGTAATTATTTCACAGTGTGTATGTATATTAAATCATCATGTTGTACATATTGAATATATACAATTTTATGTATCAACTATACCTAAAAATAAACTGGGGTGGGGAGACAGACTTAGTTGTACATGCTGTTGGTAGCCCACCCACATGTTAACTATGCTTATTATGAAACCCTGGTTATCTTCCTGAAGGCTGTGGAAGAAAACTTGGTCTCCATATAGGGCAAGCAAGAAGTACTAGAGGATTAATGCCCCCAAAACATCCTTCAACCAATTAAAGACAGTTGATAATTAAATATCCCATGTTCTAACAACTCCATTGGGTCAATTCTGAGATATGTCCTATTAATATTTCCTAAACTACTCAATACTGAAACCCCAGTGCTGCTTATTATTATTATTTCAGTTGTTTACAACCCACTATGGAATGATATTATTATAAAACAATACACATACAATAGGAAAGTAAAATTAAGTAGTAAAAATGAAATTAAAAACATACAAAATACAAGCTCCTTCTTTTTAAAAACTTAACTTTTATTTATGCAATTGTCTTCTCATGAACCAATAAGAGTTCACCAGTCAGTGCTAGTCCCTGGATCACACTTAGAATGTCATTGTTCTAAACCCCAGTTATTCACCCAGTTATTTTCCTGTCTAGAGGCCCGGTGGATGAAATTTGTGAACTCGGGGGGTTCCTCAGCCCGACCTGTGCCCTCTTGCAGTCCAGGACCCCTTAGGGGATGTTTGACTGATTGCTTCATGGGAGCAGGCCTAAGCCGTCAGTTGGGCATCCTTAGTGCTGCCGTGGAGGTGGGAGGCTCCCACCCCTGCCACTGTGCTTGCCAACCACGAGCCTGGCTTCTTTCTGAGGAATGCTCCCCTGCATTGAGCATCTGCCCCTTGCTGGTCAAATTACATCATAGCAACTGGTCATTCTGCTGTTTGCTTTATTTGCATATTAGCCTTTTATTATATAGGATAAGACACTTTGTATTGGCTTACTTCTCTTGTCTGATTCCTTTCTTTCTTACCAGTGTGCCCTAAACCAGCTCTTAAAGTACAGTGATACCTCGAGATACGAGTGCCCTAACATACGAGATTTTTGAGATATGAGCTGTTGAGCGAGCGATTTTTGCTTTGAAATACGTACAACATTTGAGATAGGAGTAATCGCACGGATCGGCCGACTGCACATGCCCACCAGTTTACCACAACTCGAGCGTCTCATAGTTTTCCACACCTCAAGATTACGGAACAAATTAAACTCATATCTCGAGGTACCACTGTTCTTGCATTTGAATCCATATGTCACTGCCAGATAAACCCAAACAAAAACTATAAACCTAAACAAAAATCTTACATAAAAATATTTCCTCTATGCTGAGATCACAAGAATGTTTTCTTAAATTTTCTTGAGTGTTAAAGTTATACACTTTATAAAATGTCTCCAAACCCACCTGCAATGGTGTTTTCATGTATGATGTGAGGTAGGGATCCAATTTAAATTCTTCCTCTCTATCCTAGGGTCACTTAATGGAAAAAAAAATTATTTACCCAAGTGGCCAGCCATGCTACCTTTACCTTTCCTCACATTCTCATATATGCATGGGTACATTTCTAGGCTCCTTCTATTTTGTTTAATTGTTCTGGAATTTGCTAACTATCCTTGTGTTGAAACCATATCTTCTTATTATGAAATGTTTGTTAAATCTTAATATCTGGTAGAGCAAGACCTGTAATTTTGTACTTCTTGTTCAGGACTATATTACTTATTCTTGCCTTTTCTTCTTGCATACGCATTTTAAAATGAGCTTGTAAATTATCAAAAAGTATCTGATTTCTGTATTGAAATAACATAAATTATACATCAATTTGAGAGATAATTTATTTCCTTATATGTCTTTGTAATATCGGGTTTTCCTGCCCATAAACATGCGATACCTCTTATTTAATGTCTTTAATGTCTTTCAGTGTTTTATGCACTTATATATACTATGCATACTAAAAGCTTTCATTAGGTTTATTTCTAAATACCATATATTTTATTGCTATTGTAAATAGCATCTTTAAAAATACCACATACTTGTTAGTTAAATGGAAATGCAGGTGACTTTTTAAATGGTGACTTCTTTGTCAAACATGTTTTAGTCTCTTGTTAATTGTAATAATTTGTGTGCAAATTTCTTTGGGTTATCTAGGTAAATAATCAGGGCACCTGTGATTAATAATAGTTTCATTCTTTTCCAATCTTTTAATTGTTGTTTAATTTCCTCGTCTCCAACCAGAGCCACCAATACAATATTTAGTGGTAATAATATGCATGTTTTCCAATGTTTAAGAAAATGGTTTTGTTATTTCATCTTCAAATATGGTGTTTGTAGGTTTCTTATAGTTATTACCCTTTATCACAGTGGTTCTCAACCTTTCTAATGCCACGACCCTTTAAGACAGCTCCTCATGTGGTGGTGACCCCCAACCATAAAATTATTTCTGTTGCTACTTCATAACTGCAATTTTGCTACTGTTATGAACTGTAATGTAAATATCTGATATGCAGGATGTATTTTCATTGTTACAAATTGAACATAATTAAAGCATAGTGATTAATCACAAAAACAATATGTAATTATATATTGTGAAATATTTATTTCTAATTACAAATAAATGAAATTTGTCTTGAATCATGGTGTAGCATGGATAACAGTCTTAATATGACAACAGTAAACTACATTGCTACATTTTGCTACACCGAGGAGCAGTGTGTTGGTTCCTAAGACCATGGGAAATAGGTGTTTTCCAATAGTCTTAGGCGACCCCTGTGAAAGGGTCATTCAACCCCCGAAGGGGTCATGACCCACAGGTTGAGAACCACTGCTTTATCATCTTTAACTGATGCTTTCTCTGTATCTATTTCAGTAATTATACACTTTTACCCCTCTCTTAAGTTTGTTAATGTAGTGAATTACATTAATGACTAATTGGACTAATTAATGTTGAACCAATATTGATTTCCTGAAATAAACCAATCTTTTCCTAGAGCCAGATTGGTTGCTAATGTTTTGTTGGGGCATTTTCAACTCATGGCTCCTTTTTTTTTTTATAATAAACTTATCTGGGCTAGATATGAAGGTTACACTGGTGTTTCCCTAGGGGTGATGATAGGATTTGCCTCATGGTATAACATGATCATTTGAGCTGCTGTGCTACGAAGAATACAAGGGCCTGGGCCTGAAGTAAAAGACCATTTAGGAGACCATGACAACAATCCAGGTCGGAAATAACAGTGGCTGGAACCAAAGAGCTAGCCATACAGGCTATAAGAAATGGTCAATGTCTTGTTTTACTGAAGGCTGAGTGATTCAGGAGAAAGTACTGGTGGGTGGGGTGTGAGGAATGATCTGGGCTGCTACCTTTCACACAGCAAGAGGCGCCAATCAGAGTGAATACAGGGTAAAGAGTATTTGGAGTTGTGAGAGCCAGGGCCATGGATGTGATAGAAACGAGGAATCAAGGTTTCTGACTCAAGCCACTAATAAAATGGAGTGGCCATTCACGAAAACAGAGAAGACTAGGGGAGGAGTGAGTTTGGTGGTGGCTGAGGGATGATTGGGAGGTTAGCCGTGGACAGGTCTAATTTCAGAGTACTATTAGCAGCCCAGGTGGTTAGGTTGAACAGGCAGTTAAATAAAGGATTCTCAGAGAGCAGGGGAGAGGTCTAGCCTGGAAATAACAACGCAGGCAATATTTAGCATGTAGGTGGATTTTAAAGCCCAGAGACTGGAGGAAATAATTAGGAGGAAGGAGTGTGGATCGATGCTTAGCAGACTATGCCTGCAGCCAAAGGCAACCTGCTAGCTGTTCAGTAAATAAAATTTTATTGGAACGCTGCTGCACCCATTCATTTCTATGGTCAGAGTGAGATACTTGAAATCGAGATTACGGATGTATTATAAATTATTTTAAAATGGTTCTTTGCCCATGATGAACAGAAATTCTGTAATGATCCCTGGTTTGGTTTTCCCTAGTTACATATCTGTGATTAAAAAGCTGTCTTGCCATTGTCTCGATATTGACCACACACCATTTAACACAGGGAGTGCATTAAGTGCTTTCCATATAGACTTTCATGCAGTACACCTTCAAGTGGCTGGTGGTATTGTCACCCACAAGTCACAGATGGGGGCACTCAAGTGTGTGGCTGCAACCAGTTTAACCAAGGATGCACAACCAAGTAGTGAACAGAACCTGGATAGAGAGCAGATCCTTCTGTCACCGGAGAATTTTCTGAATCACCCCTCTCTTCCATCGCCTGGTAGACCTGTGGGTTCAGGAAGGCTGAGAGGCAGTCACACCACATGTGAGTGGCAAAGCCATGAAGTCCCAGCCCTGGGCCCAGGCTTCTTTGCTGCACCACGCCCCCTGTAGGTCAGATGTCCTCTACAATGAAGCAGTTTCATTCACTTTTGCTTCAACTGGATCTTCTTCTTCCTCTCTCTCTCTCATTGTAAGAAAATAAAAATTAAAAAAGACTTTTTTGGGGGTAAATTCCTTCTTTGCTTTATCTTCTAATTCTCTGTTGTATCCCTTTTTTTGTGTGTAATTCTTTAATGAATCCACATATATTCCTGTTCCACAATTTCCTTTCTTCTTCTAACAGCATGAAACTTTCCATCCTTTTGACATAGTTCTACAACAAAGGTTAATTACTTTATAATTTCATTCCCTTTAAAAAAAAGCACACTAAAATTGCTAATTTTAACTGTGCTTCTTGTCAGTGGTTCATGGAAATTTACTGCAATTAAACCAGATGTTTTCTTGCACCTAAAAGTCAGGTGGTAATTTAAGGGAAATTTTCATTTCAACAAAAAGAAAGACAGAGAGGGATCAGGGGAAGGTCCCCCTCTCTTCTCTTCTTTCTCCTCCTCCATTTTCACTTCTGAAAAGTGGGGCTAATGATGGTGAACTTGAGGGTAGTTTGGGAAGTAACAAACCAGTTTATGAAAAATCACAAAGTCCTTCATAGTCAACAAAGGTTTCCCTTCTTGATTATCTGTCTGGGTGATTTCCCCCCTTCTTACTATAGGTGCCATGTTTATTACTTGGATGGTTTATTATAAAGAGAATCAGAACTAACTTAAGAATTAGAATGATTTGAAAATGGTTCAGAGGCCACCATTAATAAGATTGCTAGTGAGTCTTTTGGAGATAAGACAGAATGAGACTAGTTCAATCTACTTCTCTTTTTCAGCCTTGTGGGAGAAAAAAAATATTTTTTTCTGGATAAATGTTTACATCTTAAGATGTCAAATATATCTTTTTAATGGAACTAGACAGCAGTGAGTTAGTAAATGTCTCACCATAAGCTCTCTGGGAAAAACAAAACACCAATATGTTTGCCGACTTACATGGTAGAAATATCCCTACCATGGCTAATTTCAAGCAATGAATGTGATATCACGAAGCTCAGAGGCAGGAAGAAAGGCTAATGATCAGCACTAGCAAGCTGATATGGATATTATACGTAGCCTCCTCTTCTTAAACAGTGTGTATAAACAGGGCCCTGTGCTATCATGAAAGAGGCATGAACTTTGATGTTCAGATATTCACTCCACAAATAGTTAATGAGCACCTACTATGCATCAGGCAAAAACTAAACATCTATATGCATGCACACACAGATAAAGCAGAGAGAATGTTAGGGAGATTTTAAGCAGGTATAAGATGGTACATGAGACAGTCAGGGGGAAATATCATGACTAAGATTCGGGGGTATATTTCTTGGTCTTTCCATTTGATACTTGGTAACCTGATACAGGTTCCTGAAACAATCTGAGCCTCAGGTTTCTCTTCCACACACCTGTGTCAACAGCACCTCCATCACAGTGCTTAGCAATTGCACGAATGAAGTCTATCAGCAAGATGCCTAGCTCATCATTAGCATTTGGACGCCATAACTGCATTTCTCCTTGCCCTTTGTAATATCTCAAGGTCATCTTTATAAACACCAAAAATGTACTGAGTTTTAATTAAGAGATGCCTACAGGTCATACTAACGTGTGCATAGCTTCTTCTTGTTGGACTAAATGAAGCTGAGTTGCATTACCTATGGTCTTGCTGTCACTGCCTTTTATACTTCTCACTTTCTCTTCTCCAGCTTCAGGGGCTGCACCATGCTACCATACCTGCACCTATCCCTAGCAACATGCAGCCTCATTCTGGCTTCTGGTGACCTGAGAAGCCAGGTGGCTAGGCCTGTTGAAAATGCATATCAAATATAGGTGCTCATTTCTGAGATATGTAAGTCTTCCCATAATTAAAGTACATTTAGTATACTAAATAAAATAAGATATTGAGTATATGTGATTCATCATTTTATATATCAGTTATAGTAACGTATTATATACTATATTATTAATCAGAATCAATTAATTTTTCTATATTATAAATTATATTGGAACTTAAATTTCTTTATTGTAAAATAAGAAAAATAATGTTGTTCCCTTGTTTACATTTGGGGCGAAGATTAAATGAATCTGTGTTACTGGTGAAACTGAGGAATGATACACCTAAAGAAGAGTATGTCAACATCCAACAAACTGCATATGCCTTGACCGTTTGGTGCCAGCGATCCCACTTTTAAGAATTTCCCTTGAAAATACATCTCCACAAATACCAAGCAACATGTGCACAAGGGTGTTTGCTACAGTACTATTTGCCATAGCAAATAACGGGAACAACCGACATATCCCAGGACCCTGATTGAATACACATGGCATAGCCACATGCTGAAGTCCCACAAAGGAGGGACACGGTCTACAAAGTGACACGGAGTGAGTTCCAGGATATATTAAGTAAACAAAATCAGAAGATGCAGAATACACCTATTATGCTATCTTTTATATAAAAAAATAAGAGAAAGAAAATCGTTTGTACTTTTTTTGTAAGATAAACTATAGGAGAGAGAGATTCCTGAAATGAATAAAAATGGTTAGCTTTCAGTTCATCCTGTGTGGCTCAGTGATTAAGCATCAACCTATGAACCAGGTCATGGTTCAATTCCTGGTCAGGGCACTTGCCTGGGTTACAGGCTCAATCCCCATTAGGGGGTACAAGAGGTGGCCTATCAATGATTCTCTCTCATCATTGATGTGTCTATCTCTCTCTCCCTCTCTGAACTCAATACAAAAAGTATATATACTGGAGGCCCGGTGCACAAAATTCATGCACAGGGGGGAAGGGGGGGAAGGTATCCTTCAGCCCAGCCTGCACCCTCTCCAATATGGGACCCTCTTGAGGGATGTCCAACTGCCCATTTATGCCCGATCCCACAGGACATACCTCTCACAATCCAGGACTGCTGGCTCCCAACTGCTCACCTGCCTGCCTTCCTGATTGCCCCTAACCAATTCTCCCTGCTAGTGTGATCACCCCCTAACCATTCCCCTGCCAGTCTGATTGATGCCTAACTGCTCCCCTGCCAGCCTGTTTGCCCCAAAATGCCCTCCCCTGCAGGCCTGGTCACCCCTAAATGCCCTCCTCTGCAGACCTGGTTACCTCTAACTGCTCTCCCCTGCTGGCCTGGATCCCCCCAACTGCCCTTCTCTGCATGCCCAGTCACCCCCAACTTTCCTCCTTTGCCGACCTGGTCACCCTTAACTGTCCTCCCCTGCAGGCTCGGTCACCCCCAACTACCCTCCCTTGCAGGCCTGGTCCCTCACAACTGCCCTCCCCTGCTGGCCATCTTGTAGTGGCCATCTTGTGTCCACATGGGGGCAGTCATCTTGTGTGTTGGAGTGATGGTCAATCTGCATAATACTTTTATTAGATAGGACAGAGATCTGGTGCATGGGTGGGGGCCAGCTGGTTTGCCCTGAAGGGTGTCCCAGATCAGGGTGGGGGTTCCCTTTGGGTATGGGGCAGTCTGGGCAAGGGGCCTGTGGTAGTTTTTAGGCTGGCCATGCCCACTGGCGACCCAAGTGGAGGCCCTGGTATCTGGGATTTATTTATCTTCTACAATTGAATCTTTGTACCCTGGAGCAGAGCCAAGCCTTCTGCTCGCTCCATGGTGGCAGCCATTTCTGTTGGAATTTATTTATCTTCTTTAATTGAAACTTTGTAGCCTGAAGCAGAGTCCTGGGCCAGCTAGGGTGTGTGGAAAGCTTGGCTTCCTCCATCACCGAGGCGACCCAAGCCTTCATCCTGCTCTCTCTGTGGCTGTAGCCATCTTGGTTGGGTTAATTTGCATACTTGCTCCTGATTGACTGGCAGGCGTGGCTTATGGGCATAGCAGAAGTATGGTCAATTTGCATATTACTCTTTTATAAGATAGGATTTTTTAAAAGGTTACCTTTCAGGTTTAGATAGAAATAGTGAAGAAAAGGTAGAGTTGGTGGCAATATTCTGAGTGCAACTTTTTATACAGTTTGACTTTTGAGCCATGTGCCTGTTTTGATATTAAAAATAATGAGCCTAAATAAAAAGGATGAGAGGGAAAGCAAGTCTCAAAATGGATACAAACAAATATAACTGAGTATCAAATTGAAAATATAACCATGTAAAGAACCAACTGATCCTTGAGCATAATGCTTTGACTGCCTCAGGAAAGAAAAACTGGTTCATGAACTAGAGCTCCAGCCTCAGCCTGTGCTGAGATGAATAAGTCCCATGAAGCCCCTCTTCAGGGGAATGGAACCGAATCCTGATGGACAGAGGGTTTTGTGCTCTCTGAGACCTTTCTTCAGTCCAGCGGCTCCTGAGATGGGACCTCAGGAATAGCTGTAAGACTGAGGACTGGTGTCTCGTATGCTGGTGCTTTTCAATATGACAATGTCCACACATCTCTGCAGAGTAGGAATTAATGTTTTATTAATGCTGCTTAATTAAAATTTAATTTCAAAGCACTGCTGTGCTCACGTTGTTTTGATAAAGGCTTTGTGAATTTTTTTCCCCCCTCGTGACAAGGAGGAGAAAAGGAGAGGTTGGAGCAAGGCTTAAAGATGGGACTTGGGATTTGCTGCTGCATATGTAGGTAACCCTCCAAAAGCAGCCCAAGGTGGGCAGAGCATCTGGGGGAAAAAAACAGACATCCTGAGCTGCTTCTGGATCAAACCTTACCGCTCATCTTCTGAGTCTTGAACATTCATGTAGAGTTTCATTCAACAATGGCTCCACCCTGTCTAACAACCTGTGGCAGAGTTGCTAACCCATCCTTGCTCTGGCCCTGCTTCTCAGGTCAGACACTGACCACACTGCCATTCCTTGAGCACCTGTGTCACTGTTTCTACACCAGCTGATGTAGGTGTCTAGAACTCTGGAGAGCTTTCCTAAGGTTTGGTTTCCGAGCTGCTGTGCTAGAAGGTCCTTTGCTAATATTTTTTCCCCCCCTGTGATTTAGTGCAAATGTGACAGGGGCATTTATTGAAAACATACAATCTACTGGGCATTATTTGAATTCTTCATATATCATCTCTTTTTATGAGCACAACAACCGAGAAGGCACTGGAGATACTTTTATCTCCTTGTTATAGGTGAGAGGTTAAGCAACTTGTCCTATGGGCTGCTTAACAAGAGTCCACCTTCTCAAACGCGGCATTATTTTACCTGCTGGAGGGAGGGGTTGCACATTTGTGAAACAATGGAGCCAGATCTGGGGAAAGGTCTGGTAGCTTTATCAGAGGCCACGCTCAGGGCCACAGCTTCTGACCACTGATAGAAGCCAGTGTTGGAGGTTGAAGGGAACAGGTTTACAGAAGCAGAACACTCAGATCACCCAGAGAAGCTGATCCAGGGAGAGCTGTACCCACCACAGGTTGAAGTTCATTGCAAGCAGGAAGGTGGGGCCAAGGTGGTCGAGGCTGTGTCCCCACTGCTGCTTTTACCTAGAGGTATAGTCTGCGGGGGTTGCAAGGAGGAGAATGGCTGCGAGGAAGAAATTCTAGGGAGTGAGGAAGGGTTTGTCATGAAGCTGGGCTGTGTACAACGTCAAGTTCTATGGGAACAGCGCCCCCTGAGTTGTGCAGTGCATAGTCTACACTGAAGACCTTGGAAAAGAGCAGATGCAGAGGGGAGTGACAGAAGAAGGAAGAATAAACACTTCAGAATTGACGGGCATGGCCCTGTAGCAGGTCCAACATTACCCACTTCCAAGTAAGGGCGTTTCCCTCACTCACCATCCTCCTCTGTCTGCACCACCAGCTCCTCGCTCTCCATCCGGCCCTCGGGGTTGGACAGCAGGAGCCGCAGCCGGATGGTCATGAAGGGCCGCAGACCCCGCAGGGTGTAGTGGGAGGAGGTCTGAATGACCTCCTCAGCCTCGTACTGCTGCTGGTTGAACACGTACTGGTACTGCACCGTGAGGTTGTAGCTGTGGCAGCGGGTTACCGCGTAGCCAAAGGGCTCCCACTGCAGGGTCAGCTGCCGGGCCCGGATGTCCACAATCTCCACGTTCTGCGGGCCGTGCACTGGGTCTGCGGACACAAGCAAGACACAAGAGGGGACTGTCAGGAAGGTGGGGTGGGGGTCCCCTAGGACAGTGGGGAACAGCTAGCTCTTCCAGCCTATCGCAAGCCGTCAGCCACCGCTTCGTGGGTTTTGCCGCATAGAGTACAATTTATGTTCCTATAAATCAAACTTGTTATTTAAACGCAAGCATCTAGAAGAAACCATAGCCATATAACGAGGGGGAACATGAATTACATGATGTAAATAAATGTTAACCACCAAAATAAATGCAAAATGGTTAAATTCTTAAGGCTCATCAGGGTACCGCAGAAAACCATCTTGGGTACCACCAACAGCACACACAGCACTTGGGGAATGTGCTAAGGAGAAGGTTGCAGGAGTTCTGGCCTGCCTTTAATGAGGCCACATACTCTCCCCTGGGAAACCAGCCCCTCTCGCCAGTTAATTGCACACAGGTGCACATGCTGGACATGTGACTCAGTGCCTGCGCCTTGGAATTTCCCTTCCTTTCATTCACAACACAACCTGCCATTTCCAAGCCTTCAGCCCTCCTTCTCTCCTGTCCTCCTCTCCCCAACAGGCCCCTCCAGGGACATCATTCTAAAAGCAGATCTGATCACGCATTCTTACCCCCGGGCTGTCTCCCACTCCATCCCTCCCACTGACCCTGCTCCCAGGCCCCCCTGTAGAACATTAGCTCTGAATTACTTCATTATGAGTGTTCTGTTCCTAATGTATACAAATGAAATAGATGTTTTTGTACAAAACAGATAATAACAAATGAATGTATTTTCTCAATCCCCACAAGCAAAGCTCATTCTAAGGTGTAGGCATTCATTAGAGTGGAAATATAACTTCCTTTGTCATCAGCATCCCCACGCGTTCCGTGTCAGAGTCACTGTGACAAGTAGTTAACACTGGCTAGAGACTGAATCCACATATGTTCCCCCAAAGGACTTTACCAAGTTATGTAATCTCTGGGTGTTTTTTGTTGTTTTTTTTTAATTTGTAAAATGGTGATAATAGTAGCCAATTTCATTCAGAGGAAAAGGGTGAGTCAAGTGAGATGTTGCTTGCAAAGCATTTAGAATTGCACCTGGAACTTAATGCACACTCCGCACACGATAGTTTTTCTTTTGCGGTAATAGGAGTAGTAATAAAAATAGCAATAATGTTTCATATGCTGCCTCTATTCTGAATGTCTTAGAAGTGACAGTGCTGGGTAGCATCCTTATGCAACATGATGGATTCTAGCATCTCTCTGGTCCCCTCAAAGCAGAGGGTAAGGCTGCCTCTGCACCAATGCAGCCACAGGAAGGGGGAGAGGGGTCTCGATGCCCCTGAGTTTCCTGATCTGTCCTGAAATGCCTGTGACTTGTCAGAGCCTTACCAAAACCACTTCAAAGCACTCCTCTTTTGAGAAGGATACCCAGACATGTCAGCAGTCTGGCAGGCCAGCGCAGGCCTGCTCGCACACTGCTGGGACAGTGGGCAGCCTGGCCCCAGTTTGTTCAACGGAGGAGTTCACGGTCACTCTCACAGCCCCGTTATCCGTGCTCACAGGTCCTTTGTGTAGAGGAGAGCCCGCCTCCCAAAAGCAAGCGGGTGACTTTGAAACTGCGACATTGAACAAGCTGTTGCTGAAGGTCCGCTGTGCTGAGCCCACGTGGAACAGAAGGTGGAAAGTGAGGTCCCCATAGCTGAGGGTTCGGGGGGAGGGTTCTGATCCGGTGTGGTGGCTGCTGCTGCTGCTTGGCTTAACAACTCAGCTGGCGTGGGGCCCCTGTGCAAGCACAGGCCCAGCGGGAGGCTGCTTGCCCGGAGCTCCCCAGCATCCCCACCAGCCTGCCCAGCTGGAGCCTTTCCGTTTGTCCAGAGGCCAGAACGGCCCTGGCAGGGAGGCTGCCATCCCTGCTCAGAGCCCATGGCACACTCCTCCTCAGGATGGGTTTTCAAAGCCAATGGCCGGCCCTGAGAGGTTGAGTGCCCTCAGGCTCCCTCTCCATCTCATTAGTGACGAGAACGGGAACATGTAAGCCCCACTGAAGTCCAAGGCTGACACCCATTTTGTCAGGTATCTTCAGATACACCCCAGCTCATGTTACATATCATCAGAGGATCTCCAGTACTCGCTGAAAGCACAGACAAAACAGAAAACAGACAGACACCTCCGATGGCCAGCAGCCACAGTGCTGGGCTCTGTCATCTGCATCATCGTGTGACACCACAGAAGGACTGCCGGCCCACTCTACAGACGAATAAACTCAGTCCCCCGGAGAGGTCCTGGAACCTGCATGGAGTAGCGAGACTAGCAAATGGCAGAGTGGGTTTTGAACTTGTGTCTGTCTGTCTCCACACCTAGTGTGCAAAGTAAGAAGACGGGCCTGACAGAGGGGCCTGGGAAGGAGGTGGGCTGGGGCTTCGGGTGCACCTGGGATAAGGCATCCAGCTCCTCTCACCTCTCCCTGGCTATTGCTTTCCATATTGTTAACGGTTTCGCATCGTGACAGGTTTTTATGTTTGTTTTTTTTAAATCCTCACCTGAGGATATGCTTTTTATTGCTTTCAGGAGAAATGAAGGGGAAGAGAAAGAGAAAAATCAATGTGAGAGAGAAGCACCAGTTTCCGTATGTACCCTGACAGGGGGACCCACAACTGGGATATGCTCGCTGGCCAGGAATCCAGCCTGCAACCTTTTGTTGTTTGGGATGATACTCCAGCCAACTCAACCACCGGCCATCCTGCACTGTGACAGCCTTTTAGAACCTGCCTCTGCCCCGTGGAAGGTAAGTTTGTTCCTAAGAGCAGCTGGTGTCTACTCCCCCTTCAGCCATGCCCGCCTGAGACCCAACTGCCAGTCAAATGGATGCCCTGTTGTGTAAGTTTCACCATGACCCGCGAGGACAGCGTGGTTCTGGCTGCACTCTGAGGAAAGCGGAGGTCTATGAGCTGAAATGGGGCTCAGAGCCACACAGTGAAATGTGAAGCTCACGAGGGTCCCATGTTTCTGTGTCTGATCTGCACCGTGGCGCCCTGAGGGACTGGAACCAGGGGAAGGACATGAACACGGGGCATGTCACGGCCATCGGCACCTGGGAAGACCTGGGGGAGGACATTGTGAGAAAGCCCAGAACTCTCAGGAAGGAGTGGCTTGATCTGCAGGAGCCTGGGGCCGCTGCGGTGGGCAGAGACCACTGCCCTGTCCTCTCATCTGCTCTCCGGCTCCTACAGCATTCTCCCCATCGCTCACCTCTGCAGGTGAGCACGCAAACACCTCTCTGCTTCTCCGAAAGGAAGGAGCAGGCAGGGGCACGGTTTCAAAGCGGGCAAGAGGTGCTGCGCACCTGCCGCCCAGCACAGAGCCTCCTCCCAGAGCTGGAGGCCAGGGCACAGGAACGGTCACTGTTCCCTCCGAAGCACCTGTGACCGACTGTCTCCAGACACTCAGGGTCTGCCGAGCCAGACAGAGCGTGGCCTGAAGCCAGACTTCGGCGCTCAGGAGCTGCGTGACCTTGGGCAAGGGCACTTCAGCACTTAGCCTCCACTCCCTCATCTATAAAGGAAAAATTATTGCGCTAATCTCAGAGGGCTGTTAATGAGTAGAAAATGAACTGAAGAGAGAGAGAAGGAAATTGCCTCTGCCTGACAGTGGGCATCCCTCTTAGACGAGCAGGACCTGCTTGGAGGGGAGCCTTAAGGGCCTTGTTTGGAATGGAAGCTGCATTTCCAGGGCCCTGGCTCAGGGGCTCAGCGGTGCTCTGGCCCCGGAGGAGGAGGAGAATGGATAACCTGGGGTGTTGGGATGGACCAGGAGAGGATGGGTGACCCAGATGGAAGACGGTTGGATGGAGCTCAAGGTGACTGCTCTCCCTGTGACTCCTGGATCTCCCACACAGTCCTCAGAATACAACACGGCTTGGTGCGATTGGACTTCCCGTGGGTTCGAGAAAGGGCTGAGGTTTGCATGACTCACTCAGCCCAACGGGGATGCCGCCTGGGAACCCAGTGACCAGAGGCCAAGGGGACTTGGCAAGGATGTCCATGTGCTATCCGCCTTAGCTATGATGTTGGGGGTGAAGAGGCCATGGAAGTCTCAGTGCACGTGCACAAGGCAAGGAGGCAGGCTGTGTTCCGTACGTCCAGGAACTCCCATGCAGAAAGGGAGAGGCGGTGGCTATTTATTGAGCAGTAACCCTGGCAAGAAAGGCACTGGCAGGATGAGAACGCTTCTCTGGCTTAGGGAATGGAGGCCAATAAAGAAACATGATGTACCGAGGGCCACACAGCCAGGTCCCTGGTTCTGGGCGCCCGAGGCACTTTGCACAGATGTCCAGCCCACTCAGCACTTGTCATGCTTTCTAGGAATTGCTTGTTCAGTTACTTATCACTCCTCCCAGCTGCAAGGGACCCTATTCTGTTTGTCCAGAGCCCCCAGCACATGGCGCAGGGTCTGCTGAGGGCTAGTTCACGTTTGTTAAAACGAGAGGAACAGATGGGGATCTGCCCTTGGGAGCTGAGCCCAGATCTCCAACTTCATAGCCCCGTTCTGTAGCCTCCAGCAGGCCACCGAGTCTTTAAGGGGAACATGTCTATTTTTGCATTCCAGCAAGAGAATGTCCTGAAATCCTAGACAATGAAAACTAGCTTTCAGAACTAGTGTGATGGAGGCGTTCACATGTTCAATCTGATCCCCTAAACCTCGGCCACCAGACCCCGCTTCTGCTCCAGGAATAGCTCAGCTTTCCGTCCGGGTTGGTGCAAACAGGCTAGAAACTGCTGACAACGCCTGAAGCGCAGTGGAGATTGGTTTTGTTGAATTTACTCTTTCTGTGTAAATACATCCAAGTCTGGAGTCGATGCTTTCTGCCTCCAGATAAGGCCCCATCCACATGACCTTCATGAATAACAGCCTACATACACGCCATCGAGAGGGCAGACAGCGGAAGAGAGGGTGGCTCGTCCAGGAGCCGGAAAATCATCCTCTGATGGAAAAACAAATTGCTCATCTTCCAGGTCACGCGCCCTATGCCCTTAGACCTGGCGACGGGGGCCTGTCCTGAGCAGAGGGCAGTAAGGACCCTCTGACCCTCTTCAGCTGTGGCCTCCTGGACAGGAGTCGGTGGTCCCAGGTGTCCCCTTTCCCAACAGGCTTCAGACACCCCCGAGTTCCCTGCCCCAGTGGCTTCAAACTCATTGTGAAGATTTGTTCAAACCTTTCCTCAGTCTCCCAGACTGTATTCCACATGTGTGCACCCTCAGGCCCACTGAGTGACAGAAGGATGGCTGCCTAGAGACAAAGCTTGGACGTGAGGACTGCAGGCTCTGGACACATGTGCCTAAGGCCCTTTATGGAGAGGGTGGAGTCAAGTGAAAGGAGAAGGGAGGGGCCCCAGGCCTGTGTTTGTCTTCTAAGTCCTGGCCCACCTGTGTCCTTGCATACGTTAGGGACAAGAACATGTGCGTGCACGTGTCTGTGTCTGTCTGTGTGTGACTGACGGCCTCATGTTTTCAGAGGCGGCTTTGTTTTTGCAGCTGCCTCTGCAGGCAGGTTGGTCCTCCAAGAGTCTGGTCCTGTCTCCCCTTTCCTGGTTGGATCTTGCTAAAGCACTGCTGTCACTCTAATACCTGAACCCAACATGCACCCTCCTCCCTCCCTGACCCTTCTGCATTTCCCTGGCTCTCTGAGTCCTACCTTCCTAAAGCAGTAATGCACCCCGATCCCTTCCACACATGCACACCTTTGCCATGTTCTTCCCTGTGCTTGAGGTGCCGCAGGACAAATTCCCATTCAATGTATTTAAAGCCCAGCAATCCTTGCCTGGTAACTCTGTCCAAAAGCCTTCCTTGCCTGGGCAGAGTCAACTCTGCCCCACCACCTGCTTCCTTGAACCCACCGGCACGCTGTTTCCATTGCTCTTATCAAACTGCAGACTTCTGTTTGCTTCATGCTCACCTCTCCTGCTGACTTGTTATCCCCTGGATGGCTTCATTTTTATAATTGGAACATCTAGCTGTTTAGTCAATAAACAAATATATTTAAGAATGAGTAAATATAGAAAGTAGGGGAGGAATGAAGGCCAAACCAGCATGAAGGCCCTAATACATACTGCAGGGGAAAAGCCATAAGGAAGGGCGCAGGGAGGGAATCGGGTCTCTCTTCACATTCCAGTTGTTAAGGGTGACCGTGTGTTTAAGTTAGATTTCGAGCCTTTTCTCTTCTCTATGGACCCAGTGTCTCCATCCCTGCTGTCAAAGGCAATAGCTGTGGATTCTCCTAATGACCTCAATCAAGGCAGAATATCTTATTAAAAAAAGAACAGCAAAGCAGATTTCCAATTCATGAATTTTCTATGTATTCATTTTTTGCATGCAGAGTTGGCTGTACCATATGTACTGTTCAAAGTTGAACCTAAACTGAGATAATTTGAGGCACGGGGCTGAAAATATGGAGGTGGATAACTTCTACGTAAAATTAATTTTTTTTTTACCCATTTGGAGATGCAATTTGAATTCCTTTCAAATTAAATTGCAATGGAATTCTGGACAGCTGGAAACATTATTGCCAACATAATTTGATACTACAAGAGCAGTATTACATTGACAGATAGTTCGATGTGACCATTAATTTGCAATTTCAGCCTGGAACCGATACACAGAGAGAAAAAGAGGGAAAGGGAACAAAATTAAGATCCATCTTCTTTCTGACATCACCCGAACCCCTCTCACTTGCTCACTTCCCCACACCCCCTGTACGTTATTTCAGATGTTGGGTGGATAGGACTTTGCTGACTATGACCACAGACATTTAGGAAGGTAGCTGAGGGCAGGGATTCTGAGGCTTTGGGGATGCTGGTCATCCCAATCCAGGGCCTCTGGGTCCTACCAATCCTGACGACAACCAGAACTATCTGATGCTGGAACATGTCCCCTTGTGAGAAGGGGACCTGGTTGTCACCTCCTTGTGGCAATGTCAGAGAGAAGGCAACTCCTTCACATGTCCACTGGCTTGCTCACTAACAAAAGAGATGCTTGAGCATGGAGGCATCCCGACGTGCTGAAAAGAAGACTGGCTCTGTTATCACCTGGACCTAAAGCCCGATCCCATCCCTGTCTGTGCCTCATTTTTTCTCATGTGTAAAACATGAATGACACCCCCTACCTTTTAGGGCTATGAGGTGAATTAAGGAGATAGTGTCCACCAAACCCCTTGGCACAACTCTACTCCCTCAAATACAACTCCCACCTCCAGAAGGGAGGCAGGCAGGAGAGCCACTGAGGTAGAACAGGAGTCCGGTAGGTTACCATGGACCCTGGTCTGCTTCTCAATCTAGTCCACTGCTGGGCTCATTCTTTTAACCAACTTAGCAAGCGTCCATGAATGCATGTTCAGATATTGCTGCACCTTCTCCTTCCTGTCTATAAACATGCCCTGCACCTCTGAGATGGGCAAGGCATGAGGGATACAGGGGAATGAGACAGACACTTCCTTGCCTTCCTGAGACTCCTGTTCTAGAGGGGGATGCAGAGGCAACAACTGCAAAGGATGGAAGGGTGCCCCTTGATGAGACTTTGGCAGGGGACGCGCAGAGCTGCCGCTCAGCGCCTGGCAGAAAGACAGTCTGGCGTCAGAAACTCAGCCGTGCCAATTTCATCATGACGCGGGCACAACCCCTATGTTCTTTTGCATAGAAACCAGAAGCCACCGAAGAAATTGGAGGTGACTTAAGGTTAATGATTCCCCAACAACTGCATTATTAGGTTATAATAAAAGCAAGTCTCGGGCAAAGTCTCCTACACAGATGAGCATCTATTATACAACTGTTTGTTAGTGAGCAGGTGCAAAGCAGGTCAAACAATTTATTCCATAAATGTCAATGAGGTCCCAGCAATCTGTCCTTGTAGGTGAGCTGGTTACTACCTTGCATGAGAAGGTCATCTGTGGCAGTGATGACAGTATTCTCAGGGAGGAGTTGACAATTTTTCTTTTTGTAAAGGGCCAGGCAGTAAATACTTTATGCTTTGTGGGTCATACAGTCTTTGTGGCAACCACTCATCTCTGCCCTTGTAGTGCAAAGGCAGACATAGGCCACACACACACAAGGGAGTGAGGCTGTGTTGCAATGAGAGTTGATTTACAAAAACAAGGCCACGGGGTGTAATTTGCCTCCTTTGTTCTAGGGCCAAAATCAATTAGCCACAGTCACATCAGACAACCAGGGATCCCCTCATCCCATGGATGACACAGGACTGTTTAGGAATCCTGGCTTGGACACTATCCCTGGGTTAAAGACTAGAGGGCTTCCTGGGTTCCACTTCTCTGCATAAATCTGGTAGGTACTTTAAAAAATGTGGTCAACCCTTATACTATTGAGACCTTCCACTTTACCAATTCATTTATAATACTTATTATTATGCTAAGCAACAGGTCCCTGATTTCAACCACAACAACCAAATCCTGACATTTCCTGTGCTAATTAGCAAAATAAAGGCTGTTGACCAAGGCATCAGAAGCACCTGGGCACTGTAGCTTTGCCTCTGGAGTATGAGGGCTTTGGACTGGAATACCCAGGATCTTCTCTAACCAGTGTGGTTTTAATTAGAAGGCTGGCAGCACTGGGTTATACTAGCTTAACCTACAACTCAACCATAACATTCCCCTGATGATTATTGGAGAGTGAATCACCAGCAGTGCCATGTGGCAAATACAGACCAAGAAAGCTGTCCTGAGGAAGGGGCCTTGGAGGAAGGATGGATAGGATTTAACAGGTGAAGGTGTGGAGGAATGGGGCAGGGAGGGCCAGCAATGGGAGGGTTAAACCCCAGGCGAACAAGGGGGCACATTTCACGTCCAAGTGACAAGAATCAAGGAGCAAAGGGCCCTGGAGATTCTGATGCAGGAGTGGGCAGGCCACAGGGAAAGCCCTCCCTCTCCCCCCCCCCCCCCCCCCCGCCCCCCCCCCCCCCCCACACACACACACAGTGATGGGTAAGGCCAGTCTGGATGTTACACACAAATCCTCCCACTCTTAAGAAGTGAGAGTAACAGCTAAGGCAATTATAACTGTGTGATATGAGCATTCTTTGCACTGGAAAAATTCAATCTTTTAATAAATATTTTTGAGTTCCTACCAGGTACAGACATCCTAAGAGATGCAGAAGTGGACCAAAGAGACAAAAACTCTCTCTGCCCTTCAGGGGCTTATGTTCTAGTAGGAAGGGGTGATAAAACAAATAAGAAGATTATATTGTAGGTCAGAGGGCAGTTAGTGATCTATAGGAAAACCCAACAGGGAAGGGAGATTAGGGGCTCAGGGAAGCTTGTGCCTGAGCTCCCCGGGAGCTGTTCTACCACCAGCTCCTCGACTTTTTCTGATCTTTCCTTTTCCTTTACACTGAAGTTCTTACTCTTTTCCTGAACACTGTTTAACCTGAAATGTTTATTGAGCACTATGGGGTCGTAGACTGAGTGTTGGGGACATACTGTTAAAAATAAATGTGACTGATGGCTCCCAGGTGGGATAAGAAGGGGATGGGTGAAAAAGGTAAAGTGATTAAAAAGTACAAGTTGGGCCCTAACTAGTTTGGCTCAGTGGATAGAGCGTCGGCCTGCAGACTGAAGGGTCCCAGGTTCGACTCCAGTCAAGGGCATGTACCTTGGTTGTGACACATCCCCAGTAGGAGGTGTGCAGGAGGCAGCTGATTGATGTTTCTCTCCCATTGACGTTTCTAACTCTCCATTCCTCTTCCTTCCTCTCTGTAACAAATCAATACAATATATATTTTTAAAAAAGTACAAGTTGGCAGTTACAGAATAGTCACGGGGATGTAAAGTACAATACAGGGAATACTATCGATAATATTCTAATAACTATGCATAGTGCCAGTTAGGTGGGTACTAGACTTATTGGGGGGATCACTTCATAAGCTAGATAAATGTCTAACCGCTATGCTGCACACTTGAAACTAATATAATATTGAGTGTCAAGTGTATCTGTAAAGTTACTACATATATATATATATATGGTGTGTGTGTATATATATGGTTCAAACAAACCACATCTCTGCTCCATCACCTGGCTCCATGCTAGTTCTGCCAACAGGAGGCGATAGAGGGAGCCTGCAAGGCTGAGGAGGAGAAAGAGTTTGCTGGCTTCACTCCACCATCACTTCTCCCCGGGAGGTCCATTCTGACACAACAGTTGGATCTAGTTTGCAGTTTCTCCAACACTTAAAGAGCCAGCCTCACTGCAGAACCTCAGAGACACCAGCATCAGCCAAAAAGCGCTCCCTCTTCCAGTCCTCAAATGTTCAGAATCCCAGCCTGTTCTCTCCAGCCCGTACCAATACCTGCTTCCCAAGCTGCTCCATGTGTAACGCCCTCTTGTTCTCTTCACCTTTTCAGTTTCCTAGCTAACCCTTTACATGCGGTTAACCAGAGCTTTCCAGACTTCCTCTGTTCACAGTGCCCTCGCTATTTTGGTAATTTCTTTCATAGGTTCCTGACCCAAGAAATACCTAACAGTTTCCTTCATTAGTTAGACCAAGCAACTTAAGTATTTACAGCTTAACAACCTAACAGTGGTTTGAGAAAACAGTACACACAAATCAAAGGAAAAACAGTTCACTTTCGTTCTTAAATAAGCACAATTACTCACTAATGGGAGGCGTCCCTCTGTTGACCACTGAACAACTTCTCAGACTGGATGCACTGAGACATGGCACTACCGCCTGGTCCACACTGATCTTTTGCCTTTCGTCACATCATCTACCAGAAGCCGGGCTTTGCGGGGACATGATGTCATCAAAAGGAACGGAGCCCAACCAAGCTCATGTTGAAACGGTGGGCCATCTCAACTTAGTAAGTTTGTATGGAGTCGCACAGGTGACACTGTGTCTTCCATGATCATTTCAAGTTAAAAATGGAAATGCCCTCCTGTGGTGCCTTCATGAATGCTATGGTGTCCTGGGCTGCCTCGACACAGGAGAGAAAAAATTATTAACAACTAGTAGCCCTGCGCACGAATCCGTGCGTGAGTAGCTTGCTGCCGCTTGCCTCAGCCGGGCACCTACCCACCACCCCTGGTCGCTCTCCACTGCTCATCGCTCGCTGCCCCGCCCTCCTGGAGCTCTCCACCTGCTGCCTGCTCCCTCCTGGAGCTCTCCACCACCTGCTTACAGCTCGCTGTCCACTCTCCTGCTGATCCATGATATGGTCGTTACACAGAGGGTCGGTCATTACGTCTCAGTGCGTAACAGATAATTAGCATATTCCTCTCGTATTGTATAGGATTTTTGATAGGCAATCCACTTTGTTAAAATAACTTGGTGTGACTTATCTCTGAAGAAGGCCTTGACTCATGCCAGATCCCACTGTCTGAAATTCATGAATATCCTGCGGCTCCACCCTTGTTATCCATTCTGCCTGGGTAGCCCTGCCCACAGATCTGATGGCCTTGCTGGCTGTACTCTGCTTCCCAGCTCTATCTCAGACCTGGGCCTCCCTCTCCGCCCTGCCCAGAAGCAGCCACCTGGATGCTGGTAGGCTGCACCTCGTACCAAGTCCCCTGCTCAGGGCTCAAATGGCAGGAGGAATTAAATGGACTCAGGCACAAGATTGCAGCCTGGAAAAGAAAACCTTTCGGATGTTTAAAAATTACTTTTGTGGCAGAGGAAATCAGGTTGGACAGAGAGAAGCCATTTCTCAATTACATGGTTTCGGTTTCCAGAGAAAGGAGAGGAGTTTTGGGGTGGGAGTGGGGGAGGAGGTGGCAAGCACAGCACATCTTCCAGCTTCACTTCAATTCACACTTAATTCATGGCAAGTCCACTTGTCTATTGGGGGGAGAAGGGGAAGGCTGGAGAAAGAATAAACCTGAAATATCTGTGATGGGCAGAAGCCATCTAGTGTTGGGCCAGGTGAGGTGTTTAGCATTCTGAGCACTCCCCTTCTCCTCGGGAACATTGGCCGAGAACAGCATGGGCTCTGGAATTAGGAACAGTCTTCGGTGGAGCTAATTTGCCATCACTGCGAGGCTGATGAGAAGCCATGGGTAAATCGAATTATTCCCAGAATATGTAAAACAAACAACCCGAAGGATTATCTCCTGGACCCTGATAGTCCCTCTCCCGGAACTATTACTCCCTGCCCGCTCAGTGGCTTTTTATTCAGATCTGTGGCTTTTCAAAGCTGAGGCAGCTCATCACTGTGAACCCCACCCCAGGACAGCCTTGATCTCTCAAGGAACGGCATTAATCTGTAGCCACTGCTCAGGACTGCTGGACCTTGACCAGCCCCGCTGCATCAGCAGCCCCAGAAATGCCTACCCAGCTTTTTTATGACGTCCGAACCGTTATTCTTTGAAATGTACAAGAGTATCATTAAATTGAAGGGAAAATTTCAAACAAAGACCACTGTCAGTGAGAGGAGGTTTATTCTCTGTCAGGTCTCATTGGGGATTCGCTTAGACAATGAGAAAGGGCATATGACAAAGGGAGAGCTGCTTACTGCAGTCACCTAGAGGCAAAAGACCAAGAAGAGAACCCCAGTGGGAGAGGGGACAGCAGGACAGCAGACCCATCCACCCTCCAACTGTCTGCCTCGCTCATTTAGGAAGCAAGCTCTGGCCTTGCTGAGCACCTCTCAGCAAAGGTGCCGGGCTAAAATGTACGCCTTGTCTCCTGGCTGACCCCTTTAATAGAGGGTTGGTGGCCCCTCACCATGACATTGTGAGACACAACCCTAGCACAGGCTCATGCATAAGCCACTAAATGATAATTCCTCACATCAGAATCTCGAAGAGGTCAGCATCCTTCTCCTGGATCTTCACCTTTGATCTACCCTTCTAAAGCTGCCCCTGAAAAATGTGTTTTCCTGTCAGTGTCATCGGTCACCAGGCCCCTGCTACGTTTCCCCTCCCCTCCATCTGCAAATAGTGGTGCTCATGTGCCCCGTATCTCCACACTCTCTCTCTCCTCTCACCACCAAAACGTACTGGTGAACGTGTGACCTTGAGTCAATCATTTTACCCTTTCTGAGCCCCAATTTCGTAACATGGGAAGTTATGATTCTTGTGAAATGACAAAGAAATATTATGTGCTCCTCTATTAGTGGGATGCTACTGGATAACTTACCCTCAACTCAGTAGTTTACAAGAACAGGCGGTTATTCTTGAGCTCATGTGTCTGTTTGTCTAACGGAGGCTGGGCTCAGCCAGGCTGAGGACTGTGGTCAGGTCTGCTCCATGTGTTTACTCCAGAGCTCATCTCTAAGGCCATGTGCTTTCTAGGATCGATGCCCCAGAGCCAGGCTAACCAATGCAAGAGCTCTTTAGGCCTCCCTGATGTCATGTATGCTAACACCATGCCCATCAAAGCAAGCCACTCAGCAAGACCAGCACCAATGGGGCCATTCCTCCCACTGTGGTGGAGTAGGAGTGGGGGAGGTGAATACGGCTGAATGATAACCCAAACCATCACAGAACAAATGAGTTTGTGTTTTGGTTAACCTGACCAGTCAGCACTTTTTCATGTTGTAGCACGGACTTGGTCCTCTTTGGGGAGGAAATTCTGACTTTGAGTCAGATTTTGGGGAGGCAAAAGATTCTGCTGTAACACAACATGTATGCCGTTTCCTGATCTACTAGCATCTCCATTTGGACTATGATGGAGTCCCTATGAAAGAAGGGCAGAAGAGAAAGCACACTGGCATTTGAAATCCTTCTGAATCTCCATAGGAACCTTCGGATTCACCAGCCCAACTGGTCAGGATAAATTATTCCTGCCCTCACCTCCCAATGCTGGCTCAGACTATACCCCAATACATACCCTGGGATCCTCTGCCTCAAATCAAAACTCCTGTGATATGCAAAATAATGTCTCTTCCCTCTCAGCCCCCCGCAAAGATGCTAAGACCCAGAACCTGCTATCTTATGTAGCAAAAGAAACACTGTAGATGCAAGCAAGTTAAGGAAAATTATCCTGGATTATCTGGGAGGGATAGATGTACTCACAGGGTCCTTATAAGAGAGAAGCAGGAGGTCAGAGAGGAGAGAGAATGCTATGCTTCGGGCTTTAAAGACAGAGGAAGGGGCCATGAGCCAAGAAGTTGAGGCAGCCTCTACAAACTGGAAAAGGCAAGGGGATGGGTCCTCCCGGCAAGCCCCCAGGAGCACAGCCCTGCAGATCTATCTGAGACTTCCAACCTCCAGAATAATGCCATGGTGTAGTTTTATTCCACTATGTCAGTGTTGACTTGTTACAGCAGCCAGGGAAACTAATACAACCCTCTGTTATTGTTCTGCTTATCTCTATATTTCTGATCCACTCTCTTCACTCTCATTGCCTCTCCTTAATAGACACGCATTATATTTCACATACGGTCCTTGGCTTGAACCAAGTCTTGTAAAACGCATGGCTCTGTTTAGTATGCATGTGTATCGTTATGTAAACTGGAACGTCCTAGAGCTCCTTTACATCACTCAGCGCTCAGCTTCGGCATCCACCCACGCTGCTGTGCACCTAGTCCATCACCCCAACCACTGCACAGTGTTCCATGGCGTCTGTCCTCCTTGATTTACCCACCTGCTCCCATGGAGAGACAATCAGGTTCCAACTCATCACAACCAGAAATGGTGCTGCCGCAGACCTCCTCAGGAAGCCCTCCTAGATTGGTGTGGCTTTCGTTGGGGAATATAATCCTAGGAAAGGATGGACTGACTGACTTATAAGGTATGTATGAACTTAATTCAACCAAGTACTCCCAGGTTGCTTCTAGAAGAGTTGCACCCAAACTGTGAGTTGTATGGGAAGGTTCTTGTGGACTCAGTCCATGGCAATAATTAGCATTATCCAATTTTTAAAATTTTTTATCACCTGCAAGGTATTTTCCCCATTATTATGTTAATTTACATTTCTCTAATATTAATGAATTTGATAATTTATTCATACATTCATTAGCCTTTTAAATTTTTATCTTTGTATAAACTCCCAGTTCATATCTTTTGCTCAATTAACTCCTCATTTATAGGAATGCTTGGTATTATCTAGATTTTTTTTCTATTAATTCTGTTTATGGTAATCTGTGTTGAATAAAAATCCTTTGCTTTTGGTGCAGAAAAATCAACCACATTTTTAAAATTGATTTTTTAGAGAAAGAGGAAAGGAGAGAGAGAAATATTCATATGAGAGAGAATCAAGGATTGATCAGAAGGCACTCTGCCCCCCAACCTGGGTATGTGCCCTGACTGGGAATCAAACCTATGACTTTTCAGTATATGGGACAATGTTCTAACCAACTGAGCCACACTGGCCAGAGTTCAACCACTTTTGTTGTTGTTGTTGTTATTAATTCTTACCCAAGGATATTTTTTCTTTCTTTTTTTTTTTAAGAAAGAGTGGAAGGGAGGGATTGAGGGCGAGAGAGGAAAACATAGATATGAGAGAGACACATCTATTGGTTGCCTCTTGCCTTGGCCCAGACCCATGCTAGGAATTAAACCCACAACCCTTAGGTGTGAGGGCCGGGACTCTAACCACTGGGAAACTGGCCAGAGCTCTACCTCATTTTAAGTGATGGTTTGTTATTTTTAAAAATTTCTACCAAAATATGACTTCTGTTCTCAAATTTTCTCCTTGTCCCAGACATATGGTTCAGTTGCACTTTCCAGTTCCCTTGAAGGTAGGTGTGGCCTTGAGACCTGGGTAGTTTTACAGCCCGTGTGTGATGGTCCATTTCACTTCCCTCGGCTGCAGAAGTTGTAGAGCCTCTACTGAATGAAGCAACTCTAAGTCTGTGTCCCTGAAATCTTGAGGAAGGAGAGCCACCTGCCAGCCGCTGTGGTCATGGGGCTTGATAGAGAGAAACTTCTGTGGTGGTGAAGCCACTAAGATTTGGGGGTCCTTTGTTACTTGCTCATACTTGCATCCTGACTATGTCCTGGCTAGTTTATTTCTTTTTCTCCCATTCCCTACTTCCTATCATAGGCAGCCCTTCTAATATGTTTATTTTGTGTCCTTAGAAAATCTATACTATCATATGTGCATTTTTATTTAGGTAAATGATATTATGTTTTGTTTTTCTGTTCTGTTTTTACTTTCTTCACTCAGTACTATGTTTGCCTTCCACACTGCTGTCTGTACACATGAAGTCAGTTGCAGCTCACTGCTGTGTGGTACTCACGGAGGAATTCCTGGTGTCATTTCTCTCTCCTTCTCCCAGTGAAAGACATCCACTTTGTTTAAGAATTCTTTGCCCAGATCTAATCCCTTTGGCTCAGTGAATAGATCATCGACCTGTGGACTGAAGGGTCCCGGGTTTGATTCTGGTCAAGGGCATGTACCTTGATTATGGGCACATTCCCAGTAGGGGGTGTGCAGGAGGCAGCTGATGGATGTTTCTCATCGATGTTTCTAACTCTCTATCCCTTTCCCTTCCTCTCTGTAAAAAACATCAATAAAAAAATAAAAAAAGAAGTCCTTGCCAAGCCCTGGCCAGTGTGTCACAGTTAGTTGTGATGGTGTCCCATACACAGAAAGGGTATGCTGTTGGATCTCTCTCTTTCCCCTCTCCCCATCTCCTTCCTCTCCCTCTCGCCCAACCCCTCTGCTTTTCTTTAAAATCAATTCAAGCATTTTAAAGAAAGCCTTGTTCAGCACTAGGTTACAAAGTCATTCTTCAATATTCATTTCTAATTTTGTCAATTCATCTTTCACACTGACATCTTAGGTCTCCTGGAATCAGCTACCTTGGTAGGAGGTATTAGTTTTCAGTTTTATTTTCTTTCACATAGTAAAAAAGATCTCCTTAAAAACACTTACTAAATAGTTGGTCCAGCTGACTTGTGGAGCCTTCTATATCATACCTGAAGTTTCTGTATATGGATGGGTTCTATTGGCTCATTTGCTTACAGCATAAATACCAAGCTAGATTCATAATTATGGCTTCATAGCATATATAATATATTTATACCTGTTAAGACAAGTCTCTCTTTTTTAAATCCCCCTCAAAGTTGACTGCTAAATATTGATCTTTATTCCTCTATATACATTTTAGAGAAAGTTCATCAAGTTCCTTAAAATTCCAATGGAAATTTTTATTGGCATTGCATTACGTTTATAGGTGAATTTGGGGAGAATTTTTATTTATGTAATAATATCATCCCATCCATGAGCATGGATTGTTTCTCCATTATTCAGATCTCCTCTCAAATCTTTTATTAGTTGTAGCATTTTCTCCACTGAGATTTTATATATTACTAGAGGCCCGATGCACGAAAATTCATGCAAGAGTAGGCCTTCCTTGCCCTGGCTGCCAGCACCACTTCCCTCAGGCACCTAGGATCTGAGCTGCTTCCCTCCTCTGACTGCCCACAGGCAGCTAGGACCCAGGCTGGCTTCCCTCTGGCCCAGGCTTGGACAGGAAGGACTTCTGGAATGATGTTGAGTCTAATTAGCATATTGCCCTTTTATTATTATAAATTGGGCTATTTAAATCCTAACTATCTTAAATTTTGTATTACAATTGCTTTAAATTAGATGTTCTGGCTCATTATTGCTGGTATTGATTTTTGTAAGCTGATTTTATATCTGGCAACCTCCTTGAACTTTCTTATTATTTCTTACAATTTCTAAAAAGTTTCTAAGAGGACTACCAGGTCACTTACAAAGAATGAATTTTATGTCTTCCTTTCTAATCCTTACATGTCTTACTTCTTTTTTCTTTTCTTAAAGTGCAGACCAGAAACTCCACCATGTTAATAGAGGCCGTTCTAGTCTACCTGATTTAAAAAGGAACGCACCTAAATTTTCTATATTAAGTATTATGTTTGCTGTAGGATTTTGGCTTATAATTTTTGGCAATTAAAAATAATTATCTCAAAAGGAATCTTTGTACACTGTAGATGGGAATGTAAACTGATTCAGCCACTATGGAAATCAATAAGAAGGCTGCCATATGAATCAGCATCCTCTTCTCTATACCTACCCTCAAAATTTGAAATCATTTATTCATAAAGATGTATGTACCCCTATGTTCATTGCAGCATTATTCATGGTAGCCAAGACATGGAAAACAACCTAGGTGCCCTTCTATGAACAATTAAAGAAGATGTGGTATATATGTACAATAGAATACTACTCAGCCATAAAATAAGATGAAATACTGCCATTTGAGACAACATGGATGATCTTGAGATTATCATGCTATGTGAAATAAGTCAGATGGAAAAGAACAAAAACCATATGATTTCACTCGTATGTGGGGTATAAAACAGAAAGCAATAAACAAACAAAACAAGCAAAGAGACCCATAGACACAAACAGCAGTATGGTGGTTACCAAAGATGAAGGGTGGTGGCAGGAGGATGAAGAGGGTGAAGAGGGTCAAGTAGACTAAACTTTGGGTGGTGAGCACACACTGCAATAAACAGATGATGTATTATGGAGTTGTACCTGAACTTATATAATGTTATTAAGCAACTAGAGGACCGATGCACAAAACTCATGCAAGGGAGCTTGGCCCTCTTGGCCCCGGCTGCCTAGGCCAGCCCTCGCAGCCCTGGCTTCCTCCAGAAGGTAGTCCAGAAGGACATCTGGAAGGTCATCCAGAAGGTCATTTGGCTGTTTGGTCTAATTACTATATTAGCTCTTTATTGTATAGGTTGCTACCCCAATAAATTTAATTTTAAAATTTTTCTTTTATTTTTTTGCAGAGTTTTTCAAATCATCATAAATCAATAACACCTTATCAAATGCCTTATCTCACTGATTGAGATGGTCATTTGATTTTTATTCCTTAGTTTATTAATATAATAAATGATACTAAAGAAGGATATAGCTCACGGACAGCCAGGTGTACCTTATGTACAAGTGAGGCATGGAATGGGCTGAGCTTTCATGCCCTCTCCCCTTGCACCACCCTCCTGGCACCTCCATGTGTTCACCCACCTGGGAGCTCTCTCACCACTCCCTCTGGGTTTTGTTGGAGGATTGATTACCTCACTGTCCATTGGTGATCCAACACTATCTCCATCCCCTTCTCTCCCCAGAGTTTGGGATGAGACTGAACATTTCAACCTTCTAATCATCTGTTTGGCCATCCAGGCAAAAAGCCCACATTCTTAGGTGGAGTCCAAAAGGCATCTCATCCATGTAACAAAGGACACCTTTATCTCTCTCATTACTTCAGAAATTCCATGGGTTTTAAGGAGCTCCATGACAGAAACAGGGACAAAGACCAAATACATAGTTCTTATTATAAATCACAACATCACAAGGGTTATTATGAAGAAATCTGCTATAAACATTCATGTACAACAGTGGTTCCCAGTTTTTTGTGGCCATGCCCCACCTAAGCATCTCTAAAATCCCGATGCCCTCCCTGTGACAGACAATTCTTATTATTCAAAAAGTGAATTCCTATTCACGTGGACCAAGTCTAAAAGGCCAATAACTTGGTCTAAACAAGCTTCCAGAAAACACGGCATCCATGAAAGAAAAAAATAATGAAAGGACAGTTGAAGTACTGAAGAAGAAATCACTAAGAAATTGTAAAAAACAAACAAATACGCATACATATAAGCATAACCAATGAACATTGACACTGGGGGTTTGGGGTATGCCGGTGAGGGAGGGGGGGCAATGGGGAGATATGTATAAATAATTAATAAAAAAAGATTAAAAAAATAAAAAAGAAGTGATATGAAAAAATAGCAAATAAAATTTCAAAACATATAAGAGAAAACTGAAATGCATAAATATGTCAGCATGTATATATTTATATGCTGTATATGAGGCTCCTAGAACCATAGACATGCAAAAAGGTCATTCTTGAACTGCCCCCCTTAAAAATCAAATTGCCCCCCTCTGGGGCATGTGCTCCATGTTGGGAACCACTGATGTACAAGGTCCATAAGTTCTCCTGTCTCTGAAATAAATATCTAAGAGTATAATTGCTGCATCACATGTAAGTTCATTTTTAATTTTAAAATAAAAAGAACAACTATTTCTTGGAGTGAGGGGACCATTTCACCTTCACACAAGTCATGCATAAGAGACCCAGGCTCTTCCTGGCCAGCATTTGGTGCTTTCTATTAGCCATTCAGGTAGGTGTGTAGTGATGCCTCCTGGCTGTAATTTGCATTTCCCTAATGGCTAATGATGTTGAACATCTTTTCATGTGCTTCTTGCCATCTGTATATCCAGCTCATTTGTTTTCTACTTTGGTTTCCTAGTAAATGAATTTAAAGCTCCAGATTTTCCTTTAAGTATTACCTCGGCTCTGTTCTACAATATATATGCTCTGTTTTCATTACCATCCATTTCATGATCTCTTTAAGATTACTTTTTAATCCAAGGGTTATGTGGTAATATGCTACTTCATTGCCAAATTCGTAAGATTTTTAATGCTGCCTTTTAGTTATTAATCTCTATTTTTATTGTCTAACAGTTGGGGAACCTGGTCTGTGTGATATGGAATCTTTGGAATTTAATTGGGCTTTTTTGTAAGGTCTAACACCTATTCTATTTTTGTGACTTTTGTGTGTGCTAAAAAAAAAAAAAAGCGTTTTCTCTGTGTGAGGAGCTCTATCGATTAAAATTGTCTAATGTTAATTTTCCAGTATATTAATAACCGTGAGTTTCTGAGTTATATTTTTCAAATCTTCAACATCTGTTTATTTTTGTCTTTTGATATTGTTTAAACAGATTGATATCCTAATTTGGTCATTAACTTGCATCCACTCAAATGACCATATTTGTGAACATTTTCATATACATTTACATAAAAGTTCATATAAAATTTTAAATTCTGTGTGTTGGCACTTGGCTAAGTACTTTGCTTATGTCACTTTCACAATTATATGTGTTAACACCCCCATTTTACAGATGAGAAAGGTCTAGAAGCCAAGTGACCAGGTCATGCATCCAGGAAACTGTGGAGCTGACATTTAAATGCAGATTTATCTACTAAGTCCATGCTTTTAATGACTGCTCTCGACCCGGCTTGTTCATTTGCAAAAGGAGGGGGTTTGGAGAGCATTGAAGTTCCTTTTTCAGGCTGAGAAATTCTCCTCTGAGTTACCATTTATTGAGTTCTTGCTCTCTAAGTTCCAGGTTCTATGCTAAGCACTCTAAGCGTAGTATCTTAAATCCAAAAGCAATATCAGAGAAGGTTCTCAGTTAGGATCTGAACTTAGTGGTAATATGTTCCTTGGTCTTCCATACTCAACCAGAGGTTTTAGAGCAGTGGTTCTCAACCTTTCTAATGCCGTGCCCCTTTAATACAGTTCCTCATGTTGTGGTGACCCCTAACCATAAAGTTATTTTCATTGCTACTTCATAACTGTCATTTTGCTACTGTTATGAATCGTAATGTAAATATCTGTGTTTTTGGATGGTCTTAGGCTCTACAGCAGTGGTTGCGACCCACAGGTTGAGAACCTCTAGCAGGGCCACCTAAGACCATCCAAAAACACAGATATTTACATTACGTTTCATAACAGTAGCAAAATGACAGTTATGAAGTAGCAATGAAAAGAACTTTATGGTTAGGGGTCACCACAACATGAGGAACTGTATTAAAGGGGCATGGCATTAGAAAGGTTGAGAACCACTGTTAATTTAGAGACAAGAAAGAGCCTTCGGAGGGAGGGAGTCGTGTACTTATGAACACACCCATCCCACAGTCCTCTGGTTAGCCCTGGGGAATCCTGGGAGAAGTTCTCTGTCCTCTTATTTGATGGAATTGTCCCTTCCACTTGCTTGGAATCTGAAGAACAGCATCTCTTCTTGATTCTCCAAAAGCGCTAACACTGAAACACAGCACGTGGCCTTTGCCCCAGGTGCTTTCACGCTATCAGCCCTTTTCTTCCTCTTCACTGCCCCCTTCATCTCAACCCCCCATTTTCTAGGGAGGTACACATACTCATTCACATTGTTAATTCTTCCTGCTTTCTTCCTGAAAAGCCCCACCCTTAAATAGACTGCTAAACCAAATACAACTTAACAGTCAGTATCTTATTAGATGTGGGCTTTTCCCGCTCATCACAACCCTTTTATCTACCTGTATTTTCTCCTTCCCCGTGGCTCCCCAGAGTAAGGAGAGAGAAGCAGTGAGTTATTACCATGTTCAGCTTCACTAAATGGCTTTATATTATGGTGAGAGACCTCTGGAGAAATAACAATGAGATTACTGCATCTTTTGTTCTTAGAAAAATAATGTTGCAAAAAGGCACCTCTAATCTTCTGTTTTAATTTGTTTTTATTGATCTCTTTCAAAATTAGGGAAACAAGTTTTCTCACTGCACATGTTATGACAATGCACGGGGAGGTCCCTGTTACACAGAGTAATGAAGCTGGGGTCCTGAAAGAGCAGGCAGGCAGAGAGAGGTGGAGGCGAGCAAGTGTCTACAAAAGAAAATACACAGAGAAGGAAACCCTCCAGATATTAATGGTCAACTCTGAGCGGTGGGTTCATAGGTGATGTGGCATCAAACAGGCCTTCCGTGTTCTCAGTCAAAAACTGCTATGCCCTTCTCTCAACCACCATGTCACTATTACATCAGTCTTCTTTATTTTCTTGGCACTTGTCACTTGCAGAAATTATCTCATTCATTTATTTATGGAATTTGCTTTACTCTAGCCTGAATAATGCACAAAGACAAGAATTTCCTATATTTTGTTTTTCTGCTATTTCCCCAGTACCTAGAATAATACTTGGCCCATAATAGGTAGTCAGATATTTGGATGAATAAATGGATGAGCAGGTGGATAAATGGATAGATGGAGGATGGATGGATGGATAGATGGATGAACGAACTGATGAATATGTGGAGTAAATGTTTTGATCTCTGTCTCCAGTCTTTTGTAATTTCTAAATCCCCTATAATGAAAAAAAAGTCACTCTCTACTCAGAAAAAAAATTAGGTTTAATTTAGCATAATTTCTCCTTAGAAAATTTCCTTAGAAACAAGTAGTTCTTCCACCTCTGCTTCCCAAGAGTTTCTGTACTTCTCATTGGACACTGGGCTTTGTTGTCCTAATACTCCATTTGTGTGCATTTCTTGTTTTCCCCACTGGGATCTAAGGTCCTTGGGTGTTTGACTCATAAACTGCTTTTGCAGGAAGGTACTTAACAGGCCTAACTCCCCCTGTTCAAGATGAGGACAGTGACCTTCAGAGATGTGATCTACTCAAGCTCAGTAGCAAAAGATCACCCTGCCCTAATTTGTTGTTGCTCAAACTGTCTTGTGTCATTGGGTAAATCTGTAGGAGTTTTAGCACTTTCACTGGGAGCTCAGACCTGCCACCTCTGCTGTCTGGGTTATAGGGCAGTGCCTTCTACCTTTATTTGCACACTCATATTCCCTACCTCAGGGCATCCACTCAGCTTCCAGAAGGAACAGAAAGAGCAGGCAAATTGAAAAGCTATGCTGATGTCTTTTTTCCTTATTTTGCATGCCATTGCATGTAGTACCCTATCTTGTAGGCCCAAAGAATCAACAAGGAAAAGGAAAAATAGAACCATTTTCTAGAAACTGTCAAAAGGCACACAGACCATCCACAGTGACTTTCTGATAAATACTAGAGGCTTGATGCATGAAATTCATGCAGGAGGGTAGGGGGAGAGGAGGTTGGTCCCTCAGCCCAGCCTGCACCCTCTCTAATCTGGGATCCCTTAAGGGATATCAAATCGCCTGTTGAGACCCAATCCCCAGGCAGTTTGACATCCCTCTCAGAATCTAGGACTGCTGGCTCCCAACTGCTCACCTGCCTGCCTTCCTGATTGTCCCTAACCGCTTCTGCCTGCTAGCCTGATCACCCCCTAACCACTCCCCTGCAGACCTGGGTCCCCCCTCAACTGTCCTCCCTTGCTGGCCTGGTCTCCCCCAACTACCCTCTTCTGCTGGCTTGGTCACCCTAATTGCCCACAACTGCCATCCCCTGCAGGCCATCTTGTAGTGGCCATCTTGTGTCCATATGGGGTCAGCCATCTCTGACCACATGGGGACAGCCATTGTGTGTGTTGGAGTGATGGTCAATTTGTATATTACTCTCTTATTAGATAGGATGTGTTGAGCCTCCTTAAGCTTTGCCATCAGGAAGAGGACTGCAGGCCTAACTCCCCCTGTTCAAGATGAGGACAGTGACCTTCAGAGATGTGATCTAGTCAAGCTCAGTAGCAAAAGATAATTCAGGAAAACACTACATTCACCCTGCCATAATTTGTTGTTGTTGCTCAAACTGCTTAGCTCTCAAAAGAATTTTAGCATGAGATATGTAAGAAATATGGAAAAATACAAAACAACAAACACTCCAAAACCTAGCAACACAGATCCTGAATTTAGGATTTGACATTCCACGAAGGCATGGATATTAATGCTCTCTTTCCACTGACATGCATCCAAGAATTACAAAGTCTTTGCTTGCAATTTTAAAAACTATATTATTGATATTATACACAGGGGTGGGCAAAAGTAGGGTTACAGTTGTAATACAAATAAATAATATAAAAATTAATACATAATAATAAACTGTGTTTAATAGTCTCACAACTGTAAACACCCCTGCATGTATTTTTCTTCAGCTTCTATCATTTTAGTTTGACCCACTTACATTGATAGGTAGAGCTTATGTCTATTCATTTTCACTGCTATACAGTTTTCCACTTTATAATTACATTACAGTTTCTTTGGGCCTCTATTAATGTTTGTTTATTACTCTATTTAGATATATTGATTTTTAGCTATGTTTGTGATTTGGGTCCTTTCATGTACTAACATAGTATGTCTCTCCATTTACCTTTGGCTTTTTAAAATCTCTTTAGTATAAATTTTATAATGTTCTAAGTCTTGCCCATGTTTTAATTGTTTTGTTGTAACATGTTAAATAGGAATGGGGTTAGGGCATTCTTTCTTCAGTTTTTCTTGGTTTTAAAGATAATATTTTAAAATTTCATCATGCTATCTAATAAAGAGGGAATATGCTAATTGACCATCACTCCATCACAAAGATGGCTTCACCCACAGCTGAGTCCAAGTTTCCATAAGGAGCCTTAAGGAGCAATCAGCAGAGACCTGAGGCTATGCCCTCTCCTGCCCCTGTGGGGCTTGACAGGGGACCTCAGGCCATGTCCCCCACCCAGCAGGGCTTGACAGGAGATCTCAGGCTGCATACTCCACCTGGCAGGTCTTGACAGGGGACCTCAGTCCATGCCCCACATCCGGTAGGGCTTGACAGGGGACCTCAAGGTGTGCTTTCCATCCTGGTGCTGGGCTAGGGCACCCCATGCTGTTCCCCCTGCCCCACTGCCAGGCTGGGGACCTCAGGCTGCACCCCCCACCCCGGCGGGGCTTGTCAGGGGACCTCAGGCCGTGGCCCCCACCCTGGGGGTCTTGTCGGAGCACCTCAAGGTGTGCTTCCCATCCTGGTGCTGGGCTAGGGGACTTCAGGCTGTTCCGTTCCCCCTCCCTCCGCTCAGCACCAGGCCAGGAGACCTCAGGCCTCAAGACCTCAGGCTGTGTTGCCCAACATGTGGGGCTTGACGAAAGACTTCAGGCTGTGTCTCCCACCCCAACACCAGGCCGGAGGTCCTCAGGCCGCACCCCTGCCTCAGCACCAGGCCAGGGGACTTGACACTGTGCCCCCCTCCTGGTGCCAGGCTGGGTGACCTGAGACCATGTCAGGGGAGGGCAGTTAGGGGTGACCAGGCCAGCAGAGGTAAATTGGGGGTGACCGGACTGGAGGGAAGGGCAGTTGGGTGGGGACAAGACCTCAGGCCATGTCCCATACCTGGTGGGACTTGATGGGAGACTTCAAGGCATGACCCCTGGCCTAGTCTGAGCTCTGGGGCTTCAGGCCACACCACCATCTTGGAACCAGGCCAGGGGACCTGAGGATATGTCCCCCAGCCTGGCAGGGCTTGACAAAGGTGGGACTGGCTGGGTCTGGGTCTGGGTCTCATGTGATTTTGAGGCACATGTGGGTGAGTGGGGACTTAATTCTGGGTCCTGTGGTGTGCCCCAGACTCTGACAGGAGGAAGATTTTCATATACATTTTACTAATTTTCTTTCATCTCAGACACTTCTATAATAGAGAAAGGGCAAATGGCAATAACAAATTATTTCCTCTAATTAATCCACTTTTAATGTGCACAAATTTCATGCACTGGGCCACTAGTTTATTATAATGCTTATTGTCTGATTTTTAACCATGCCTCTTATAAAATTAAAAACATTATTTTTTATTCCTAGATTTATGAAACTTTTTAAAAATTTATTATCAATGGGATTTTAATTTTACCAAATGATTTTATGCATCTATTCAGCTTTGAATCTTCTATTTGGAACAATTAATGAGGTGGTTACATTAACATATTTTCAAATGTTAAATGTGCTTGCATTTTCTTAATGAACCCAACTTTGCTTTCATCTATTTAGTCTTTTTACTTTTAAAATTTAAACTTTAATTGTAATATAACAAAATATGTGGATGTTCAAGTCCCCTATATAGGACTGGAGGCCCAAGGCACAAAATTTGTGCATAAAGGGGGGTGTCCCTCAGCCTAGTCTGCACCTTCTCCAATCTGGGAACCCTTGGGCCTAAACGGGCAGTTGGACATCCCTCTCACAATCCAGGACTGCTGACTTCCAACTGCTTGCCTGCTTGGCTTCCTGATTGCCCCTAACCACTTCTGCCTGCAAGCCTGATCACTCCCTAACCACTCCCCTGCCTGTCTGATTGATGCCTAATTACTCCCCTGCCAGCTTGATTGCCCCTAACTTCCCTCCCGGCAGGCCTAGTCACTCCTAACTGCCCTCCCTGCAGGCCTGGTCACCTCTAACTGCCTTCCCCTTCAGGCCTGCCCCCTCCCCACTGCTTTCCCTTGCAGACCTTGTCCCCCTCAACTGCCCTTCCCTGCAGTCCCGGTCACCCATAACTTCCCTCTGCTGGCCTGGTCACCCCTAACTGCCCTCCCTGCAGGCTTGATTGCCCCCAACTTCCCTCCCTTTCCTCCCAACTGCCCTCCTCTGCTGGACTGATTGCCCACAACTTCCCTCCCCTGCTGGCTTGATCCCTCCCAAGAGCCCTCCCCTGCTGGTCATCTTGTGGCAGCCATCTTGTGTCCACATGGGGCACCATCTTTGACCATGGGGACAACCATCATGTTGTTGGAGTGATGGTCAATTTGCATATGACACTTTCATTATATAGGATGGTATAGCATTTGCTATCAGCTATGCACATACTCTGTCTACATACTTGAAATCATGTCTAGATTACTTATAACACCTAATACAATATAAATATTGTATATATTCTTATATTATATGAAATCACGTACAGTAGGCCACCCACCACTTCCGTGGAAACCAGCAGGAGCCACAGTGCACCAGAGGGAGCTGGCAGAAGCCACTCCACTTCAGTGGGA
Source organism: Lasiurus cinereus (assembly GCA_011751065.1). NCBI lineage: Eukaryota > Metazoa > Chordata > Mammalia > Chiroptera > Vespertilionidae > Lasiurus > Lasiurus cinereus. The sequence goes on along the minus strand of JAAGEH010000480.1, from coordinate 42,775,414 downwards.
GGCGGGAGGGAGCCGTTGCCACTGCTACCCGTGGTAGCAGGCAAGAAGGGACCAAGAGGTGCTCCATGCATCTCCTGGTAACTGGTTGCGTGTGCAGCCCCGCTCAACCGCGTGTGTCTGCTGTGCATGCAGTCTCCTGCTAATCGGTAGTTACGCAAGAGAGCTTGATGACTATTTGCATGTTAGCTTTGTATTATATAGGATATTCTTCTTTACCATACATTTTTTCACTCACACATCATATTTCTGACAGTCATCCATCTTCACATTGGTAATTCATTTTGGTGTTGGTTCACTCATTTTTACTGTCCTGGAAGATGAGATTATAGGAATGGATATAAACAATGATTTACTCATTAGTTTTCCTGACGTAAACATTTATGTGTTGGTGCCACAGTTTTTAGCTATTGTGGCAAAGCTGCTCAACTTGCTCATGTTTAGAACGCCTAAGGGTACACATCCAAGAGTTCCTCTGGTCCAGGCTTTATATCTGTGAATGAAATTACTGGGTATTATATTATACGCAACTTCAACTTAATAGGTGGTGGCAAAATGTTTGTCAAAGTGGTTCTAGCAAATTGCATTCTCATGAAAAGTGTGGTGCTGTTGTTTCTAATACTGAGTAATTCAGGCTGTTTGATTATTTCCAATCTTATATTTATTATTTTAACTTCAACTGTATTTTTCAACATCCTCTTTAATCCTAATAATGTGTATTTATGCTAACTTTTTTTCCTTGAAAGAAAAACATTGGAGTTTGGTGTGTTTTTTTTTTTTTTTACATGTTTTCAGAGCATTGGCTTTGCTGACATACTCTGTTGTAACTTTCCTTCTTATTTAATTAATGTCTACTCTAATATTTATTATTTATTTTTTTCTATTACCTGTAGGCTTAATCTATTGTTCTTACCTTCTTAAGATGAGTGCTTAAATCATTAAATATTTGGCTATTTTTTTGTTGTTGTTAATCCTTACCCAAGATTATTTTTCCGTTGCTTTTTTTAGAGAGAGTGGAAGGGAAGGGGAGAGACAGAGGGACAGAAACATTAATGTGAGAGAGACACATGGATTGGTTGCCTTGGGGATTAAGCCTGCAACCAAGGTACATGCCCTTGACCAGAATCAAAGCTGCTACCCTTCAGCCTATGGGCTGACACTCTTATCCACTGAGGCAAACTGGCTAGGGCAAATATTAGGCTCTTCTTTACAGCTATATTGTTTCCTCAAGACATGGTGTAGCCAAAGCCCATGAATGTTATTTGTATTATTTTCACTGTCATTCAATTCTAAGTCATTTATACTATTTCCTTTATCATATCTTCACTGATTTATAGAATTTGCAGGAGTGCTTTTACATTCCAGACATACAGGTTTCTATAAATTATGTTTTTGCTTTTCATTTCTAACCTGATTTCGCTGTGGTCAGATGATGTAATTTGTGTGAAACCGACTAGGGTTTTGAGACTTGTTTTATTGACTGATGATCAATTTTTATGACTATTTTATGTGTTCTAGAGAAGAATGTATATATTATCTTATCTTTAGATGCAGCATTTTATATTTTTCAACTGGAATTGTCTTATTGTGTCATGCAAATATTTTATTTCTTTACTATTTGCCTGCTTGGTCTGTCAGTTACAGAGAGATGTGTGTCTGATATCTTCAGGCATACTGTACAGTGGCCTCCTTGCTGTTCTTAGATCAAGTCAAGAATCCTGCCTCCTCAGGGCCAGTGTACTGGTTTCTTCTGCTACTTGAAATGCCCTCACCAGTCTATGCCCCTGGCTTTCTCCTTCATTTTATTCAGGTTGTCTTATAAAGAAACCCTACCTTCATCACAATCTAAATCACACACACCCTTGCCCCAGCACTTCCTGTCCCTTGGCTTTCACTTATTTTTATTTTTCCTTCTGAGCATTTATCAAGAGCTGACATATTAAATACATGTTTTTCACTATCTTTTTCATCTAGGACGGGCTCTTCATAAAAAGCAGAAATTCTGATGTATTCATTGTTATTTCATCAGCACTTAAAAGGAAACCAGGAGTAAAACAGATGCTCAGCAAACATTTGTTTTAATGAGTGAATGATACCGATCTGAAATACTCTCTCTGCAATTTTTAAAAAATTGGACTTTATGTATTTTGAAGCCATGTTATGATGTGCACACACATTTAATCATGGCAGCTCCCAGAATAAACAAAGCTTTTATGGCTGAGAGAAAGACAATCCTCTTTTAGCAAAAAATAAAATAAAATAAAACATTTAATTACATTTTACTTTATTTTATTTGATCTAAATATGGTTTTGCCAGCTTTTTTTCCTATTGTTTTCTGGTATATTCTCTCCACATTTGACTTTTCATTTCTCTGCATCTTTATATTTAGGCATATATCTTAAAACTATATAATTTGGATTTTGTTTTCTAGTCAAATGCAACAATATCACATTTAAACTAGAGAGTTTAGTTCATTTGCATTTGTTGAGAATATTGTTAAGAATTATTTTACCACCTTATGTTGCCTTGCCTTAGACATATCTATGAAAGTATACATACAAATAGCATCCATTGAATATGTTTTACATTCTGAAAGCTGGCTGGGAGCACACACACAAATCAAATACCAACTCCCCCAACAAGGAAGTCCTATCCAATCTTTTATTGAAGGGGAGTCTTCCTCTTTTCTTTTTTTCTTTATTTTTAAGCATTTTTAAATGATTTTTAGAGAGAGGGGAAAGGAGAGGGAGAAACATTGATTGGCTTCCTCCTGCTCACCCCCTACTGGGGATCAAGCCCAGACCCGGGTAAGCGCCCTGACAGACAATCAAACCCACAACCTTTCACTGTACTAGATGACACCCAATCAACTGAGCCACACAGGCCCAGGCAAGTTTTCCCTTTTTCTTTCCCTATTTGACCTCCAACCAAAGAGGTCAGTCATGAAAGGTGTATATCAAGATGTTGATTCTTAAGTTGCAGGTATATGCTCAATAGACTCCATGAATTTATTATTATAAGTGGCTATGTGACAAATTAGATTCTTTAGTTATTTGTGGAGATGACAGGTTTTTAGGGTCCTAGGTGAGAGTGAGTTTGATAGGAGCAACAGGAGCTGCTGCTTTAAATGTGTAAATGACACTTCTCTGCATATCAACAAGATGCTCCCACCCTTCTGCCTGGTCTCCTAGGGACACAGATGGCTCACAATCCTCTGTGACATTGGAAGGAGAAAAGAAACATGAGCTATATTTGCTCTTTGTGTTTTCCAGTGGAATGTGATTAAAGAATATTTTACTTTGTTCCTTGTCCTTTTAAAAACATTCAGCTGAGTGAAAGGTTGAGTCAAAACAAGAAGTTGAAAAGCCTCCCTGTGTTCCTTCCCCATGGGCCCATCACTCGTGGCAACAAAGTCACTTCCAGGAAGACACGAAGCCTTTGACTCAGTAGAAGTTACCTACGCCCTCACTCATCCTCAAAGACCCCTTGGAGGATGTGGGAAGAACATTTCTATTTATTGACTCATCCTTTTAACATTTCCCTTTGGTGTATGTTTTTATAGTACTAGAGGCCTGGTACATGAAAATTTGTGCACTCAGGGGGGTCCCTCAGCCCGACCTGCAACCTCTCGCAGTCTGAGACCCCTCGGGGGATATCTACCTGCCAGCTTAGGTCTGCTCCCCAAGGGATCTGGCCTAAGCTGGCAGTCAGGTATCCCTCTGGCAGCCTAGGAACCCTCAAGTGATGTCTGACTGATGGCTTAGGCTTAAGCCATCAGTAGGACATCCTTAGCACTGCCAAGGAGGCGGGAGAGGCTCTTGAAATCGCCGCTCGCTGGCAGCCATCAGCCCAGCTTGTGGTTGAGCGGAGCTCCCCTTATGCGAGTGCACTGACTACCACAGGGTGGCTCCTGTGTTGAGCGTCTGCCCCCTGGTGGTCAGTGCGCATCATAGTGACTGGTTGTTACCAGTCGTTTTAGGGTCAATTTGCATATTATCCTTTTATTATATAGGATGCACTAGTATATATACATATATATAAAATACATAATACATCACTCTAGTAACCTGTATATATATATATTTATCTGTAAGTATAAGTATGTATTTATGGAAAAAGTGAGCTCAGAAATATTTCACTGATGAGACTTGACATTTTAAAAAATGAATCCAATGGTTTCTGGGACAGATCGGATTGTCGATCCACACCATTTTGTGAGCATAGCCCTATGGACCCTCTCAGTAATATAATCCTGCTTATATGTGGGGCATTCTTTCTTTTTTTACCTAATTCCTAAGGGAGACACTGGCGCCTTCCAGTTTAATCCATTCCCCGAGTTCTTTCCTCCTACTTTTTTTTCCTTCCTATTCTCTTTGTCTAAGACTCAGATTATGACCACTCAGTTCCAGATATTTCTGGAATATTTTACTGTTCAAGGCAGTGAACAATATGGCTAGTATCTTATATAATCCCTGAATATATATTTCCTGACTCAAGATAAAATGATGGTTTCTTTTAGTATCAGGGCTCCCTGGAGGCCAGGGACTTTGAATAAGAAGGGGTAATATTTCTAATATAATATGAAAAACCAAGATTAGTGACTTTGGTAGGACACTATTCTCTTGGACCTTATGTATGACTGTGCCTCATTAAAAGAGTTGGGGCAGCATGGATGGCCCTGGAGATTATTATACTAAGTGAAATAGCTAGCAGAGAAAGATAAATACCAGACGATCTCAATTATATGTGGAATCTAATGAACAAAATAAACTGATGAACAAAACATAACCAGAGGCATGGATACACAGAACAGACTGACAGATGGTAGAAGGGAGGTGCTAGAAGGGGAATGGAAAAAGGAAGGTGAAGGGATTAGCTAAAGAACATATATGTATAGCCCACAGTGTGATGAAGGCTTGGGCAGAGAGTGGGAGTGGAGGCTGGGTGGAGAAGGGCAAAGCTGGGGAAATGGAGGATATCTGCAATAGTGTCAACAATAAAAAATTTAAAAGAAAAAAAAAGTTGGGGCAGTAGAAAGAGCAAAGTCTCTGAACAAAAACTATAGAACCGCATTTAAATTTCAGATCCACCCAAGCTGTGAGACCTTGACCACGTGTATTCATCAGGCAAAGCCAGGTTCCTCTGCAGAAAAAACAAGCCCCAAAATTTAGTGGTTTAAAATGATACTCATTTCTTACTCATTCAATTGTCTATGGCAGGTTAGAAGTGGGCCATGCACATCCTAATTACAGTTGGATCCAAACTGAAGAAGAGTCCAGAGGAAGAGCACATGCTGATTTATAACCCAGCTCTTCAAGCTTCCACCGAGATGAGACCTGTTACCTATCCTCACGTGGACAGGCCTCACCCAAGATGGCAAAGAAGTGTTAGCTTATCGTTTGCTCAGGAGGCGAACGAAAAATATTTGAGAACCTCACTAATGACAATCACACCAAGTCCTCTAACATCTCTGATTCTTGGCCTTCTCGTTAAGATAGTGATAAAGATGAAGATTGGATAAATTAGAACTAATGATTCAACACAAGGCGTGTCCAGTGCAATGTTTGGTCAATGGTGAGCCTTAACAAATATTCTTTCCCTCCTTCTTTCATTATGTCCTCTTCCCTCCAGACTCGAGAATAAAGAAAGTTGGTAGGAACATGCCAGGGGCTCTGTTTCCAATTCTACTAAGAAACAAATGAAAATGGGCCGTGACAGCAGCCAGAGGGCAGGAGGCCAGGGTAGCCAGCCAGGTCCCCGGGATCAGAATTTCATTACCCAGAGGATTTTAACACAAAATAACTAGCCTCTAGAAAATCCAGTGAAGAGAAAGTTCACAAAGGGGTCACAAAGGTACCCTGCCTCTCGGAGGACAATGCGCCATGTGCATTTGGATGCGGCCTGGCACTTTCATTAACATATTTAATCATGCTTTTATCTTTAATCATCAAATGGCTTAATGGTGTGCATTGTATTCCCAGGCCTGAAATAACCATGGTTATGTGGTTCTGTGATAGATGTTTTTAATAAAATCAGTAATTAGCCTCTGTGTGTGTGTGTGTGTGTGTGTGTGTGTGTGTGTGTGTGGTGTTGGTGTTGTATCTTTCTGTTTCCCCTTTAATTTTGGCTTTTAGATATGTCAGGAAAAAAGACTAAGGTGGAACACTCAAAATACCATTTTTGTTTTGTTTTGTTTTTTGTTTTAGTGGTAGTGCCTGAGGGATAGGGGGGAAGGTGTGGTCTAGGGTGTGGATCGCCTTGCAAGTGTCCTGTAGGAATAGCTGAGAGTGGGGGTAGGTCAGGTTTGGGTTCAAGCTGGGTTTGAATCCCAGCCCTGTGAGGGAGGTTGGTCACATGAACCCTAGGTGCTGAATTCTAAATCTGTAAAGTGGTACACAATATCCCTCAGAAAGTTGCTGGGGAGAAACACAGAGATGCTTAAAAAGTAACTAATTTAACAAACACTAAAACAGACTTTACTATGAACCAGGAACTATTCTGAATGGCTTAAAATATTAACTAATTCAATCCTCAATGCAACTGTACCAACAGTTGCTCTGAGTATACCTCGTTTATAGATGAGTAAACCAAGGCACGGGGAGGTTAAGCAGCCTGCCCATGGCGCCCACAGCTAGTCAGTAGCAGAGCTGGAACTGGAACACAGACAGTCTGCCTCTAGGGTCCGTGCTGTAAGCAGGTGAGCTGTGCCTGCTGCTGTGATTGGTTCCATAAGCCCGTTTGTACTTCGCAGGCTTGGCTTCTGGATGCGACACTGAGCTGTCCAGGTTTAACACCTGCCCCTCACAAGTCATCCAAACACCCTTTGCCTTAACTTAAATTTCCAGTCAAGCTGCTCTGTGGTGTGAGGTGTTCCATAGACTCATTTCTCAGTATCTGATAAAAGAAAAAAATAATAAGTCTGGTTTCTCTGATTATATTGCTTAAGGCCAATCCCTGTGAGCCTTTGCACTCTTCTCTGTAAAAGGAGGCTGAACCTGCCATTGTATAAATTGAAGGGATAGTCAAGCATGGTCAGCTCTCAGTCATTTAGCAACTAGGTACTGAAAATCCACTTAGAGAAGTCTCTCTGAAGATACCCAGCACCGTCCACACTGTGGTTTTCCGCTACTCCTTCTTGGGGAGAATGGTCTTGGTAGTTTCAGTCAATCCTCACACCGCAGCTCCAGGACCCTCCTCTAGACAGACATCCTTCGGTAAAGAAAGAAAACACGCTATGGAACAAGAAATCAAGCTCCTCTATTGCAGCGGGACATGTCACCTCACCTTCGAGCCCCATCTATAAAACAGGGTTGTCCTGAAAAACCAAGAAATTGAGAATGTGAAAATGGAACACTATGCTTGGCACAGAGCAGTTTCTAGCTAGATTTTACCACATCCAAGAGACAAGGACCTTCAAGGCACATGGTGTGCTAGGTGCAAAAGCACCATCATCTTGTGTAAATCTAGAATCACCTTGTGTGGTCCCAACATCCACTCTGATGACCTGGGTATTGTGCATTCCTGGGGGTCTCCCTTCCCTAGGAATAGTAGCTTGTAGCCTACATTCTTCTTGAATAATCAGGATTGGTTCTTTTTTTTTAAAAAAAAATAAATTCCTGAGAGGACTTTGTTGGGTTAAAATTCATTTGTAGTTTTGCCTTCCACATGTTAGAATTTAAAGCCTATAAACTGTTAACAACAAAACAACAACAAAGAAAGGAGCTCCCAGGATAGACATACACTGGGGAAGGCAGGGTGCTCGCTGGCCATGCACGGAGTGCCATGATGAGCACACAGGAGCTCAAATTCCCCACCCTGCTCCACTTTGCCTCTTCAAGGAAGCTTGTTTTTCCAGCCCAAAAGGATGGAGTAAAACTACCTTTCCCATTATCACCTTGGACAAGAAATCAAGACACAGGGGCAGAACCCAGAGGCAACTGGCAAGAGGATAAAGGGAAATCCCTCAAAATCAAGAAAGAGAGCTGTGGGTCCTGCAGGTGGGGAAGCTGTAGTCCCCTGTTTTTCTGTAGAATGAATTCCTCAGCAACAGCACTGGTAAAAACTCAGAGTTTAAAATACCTGTTGAGCAAAAGCATTAACGAAAAACCTTCCCTGTTCTGCAGATTATACAGATCTTCATACAACAGAACCATCCTAGCAGAGACCAGCATGAGACAAGGACGGTGAGAAGTCTGGGGGGAGCTGAACTTGAAACTCAAGGGGATGAGGAATTAAAATGGTGCTTGCCCATAGACTTACATCTTATTCAGAGAGAACTCATCATCTCTAGTTTGATGACATACTGACGGTCAGCAAGTTGAAGAGTAAATTATATTAGTTCTCAGTTGATAAGTGTTGACCATTATTCCTGGAGCAGCCCCTGAACTGGGGACCGAAAAAATAAATCTGGAGTTCAGGATTGGATACTCCCACCTTGACTATTCCTGCCACGATTCTGGTGACAAATGATCGGAAACTGGTAAAGAGACTATTTTTTAGAGACCGATGTCTCAGTGAGTTATGTTTCTGTCTAGAAGTTCTATACCCATTGACTTTGCAGGTCTGCTTCTTGTTTTCAAAACCAAGGCAAAGTTCCTACCGATAATAGAATAACACCTCTCTTCCACAGTAACCTCCATTCTTTACCTCAGGACAAAATTTAATTTTACATAGTGTGTACATCACCATCCAAAGTGTTCACAGCATGCTGAACAAGACACAATATCCAGGAGGTACAAAGGGTAAACAGGAAAAGGCTCTATCCGCCCCCAAGGGGTTAGATGTTGACAAGCTATCTCCCCAAGCTGAGCTATCTGTTTCATTTCTCTCCTTGAAGGAAAATATGCTTAGTATTTTTGGGGAGCAATCTTCCAAAGATATTCTGTACTTATGCATATATACTAGATACATGGTGCACAAAATTGGTGCATAGGTAGGGAACCTAGGCCTGGCTGGCGATCAGGGCTGATATGTGGGGCGATCTCTGGGGCGATCGGGGGGGCCCCCACTTACATCCACCTTGGCTGGCGTCACCAGCCTTGCCACCTGCTACCACTGCCAGTCGGGGCCTGCGAGCTGTGGGCAGCTCCGGCTTTGAGTGTCTGCCACTTGGTGGTCAGTGAGAGTCATAGTGACTGGTCGATTCGCCATTCAGTCTATTTGCTTATTAGGGTTTTATATAGATAATAAATATAATTTCTAAAATTATCACACAAAATATTTTTTGTGGTGTGTTACAATTCTATGAATTATAATGTATATATTTCATGTACCCACCACCACTATCAGGATACAGAACAGCTTCATCATCCCAAACAAATCTCTTGATCTCTCCCTTCACAGTCATAATATTGCTGTCAACCCCTATCCCCAAATATCCAACCCCTGGCAGCCACTGGTCACTGCCTCTCACCATAGATTTGTCTGTTCCAGAAGGACATGTAAATGTAATCATACAATATATAACCTTGTGAGCCTGTGTTCTCTCACTCAGTATGATGCCTTTGAAATTTATTCAGTTGTTGAGTGTAGTAATAGTTTATTCCTTTTTTGCTGAGTAATATTCCAATGCACGGACACAGTTTGTTTATCCATTAACCTATTGAATGCCACCAGTGTTGGTAATTATGAAAAGAGCTGTGATAAACATTTGTGTACATAAGTTTATGTAAACATAACTTCATTTTTTTATAGGATAAATACTTGGGACTTGGACTACTGGGCCATATAGAGATATAATTCTTATTTACTTAGAAACTGACAAACTTTTACATATTTTTAAATTTGAGTTTTTTAACAAAATGGAAGCTGATTTTATACTTGTCTGCGTTTTGATTTTTTGATGTATCAGTACATTAGATCTATCTTACTCTTTTAATTATGCAGTTTTGCTGATGCTGTTATTGTGTTTTCTATTGATTTTTTTGGTGTGTCCTAGATATAAAATCACTCATTGTGCCAATTGCTTCCTAGAACCTTGAAGATACCATTTATTTTTCTTAGTTTATTAATTTTTGGATATTTTCTTTCTTATACTTCCTTTGGCTTATTTTGTTGATAAAATTATGATTTCTTTTTGAGTTAGGTCCTTAATTCTCATACATTAAGCATGACAGAGTATAAATTAAGTCAATGAGTGCACATTAGCTATATCCCACCAGTTCTGATCATACATTGTTTTACTGTAATTTTTTAGCTATTCTATAATTTTAGTGTTGATTTCTTCTTCTATATGAGAGGCATGTGAGAGGATTCTCTCATTATTATTATTATTATACTAGAGCAGCAGTTCTCAACCTGTGGGTCACAACCCCTTTGGGAGTCGAATGACCCTTTCACAGGGGTCGCCTAAGACTATTGGAAAACACCTATTTCCCATGGTCTTAGGAATCAACACACTGCTCTTTGGTGTAGCAAAATGTAGCAATGTAGTTTACTATTGTTATATGAAGACTGTTGCCCATGCTACACCACAATTCAAGACAAAATTTCATTTATTTGTAATTAGAAATAAATATTTCACAATATATAACTACATATTGTTTTTGTGATTAATCACTATGCTTTAATTATGTTCAATATGTAACAAGGAAAATACATCCTGCATATCAGATATTTACATTACCGTTCATAACAGTAGCAAAATTACAGTTATGAAGTGGCAACGGAGATAATTTTATGGTTGGGGTCACCACCACATGAGGAGCTGTCTTAAAGGGTCACACCATTAGGAAGGTTGAGAACCACTGTACTAGAGGCATGGTGCATGAATTCATGCATGGGTGGGACCCTTCTGGGTGGCCTGGGGGGATCAGGTTGAAACCTGCAGTCCAATGCTGCCTGCAGCTCCTACCTGCTGCGGGAGAGGTTCACACTGCCTCAGCACTGCTCACTAGTTGTGGCCCTACATTTGGGGCTCTCCCAAAAGGAGTGGCCTGTGGGATTGGGCTGAAACCAGCTATCTGACATCCCCCGGGGGGTCCCAGATTGTCAGAGGGCATAGGCCAGGCCTAGGGACCCACCAGGCCACGATCGGGGCAGGGAGGAACCGGGGGAGGGCTCCAAGGCATATCAGGCCCATCTTGCTCAGTCCACATTGGCTGGATCTCAGCAGCAAGCTAACCTAATGGTTGGAGCATCTTCCCCCTGGTAGTCAGTGCACAGCATAGTGACTGGTCGACCGGTCAACTGTCTGCCCCTGGTGGAAAGTGCACATCATAGTGAGTGGTTGAGCAGCCTTAGCATTTCATTAGCATATTACACTTTGATTGGTTGAACAGCTGACTAGTCACCATGACCGGACACTTAGCATATTAGGCTTTGTTATATAGGATACCTGCTACATATAAACTTTAAATAATAAGTAATAGAAAGAACACCCATCACCAGCTTTGTTTTCCTCCCCTGATTTATACCATCTTTTTAAAACTAGAGGCAAGTACAAAATTTGTACAAATCCTTCAACTAAATATATTGTTTTGCCTTTATGTAAATAGAATCCTAATGAATGCATTCTACCATAATTTGCATTTACCTCTCAACACTGGAACTCATTCACCCACTTCGATATTTGTAGCTATCATCATTTGCTCATTTTCACTGCTGTATAATATCCTATTGAGTGTAAGTATCACAACTGATTTATTCATTTTACTACTGAAGGGCCATTTGGAGTGTTTCCAAGTTTTAGCTTTTACAAACCAATTTGCTAAAAATAATCTGTGCATAAACCATAATGTACATAAACAAGAGTTTGTTTAAGTGAGCCTAAATGGAATGGCTAGGATGGAGGGTATATCTATCCTATCTTTATAGCTTTAGTAGAGACTCAGTGCATGAATTCATGCACCAGTGGGGTCCCTTAACCTGGCCTGAGAGATTGGGCCAAAACTGTCTCCCCAACATCCCCCAAGGGGTCTCAGATTGCAAGGGGGTGCAGGCCCGGCCAAGAGATCTTATCAGTGCATGACTGGGGCCAGGTAGGGATGTGGGAGGTTGGCCAGCCAGGGAAGGACTGCAGGAGGGATTGTGTCTGGCCTGTCTCCCTCAGTCCCTATCGGCCAGACCCCAGCAGCAAGCTAACTTACCAGTCGGAGCATCTGACCCCTCGTGGTTGGTGCACATCACAGTGACTGTTCAACTGGTCAACTGTCTCCCCTCTAGTGGTCAGTACATGTGATGGCGAGTGGTTTGGTGGCCTTAGCATATCATTAGCATATTATGCTTCAGTTGGTTGAACGGACGACTAGACTACTGAACATTTAGCATATTAGGTTTTTATTATATAGGATAATAAAATGCCTAATCTTAGGCAAGGGGTTTTTACCAATTCATCCCTCCCTCCAGCAATGTACCAGCTACTAATCCACATCTTGCTTATGTTTGACATCAGATTGTGTAACATTTTTTTACAGGTTGGATGTGATATCAGATCACACAGTACGTTTAATATCTATTTCTAAGATTTCAATAAAATTGAGCACTTTTTCAATTCTTTGTGGTTATTATTATTTTATAAAATTTCTATTCTTTGATAATTTTTTATTTTCTTTTTAAACACCTTTATTTTATTGACTCACTGAGATCCCGTACATTCTGGATACTTACTTTCATTAGCTCTGTCTATTGCAAACATTTTCTCACAGTGAGTGGCTCATCTTATTGATTCATTTGGGGTGCCTTTTTGAGAAATAAGAATTTAACATTTTAGATTTTAATTTATCAACATTACTATTTGTATAATCTTTCAGAAATCTTTCTCTAACCCACAGTCATAAAGCACTCTCTGTATTCTTCTTAATATGTAGAGTCTCCTTTCTTCATATGAGTTCTTATTTCATCAGGAATTGATTCTATGTATGGTGAGAGATGGTATGCAAATCAATTTTTCCATGTGGATAATCAATTATGCCACTGTTAGATATTGTTTTTTTTCTCTACCAATTTACAAACCAGTTCCCTACTGATGTAGGCTTATCTCTGGATTTTCTATCCTTTTCCATTTATCTAACCCTGTATTGATACCAGACTCTTAATTTCTATTTATAGTATGCCTTCATTACTGGGGCAACACCCCCCATGGTTTTCTTTTCTTGGATATCCCCTTCTGTATATTAGAGAATCCATTCATCAAGTTGCATTGGGATTTTTATTTTAATTGCCATTGAATCCATAGATTAGTTTGGGAAGAATTGACATCTTAAACACATTGAGTCTTTCTATTCAATAACATATCTCTATTTATTTAGGTCATGTTTAATGCCTTTCAATAGAATGTTATAACTTTCTTCATAAGGATCATGGACAAAAATGTTCAGTCCTAGAAAGGTACTACTTTATTGTATGTATCATTATTTTTGGACACCTTTTCTGTTTGAATTTGGGGTATAAAAATATAACTTACTTTTTAATCCTCACCTGAGGATATGTTTATTGATTTGAGAGAGGGAGATGGAGAGAGATCGAGATCAATGTGGGAGAAAACTACTGCCTCCAGCATCCCAAAATGAGATCGAACCCTGGTACGTGCCCTGACTGGGAATCAAACCTGCAACCTTTTGGTGTACAGAACAATGCTCCAACCGAGCCACCAGCTTTTATAAACTTTTCAAAGAGCACACACCCAAGTAATTAGCACCCACATAAAGAATTGAAACATCTCTATGACATGAGAACTGCCCCCCAACTAGTGATGGCCCCATATAAGTATGACCACTATGATCCCCCTTTTATGATAAATCCATTTTACATCTTCTGACATTTATGGGATTGTACAAGATATATTCAATGTCTAGCTTTTTTTTTCTCCTCAATATTATGTTCTTGTGAGATATATTCATGTTAAGTATGGCTAGAGTTTATTCATTTTCTTTTATGTATAGATTTACATGGTGCAAATAGATTATAATTTATGCATGCTAATGTTGATAGATTTTTTTTAATAGTTTCCAATTTGAGGGGACATGGTTGTCAAGAACATTTCTTTTTTTGTTGTTAATATTCATGCAAGGGATTTTTTTCCATTGATTTTTTAGAGAGTGGAAGGGAGGGAGGGAGAGAGAGTGGAAGGAAAAGAGGGAGGGAGAGAAACATCCATGTAACAGAGACACATTGATTGGTTGCTTCCTACAGGTGCCCCAGTGGGGCTGGGGAACAAACCTGCAACCCAGGTACATGCCCTTCCCCAGAAATTCAACAGGAGACCTTCAGTGCCTGGGCAGACACTAACCACAGAATGCACCAGCCATTTGTAGCTATCATCATTTGCTCCTTTTCACTGCTATATGATATCCTCTTGAGTGTCTATTGATTTATTCATTTTACTACTGAAGGGCCATTTCTGAGTATGTCTATCTGTGTCCTTATGCTCTCATTTCTATGCATTTGCCCCTAGGAGTAATTTGCTGATATGCATGTTTAGCTTTAGAAGATCCTGCCATATAATTTTGGTTTTCTAAAGCGGCTGTAGCAATTTTTAAAAAATCGTTTGCAGTGTGTAAGGATTCTAGTCAGAATACAACCTATTCTTGACATTTTAATATTTCTTATTTATAGGAACTTCAGCAAATTCTTATATTTACTTTAATAGTTTATCCATAATAAGCTAATATTATGAAACTGAACTTAACTTAGTCATCATGTTATTTTTGTATATGGCTAGCTCTAATACATTTTTGCTAATACATTTCTGGTTTCTAAATGTTTGTGAGCCAATTAAACTGTAATTTCTTTTATTGTGTCTTTATCCACTTTGAGCATAAAGCTTGTATTTGTTATGTAAAATCAATGGGAGAAAGTTCTGCTACTTCTCTTCTCTGTAAGATCTGAATTTTCTATTCATTAAATACTTGGTAAAACTTCCCTATTAAACCATTTAGACCCAATATTTTATTTATGGTTATAAAGTAAATTATTTACTTCAGATTTTCAAAACTATTTAGATGTTTTGTTTTATTTTTATAATTAAAAAAATGTGTCTATTTCACCAAAATTTTCAGATTAAAGATTATAATATTATCTTTTATATAACTGATGCATTTACATTGTATTCTTTTTCATGTGTAATATGGTTTATTTGTATCTTCTATATTTTCTCACTTAATCTTGGCAGAGGTTTATCAATTATTTCAGCTTTTTTAAAAAATATATTTTATTGATTTTTCACAGAGAGGAAGGGAGAGAGAAAATCAGAAACATCGATGAGAGAGAGACATCGATCAGCCGCCTCCTGCACACCCCACACTGGAGATGTGCCCACAAGGAAGGTACATGCCCCCGACTGGAATCGAACCTGGGACCTACACTGGAGATGTGCCCACAGGGAAGGTACATGCCCCCGACTGGAATCGAACCTGGGACCTTTCAGTCCGCAGGCTGATGCTTTATCTACTGAGCCAAACCGGTCTCAGCTTATTTCAGCTTTTATTAAAGGACTAACTTTTACTTTGTCATTCATTTCCATGGTACATTTCTACGCCATTTAATTAAGTTCTGCTTTTACTCTATTCTAATTATTTACTTCTTTCTATATTGTTGGATTATTTTAACTTTGAAGTGGAATGCTTAGACCATTACAATTAAACTTTTAAGTCTTTGCTAACATAAACATTTCATTGCTTAAATTTTCCTTAACTGCTGCTTTAACTGCATTTCATGTATGTTGACATATAATATTTTCATTATCATACAGTTCTATTTTCCAAATTTCATTGTGATTTCTTCTTTGACTCCTGAGTAATTTAGTAGGGATTTAAGTTCCCATACAGACACTAATGAAGTTACTTTTTATTGATTTTATATTAATGACTTCATACTCAAAGAATGGAGTCTGTGTGATACAGATCATGTTGAGAACTAATTCATGCCCAATATTTATTTTTTAAAATAAATTCATATTAAAGATTAAAAAAAATACATAGTGTTTGTTTATGGTACTTTGTAATTGTGTTGTTCAAATCTGTATACTGACACCTTTTCGGATTAAAATATCACTTGCTGACCTTGCCTACAATGGTTTATTTGTTATGGTCTCCTTGTAACTCCAGCATTGGCTTTACATTTTAATTTTTTTTAAATATTTTTTTATTGAGTTCAGAGAGGAAGGGAGAGGGCGAGAGAGGTAGAAACATCAATGATGAGAGAGAATCACTGATCAGTTGCCTCCTGCATATCCTCTACTTATCCCCAGTACAACCCAGCCATGTGCCCTTGAATGGAATTGAACCTGGAAACCCTTTAGTTGGCAGGTGGATGCTCTATCCACTGAGCCAAACTGGCTAGGGCTGCTTTAGATTTTTAAAGCCACATTAGTAGTGGCTTCCTCAGTTAGAATGGGTTATATCAAGATAAATTAAACATATATAATAGTTACATTTATGGCTGGCAATATAAGCTTTCTTCTAAGTAGTGTTTCCTGATACACCCTCCTCCACACATTTATCTTCTTCCTTTCTATTATCTTATGTTTTAAATTGTGACTTCTCTAATCAGTGTATAGCTAGATTAAAAAGAGAAATTTAATGGGAAAACTAGTATTTCCCTGGGTAATTTTATACCTTTGTTCTGGATGTATTTCTACTATTTTGATTTTTTGTCTATGTCTAGATTTAGTTAATGGTCACAATTAATGCAGTCAAGTTACTTGTATTTGAGTGAAACTTGGTGTTTCATTTCTCTTGGAAATGGTTCACTTCTTCTAAGTTTTCAAATTTATTGGATAAGATTATCCATAATATCCTCTTCTATTTTAAATTCTTCTAAATCTGTAGATTAATCATTGTTTCCTTTAACATATTCTGTGTGTGTGTGTGTGTGTGTGTGTGTGTGTGTGTGTGTGTGTGTGATTTCTCTTCCTTTTGACTTTGTGCATCTTCTCTATGGTACTTTTTTAATGTTTCATTAATTTCTATCCTTATGTTAATTATCTCCATACTTTTTCCTTTGAATTTGTTTAATAGTTTATTTTTCCTGCTCATTAGTTTGAAAGACTAGCTTATTAACTTTCAGCCCTTTAAAAATAAGGATTAAAACTATAAATCTTGCTTTCACCATATCCTTCATGCTTTAACCCTTTAATACAGTTCCTCATGCTGTGGTGACCCCCAACCATAAGACTACTTTCATTGCTACTGTTAATGAATGGTAATGTAAATATCTGTGTTTTCTGATGGTCTTAGGCTCTTCAGCAGTGGTTCTCAACCTGTGGGTCATGACAGGTTGAGAACTGCTAGCAGGGTTCTAAGACCATCGGAAAACACAGATATTTACATTACGATTCAAAACAGTAGCAAAATTACAGTTATGAAGTAGCAATGAAAATAATTTTATGGTTGGGGGTCACCACAACATGAGGAACTGTATTAAAGGGTTGTAGCATTAGAAAAGTTGAGAACCACTGATCTAGAGTGTTAAATGTATTTTTTTATTAAATGCTTACATTTTGAGATAATTGTAGATTCACATCCAATTTTAAGAAATAGTACAGAAAGATACCAGATGCCCTTTATCTGGCCCTACTCCCAATTTAACATCTTGCAAATCTTTTATCCAATATTGCACCAGGCTTTTGACATGGATACTGCCAAGATGCAGGACAATTCCATTACCACAAGAAAATATAACTTTACTAGCCACACTCTCTTCCCTCCCAGGCTCATCCCCTTCTTAACACTGGCGGCCACTAACCTGTTGTCCGTTTAAAAATACTATTTCTAAAATGCTATATATATATGTATATATCTAGATTCATTAATTTGTAACCTTTTGAGACTAAATTTTTTCACTTAGCCTGATTCTCTGGAGATTCAGCCAGGTATTTGTCTGTGTCAGTAGACACAGTAGCAATTCTCTGATTGCTGAGTAGAGTTTCATGGTACGAAAGTTCCACAGCTGGCTCAACCATCACCCATTGAAAGACAACATGTGGATTGTTTCCAGTTTGGGGCTGTTAAGTGTAAAACTGTAATAAACATTCCTATAAAAGTTTCTGCATGAATTACTGTTCACACAAAAACCTATATATAAATGTTTACAGTAGTTTTACTTATAATAGGTGAGTATGTTTTAATACAATTTCATTAAGCCATGAATGGATATTTGGAATTTCAAAAAAGTATTTATGTATCTACATTTATATAAGGATATATTTTGTTGTTGTTGACTTTTCTCTCTCTCAATCTCTAAATACGTGGGTTTGCATTAGGTTTTAAATTTTGTTACATTATTTGATCTGTTTTATACATTTGTGTACTTGAAAATAATATGCATATCATTTCCAAATGCAGGATTCTTTATACTTCTGTTATATCCTATTAAAATCTTTTAAATCCCTCATAATGTTTATATGCTTGATTTCTCAATTACTGAGATGTGTGTAAAACCTCTTATTTCAGTGGTACATTCAAACATCTCCTTCCTAGTAGACTCAAGTTTTGTTTTTGTTTTAAACTGCTTGGTTTGTGAATACAAAGTTAGAATCATTATGTGCTTAGTGAATTTGTCCTTTCAATATCACAGTTTCTATTTTTGTTTTATTTTTTTGCATAAGGTTTGTTCTGTCTGATATTACCATAGCTACATTGGCTTTCTTTGGGCTAATTTTTGTCCATAATATCTTATTTTTAAAAATGTGTCCATTTTTTCATCTCTACTTCCAGTCTTTTTTCCTTATGTTTGGCAGGTATCTCTTAAGTAGTATTTAGTTTTTATTGTAAAATGTAGTACAAATAAAAAAAACAGAATTAAGCAAATATGCATATAGGGAGAAGTAAATGTTTATGAAGCAAATATCCTTAATATTAACACCTGGCACAACAAATAAGTTTTGCTAGTCATCCCAGAAGCTCTCCTAGTCACAAACCCTCTTTTCCCAAAGAGTAACAGTATCCAGACTTTCGTTATTATTATGCTCTGCTTTTATTTATAGCTGTATCTTCTAAATATTCATCCCCAAACACCACAGTTTACTGTTTTATGCCGTTTTCATTTGCTTGTATTAAAAGAGATATTTTACCCAGCCAGTGCTGCTCAGTGGTTGAGCATCTACCTATGAACCACGAGGTCACAGTTCGATTTCAGTCAGGGCACATGTCTAGGTTATGAGGTGAGCAGGAGGCAGCCGATCAATGATTCTTTCTCATCATTGATGTTTCTATCTCTTCCACTCTCCCTTCCTCTCTGAAATCTATGAAAATATATTTATTTTTAAAAAAGAGATGCATTAAGTCTCTCCTAGTCCAGATTTCTCCCTTCATTTCATTTACTCCCTTTTCCCAAGTGTAATTTACCTGTTAAAATATTGGTTCGTTGCTTTGGTTTCATCCTATATTTTTCTCTGCTCCAGCTCTGAAATCAGCTACTTGTGTAAAGAGAACCAACTTCTTTTCTTATGGAAGAACTAGAGGCCCACTGCACGAAATTCGTGTACAGGGGGCTAGGTGTGTGTCCCTCAGCTCAACCTGCACCCTCTCCAATCTGGGACCCCTCGAGGGCAGTCAGACATCCCTCTCACAATCCAGGACTGCTGGCTCCTAACCACTTGCCCGCCTCTGCCTGATTGCCCCTAACAGCTTCTGCCTGCCAGCCTGATCACCCCTAACTACTCGCCTGCCAGCTTGATCGATGTCTAACTGCTCCCCTGCTGGCCCGATTGCCCCTAACTGCCCTACCATGCTGGCCTGGTCATCCTTAACTGTCTATCCCTGCAGGCCTGATCACCCCCAAATGCCCTCCCCTGCTGGCCTGGTAACTCCTAACTGCCGCCCGTTGCCAGCCTGGTCACTCCTAACTTTCCTCCCCTGCCGACCTGGTTGTTTCCAATTGCCCTTCCCTGCAGGCCTGGTCGCCCCTAACTGCCTTCCCCTGCATGCCTGGTCCCCCCCAACTGCCCTCCCCTGAAGGCCTGGTCCCTCCCAACTGCCCTCCTCTGCTGGTCTGATCACCCATAATTGTCTTCCCCTACAGGCTGTCTTGTGGTGGCCATCTTGTGGCCACATAGGGGCAGCCATCTTTGACCACATGGGGGTGGCCATCTTGTATGTTGGAGTGGTGGTCAATTTGAATACAGTGGTACCTCGAGATACGAGTGCCCTAACATATGAGATTTTTGCTTTGAAATACAAGCAACAGTTGAGATACGAGTAATCGCGCTGATTGGCCGGCTGCACACAATCCACCAGTTTACCGCGACTCCAGTGTCTCATAGTTTCCCACGCCTCAAGGTTACGGAACGAATTAAACTCATATCTCGAGGTACCACTGTATTACTCTTTTATTAGATAGAATGGTATTCAGAAACCAAGATTTGGGTGTTACCAATGTTCATTGTTACTGGGGTGTCATTGCATTTAGGTCCTCTCAGCAGACAAAGCCTGGAAATATATGTATGCATACTAATCCATGCATGCACACATCTATATCTATCTATCTAGTCTATCAATTCAGTTTTCCACCTCCAACTCCAATCCAGCTGTGGTATTCCTTCATTCTTATTTTACCAATCTGGCCATTTCATATGATGATGACATAAAACAGCTCTTGAATTTATAATAACACTTCTGACTCAAATTCAGGACTGTATAAATCTGTATTACTTTTCTTTACCAAGAATCCTGGTTCTCAAGGCAATAAGACTAAAACAAAATTAGTATGTCACATAATCTCTCATGTACCTTTTTCCATATTGTATACGTTAACAGTTTCAGGATGACAATAATGATACCAGTACTAACTCCACTAATTTGATTTTTACAACAGTACAGTAAGAACTCTTCTTGCCAAAATTGGTTTGGTTCCATGGATGGAACGTCGGCCTGCAGACTGAAAGGTCCCGGGTACGATTCCGGTCAAGGGCATGTGCCTTGGTTGCGGACACATCTCTGGTAGGGGGCATGCAAAAGGCAGCTAATCGATGTCTCTTCCTCATCGATGTTTCTAGCTTTCTATCTCTCTCCCTTCCTTTCTGTAAAAAATCAATAAAACATATTAAAAAAAAAAGAACTCTTCTGTATCTCTACATTTTTAATAATTGTACTGAATGTCCATAGAGCAGATAGCCATTTTATACTATACTTTTTCCATTAAAGTGGAAAATGTTTTTTAATGGTATGAACAGCCTGTATTGGTTGCAACGGGAAGTGAAAAATGAGGAGGTATGACAGCTCTGGCTCCAGGGGCCCTTTCCAGACTCGGTGGCTGCCCTCCGAATGGGCACTAGTTCTTCATTCTTGCATGTGGACAGCCATTTGTCTGTAGTCTTTGTGCTTGAAGGTCAGCCTGGTTGTATATAAAATGCGTGGCTCACATTTTCTCTACTTGAATATCATAAATATATTGTTCCATTTCTTCCTGGCACAAAGCATTGCAATCAAAAAGTCTAATAATATTATGATTTTCTTTTCTTTATATATAACGTAGTCATTTTGCCTGGAAGCACATACAATTTTTCTTCTTCTTTTTTTTTATGTTAAAGTTAAAAAAAAAAAGGAAAAGACTAAAATATACCTCAGTATTGACCATTTCAGTATGTAATTTTCAGTTGCTTTGTTGTTTCAGGAAGTTTTCCTTGAATTGTAAGTTTGATATTCGTCTCCTTGCTTTGGGGACTCTCTTATAGCTATGATGAGCTCATCCTGTCCTCTAATTCTGCCATGTTCTCTTTAATCCATTTATCTCTTTCTTTTGTATGTTTCCTCCCTCAACCGATTTTTCCCCAAGTACTGTCTGCCTGGTTGATTCACTCCTGGGTCATCTCTAGTTAAGTCTTCAATCCTGACACTCATTTCCTTAAATTACCCATTATTTCTCAAGCCCTATGACCTCATTCTTATTTTTTCTAATTCAGATTTTCACTGTTCTTTCATGTCTCCTATCATGTTCTTACTTTCTGTAGCATCTTTTGAAACAGGGTATTATCATTTTCATCTGACATGTAACCACATGAGCTGTCATGCTTTTATTGCCTGGAGGGAATGCTATTCCTCTCCTGGATGTTACTGGGTATGTGTTCCGATTCCAATCATGTTCTGTCCGCTCTTTTATGTGAAAGTAGTTTTCCTGAACATTTACACAAGGATGCAGTCTAACATTTAATTTAACTCCACGGAGCTCTCCCCTTTGCAAGAGTTTGATGGTTTCCCTTCTGAGGCTCCCCAGCCCTGTTTCTCTCAAGCTCTTTTATCTGGACCTTTCATTTCCTCTAACGATTGTCTCTGTGCTGCTCAGTTTGGTACTTTATTATGGTACTTTTTCCTGGGAGGGAGCTTGGGCTGGCTACTTTTGAGGGTTCACTGGTCCAGTCTGCTCCATATCCTTCACACTTGATGGTTAACCTTTATTTTTATCCACTGTTGCAGTGTGCAAGAGCATCCCCAGGTTCCAGCTACCATTCTTAAGTTCATTTTCAACTTTTTCAGTGGGCACCTGTTGGCTATTTTTTATTTTGGAAACCATATATTCCACACTGCTCTCTTTTCCTTATTTGCCAGATACCACACAGGTTTTGTAGTTGTTAGATAATAATCTGATCATCTTCCCTTTTGGTTGACTTAGTTTCTTTTCCTGGAAGCACAAGAATTTATTTATTTTTGCTTTTTTAAAAATATTTTTATTGATGAGAGGGCGAGAGAGAAGGAGGGAAGAGAAACATCAATGATGAGAGGGAATCATTAATCAGTTGCCTCTGGCATGCCCCCTATTGGGGATCAAGCCCAAACCTGGGTGTGTGTCCTGACTTGGAATCAAACCATGACCTCCTGGTTCATGAGTCGATGCTCAACCACCAAACCACACTGGCCTGGCTATTTTCTTTTAAAGTGCAGAAATTTTATTTGACTGCATC
This sequence comes from Lasiurus cinereus, assembly GCA_011751065.1. NCBI lineage: Eukaryota > Metazoa > Chordata > Mammalia > Chiroptera > Vespertilionidae > Lasiurus > Lasiurus cinereus. Next base: position 42,752,582 of record JAAGEH010000480.1, on the reverse strand, counting down.
TCAGTGTTGACTACCCTGGTTGTCCGTGGTTTGATCCTCCCATTCACAATTTGTAGCTCATGAGGACAGCTTGTCACGAGGTATTTTATAGCTATTGTCCATGGGTTTCTGTTTTGCTATTTGAATATTTTGTCTGTTTGTGTAAGGGAATTTGGGGATATTTAGAAACTAAGTCACAAGTGTCATTTGCTAGTATGTTGCTTTTCCTTTTCTTTTCTAAATAACTATCTGACAATTTCTCTCCTAATAGATGAGTTTACTGCAATATCACAGATATCTATTATAGTTACTAATAAATATGGTATTCATTCTTTATCTAATTTTGTATTTTACTTTGTCCAAAAATTTCTAAATAACTTTTATCCTTTCTTTAATTCAGTTTCCTTCATGCTATTTTGGATATTAATCTATATATTTTAACTAAATTTTTATTATGCTTGTTTTATATCAAGTGTAAACATTATCATTACCCCATTTCCCAAATAATCACAGGATATTAGGACATCTTATTTCAATTGACTTCTTTCCACTTTGAATGTTATTATTCAACTAAAGGCCTAGTGCATGAATTTCATGCACAGAGGAGTGGAGGGGTAGGGGGTTGTCCCTTAGCCCAGCCTCCATCCTCTCCAATCTGGGACCCCTCGAGGGCTGTCCGAATGCCCCTTTAGGCTCGATCCCAGTAGGCAGACATCTCTCTCACAATCCAGGACTTGCCTGCCTCTGCCTGATTGCCCCTAACCACTTCTGTCTGCCAGCCTGATCACCCCTTAACCACCCACTCCCAGCCTGATCAATGCCTAACTGCTCTCAGCCAGCCCGATTGCCCCTAACTGCCCTCCCCTGACAGCCTGAACACCCCTAACTCCCCTCCTCTGCCAGCCTGGCTCCCTCCAACTTCCCTCCCCTGCAGGCCTGCCCTCCCACCCAACTGCCCTTCCCTGCCAGCCTGGTCCCCCCAGCTACCCTCCCCTGCAGGCCTGGGTCCTCCCTAACTGCCCTCCCTTGAGGGCCTGGCTTCCCCCAACTGCCCCCCCTCTGCTGGCCTGGTCACCCGCAACTGCCCACAACTGCCCTCCCCTCCCCCATCTTGTGGTGGCCATCTTGTGTCCACATGGGGGCAGCCATCTTTGGCCACATGGGGCGGCCATCTTGTGTCTTGGTGTGAATGTCAATTTGCATATTACTCTTTTATTAAATAGGATAGTTTAGTTCTATCATGTTCTCAATATATGCACAATACAGGAGCATTATTATTTTTTCACAGCCCATTTTTATTTAGATTTTCTATTCTAATTAACAAATGTCTTTGCTCACCTTTCTTTCTTGCATACTAATCCTTTATTGTAGGATGACCTGATTTCTTCTTTCCTAAACTAAAACCTTTTGACTTTCCTATATTGAGATTTTTATCATGTATGCAAATAAAGGTGTGTGTTTTTCTCTCTTCCTCTGCATTTTGCAGATTTCTTGCTGTTTTCTGGCTTCCACTGATGCTAATGAGCAAGCTACTTTTGATTTGTCTTTCTATGGTACTGTGGTCTATTTATTTTTCCTGCCTCGTTTGGAGACCTTCTGGTTCTCTGAAATTTTCTGTAATAAGTGTATAGGTCTTTTTATTCTATTTTTTAAATTCATCCTGCTTAGAATTAACTGGGCTACTTGAAACTGGGAATCATATTCTATCAGTTCCAGAAAGTCCTTAGCCAATTCTCTTTGAATACTTACTGCCTTTCCCCAGATTCCAGTTACAGAATATCTATGTGTGAGCCTTTCTCGTCACCCTTCTTACATGCTAGCCTTTTCTGTCTTCCTGTGTATATTCTAGATAGCTTAATAATTTCTATCTTCCAGGTCATTAATTCACCTCCTATGTATGTCTCATTTCCTTCATAACATGTCCATTGATTTTGTAATTTCGTATCTAAATTATATTTAAATATTTTTCTACTATGCCTCATCAACATTTGGGGCTTTCTTGATACATTATTCCATTTATTTATTTATTTATTTATTTATTTATTTATTTATTTTCTTAGTGCTTTAAATATTTGTTTCCCTCTGGCTGTTTGCTGAGGGCATACCATTTTCAAGTGTGTTAGCTTTACTGAAGATGGGGCCTTCCTGCTATTAACGTTCAGGCTCTAGGTTGTTGTTTTTTAAAATGAGAAATTCCCGTAAAGCAAACAATGCTTTACATTTACTTATACCTCTGGTTCTTGGCTCTCTTTTCACTTTGTACCTGAATATTACCTTTAATTACACAGCATAACTATATTCACTTAAAAGCACACTTGTGATTTTCTAGCAAATAGATAATTCTTAAGGGGGGATTTTTTAAAGAATACCTTATTTTCAATATTGGTTAGAGTGGAAGTCAGTAGGGTAATTACTACATTTCCATTTCTATAATTTTAATTGCAAGAAATGAGGGATTTTTGAACGAAGAAGTTACAGCAAAAAGGGCAGGCAGAGAGCACTGAATCTGGTTATCTGCTGTTTGCTGAAGTTTATATTCTAATAATTTAACAAGAAATATTCATGGAGACTGTGCTCCTGGAATCCTGTGTTCAATACTGTCTGTCTCTTGCATTTATATGTAAATGGAAGTTTAGCTAATTACAGATTTTTGAGGATCAGACTTTATTCCTCTGAAACATTTAAAGATATTATCTTACTGTCATTTAGCATTTAATGATTCAATGAAAAATCCTTTTTCTTTTATATTCCACTTGAAATCTTTGCTTGTACCAACAAATAGCTCTTTATTTAGAATTTAAATCCATTGATTTTTACCTTGATACACCTTTATTTTTGAATAACCTGGCTAATGTTTTCCTAGAACATAGTGTGATTTTTCATCCTTTAGATTTGAGTCTTTTGCAATTCCTGTGCCATATTCTTGGCTTCCTATCTTTGAATTTTTTCTCTATTATATTTCATTAGTTCTCGCCCTGGGTGTCACCAATTATGTGTATATTGGATCACCTTTCTCTTCCATGCTTATTGTTTTCCCTCTAATGCTTTTCAATGTTTTGTTGACTTCCATTTTGTTTTTCCCACTGTTATTCGTGCTCTTTAATATTTTTAGGACTGCTCACTTTCCTTTTGAAGGCTTTACATAGGGCTTCTTCGTTTCTGTAAAGTTTTATTTTGCTCTACCACTTAATATAAGCAAGACCATGCTTTATCTCCTACTTGATCTTTCTTCATATTGAGTTTTGGTAAAAGAGGTAATTGCTTAATTTTCTTCCTGAATTAATGTTAATGCATTTGGTCCTAATTTTCATTTTAACTGTAGTAATCTGCTTTCTAACTCTGTGTGTGTATATGTGTGTGTGTGTGTGTGTGTGTGTGTGTGTGTGTGTATGTTTACTTGACTTCTCTCCATTCATTTCCTTAGTTTTATTATATTATCTTTATATAGAATCTGTACTGGTTCCTTTTTTTAGATAAGTATTATCACTAATCTTTGACTGAGTCAAGTTTTACTGACTTTTGCTAAAGACTGGGTGTGGGGCAAGACCATGTTTTATGATAGTAGGAATCCTCTCTAATTCACAGTAAAATTCCTTAAGTTGCAAAGTGCTGAGTGTGTACATTAATTATTTTACCTGGCAAAAGTCAATTAATGCCTCAGCCTAAATTTCATTTGCTTGGGTAGCCTTCAGTCTCTGCTACCCTGATGCACTAACAGGCTGCCTCCTTGGTTCTTTATCCAGTTGCTCTTTCATTGCTTCTCTGTGGTGCTAAATTGTATCTGGGAATTGTTCCACCTCTATGTACTCTATTCCTGACCTTGACATTGAAGGGATTATTGGTGGTAGGTTACACTACTACCAATCTCATATACTATCCTGCTGACATTGTTTAAGATGAGCAGCTTCAGAAGTCTTCTCCCTGTAACTGACCATAGCCTTGACATGCACACTGCTATCCTTCCTTCCTCACAGGTATTGTCCAGCAGGACATATTCTCCCTCGTTTTACAATAGCACTTGCATTTCCTTTTCTATGGATGTTTATTTTTCATGGAGGGTAATTTCTGAGAGCAGAAGGGGGCAGAGGATCTTTGTTCTGCCATCTCACAATCAAAAATCTATTACTCACCTTTCTTAACAACCTTTGATATGGAAAATGTTACAGGCTTTTCGCAAGTCTAAGTAGATTATAGGCTGTCCACCCAAATGTCCTTTGTAATTAGGTTGTCTGGAATCTGGAATGCATTTTCTTATAGAAACCAAGTTATAAATGGTAGTTGGCAACCAAGGCCAGCTTTTCAATAGGCTGTCTAGTTGGATACATTGTACTAATAGCATTTTTCTGGCTTCACAGAACTACCATTAAGTTATTTCTATGGAAAATGAATTTCAAGTTCTAGCTAGTAGAATATAACATATTTTGAAAAGTAAAACTATATCCCTTTCTTGATTAAAATCCTTCAGTGGTTTCCCTTCATTCTTAGGTTGAAGACAAAATCCTTAGCATTATCTAGCAGGCCCGTGATCTGGTTCTGTTGGACCCTCTGATTTGAACCATTACCCCAACTGGTCTTCCTATTGTTCCTGAAATGTGTCATGCCTCTTCCATCCCTGGAGCCTTTGCATATTTAGTTGCTTTTGCCTAGCATATCTTTCGATCACTTTTCAATGCCTATTCACTCTTTAGAACTCAGCCTAAATTTCATTTGCTTGGGTAGCCTTCATAGATCTCAAAACATGCCAAATAACTCTGCTGTAGACATGCTAAGGGAATCCAGTAATCTTTATTTATGTTCACTAATAAATGCCTAACACCCCTCACAATGCATGGAATATAGTATATATCCGGTAAGATGAATGAAAAAATGAACGACTAAATATTTTGTGTCAAAGGCAAGAAAGAACTCTTAAACTTAAACACACTTTCCTAGAACCAAGGACATTTTGTGTCCCTTACCATTCCTGATGTCCCTGACTTGGATGTTTTGGCTCTGGGTCTCAGATGAATCATGTGTTACATGTAACTTCAAGTTTCATCCTCATGATGAACAATGCTATAAGTAGCCCTTATTACAATAATATGCAAACTTTGAAAAGTAATTAATAGGGTTAGGGTTAGAAAAAAAGTAATTAAAATTAGGCTATTATCTTATTTCTCAAAAGATCTCAGTTTAAAATCCCTAAAATAGGTACACAGAGATATGAAGTCAATTTTATTTTGTCTGTATAGTCTTAGATGTCTCTCTGCTTCAACATTACAGAACTGTGGCCATTTTCCCAGCAATTTCCTGGGATAGTGTCATTTTTTTTTTTAACAACTGGGCTCTTGCACTTAGTAAATCTCAGCTGTTGGCCTTGTGGTCTAATTTTTTATTTTTTAATAAAACCGGGCCACTATCCATTTATGGTCCTGTCACTCATCAGTTTGTCACACTGTCTTTTTGAATTCTTATATGCTTCCAGCCAGACCTAGTTCCTATAGAAAGAAGTTTATAACCTGATCTGTGAAAAAGAATGACCTTTGTTACTCTACATTTAACTTGCTCCAATTTACTTGTATGACCTTGATCTAGTTTCCTCACCTGTAGGATGGAGTTAGACAGTATCTAACATGGTACATGGCACTTTGTAGGTCCTTTGTAAAGGTTTATGCAACACAATTGCTGATTCAAAAAAAACGAAGGGAAGAATTCCCCAAAAGAATGTTAGCTAAAGGATCTGTCTGGCCAAGGTGCGAAAGGGCAGCTTGAGGCTGAAAACTCTCGGTGAATAATATGCAGGAGTGCACCCTGACATTGCCAATAGCAGATGAGCTGTCTGCCGGCTGTCAAATGAGAACATCTACAAACGTGGCAGGAAGAATGAGAGAAGGCAGAACCTATTGCTGATAGTATGCATTATCAAGTTTGGAAACACCCTCTACGTGCCCAGTTCAAAGTAAAATATAAAATAACCTTACTCCTGAGCAACTCATTAGGTCCAAAAGATGACTTAGTGGGTTTGTCATTTGGGCAAGGAATGGACTTTTTATTGAAATATCAGTGCCTGAGTTACTGTGAAATGGTATATTTAGCGCCCCCATCCCTACCCCCTTCTTGGCACTGGACTATCTTGTCAACTCTATTTCTTCACTTGATATTGACTAAAGGCCTTTGTGGTCCATGAGCAAATCAAGGCTGTTTGTTAGATTGACCTATGTTGATACTAGATGACTTTATAAGGCTGTCGACTTGCAGTTTGCTTCTTCTAGCTACTAATTGCTTTCATCTATCTTGAGAAAAGAAAGGCCTTGTACATAGGCCAATGAGATAGTTTTCATAGATTCAATGAAAAACTAGAAATGGTTCACTGAAGCAAGACCAAATAAATAATTTGGGAAGAAGAGCACATGTCGTAGCATCACTTTCTTTTTCAGAATATGGGGTCCAACCAAGCACTGCTATGAACCCTCTCTCCCTCATCTAGCCGGCCATTCCTGAGATACTACATGTCTGCTGCAAATCAGGTGCTATGTACCATGACTGCCATCCATAAGGAGTGTGGAGTCTAGTGGGAAAGCCAGACACAGGTAATCATATAATATGCTAAGTGTTGTATTTAGGGAGGTACAAACTGCTGAGTAAGCACTGAAGAGGGAGCAGTTAGCTTAGGCTGGAAATGTCAAGAAAGCTTTGAAGAAAAGGTGACTTTTCGGTCAGATTTTTGGGGAAAAGAGGAGTTAACCAGATCAATTATAGGGAAAGCTCAATTCTAGGGAAGGGAAAGCTCAATTCTGGAATGCATTTCTCCAGAACACAAAAGTGCAGAAGTCCCCTCTCTTATTTATTTATTCACTTCCATATTTATTCACTTTTTCACAGTGTTGTGTCTTCCCTTTCATGTTTGTGAGAATTCCTGTGCTTTCTCTATAGATGAAGGCTTCTTTATGACCCAGTGGCTTATTCAGTCATCACACCAAAACTATTAGCTGAGGCTAAGTGGACAGGGAATGAAGGATGGGATTCAGTCATTCAAATGAGCAATACCACAAGTCAGGCACCCAGAGGCAGTGCTTTGATTTGGTAGGGCTGGGGTAGGGCCCAAGGTCTTGCTTTTTGAACTAAAACATAAGATAAATGGGATACCCGTGATTCCTGGAACACAGTTGGAGAAGTATGGCCCCAGAACCTTCCCTATGACACAGTGCCCCCTATCTTCAAACCCAATACAAAACACAGGAAACACTTGATAGATACTGAGTAAACTACTTAATCCCTAAGACCAAAATGGCCAGGTATAACTCCGACTGCTACCTGTTGGTGGCATGTAGATTTGACCCCTCTTAAGTTTGGAAGTACCATTCTGGATTCTAGGAAAGTTGATAACTTAACATCTGAAAGTTAGGGAGGGATTCATATATGCTGAAGTGCCAAATGTAGTTTTCTTTGGGGGTTATGCTTTCTCTGTTTAAGCTAGGCTAAGATGTTCTGAAATGTTATTCGCATTTTGCAATTAGTGAACAAAGATAATACAAAATTGAAAATTGACCTATAGGGGTGAACAAAGGACAGTTTATCTACTTCGTTAAAAGGGATTATAAATAGTCAAAAGGGCATCACCAGAAACTGAAAAAGAAGAGGCCCCGCCAAAACCGGTTGGGCTCAGTGGATAGAGCGTTTGGCCTGTGGACTGAAAGGTTCCAGGTTTGATTCTAGTCAAGGGCATGTATCCTGGTTGCGGCCACATCCCCAGTAGGGGGCGTGCAGGAGGTGGCTGATTGATGTCTCTCTCTCTCATCGATGTTTCTAACTCTCTATTCCTCTTTCTTCCTCTAGGTGAAAAATCAATAAAATATTTTAAAAAAAAGAAAAGAAAAAGAAGAGAGGCCCCACTAAGTTGATTAACATCTGATTGATTATTGTTTGTGCCTGCCTCACAGTGGGGGACAGTAATAAGAAAGTTAACAGCATTATCACGCACTAATTTAATAAATACATATCGCATGCCTCTTGGCTCCCAGGCCCTTTTGATTCCTGTCCCTAGCACTTTCATTTTGGAGGATAGCCAGCCATGAGAACAGGTAGCTGCCAGTGGAATCCAGACTATGAGTAGATGCTCAAGAATAACACCACATGCAAGAGACAAACCGCAGAGCAAGGATTCCCAGTGTCCCGGTGGGAATACTCATTCGTTCTAAGATGAGACAGCTTTCATTTTGGATAGATGCTGCTACCTTCCAACAGCCCTACAGATGCAGCTTCATAGCACATCAGAGATGGAGGGCACCCCAGATCTCAGCATGTAGCTACACCTCTAATTTTACTGAAAGGGAAATCAAACTAGAGAAAAGGGAAAAGACTCGATGAAGCATGTGTTATCTGAGTAACAGAGCTTTTTTCTCTCTGCCAGATGCTGAAGCTAGAAAGACAGGCATGACGGGGAGCCCTTATCCTCCTGGGAGATTGGGAGGTAGATGCCCAGACGAACAAGGTGTTGTAGTGGGGGAAGAGCTGGTAGTGTGGGAAGAGCTGCATAACTTGGTTTGGGGACAGGCAAGGCTGCAGGAAAGGGAGGCGGCCGTGCTGTGCTACCCTCTGACTGCTTCATGCTTGGGGAGGGAACCAAGCCTCCTGGATACAGACCCATGGATTTCAGTATAGCTTGGGGTGCAGCATCAACCAGTATGGGTTTGGCTTCAACCCTCCAAGTCCATTAGGTTCTTTGAGCCTCAACTTCCTTCCTGTAGTCCCTGTGTGACAAGCTCATTCTTGCGGCTGATGAAATGGTACACAAGTGCTCAGCACCTGGTCGGCTTTCAGGGAATGACATCATCCTACAGTCCTTCAGGATCCTTTCACCTCCCTCCAGAACAGGGCTACACCAGCTGGGTCCCACGCCACCTTTAATGAGGGAGAAGGTCCCCAATGAAGTGTATTCGCCTCTTTGGGCCCCAGACCATCTCCCCAGACCTGACACAATTCCCCCAACTTCTGTCATGAGAACCTGGGATGTGCTCAACGTTTGGCTCCAGGTACAAACTCAATCCTTTTAACACAGACTTCTCCCCCTTCTGAAAGCAGATCTGTAGCTCTGGGAAGGGGAGTGGCCCCTTCGTTCCCCCCCTAAAAAATGCCCCACTGAACCCGAGCACTACCTACAAAGTCATTTAACAGAAGCCTCCCAAAACACACCCCCGCCCCCCCACCTTAATACAGGGAGCTGCCGGAGCCCCAGAAGCTCTCTTTAATGCAACTGGATTAATTGGCTGCTCAGAAAACAGCTCGATTCTAAATGATCCTAAATGGCCTCTAATACCTGTAATCTTCCCTCCACCACGCTGCCCGGCTACATTACTAGAGTGGGGTTGGTTCCGGGAGCTGGTTTGCTCAGTAAACAGCAGGCAGCTTTGCGGGAGGCTGAGGAAATCAGGCCCAGTTCCAAGGGAAGGCTGGGAAATTGATGAACACGCCGCTGGCCTATTCACCAGGCTAATTTGATTCCAGAAAAACAAGCAGAGGAATTCAGGCTGGCCTGTTCCACAAACTCAGTGTTCCTTTGCAGGACTGGGTAATCAAGTGTGGGTGTATTCCAGCTCCCAACCCTGGATGCTCTTCTTCGAAGCCACAGAGGGGGCTGACAAGGCATCTGGTACCTTTCAGTCCATTAACCACCTGTAAGGCAGGCATAGGTTGGGGCTGGGGCATGAAGGGCTGTGTCTGGCTTTGGGGGTGCAACTGCCTGGTATATGGGTGAGCATCACCATTAAGAGAATGAAGTCTGGGTAGTACCTGGCTCTGCTGTTCCTAGTTACACAAGCTTAAGCCAGTTATCTCTCGGTGCCTCTGTTACCTCATTAATAATAGGAGGGTGATTATAATAGCACCTACTCAAGGGGTTATTGTGAAAGATAAATGCCTTAATAAATAGAAGGTGCCTTAAGAATATCGGGGTCATAGAAAATGTTCTATATGTGCTTGCTTTCATGGTCCCAGCTTTCTTGCCTATACGTAGGCAGGCACGTGTCTTCTGTCAGCCTCAATTTTGTCTGTAAACTAAGGAAAATGGCTTTCCAGTGGGCGAACAAAGTGAAGGTTCACAGGGCATAGCACTGAGCTATCCCATGATAGATACCAGGAGCTGCCTTCCTCTCCTCTGAGCAAATGCTGAAAGCCTTCCTGGCTTCCAATGCACGCTGCCACCCTGGGGATGCTCCTAGCTGGCTGACCCCTCTGACTTCATCTGCAGTTTCCATAGAAATCCACATCTATAATAATCAAAGTGTCATGTACTAATGAGACTGGACATCCTTCCGGACACCACTCTGGACGAAGCTGGGGCCAGAGGGAAGTCTGGGTTCCGGGTGCCTGCTGGAGACCAGAGCAAAGTCCGGGTGCCAGAGGAAAGCCAGTGCCAGCAGCCAGGGGAAGGAAGGCCTACTCTTGCACAAATTTTGTGCATCAGGCCTCTAGTAGGACAATAATGAAATGGTGGTTCTCTATGCCTCAGTGTCTTCACCCTGGTGCAGAGAGGGGTGTACAAGTAGGAAGTTGGACAGAGCTAGAAGATGAGTAGACAGTGGCCTGCATTCCCTCCCTTCAGGTCAGCAATGGTGAGGGCCCTGGGGAGAAATCAGGCAAGCTGTGTTTGCTTCAATGTTTCAGCATTTGAGCCTGCCACCTTACTGTCCCGTCCTTGGGAGCTTTCACCACACCAGTATCCTGCCCCGTGACTTCTGAAACCTTGGCGAGCACAGATCAATATATTGGCAAGCATATAAGAATGCTAGACAGTGCTGGATAGCAGAGCTGTGAGGATGTGGAAACACTCAATCCCAATTCTAGAAGTGGAGACCTGTGTAGCGGTTTTGAAAAACCATCTTCAGTTACTTAGTCCAAGACTATAATCTAGGATCCAGAAATGCAAACCCCGATTTATAGCCCAAAGAACTACTCACAGTTGAGGAGTGTCAGGGGTAATTTGGAGGCAATCAAGGCACTCATTCTAGGGGAATAGATTTTTAAAAGTGTGGAATATAGTGCAAGGATTAGAACTAATAAGGGAAATGTGTGTATACTAACCCATATAAAACTTAAAAAAATATAATGCTCAGTGCAAATTATGGGGGAAAATAATCAGTTATGATTCATTAGTGTCAACTTAATAAAACGTTCAAAATAATGGAGTGCATTTCTCCAGAACACAAAAGAATGTAAATTAAATTGCATTAAAGACAGTGGGGGTGAGGAGGGGAACAGGGATATATGGGAGTGACTAAATAAATAAAAAAGAGGGGACTTTTGCACCGTTGTGATACGATGTCATAAAAGAACGTATATCACTAATGCAATACATGTACTAGAGGTCAAAAGGAAAGTCAGGTTCACCTTACCTCTACAAATGAAATAACGAGCTATTATTGTAAAGCTATCCATGTGAGGAGGTACCCACTTCCTCATCTGCCTGGAACCCTGTGTAAAGACACTTCCCTCCATAGCAGCCAATCAGCCCCGCTGCGGAATGGAAAGGGAGGCTTGCAATTAGAGCAATGTACAATCTCCAATACCCAGCTGTGGCCCTCCATCTTCTCTCCCATTGATCAGGTAAACCTAGAGCTAGTTATTGCAACTCCACTGGGAAAAATTGTGGTAGTAAGTTTAGACATGCTCAATGGCAGAGATCCACTCTGATTCATTTTTTATGTCAAAGACCTATTTCAATAATCCATTAAATGAATAAATTTTAACTTAGCCAAAAGAGCTTACACAAAGACCAGACTGCTGCAAATTTAAAAAATGGGCATGAACTGTGAATGTTTTGAGATTTTTGTCATTTTAGAGGGTACTGTGGGCTGGCTCAAAATTCAAAACTCAAGGGAACCTTTTATTGAATAACTACTATATGACAGGCACTCCCCATTTATTTTCCTTTATACTGACAATGAAGCTTAAGAGATAAATCTCAAGCCTATTTTGTAACTGATGAAATGATAGCTGCACAGTGAATAAAATGATCTGTGTGGTTTTTTGGTTTTGTTTTGTTTTGTTTTTGTCTTCTCTGTGCCCCTTGCTTTTGTGAATTATAACTCTCCTTCTCTGTTCTCCTGGTGAGCTGCTTATCACCTTCTCAGCTTTCCTGACACAGGGGTCAGCATGTGACCTCAGCAAGGGCATTGAGAGTCTGTCTGACCACCCTTCCGATTTCTTGAAGGGAGTCCCTTGGCAAATGAAGATAAAGAGAAAAGCAATGCTAGGGGTGAGGATGGGAATGGGAGGGGGCAAAGGAAGAAATGAGAGACATAGGCAAATCATAACCCTAAACTTTCTATTTAGATGAGCCATGGAGTTATGATTTTGGTTAGGATTTCTGAGTTAGGATTTCTGATTTCTATCAGATGAATCAAAGGAACAGATGGCCAATTCTACAATCGCACAGCCTGGAAATGGCAGAGTCGGGTGTCTTTCTGATACAAAGCCAAGACTCTCCCTATTGAACCATGCTGCCTCCTGTCTAGGCACAAATTAAGACCAGTTCAAAGGGGCCCACCTCAACCCCAACATGGGGAACAGCAGCTTTGGAAGTGCCTCAACATGGAACCAAGCTTCATTCATTACGTAGATCAAGTTTTTAGAAATTGCCCACCTTCAGGCTATGGAATAAAAAAAGAAAAGAAACCAGAAAATATTCTTCAAACTTTCAGTGTGCCTAGAAGAAGAATGACACACCCGTCATCATTTAAGTCAAACTCTTGCTTTGAAAGGTTTTCTCAGTGAGTCCAAGTCTGGTTGGACTCTTCACGACAGCAAGTGAATTCCCATCCAGGGAGGCGTCTGTGAAGAGACAGAGCTCAAGGGGTTGGATTCAATTCCTCCCTTACTGGGTGTGTAAATTGGTAAGCTATTTAATATGTCTCCAGATTTCAGGAGCCTCGTTTGTAAATTGGGGATGGTGATACCTTCTTCTTGGGGTGACCAGATGAAGGATAATAATATACATAAAACATTGGGAGGAATCCTTGCACATTGTTGACCCCCAATAAATTATAACTCTCTCTGTATAAGGTGCATGTCATGTGTGTTTATGCATATTGGACTTTCTAAGGCAATAGTCCTGGTGTGTTGATCGAAACATCTGCCTTGTCATCATATCCAGCAAAGAGCTGGGCCACTCCCACTTTATACACTTCCCAGTGGGCTCATTCTTTTAGAAATAGTCATCAGGCACACACAAAAAGCAATTTAAATGGCCCATCTTTCCTCTTTTCATCCACAGACAAATTTCAATAATTATCTTAGTCAACCCATTAATTAGTCTAAATTTGCCCAGGCATAATTGATGCTGCCTACACAATTTTCTATAAAAATTTGAAATGGATGGCTAAACAGAGATTTTTGTTTGTTTGTTTGACTAAGTGCATTTTCCCCTTATGTAAAATGTGTAGTCAATGCTTATCTAGTATCATAAACTAACTTTTGGTGTTCTTGTTTGCATCATATAGAAATCTGAATCTCTGAGTCTAAATCACACACTGGCCATTTCTAACTGGTTGACCTAGAGTCTGCTCCTTGACCTCTCTGAGGAAATCTCCATTGTCTTTGTTTGGTGAATGGGGATCTGGTTGCCTGTGCCTGCCTTCTGGAAACCCCTCTCACCTTGGCTTTCCTAGATGAACACTGGTCTAACTTCTATACCCATATTTTTGAGTACTTTTATTTTTCTGGCCTTTCCAATAGGACTCATTGGGTTTCCCAAGATCCAATTCTGTTTTAAAAATATATTTTTATTGATTTTGGAAAGGAAGGCAGAGGGAGAGATAGATAGAAACATCAATGATGAGAGAGAATAATTAATCTGCTGCCTCCCGCATGATCCCTACTGGGGATTGAGCCCTGACCAGGGAATGTGCCCTGACTGGGAATTGAACCATGACTTCCTGGTTCATAGGTTGATGCTCAACCCCCAAGGCACACCAGCCTGGCCCCAAGGTCCCATTCTTAATCCCCTTCTATTACTTGGCAGCATGCCATTCCTGGGTAATCTACTTAGTCTCAAACCTTCCTTACCACCTGTACACATATCAATATTAACGGTAACTCCAGCATTGCTATGTGTGACTCTTTCCTAATGTCTAGGCCAGTGGTTCTCAACCTTTTTTAATGCTGTGACCTTTTAATACAGTTCCTCATGTTGTGGTGACCCCCCAATCTTAAAATTATTTTCGTTGCTACTTCATAACTGTAATTTTGCTACTGTTAATGAATCATAATGTAAATATCTATTTTCCGATGGTCTTAGGCGACCTTGCTAGCAGTTTTCAACCTGTGGGTCACGACCCACACGTTGAGAACCACTGCTGTAGAGCCTAAGATCATCAGAAAACACAGATATTTACATTATGATTCATAACAGTAGCCAAATTACAGTTATGAAGTAGCAAGAAGAATAATTTTATGATTGGGGGTCACCACAACATGAGGAACTGTATTAAAAGGTCATAGCATTAAAAAAGGTTGAGAACCGCTGGTCTAGGCCATTCTTTTCAATAGGGTCTCTGTTCCTCATGGAAATGATTAAGGAAATAAATATAAGGAACCCTGCAATAGTGTAAGGACATCAATGTTTTCTGCTGGATTCATCATGAAGGTAAGAGCATAGTGAAATAATAAAAGAAAAGTGATAACTTTCAAACTAGCTTCTTGAGACATTTCAAACAGCCTATGGATCAGATAGAGGAGAATAATGCCTCCTGGACCTTAGTTGGGGAGGAGTAGTGGCTGTGGCTGCAGAAGAAGCATATATACACAACAGAGTGTCTAGAACATAGATATAGATAAAAATCCAGAATCTACAGGTGGCATTTCAATGCAGCGGAATCATGCCGAATTATCTATATCAGAAAAGGCCTCAAACGAGCAGCAGCTCTTGCGGCAGGCAGGGCGGGGCGCCGGCAGCATCGGTAGAGTGTGTGAGGTGTTGCAGAGCTGCAGACATGGCCCTGATGGCAGGCTAGGCCTACGGGACCCTATATGCACATGATTCAATCTTGCACTGGGCCTCTAGTTCAATAATACTGTCCAAATTGATTACAGATGGAAAAATATCCAACCTTGCCCTCAAATAATGCCAGATGGAATGAAACTCTCAGCATACCACAAAAGCAAACAAAGAAAGGCACCACAGTTTAGGTAAATATTTATGAAATTTGTCCAGGAAGCCTGCAAAGATGAAACCCTTAACAATAGATAAGTGTAACCATGTAAAAAGGTAATATTTTTCTCATCATCAAAGACCACGAACACATTCCAAAGTACACGTCTAAGCGTGAAAATATTTGCCATACACAGAACCAACTGAGTTTGATGCTGATAATACAAAAAGCGCTCTTACAAATCAACAAGAAAAAGATGAGTGCCCCCAAAGACAAAGTGCGAGAGAGTTGAAGTTGGAACTTACACTAGAAGAAATACAAGTAGCCACCAAAAATGAAAATTGTTCCACTTCAAGTATCAAAGAATTGCAAGTTAACACAATATTTTTGATATGTGATATTGTTCTGGATTAAAATGAAAAAGAATGCTAAGTGTCCATGAGGGGTCTGATGATAAAGAACTCCCATGATTAGTCAGAGATTAGATTGCCCTCTATAGTTTGTATCTATAGCTAAAACCACAAAAATGTAAATTCACTCAGAAATTCTATTTCCAGGAATTTAGCTGAAATAATCATAAGTGTCTGTACTGATGCATGAATAATAATGCTTTTTGAAATGGTATTAATAATGCAAATTGGAAATAATAAAAAAAACTTAATGATAGGCAAGCTCAGATAAAATGTCTTCCCCCCCCAAAGTTCCTTAAACTTATTTCCACTTTCTCACCACATTCCATTCTATGCCCAACTAATACCAAATGCTAAGTCCTAAAAATCTCTGGAATTGTGAGTTCTAATAAACTCATAAAGTCAACAATGGCCTCCCTATCAATAAATTCCAGGTTCTCTCTCTGACCCTTAGCTCACCTATTACCCCAGCCATATTCTATACACCTGCCCCTTCTCTCCTAAAGCATTCTAGTACCTGAGTAAATTTTTGCACATACCCTTTCCTTGTTACTTCTCCTTTAATTTCTTAATAAATGCTGGCATTCCGTAGACATTTCCCTTTTCTTTTCTTTTTTCCCCTTTGCTTTTCTCTATACCAATGCTGGTAAACGTGAGGGCCCTGCACCAGCATCATCAGCATTACTTGGAAATTTGTTAGAAATGCAAGTTCTTGGGCCCCACTCCAGATCTACTGAATCAGAAACTCTGGGGATAGAGCTCAGAAGTCAGTATCTTAATAAGCCATCCAGAGTCCATAATGCCCATTAATGTTTGAGACCTACTATATTAAATTATTCTGTGCTAGTGAGAGGAGTCAGGACAACATAGCGATCTCATGCAAGAGCATGGGATACATACCACCCGGGTTCAATATTCTCCGCTGCACTTATTGTGCCCTTCCACTAATGACTTGCCTCCCTATGCCTCAGTGTCTTCACTCATAAAATGGGGGCAGTAACTATGCCTGCCTCCCAGGCTTGCTGTATGGATACAACAAGAGAATGTATGGGCTAGTGTCTGACACAGAGAAGGTGGCCACTAAAACAAGGCCATGTTCACTCCTAAGGGAACATCTGTAGGCCAGACTTCTTCTTTGAGGTCCTCACCTACAGCCGCATTGCCTGTTTACCATCTCTACCTGAGTGTCCCACATGCACATGTCTCAAAATGAACTCTCCAACTTCTCTCCAAATGGTACACCTTTGGTGCTTCCATCTCAGCCCTGACCACCACCAGCTCTCAGGCAGAAACTCTGAAGCCACCTTTGATTTTTGCCTTCAATTTTACCTGTGTCAGGCAGCCACATACCGAACCCTAAAAATCTCTGGAACCCACCAAGCATGTGTTCATCTGCACTCCTAGCATGCAAATTAAAACTCAGTCCCATCTCTGCCGGAGCTTCCTTACTGGCCTCCCCACTTCTGTTCTCTTCATCTTCCCCAACCGGTTCACCCCACAGGAGCCAGAGTGATCTTTCAAATACAAAAGTCCCATCCTGTCACTTACCTGCTTAAAATACTCTAGATACACTGAATGTTTCTGTGAGGTTGTTTTAGAGTGAGATTAACATTAAACTGAGAGAATGTGTAAAGCCAATTGCCCTCCTTAATGTGGATGGGCTTCACCCAACCAGTTGAAGGTCTGAATAGAATTAAAAGGCTGATCTTGTTCTTAACAAAAGAAAATTCTCCTGCCTGACTGGATTCAAGGCAGGACATTGGTTTTATCCTGCTCTCAGACGAGAACTGAAAAATCTGCCCTTCCCAGTTCTCAAACCTGTGGGTCTTCGGACTGGAACTTTTCTGGGTTCCAATTTGCTTACTGCAAACCTTGATATTTATCAGTCTCAATCTCTTCTTTAGCTCTATCTCTATACCTCTCTATATCTATATCTATAGCTACATCTATCTCATCTATCAGTAACTGTAACTATCTCTATGTCTATGTCGGTTATGTTTCCCCAAAGAACACTAATACATCTCCTTCATAGCTTTCTATGAATCGCAAGATGATTTCAGTTGGCCTTTTATACATCTACTCCACAGTCCGTAATTCTTTTTTGTAATACCCAGTGCTTCTGAATCTCCTTGTCAGACCACAGAGAATATGCTAATTTGTTCACAGCTGTATCCCCAGTAGCAAACACAGTGCTTGGCAAATTAGTGAACTATTATGTTTGTGAAATGAAGACTTATATAGAATATCCTATTCAGTTATAAAAAATTATTGTAACAATATTTGCTATCATCATGAAATATATATATAAAGCTCCAAAAATGTATATACAATATAATACCATCTTTGCATAATATGAAAAAATATTGAATATAAAGACAAAATTGCTTAGCTCTGGTTAGTTTTTCTGTCTTCCTGCATTTTTATTTCTTTCTAAGCTCTCTGGATTGAATATGCATTTACTTTTGTAATTAGAACATTTAGTAATAAATATTATAATTAAATTCCTCTGCATATCTAAAATGCAGTAAAAAGAAAATGAAAAGTAGAAATAATATTTATAACATATGAAATGACATGCTTCTACTTTATAGGTAAAGATCTCTACAAATCAATAAGTAAAAGACAGGAAAGTTATTAAAACTGGGAAAAGGATATAAACAGATTGTCTACATTTAGAAAAGAGGTTAAGATGACTGATGGCATATGTGCAGCATGACTATTAATTAAGAAAAAAGAAACTATAAACAAAGGATCCATTTCGTTCTTGCTATTGGCCAAGATGGGAAAAACAACAATGACAAAACCCAGTGGTAGCTTGATTCCAAATAATTTGACTCAATAATTCAAATTCTTGGACTTTATCCTAAATAGTAATGATGTAAGACACAGATACCTTTGATCATATACTTAACAGTAGTAAAATTTTGGGAGAAATCATTAAAAAAACACACACATAGTTGGGAATCAATTAGATCAATTGTAGGCTATCCATAAAACAGAATACTTTTCCACTCACCACTAGATAGGATGCTTTGGAAGAATATTCACAATATAAAGAGCTGTTTTTATGCGTTCTAACTGTAAATATAGTGTGCTGAGAACTTTACACACGGTGATCTCAATTTTGGAGGGAAATAAGACATTGCAGAAAAACATGTAAGAAATAGAAGGAGTTATTTTCAGGCTTCACCCTAAGTGCTGGAATGGCTAATTAGTTTTGTTTCTTGTGTAAGTACTTTGGGGATTCTTTGGTGATATTTCTGAATCTCTCACACACACTAGAGCAGGGACCTGAGATGGTCGTTATTTCTGTTTTCTCTATGCCCAGCACTGAGGTCCTTAGAAAGTGTCTGTCAAAGGGCGAAATTAAGACCTGGGAAAACTCCTAACTTGAAGACAAGTGGAAATCGATTAAACATTACTGTGCACAAGCCAATCATAAATCACGGGAAACCGTTCTATTCTACTTACAGACACCCCCATGCATAAGACTACAAACCCTTTTCATTCAGTCAAGCTCTTTAAAAAAAAATGTATTCTCAAGGACCGACAAGCCTGAAACATCAGGCTTGTTTCTTCAAGAAAAAACAACAAAACGATTATGCATGAGATCCATGTAGTGTGTTCTATTTGGCATTCATTAGCAAGCCCAGTTTGACATGCTTTCTTCCTATGGCTTGTGTTTAAAAATTTTACTTCTGCTTGGATATTTATACATTCTGGTCCCTAAAGGATAACTTATCCTTATGTCCCACCTTCCATCAATAGCCGCAGAAGACAAACAGAAGGAAAATAACATGTAGAAAAGAAAGCTGTTTACATGAACATTGTGCATTTCCGCTCATGACACGGTAGCCTGGACCCAGGCCCCAACCATCAATCCTATGTGTATGTGCAGCTTAATCGGGGCAGAGGCGAAAGGGAAACCTAATTGGCGTCTCCAGCTTAGGAAAGGTGGGTTGAATGTCAAACATGGTTTGGTGGGCAATCTTCCCCCTATTTTCCTCTAGGATAACCACGGCGGTACCTTCCAACCACCTGCATTTCCTCACAGAGGAACTGGGGTCCCGGCAGCGGGAAAAGCTCCAGGTAGAGGCGTCCAGGGTCATGAAGCAGCTCATCTCCAAGTAAGTCCCCTCACCTGTGTCCTCAAATCATAACTAGCGGAGGCTTTAAACCTGACCTGCCAAGAGACTCTGTAGGACACAACTCCAGGTGCCCACCCACCTGCTTCCTTAAGTCAGGTCTCCTGTTTCCTAGAAAAGAGAATCCTGGAAAGAAAGCAGACTCCACTGCAAAGGAGACCTGCAACCTTTGCCAGAATCTGTGGAAAGGGCTCCAGGCACACGTGATCCTGGAATGTGACCTGGATCTGTCTCTCTCATTCTCTTTTTTATTTTTTTTCCAAAAAAATTTTTAAAATATGTTTTTATTGATTTTAGAGAGGAAGTAAGGGAGCAGGAGAGAGAAACGTCAATGTGAGAGAGAAACATCCATCAGTTGCTTTCCACACACACCCTCACCAGGGATCGAACCTGTAACCTGGACATGTGCCCTGACTAGGAATCGAACTAGCACCCTTTCAGTGCATGGGATGACACTCAAACTGAGCCACACTGACCAGGGCTTCTGTCTTTTTCACGCACTCTCCCTCACTCTTTCTCTTCCATCTTTACAGCTGCAATTTCTCTCAACTTTTCACACTGACTTCCTTTTGGTCTCCGAGTTAGCTCACTTGTACTTTTCCTGTCTCACATTCATACTTTTCCTCCCTCCCTCCACTCCATCTTCCTTTCTCTCTCACCCGCACACACCTTTTCTGTCTTTCAGCTTATTTTCTTTCTCCTCACACTTTCACTTCATCTCCCTTACACCCGGCTTCTCTTTCTCGCTTCTGGAAGCACTTTTTCTTCCTCTCACCTGGACTTCCTCACATGCAGTCTACTTGCGTTCCTTCATTTTTAGTTCTTTTTTCTCACATCCTTTTACTTTCTCTTCCCTGGCTTTCCTTTCTCTCATCTGCCCGTTTCCTTTCTCTCTCCCCCTCTTCCATTCACTTTTTCTTTCTTGGTTGCAAACTTTTACTTTTGCTTTCTTAAATGCTTTTATGTTTTTTCCTCCCTAGACACTTACATTCCTATCTCTCGGGATGTGAAGCAGAGAGGAGTGGCCAAATCAGGGTTTGCAGAAGTGTCTGGAAGCTGGGACTGGGTTGAGATCTCAAGCAGGAAGTTTGCTGCTTTGTTCAGGGATAGACTCAGCTCAGCAGTTGTAGGTGGGAGAGATGCTGTGGAGACAGGGAATATTTCGGGTGTAATGGATGGGCCTGAGTAACTATGTCAAAAAGGGGTGAATGGAGGGCAGAATCCAGAACAAATGTCAAGGTTTCTGGCTGGGGCAACAGAGTAGAAAATGCCACCAAGAGCCATGGAAAATGGCAGAAGGAGCTGGTCTGGGTAAACTTTTATCCTGGAGTCACTATAAGACAAGTAAAGACGTGTGGCATTTTCAGACAGAAAAGGCTCTAGGAAGAACAGAAAAGAATTTATAATTACGCAGCAGCGGCCCTTCAGTTGTGTTTGTTCAACGTTGAATAACTCTCCCTCTAGTATACTCATTAGGAACATCCTTTAAAAATCTCTTCTCTGTAAAACCTCAGCTTTGTGCATTAACAGATTAAAGGAAAAAGAGCTATCATATGATGGCAACTTTTGCCATCCACCAGCTAAATATGGCCGTATCACTCCTTCGCACGATATTATTGATGCAATTATTACTCTAAAGGGCTTGCAGGCTCCATGCAAACAGGGGAGCTGTTCTCACTGCTCACCACCAGCCCCAACTGCTTAGCAGAGTGCCAACCACATAGTAGGTGCACAGGGCAGAGATCTGGAATACATGGGTATTTGCAATCTCTTTAGAATGTTGTCACTCATTATTTATTACTCCGTGGAAAGAGAATGCTGGGATGAAGTGTGGAAGCACTTCTATCTGTGCTGAGAAGCGCTGTTCCCTCAACCCCAGGCAACAATGGGAATTGTTAAACCGCATCGGAAGTAGTAAATTTTTAGCCTCAATTGGATGCTCTTTGGACATAAACTGGTCAAACCCCAATTGTCAATGAAAAGAAGACAGCTAAAGATATATTAAAAGCAGGAAATAGAACATTGCAGCTTTTGTGTTAAAGGTGAGGGCAACTGGAGGGTTGTTATTATTTTTGGATTTCTTGAAACAGGCCTCATCACTTTGCTGGCAGAAAAAGAACACACCTGCCAAAACCAGTTTGGCTCAGTGGATAGAGCGTCGGCCTGTGGACTGGAAGGTCCCAGGTTCAATTCCAGTCAAGGGCATGTGCCTTGGTTGCAGGCGCATCCCCAGTAGGTGGCGTGCAGGAGGCGGCTGATTGATTTCTCTCTCTCATCGATGTTTCTACCTGTCTATCCCTCTCCCTTCCTCTCTGTAAAAAAATCAATAAAATATATTTAAAAACAAAACAAAACAAAACAAAACAAAAAAACATCTATCTACTGTCCTAACATCTGAAACCCACCTTTCAGCATGTTTCCTGGAGAGGGTCTGTCCATCCCCATCTCGCATCCTGAAATGTCATCCACAGAGGGAGGTGAGTGCTTGTGAGCAGACAGGAAGTGGGGGCTGAGTGACAGACAAGCCTTCCAGCTACTGCCACTAGGGCACTGGGGACAGAGGTAAATCCAAGCCAGGTCAGAATATGCTAGGCCTGCAGGGGAGGACCGAGTGCCCAGAGAGGCACTTGCTACCCATCACCCACTGTCATCTTCACACAACAGATCGAGGAATCAATCTGGGGATAAACAGACGAAAACTCCTGCCCTGAGGGAGCTAACATTCTAGAGGGGTCAGATACAGATAGAGAGACAATTAAAAACTAAATGAATTACACAGGATAATGATACAGCATAAGAAGACATAAGAGTAAAACAGATCAGGGTAGGCATGCTGGTGTTGGGGACAATTGCAACTTTAAATAGGTTAGTCAGGGAGGCTGAGGTATTTGTGTTATTGTTCAGAATCTATTGCTGCTCCCCCCACCCAGGAGATTTATACATACTGCTCCTTCCCTCATAGTGGGATACCTCTCTGACCCAAGACATGAGGCTTGTCATGTGACTTGCTTTGGCCAATGAAAAGTGAGCATATACAGAAAGCTTTGAATGCACTAGTGTGTGTAGCTCAGTTTCTTCTCTCTAACTCCGGCCATGAGAACTGCATGTCCCAGTCTAGGGCTGGCCCCTCCCCCTGGTTCTAGAATGAGAAAACGTGTCTCAGAGCCACGGCCTCTAGCAGGTCACATCTATGGGGAAGGTGAGCAAGAAAAAAGATGGTTGTTGCATAAGCCAATTATATTTTATCTGTTGCCATAATAAAACCGATCAATGTGAAAAACCTTTTGACAAGGTGCCATTTAAGAAGGAGAAAGATGGTAACAGTCAGGCTCAGAGCAGTGATGTAAGTCTCTGAGGCCACGCATCTATTAGGTGATGAAGACTGCACTGGACACTCTGTCTGACCTTGGTCTCCCTGTCCTCTCGGCAGGGACCCGCCTGGCTCAGATCACAGAAGACACATTGTCACAGTGTTTCTCCATCCTGGTCAGTTGTGTATCCATTCTCTGCTTACGGGACCTCTTTATTGATTCATTCATTTATTCAATTGTATACTGAGCGCCCACTGTGTATCAGTTATTATGCTAGACCCTGGGTATATAGCGATGAAAATGTAGTCAGTCCCCACTCTCCAAACAAATACAATTCCTCGGCACTGTTTCATTTTGAATGCAAATATGCTATTCGGCCCATATTCTTTGATTATAAGGGGGCCCTCTGCAACCAGCAAAACAGTCCATCTGATCATGGGAGGCATCGTAGTGATAGAGAAGTGGTAGGGATACAGTATTCCCCTAGATACCCATCTCTCTAACCCCATCTCTTATGAGACCACCAGCCTCAGACAGCCAGGCCCAAACAACCCTGCTACCAGGTGTCAAACCGTTAGCCAATCTCAGCACTTGGTCTCTGTTTCCTGGAAAAGCCAATGGACCCAGACAACCAATTGCTAGGGCACAGAAGGGTACTTTTGAGCAGTAATTTTTAGCTGTATACAATTGTTAAAAAAAAAGTCATACAAAGAAAATATTTGAGCTGTTATATAAGGGTGGGCAAAAGTAGGCTTAAGGTTGTAATATAAATAAATACATTACTTAATAAATAATACAAGAATAAACTCTCTGTTTCACATACTCACAACTATAAGCCTGCTTTGGGCCCACCGAATAGTGAAGGACTAGGAATGTCTGCCTCACTTCCTTTCCTCTACCTGATGAACCATAGGGTAGCTCAGACCCGGTGTGCCTCGGAAAGGGTGCTCCGGGAGCTGGGACAGGCCTTCTTCTGACCCACAAGACCTTGCCCATGGCAACACTTTCAGAAATCACAGATACAATGTCCTTTCGGTTCAATGGATCATGACTTTCATTAAGAGACAATACTGTCACTGTTGGTGGCTGAAAAACCCATTGGTGGAACTTGGACTCCCATGGCACAGAGGGGACCTGGGATCCACCCCTAGCTCTTGGGAAGAAGTCCGGGCAACAAGGCAAGTGCAGGCAGTAATGACCACACTCATTGAGCTCCCACATGGGGCTGGAGGTCACTGATGTGGGCCTACCTCACCCTCGTGGTTTTACTGACATCCTTCTCATTATCTGATGGGAGTGACTCTCTTTATGAAGTCTGACTTCATATAACCACCTACAACCCACCATGTCCATTCACCCTCCAGTGTTCTTCAGTGCCACTCTGTGGCCGATGCAGAGGTATGGAAGCCAGAGGGATTGGGAAAACTGCTGTGGTATGGAAGAGACCTGGAACTATATAAAAGCTTTGCACAATTATGCCTTCTGAGGAGGACTTCATGTTTAATGCCACATTGCCTGCTTTGTGATGTGTGGATTCCAAGCTCTGTAAGTCCCCTGAGACTCTGCGACTACCCTGGATGTCGTCTTCAACCCTTTCTTTTTGTGACTCCAGAGGCCTCAGCAATGGGATAGGAGGGCATACGGAGGAAGCGTCTGGTTCTGGCAGCAGAGACAAGTTGGGCCAGCACTTAGCCATGTGCCTGGCACCCAAGAGCTGAGCAACAAACCTATGTCTTACTTGCCCACACACCTACCTTTTTCTCAATACATTCATTTAATAGGTTTACAACAGATTCTTATTTTCTGTCCCCTGGCATCTAAAGGCATGCAGCTATTATTATGGGATGACAGAACATAACCAGGAAGAGAATGGAACACTGCCTGGGGGCATGGAGAGCATGGCCTGATATTATAGTTCCCTCCACTGCTGCTCTTTGACTTGAAGAAACAGGTGCTGAGGAGAGAGAACAACTTGGTCTCTAAACATCCTTGCTGATGCTATTCTAAATGCAAAGAAATGTCAAAGCTGAAATAACCATAATGCAATTGTACTTGGCCTGTTTACTGCAATATCAGTCATTGCCTCACACAGAAATTCCATTTTTAAAGTTCATTGTGCTGGAAAATGTTGCAGCTCCTTAATTCTGACTTTTGCATCCAAGCCAGTGGGAGGTGAGAAGTTTTTGAACTGTCTGAAAATCCACATGAAACATTTCTAGCAGCAGTTTGGGGCTCACTTTCACCATCCTGCACTCTCTCTTCCCAAATCCAGATAAAGCTCCCCCCGCCCCCTCCACACACACACCCTGCGGCCTGCCCTCATTCTGAAAGCAAACATTAAAAGAGCAGAAGCAGAGACAAGAAAAAGAGGACAGCACAACGATGCTGAGCACCCGTCCTGCTACCCGAGGAAGACCACGGCTTCCCTGGAGCCATGGGTGCGTCTTGTCGCCTTGCCTGATAATGTCAGCCCTCTTTCTTTAATAATAGATTTTGGCATCAACAATCAGAATTATGGAACCTAATTTCTCCAGACTGCCCCACGAGGTTCTCATGGGGATCAGCCAATAGGAGATGAGAAGACAGGATGAAGAAGTTGGAGTGATCATTCTTTCCTGCTCTCCATGGTGAGGACAGTGGCTACCTTCTTCTACAACAGAGTTTCTCAACCTCAGGTCCATTGGCATCTGGGCTGAATAATTCCTTGTGGTGGAGGGGTGCCTGGTGCACTGTTGGGTATTTCCTAGCACCCTGGTCTTCAGACACTAGGTGACAGCTTCACCCTCCCCAAGAGGTGCCCAATATGTGGCAAAAAAAATACCTCCAGACATTGCCAGGCAAAACTGCTCCAAGTTGAGAACCACTGCTTTCATCTTTCTAAACAGCCCTTCCTTTAACTGTCTTTGTCAGCCCACTGAGCATGCCATCTGTGTGGACCTGGGACCCCAGGACACACATACAGCAGAATGTGCGCCTTGATCTGGACTTGCCTTGTGAGTGAATGAGCATACGCTGTGCCTCCCAGTGGACTCAGCTCCCAGAGAGCAGGGACCGCAGCCCTCACATTTGGGATACCCCACCCAGGAGGGTTTCTAGGTGTCTAATGGAACCCCAGGGCCTTTAGTGAAAGCCTCCCTCCGGGCTTCCTCGTCAGTGGAAGAACATAGCCACGCTGCCCTGCCCACCCTCCAGCTTCGTTTATAACAACTCCTCGATTGTGGGCAATTTCCTCCAAGGCACCCAAAGGTCTAGGAGGCTTCCAAATTGGCACTAGCACCCTGTGGTTAACCTGTAGCTGACAGCAAACGCTGCTCCTCCGCGGGATGCAGCCAGCGTTTCTAAATGAGGTCTGCCTTTGCCTTCATTTAAGGGCTACGACAATTGCTTTTCTTCCTCGGAAATATAACCTGCCAGATGAACGGCTTTTGAATCAGTAAACACTTGTGCTAGTTTCCGTAGCAAGTTCTGTGAAGAGGTGCAGGCCGCTTCCTGCAAACTCAAGAGGAAAGCACAGACCTACAGTCACCGCCTCAGTGCCCAAGTCCCTCCCTGCATGGGGCTCGGGCTGACACTGAGGGCTGAGGGCTGGGCTAGGACCACCACAGCCAGCAGCCAGCAGGAAGGTGTGTTGAGTCCGATTTGCTTTGGAGTGCAAGTGTCACCAGTGAGTATTTAGACTCTGCAAGGCTAAATATTAGTGTTCCATGCATGCCATGGGGACATCTTAAGAATTGCCAAGAGTCATCCCACAGGTGTGTACCAGGGAAGCCAAGTGTGAACATCTATAGAGTATATTCAGACACTCAGCTCCAGTTCTGGAGCTGTGTGTACTTCAACTTGTTTCTTGCCAAGATTTGTTTCTCATGGACTTGAGGGGGAGGGAAGGGTAAGGTTAGAATGCTGGTCATCTCACTATATCACTCGGCCTGCAGACCAACTGCATGTTCTCTGGGAGCAGAGAGATCAGGCAAGCTCATGCCTCAGTTTCCCCACTTCACATGCCAGGATTCTGTTGGGACTGCAGGCTCCTTGATTGAGGTGCCGATAATGAATACTGGCTATAGTTCCATGGGGCACCACCATTTCTACAGCTGCTCTAAGAAGTTGGGGTTCTATCACCCCATGGATCCCACCTTGAAGTCAGACAGCCCTGTTATGAAGCATCAGCTGCAGCAAACCACATCACCTCTCTGGGCTTCAGTTGCTTCACCTCAAACATGAGCTGGAACATTTTTACCCCTTCCCAGGATATCTTTTTTCCCTTTGAGTTTTAATAATTTATATTCAGTAAAATACCCAAATCTTAAGTGTGCCACTTCATGAATGTCTATGTCTATGTCCACATCCACATAAGTGCCACCCGGACCAATATAATGGACATTTATTGCCATCATGCCAGAAGCACCCTCCTTCCCCGTCCTGGGTAATAATACACCCCACAGGTAACTACTCTGACTTTTATCGGCCTTAGAGTCGCTTTGCTATTCTGGGAAGCCATATAACTGTTAATCATACCGTATGCGCCCCTTTGTGTCTAGCTTTGTTCAACACAAAGGCTTTGAGATTAATCCACATTATTGAGTGTGCCGATAATTTGTCCTTTTCTACTGCTAAGTAGCATTCCATTGTATAGATATAATGTCATCATTTATTTGTCCATTCTCTTGTTGATGGCCATTTGGGTTGTTTCCAGTGAGGGGCTATTATGGATAAAGCTATTCTGAACATTCCTATGCAGAAATGTTTGTGGGCATGCACTCATTTCTTAAGTCTATCCCACCAAGGTCCAGTCTCAGAGATTTCACCATCAGTTTCCCTCCTTCACCCACCAGCATATCTGGGTGTCCCACAGGCACTCAGCATGTGGTACAGCGTGTCCAGCCCCCTCACACTCCGGCCCTCCCTCTCCAGCAGCCTCGGTGCTGCGTGCCCCGCTCTAGTGCTCCCGGCCAGCCCAGCTCCTTTGAGTGCTCTGAACATGCCTGGCTCTTCCTCCCTTCCTGGCCTTTAGAGCTAACTCAAGGCAGATGACTGTATCATTTCTATATGAAAATACATTCTAGAAAGATTGAAGGCTGAAAGGCAAATATATATATATATATAAATGCTAGAAAATATACAAAATATATACAGTGGTACCTCGAGATACGAGTGCCCTAACATACGAGATTTTTGAGATACGAGCCGTTGAGCGAGAGATTTTTGCTTTGAAATATGAGCAACAGTTGAGATAGGAGTCATCGCTTGGATCGGCCGGCTGCACACGACCCACCAGTTTACCGCTACTCGAGAGTCTCATAGTTTCCCACGCCTCAAGGTTACAGAACGAATTAAACTCGTATCTCCAGGTACCAGTGTATATATAAAAATGCTAGAAAATCTACAAAATATTTTCATATTCTGACATTAGTTCCCCCAAAATATACTGTGCCCCAAACAAGGAGAAAAAACTTAAGTAACAATTAAAAACTTCTCTACAGAAAGAATGTAAAGAGCATAAATATATTTGAAACTAAATAAAATTGAAAGACATATTAGTAATGTATTATCCTTAATATGTAAAGGACTCATCAAAATACTAAGACTTGTGTAAAGCTTCGGCAGAAAAAAAATGCATAAAGAAGTCATTGATAACATAAAGTTCCAATACACATGAAAAAGTTGCTTCAAACTATTAGTAAACGAAGAACAACATATTAAAACAAGCTATTATTTTTCACTTATCAGTTTAGTATTCCGGCATTGACAGTTCGGGGAAATTGGATCTCTCCTGTACTCCTGATAAAATTATAAACCAATGTCTCATCTCCAAGAAGATAATCCTGTGATGAGTAAAAACCATTTAAACATGGTCAAGTAATACAATTTCTAGGAATATGTCCTAAGGAAATAGTTGGAAGTATGCACAAAGACATGTACCAGCCTGTTCATAACAGAAGTTTACAAGTTTGGGAAGTTTACAAGCTGGGAGCAATCTATCCATCCAGGAACAGGGAAGCAGTTGAATAAATTATGGTATATACATATAGTGGAATAGCATGCTACACTGAAGTGATTGGTAAATCTATATTTGTCATCTGTAGATGTCCACACCCTAGTTGAGAGACTAACAGGAGTTGCAGATCGAACTTCATTATTTACATGTGGGGCATGTGCACATGCATGCCAGGGCCCAGGGCAAGTGTTTGGAAGGTGTTTTGTTCAGGGTAGACTAACATCCGTCACCTGAGGATGAACACAAGAAAGATGTATTTATTTTTCCTACGAAGGTCAAATACAGGTCTGCTGGGAGACCCTGCTCCCCTGGGTGAATAAAGAGCCCGGGCTGCTTCTATCAGTGGCTCCACTGTCCCCCAGAGTCCTGAAGTCCCCCACTGGGTCCTCTGCAGCTGACCATCAGAAGAGGAATGAGACATTAGGTGTGGAGTGTTTTTAGGACCAGCTCTGGAGGTGGTGCACTATTTCTACCCAAACACCGCAGGCTAACATGCAACCAGATGCCCAGCCCTAACTGCAGGGGTGGGGGCTGCAAAGTGTGGCCAGGCTGTATGCCCACCAAGTGGTTAAGTCGGCTAGAAGCAATTACAGTCAGCGTTGGTTTCTGTGTTCACACTTCTGCAGTGCCTGAATTTTCCCAAAGGACAGCAGTCATTTTAAAAATAACAGAGGAAAAGCCCAATAATGCCATTTCCACTTTGATGGCCACAGAGAGGAATGAGGTACCGTCGTCCAAGATGGATCAAGCACCAACTTGTGTGCTGGGCCTAGGGCCCTGCTGTTAGGGCTGGGCGTGGCTGCCTCTCATACCTCAAGACAGACACCAGCTCCTGAAGCAGCTCAGAGCCCATCCCCCGGAACTCTC
Source organism: Lasiurus cinereus (assembly GCA_011751065.1). Classification (NCBI taxonomy): domain Eukaryota; kingdom Metazoa; phylum Chordata; class Mammalia; order Chiroptera; family Vespertilionidae; genus Lasiurus; species Lasiurus cinereus. The sequence goes on along the minus strand of JAAGEH010000480.1, from coordinate 42,722,750 downwards.
CCAGGGCCTGCAAGGACTCAAGCTGAGATGGGAAGCCCCCTGTTGCTTTCTGACAGGGGTGCACAAGCCCATCCCATTACTCAGAGCAGTACTCCCCACACCTCCATTTGTCACTGTCAGCCCGGGGAGCAATCATATTCCATCCAGCCAGAAATAAACAGACACAGGCATCACATGCGAGATGATGGGCAGACCTGCCGTCCCTAATGCAGTGCCATCCCCATGGTGCCCAGCTGTGACAGAGCCTCTGGGCATGGAGGCAGTCGGAGCCTGGTGGCCAACGCACATCAGTCTAGGCTCCTTAGAGTGCCTCTCAATTCCTCTCTCATCACTTGCTCTTTTCAGGGAGAATGAAGGAATTTGAGGGAAAGCCCAAATGTTCCTGCATGGAACAGTTGTAAAACTTCCGATAAAATGCCCTTACAGAAACATGAGATAGAAACATATCTGTGTGGCTCATCTGGCCAATCAGCCTGCTGGTCTTAAAGCCTCTGGATCAGGGAATGGGCGCAGTTTGGTCTGGGTGTCTAGGCAGAGCAGTGGGTGAGTTCTGCAGCTCTTCTTAACCACTGTACCGCCTGGGCTGAGTCCTATAACCTAAAATGGCAACAACAGCACCTGCCCTTTCCCTCTTTCATAAATGGAATCTCTTTGGCTACAAATATAATCCTATATTCTCCTGTGGCACAGACAATTAGTTCTCCACCAAATGCATCCACCACTCCTTCTCTGGCATACAGCTATAGTAGGAACCAGCTACTCAGTTACAGAATATATTTCCCACCCTTTGTTTCTGCTGTGAATGGTCTCAAGACTAGTTTTTATTAGTAGACTTTAATTTTTAGAGCAATTTTAGGGTCACGGCAAGATCTGGGAGCAAAAGGAATGGACAGGTTGTCACTAAGCCATCAGGCACCTCACAGGCATTCCCCCTTGCTGGGGTGGAGATGACCAGAACAACCAGCCTAAGAAGCCATGTGTTGAGCATCTCAGAGTGTCTGTCCACCTAGGTCCCTGAGTGACCAAGTAGAGGACCGTGCATCTGGTCCGCTTGCCCAGAGTGAACAAAACATAAACGTGACTAAATGGAGTGTGGTATCCTGGCTGGGATCCTGGAACAGAAAAAGCACATTAGAAGAAACAACGAGGGAAACCCAAATAAAATCTGGTGTTTTGTTCATGGTAACGTGCCAGTGTTAATGTCTTAGTTTTGACAAATGTATCATGGAAATATGAAATATTAACATTACAATAAATTGGGTGGAGGGTAGATGAGAACTCTCTACACTGTCTTTGCAACTTTTAATAAACCAAAAATATTCCAAAATTAAGTCTGTTAAAATAATTAAAAAAACACACAACCCTTCCAATGTATTAAGCCATTGTAACTTTGGGGGTATTTGTTACTGTGATCCAACCTACTCTACCCAAAGCAGCCCTTTTCACCTATAAAACTCTGGGTCACAATTCAAGACTCAGATTTGACATTTTCTCCACTAAGAAGCTTTCTGGGATCCTGGGGGCTGAGGCATCCCCACTGTATACTTCCTCCTTCTATCACACTCAAGAGAAGCAACTAAGAGACCTGCCCATTTCCCAACCACCATGAAGTCTTCTTTGCGTCAGGAAGCTTGTCTCTGTCATAGCTACAACATCCCTTAGGGTGCTCAGGGATGTTTGTCCAAAGAGTTAAGGCCAACCTCACCTGCTGCTGTGAACATTCAGTATGCCATCCAGGGTGACACTGTTCCATTAACTCTGAGGCACTGACTGCACTGAGGTAGGTGATGGTTCATCAGTTGCACAGCATTTATCGAGCACCAGGGCTGCCTTACAGTTGTGATACATTTTTCCGGGGGCCTACAGTGTCTGCATTGATGCATGGTACTTGGTCTCATTATTGTGATCATCTTTATTAGTAGCAATGTGGCCAAATGGCTTAAATAGTCAATTCAGTGCCTTCCATGGAATACACAAAGGCAGTAAGGCGGGTGCTTCCGTTGCCTGAGTGCCTGCTGGGTGCCAGGCAAGCATGGGAGAGGGGCTTTCACTCCTATTGTTTCCCTGAATCCCAGCAGAACCCTCCAAGGTTGGGGTTATTACCCTCACTTTACAGGTGAGGAAATTGAGGGGCAGAGAGAATAAGTGATGTGCTTGCCACTGCTCACTCTGGAAGTAGAGCTTGGTCTCCAAAGTCCACTTATAACCCACTTCCTTTCAAACAGCATCTTGACAGGTAATTGATCCTCAGTTTCCACTAAGATCCGTCATAAAAGCAAATCCAATTTCTTCTATGCCCTCCTGGGTGGGACCTCCAATAGAGCTGAGTGCCAGAACTCAGACACACTGCTGTAAACTGAAGCCCAGCGGTTGAAACTGGGACTTAGAGCAGATATGCCCTATCTGACCCATAGAGTGATGTCTGAGCTGCTAAGCCCAGGAAACTTCAAGTGTCTTGGAATCATCTGGGAATAAGAATGTGTCAGTGCAGCCCTGGCCAGATAGCTCGGTTGGTTAGAGCACTATCCCAATTCACCAAGGTTGCAGGTTTGATCCCCAGTCATGGGACATACAGGAATCAACCAATGAATGTGTAAATAACAAATTGACATTTCTCTCCTTCTCTCCCTTCCTCTCTCTCTAAAATCCATCAATACATAAAAATGTTTATTCTTTAAAAAATAGGGGAAAAAAGAATATTAGCTCACAGCTCATCAAACCCTTACAACAACCTTACAAAGAGCTGAGAAGTGAGAATCAGGTATAGGAGCTAACAATTACTGTGAATAAATAACTTATTTATGTATGCGATAGCCCAAGCCTTCTTTTCCAATAGACTGCAGGCCCCTTGAGGGCAGGGATGTCCCTGCCTTGTTCATCTTTGTATCTGAAATACACATCACAGTTCTGCATACAACGGGTGATAAATAGTAGCCGAATAAAGGCATGGAATGTTCACAGTCGCAGGAAATGTGGGGAACAATCACATCTTAGAAAGGCCCTACATGAAATTCCTATCGATTTAGGCTCTCACGTGAGGACCAGCCAAATGCCTAAGCTTGTAGCCTGTCTACCCGCCCACTCTGCCTGCTCCTCTCTCCTGGGCCTCATACTAGACTGTGCTCTCACAGACCACCCAGGGGAGAGACCTCCATGATGTCAAGTGGTGGTGGGTTCTCCTTAGGCCTCCCAGTGCCCTTCACACCTCAGCACTGGGACCGGAGTTACTATGACTTGTGCTGAAGATCCCACAATTCCCCTTTGAAGACAGTTACCAGGATCCAGAAGCCATTACCCGGAGCCTTCTATCTTCCTTATAGACATTCCCTTCTCTTTCCTCTTGCAGAGTCCTTGCCACCGTGTGTATCAACTCCTGATACCAGATGCCCAGGACTTGGGATGGCAAGTCTCAAGATGATCTGTGCAGCAGACAGTTCAGATTCTGAATTCTAGTTCAGGCTGTTAGGAGAGACAAGATATCTGCCCATTGTGAGCCTCCTACAATGGACACCATAAACTTGGGGAGATGTTTGGAGTTGGGAGGCAGGACCCCAGTCTTTACTGCAGAGCTGCCTCACAGCCCCATATCAGCAGGAAGAGCTGGTAGAGCACAGCATGCGTTCAACACCCACCTGGGTTGGAAGTCAATGCAATGCATGCCCTGCACAACTGGACATAGGAGCCTCAGTGCCGACCATGTGCCAGGTACTCTGCTTAAGACTTTACCTTGGAGCCCCTATTAGCATCCCTCCCTTTCCCTTTGTAATATTTATGGTAATTGCCATTAATTAATTTTTGTGCATGTACATGATTATCTGCTTAATGTCAGACATGCTCACTAATCTCTAAGTTGCACGAAGGTGCCTTGTTCAGAACTCCATGTCCAACACAAATAAAACATGTTGCTCTCCATTAAAATAGAAGCCACAGAAAAGAAGTGTGTGGTAGGTTACACCACTGGCTTCACATTTTCACCCTCCTTTTATTGGAGCCCTTTCCCTAGTGACTGCCCAGTTCTTCCCATTGCAGGAATGGCACAGCCTTTGGGATGGGCCTTGTGAATTGATCTGACTGACAGAAAAAGACAGAAATGATGATGTGTCAGTTTTGACACTAGTTTTCGAGGGCCTTGGATATTTCCATTCACCCCCTGTGCCCCTGCCTTCATGAGAAGACAAGCTCTGATCAGTTCTTGGGCCCAGAAAGGAGAAAGGAAGACAGAAGAGTGGATACAGATTCTTAGAACTATGTCAAAGTACCGAGCCTACCTAGCCACCTGGACCAGCTGATCTCCAGTCAATCTGCAGATGTGCATACAAACTCAGCTGGGATCATGCAACCTGCACATACATGAACCTTACAAAGTTACCACCATAATAAGTCTAGTGCCCATCTGACACCTTACATAGCTATTACACTACTAGAGGCACGGTGCATGAAATTCATGCACTGGGGGCTGAAGGGAGGGGTCTTCAGCCCGGCCTGCACACTCTCACAGTCTGGGAGCCCTGGAGGGGATGTCTGATGTGAGAAGTGGGCTAAGCCAGCAGTTGGACTTCCTTAGTGCTGCTGTGGAGGCAGGAGAGGCTCCTGCCACTGCGGCTGCACTTGCCAGCCATGACCCTGGCTCAGGGCTTCTGGCTGAGTGGTATTCACCCTGTAGAGCACACCAACCACCAGGGGGAAGCTCCTGCATTGAGCATCTGCCCTTTGGTATTCACTGCGCGTCATCTCTGGTGATCAGTGCATGTCATAGTGACCAGTGGTTCTGCAGTTTGGTCGATTTGCATGTTAGCCTTTTATTATATAGGATTATTGACTACTAGAGGCCTGGTGCATGAAATTCATGTACTGGGGTGGGGGAGTCCCTCAGCCCAGCCTGCACTCTCATGCAGTCCGGGAGCTCTCAACTGACAGCTTAGCACTGCCGTGGAGGCAGGAGACTTTTTCTACCTCCACTGTGCTTGCCAGCCATGAGCCTGGCTTCTGGCTGAGTGGCACGCCCCATGTGGGAATACAGTGACAACCAGGGGGCAGTTCCTGTGTGGAGCATCTGCCCCTTGGTGGTCAGTGTGCATCACAGCAACCTGTCGTTCTGCAGTTCGGCCAATTTGCATATTAGCTTTTTATTATATTAGCTTTTTATTAGATAGAAAGGAAGGAGGATAGTCCCTAGGTTATACATCTGAAATTAACATAATATTGCATATAGCCTGGCTGGGTGGCTGAGTTGGTTGGAGCACCATCCCATACACAAAAAGTTTGTGGGTTCGATTCCAATCAGGGCATATACCTACATTGTGGGTTCAATCCCTGGTGGGGGCATGTACAGGAGGCAACCAATCCACAGTTCTCTCTCACACTGATGTTTCTTTTTTGCTCTCCTTTCTCTCCCTCTAAAATTAATAAAAATATATCCTCAGGTGAAGATTTAAAAATATATATTATATGTTAACTATAACTGAAAAAAATCAATTTTCCAAAATCTCCTAGAAAAAAATTGCACATAATTATATGTCACTGTTATTTCGTGTTACAGGAATAGTGGACTAATGCAAGTCAATATGCACATATTACAAAAGAGAACACTAAAGATCAACAAGATTAAGTAACTTAAGCTGGGTTGGTGGTATAGTGGTGAGCATAGCTGCCTTCTGAGATTAAGTAACTTGCCCAGCTTTGCACAGTAAGAGCAGAGGCTAATATTTAAATTCAGAGCTGTCTATCTCTGAAACGGAGGTGCCCTTTATCCTTTTAAAGGTTCACTTACACATGACATTAGTGTTTGGGGCCTCTCTGCCATCTGTACCTCCAGGAAGGAGCACAAAGGTGACCCCTGGGCAGATGCTATAATAAGTCAAGACATTACACCTAGAAACCCTGCTTGCCCTTGCTGAGTAACTGTCCTTGACTCTCTCAGCAGGTACAGGTATTCCTCGCTTTAATGCATAAATGCCATTTCAAATAACCAACCAAATCTACAAGGTAGGGAGCCGCGGGTGATTAATGCATCTCTCCAGTGGTGGAAACCACTTCATCTTCAGCTGCAAATTTCTGACTCCACCAAAAACAGCTCTAATCGCCCACAACTGCACTGCCTGATGGGCTTTTATTGCTTAATTGCCAAGGTGAGAGCCTCGTAATTAATACACCATTTACTCCGGCATTTAGATATTTCCAGGAAATTTCACCAAAGATTTTCTAAGGAAATTCACATTATTTGTCATCTTCCTCGGCACCTCCTAGCAATGGTTCTCAATCTTTAGAATGTTACGACCCTTTAATACAGTTCCTCATGTGGTTTGTGGTGACCCCCAACCATAAAATCATTTTCGTTGCTACTTCATAACTGTAATTTTACTACTGTTATGAATTGTAATGTCAACATCTGTGTTTTCCAAGGGTCTTAGGCTCTACCGCTAGCACGGTCGCCTAAGACCATCGGAAAACACAGATATTTACAAAAATGTCCTTTACAGAAATTGGGGAGAGCACCACTATTTGTAAATGTGCATATCCTCTGGTTCCTGGTTAAGCTGTTTGAGCATGAGTGCCAGCAAGGCAGCCAACAGTTTTAGCAGAATAATGAATTAGATCCTCAGAAAGCTCTACTAATGAACTAATTTTAGTGCAAGAACACAAATTTTCATTTCCCATACAAACCGAGGGACTTTGTGGGTTACTAATAAGTAGCTTTAACTGCATGTAGAAATGAACATCAATGGAACTGAGTTACTGTATCAATGATGCGCAGTTCTAGAGATGCCGCTCTGTGCCCACTGCTCAGCTACCCTTGCTGGGAGACACTAAGCACGGCCGTATGCGCCGGGTGGGTAAACAGTCTGTCACCAGGGAGCCTACCGCACCTGAACAAACACTACTGGCTTTGGGAAGCAATTTGATGACACAATTAGGAATGTCATCTGCAGCAGGACCAAGGCAAACACTGTCCTCTGTCTATTACTCACCCCCACAAAGTGGCTGATGCCTAACACTTTGACCTCAACAGGTGACTGGGGAGTTAAGACCCATCAGAGCATTGAATCAACTATCAATTTGGGTCCAGAGAATCTCGAGAAACTTGCCTCATTCTTTCCTATCTCTACCCATATTACTCAGTCTTTCTTTCTTTCCTTCTTTCTTTCCTTCCTTCCTTCCTTCCTTTCTTCCTTCCTTTTCCTATCTTTCTTCCTTCTTTCTTTTGTCAAGGCTGATTTTTAAAAATAACCAATGTAAAATAAATAAATAAATAAATAACCAATGTGTTTCTTATGAGCAATTAGTAAACTGCCAAAAGTTAGAAACTAACAAACAAATGCACATGATTCAACCACCAGGTATAAGGAATGTGAGACATTATTCCCTGGCAATCCTATTTGTTGACAATTATTAAACTTTTTTACTAATTATGCAAAGCATATGACAAGAAAAAAAAATGAGATGTTCTAAATTAAAATTACAGTGGGCAGAGAGTGAGAGAAAGAGACCAAACGAACATTTAGCCTGCTAGTAGCTGTGAACCAGTTCTGACAAAAGGCTGTTCATATTCCTGTGTATCTGTTGAAATTCAAGATTAATTTCCAGGTGGCTATTTCCATGATTATCCCGAAGAGAGAAGAGCCAGGCACCATGGCAACCCGGAGCCTCGCTTTCTTATGTGCACATGAACTTCCCAGTCTGCTGCCCACAGCCAACATCCGCAGGCACAGACACCTGCTGCTGGCAGAGTCTATCGCCCCATTTCACCTTCTCCTGACCCCTGCATCTCCATTACATTACACAACTAATGTAAATCCTTTCAGACCAGCTTACATCTTCCTCCCCCAGATTTTATGTATAAAAATGCTTGCAACACTCTAGGAGGATGGACATGTCTGTCTTTCCCACCCAACTCTGCTGCTGCTTGTTTAGGCTCCATGCCCATGTCTGCCAGCCATGACCTCGTAAACCCTTTCTTTTGTTCAACACCTTCAGCCATGGAAGTGAAATATGTTTTTTTAGTCTAACACATAGTACTTTTATTCCTACTTGCAATTTCTACTGAATGCTACAGCATCAACAGGGTCCCAGTTAGAAGCAGTTCTTTATAAATATTTTAATGGTGGCAGAAGTGATGAGGGGTGAGGCATTACTGAATCGCTTTCTTCCATGGATCACTTAGGGGGGTTGTAACCTTTCATCCTTGTAGCAGTGCTGTGATGGTTATTGTGGCAAAAAGTCCATATTCATATCCCAATTCCCAGGATCCTATAAATAAGTTGCCTTATACTGCCAAGGGAATTTTGCAGCTTAAGTCAATCAAGTATAGTGAGTAAGTTAAAAGTATTGAGATGGGGAGATTAGCTATCAGTGGTCGGTAAACTAAGACTCTCAAACCTCAGTTTGCTGCTCTGTTGACTAATGAGTTTGCCGACCACTGACCTAAATTATCTAGGTGGACCAAATGTAGTCACAAGGATCTTTATAAGTGAAAGAAAGTTAGGAGGAAGGGAGAGCAAATGAAAAGGAAAGGGAAGAGAGAAAAGTAATAAGACGGGAGAGCAGGAGATGAAGGAGGAGGGAAGAAGAGAAGAAAAAGGGAAAGAGTTGATGTAATACTGTTGGCTTTGAAGATGAAGGATGGGGCCACAAGCCAAGGAAGGCAGGAGGCCTCCAGAAACTGGAAAAGGCAAGAAAATTGATTCTCCCCTAGGCAACCTGAAGGGATGCATCTCTGCTGACACCTGGGTTTTAGCCTAGTAGAATATATTTCAAGTAGACTACATGTAGAATACATGACTAACAGAATACATGACCCCCCAGAACTACAAGGTAATAAATTTGTGCTGTTTTAAGCCACTCAGTTTTTGGTAATTTGTTATAACAGCAATAGGTAACTCTTAGAAACATCATTACAAATGAAACTGTTTATACAGTTCAGATTTCTATTAGAACAATGGATATAAAAGGGGGCCACATGCTTACCCGATTAACTCAGGAAAGGCCTGCATGGTGGCCTTGCAAACCTAAGAGACCTGAAGTAACCATGTAGGATGGTCTGAAATGAAAACTTTAACTACAAGAAGTTTATATGGTGGGTCATCATGTGCTAGGCTGGTATCTTCCCTGACAAAGGTGAATCTTTACCTTAACTGAGGCTTTGCATCCACTATAACATGTCTTTGGAATGTCACAGTAATCTTCCTTTTTCCAGGCCCCACAAAACACAGGCACTGCTCTGTGGGAGACCACAAATCCCCTGACTGTTACTGAATTAATTGCTGACTGTTAACTGTCCTGCATCTACTTACGTAAAAGAAGTGTGTTTATCATTTTACTTTTTCCCCAATCCCAGAGGTTTCCCTGCTTTGCTTTCCCCCACCTCCCTAATCCACCACCAATAGATTTCATGGAACCGGGGAAAGACTCCTCCTTTGATTGTAATGTATGAAACGAAATGCAAAACTGCCATTCTCCAGAGCATTATCTCAATCCGTGGAGATTCTGCTTCCCAGCAGAATTTGATGACAGTTTGGCTGAAATAAACTCACAAAAAATTTGTCACAGGTTTGACTGTTTCTTATGTTGACATCGATTTCCAGAAGTAGAGAATGTCTGGGTCAGTCAGAGGGTGTGACTGTTTTTGAAAACTCTTGATAGATGTTTTCCTAGTGGCTGTGGGGCATTCTGGGTAGATGCTTCAGAAAGAGGACCCCAAGCCCTGGGAAGGTCACCCACTTCTTTCCACCTCAACTGCCAGCACCTTGAACAGGCTTCCTCCTCCTCCCCCATCCCCTCTGAAGAAGAATGCCTGGCTGTTTCGCTGCTCTCCCGACTCTCCTCTCAGCAGCCACAGGAGCCAGAGGCGTCTCCTTAGAACATGAATTGCCCCCCTTCTATGAAGTCCATTGCTTTTAGCATAAGGCATGGCCTTGGCCCCCTGGCCCTGCCTCGCCTCCCACAGGCACCCCTCACCCCTCGCTATCTCTGCTGTGGCCACAAGTATATGGCCCACGATTTGCTGATAGGCCCTGTCCCACCCACGCCTCAGGGTTTTACATATGCTGGCTCTTCTGCTTTCCCCTTTGATCCTAAATAACACCCCCTTGTCCTTCAGAGTTCATATAAGATGCTACTTTTCCAGGAAAGCCGCCCCCCCAACCTGACATCCAGGCAAGATCCCCTTCCCTGCTGCCCACCATGGCACTCACTGTGATTTTAATTAATTAACTTGTTAATGAGTTATTTAACTTTTAATCAAAGTTTAATATCCATACAAAAATATACGCTTAGTGCAATCTCTATGAACTTTCACAAGCTGACACACTGGGTGCCAACAACTTCTGGGTCCAGAAACAGAACATTCTCTGCATTCTAGAGCATCCTAGATGTCTCAGTACACCTGACCTTGTCCTCAGTAAAGACTAACCACCCCTACCAGACAAAAAAGGTAACATCCAGCTATAATAGATTCATTTCTCATACAAACAAGATGTGTACTAGGTTGTTTTAAATATCTGTCTCCCTCATTAGAATAGAAGCTCCATGAGGGGAGGGCCCACGTGCATTCTGTTTGCCAGACAATCCCCAGGGCCCAGCATCTTTGCTCAACAAATATTTGCAAAGTAAAGAACGAATAATTTAATCAACAACTGATGAATGTTGTGGGAACTGGGCAACAAGGTGTGGGAGGTTCGCCGAGCAAGGTGTCCACAGATATGCAGATGATAAATGATGTGCCATCCTGATGGATGGAAGGCATCCAGAGAGGAGATGGGGCTGCTGACTACCCTGGAGCTGAATGCGGGTGTTCACACAGGGGAGAGAAGCTCCCAGCTAAGGCTCCTGGTGATGGTGTGGAGGCGGGTGGACGATAGGAATAACCCTGGCAGTGCAAACCTGGGCTGCCCCAGGCCTGGCAAGCACGCTGGCCACTAGGAAATTTCTCTGCTGGTGGAATGATTGCCCTCAACTGCCCTACCCACGATGGTCTAAGTCAGCGGTCGGCAAACTGCGGCTCACAAGCCACATGTGGCTCACAAGCCGCAGTTTGCCATTCTGTTGACTAATGAGTTTGCCGACCACTGACCTAGACTCTTGGTTCCAATAATTACAGGCTGTTGTTGTTCCTTGTGATCAAGCCCCTATCCCAGTGGCTGGCAAACTCATTAGTCAACAGAATGGCAAACCGCGGTTCGAGAGCCACATTCAGCTCTTTGGCCCCTTGAGTGTGGCTCTTCCACAAAATACCTGGGCAAGTCTATTTTGAAGAAGTGGCGTTAGAAGAAGCTTAAGTTTAAAAAATTTGGCTCTCAAAAGAAATATCCATCATTGTACTGTTGATATTTGGCTCTGTTGACTAATGAATTTGCCGACCACTGCAGTAGGCAGTCATAAGGTGGTGCCAGCTGGTATTTTATTGAAAACACTCAGGGTTCAAGGTAAAAAACTGAATTTTCTGAACAAATTATTTAACTGGCAATGCCCTGCAAAGGGCTCTGTGGTCCACACCATTTCCATCATGCATCAATCAAAAGGGCGCTGAGGACATCACTGTACATTACCGCTATTAACGTCTTCCAGCCTCCTCCTCTTTGGTTAAAAAGTGGGCGTCCAAAGATGCCACTTAATAACTTAAAGCATCCTGTAAATGTCACTTTGACATGAAGAAAAGTGGACTTACCCACCCACCAAAGGTGACCTGCCCTACAGAAAGACAGCCCATGTCCTCGCAGGTCCCACTGCTGGAGCTGAAGGGGTGAACAAGAAAGCACTAGCCCAGGTGACTTTGGGCTTTGGTTCAGGTGGACACACAGGCTGCTGGGACTTTGACAGCACAGCTGGGGGCAGACCCAGTTCTGCTGCCAGAGATGGGTTACCAGGGCAGGGAAAAATCCCAGGAGTGTGGGCAGTGGCCCAGAGGCCCTGTCCTTTGCTCCGGGTAATCCTGTGCTCAGGCAAAACCAAGGTCACAGCTTTGGAAGAACAATCCAGCCCCAGCTGTGGGCCAGCCAGCCTTCCTGGGGCAGAGACTGGGGAGAGCCAAGTGCAGTCAGGACCAGTTGGGAAGCAAGGCTGGAGCACGGCTGGAAAGACCAATGGCTCCTTTGCCATTCCTGGGTTTCCTTCTCAACAGCAGATAACAATGTACAGAACCTGGTGTCACCCTCAGATCTTCCTCTCCCCATCTCCCCAGAGCCTCCCGTCTAATTCAGGCCTAGACACACAATTTCTATAAAAGACCAGGGAGTAAACATTTTTGGCTCGGAGGCCAGAAGGTCTCTGTGGCAACTCCTCAATCTGCTACTACGTGCACGTGTCCATCAACATTTCACAAACCAGCCCGAGGTCAGGAAGGTCCACAGGCTACTACCTGCCACTTCCTATCTAACAAAGCACAGGGCTGTCCATTTTACCTTCTAAAATCCCCTCAAGTCTGCCTGCTGTTCTCCGCCCCCTCAACGACCCTCCTGGTGCAGCCATATCCTCTCTTGCCTGGACAACGACACAGCTGACTCCTTGAATATTCTGTCTGTCCCCTACTGTCCTCCATCCAGCAGCAGTGAGGGCCCTAAGATGCAGTTCTGATCATGTCCCTTCTCTGCTTAACACTCCCCACGGTCCCTGACACATTCCCAGTGAGAGCCACACTCTCTTTTTTAAAAAATGTATTTTATGGATTTTTTACAGAGAGGAAGGTAAAGGGATAGAGAGTTAGAAACATCGATGAGAGAGAAACATCAATCAGCCGCCTCCTGCATAGCTCCTATTGGGGATATGCCCACAACCAAGGTACATGCCCTTGACCAGAATCAAACCTGGGACCTTTAACTCCGCAGGCCGATGCTTTATCCACTGAGCCAAACTGGTTAGGGTGAGAGCCACACTGCTAACTGGCCAATGTTCCCTGCAGAAATCAGCTCCCATCCACATCCTGCCACCCAGCCAGTGAAAGCCTGGGGGCAGTAGGTGATCTCTCCCCTTTGGGCCTCGCGGCCACCCCATGTCTCTCCGCCACCCTCTGCCCCTGTCGTCCTCACTCTGACTACTCCCACTTCAGAGATCAATTCCTCTGGACAGCCACCCCTAAGTCCTGAGTCACCCCGAGTGCCTCTTCTGGACCTGAGTCAGCATCTGGAAGGGAGTCTGCTCATGCTCAGCAATGTGGCTGTGCCCTGCAGCACAGCGTCTGACCCGATGCCAGTGCCAGCAGCTGCTGAAGGATTGGGGGGACCAGCAAGTCAACGAATGACCTCTCCCGGGACAGGAGGGCGAGAGTCAGAGAGCATCCCATTGGCCATCCTGTGCAGGGCCCTGGACGTGTGTGGCATGGGCTCCGTGGCCCTGCCTGCCCTGTTTGGGGTGGTGTTAAGCCCTCCTGATGTGAACTTATATGCTGTTCTGACCCAGAAGGTATCCCAGTCAAGAAAATGACCCACTTCCAGAACTTTCTGTGCTTTTATAAGATGAACTAAGGTCTGGAAAGACCCAAAAGCATGAATATGTTTACACATTTTCCTGGGTAGGAACATAGTAAACTTGTTAGCATTTCCTTTGTATGATAAATTTTTTTCATTTAACTTTTATTTTTTTATTAATGTATTACATGTGTACATATCTTCCCATTGTCCCCCCCACTCCCATGCATGCCCTAATCCCCCAGTGTCTTGCATTCATTGGTTATGCTTATATGCATGCATACAAGTCCTTCAGTTGATCTCTTATCTACCCCGCCTCTCCCTAACCTTCCCACTGTAGTTTGACAGTCTGTTGGATGCTTTACTGCCTCTGTATCTATCTTTTTGTTCATCAGTTTATAATGTTCTTTATTATCCATAAATGAGTGAAATCACGTGGTATTTTTCTTTCACTGACTGGCTTATTTCACTTAGCATTATGCTCTCCAGTTCCATCCAGTTTGCTGCAAATGGTAAGAATTCCTTCTTTTTATGGCAGCATAGTATTCCATTGTATAGATGTAATATAGGTTTCTGATCCAATCATCTGCTGATGGGCACGTGGGCTGTTTCTAAATCTTAGCTATTGTAAATTGTGCTGCTATGAACATAGGGGTGCATATATCCTTTATAACTAGTGTTTCTAGTTTCTTAAGATATATTCCTAGGAGTGGGATTGCTGGGTCAAATGGGAGTTCCGTTTTTAGTTTTTTGAGGAAACTCCATACTGTTCTCCACAGTGGCTGCACCAGTTTGCATTCCCACCAGCAGTGCATGAGGGTTCCTTTTTCTCCATATCCTCACTAACACTTGTCATTTGTTGATTTGTTGATGATTGCCATTCTAAAAGGTGTAAGATGGTATTACATTGTCGTTTTAATTTGCATCTCTCAGATAATTAGTGACTTTGAGCATGTTTTCATGTGTCTCTTGGTCTTCCTTCTGTCTTCTTTTGAAAAGATTCTATTTAGATCCATTGCCCATTTTCTTATTGGATCATTTATCTTCCTTTTATTAAGTTGTATAAGTTGCCTGTAGATGTTGGAGATTAAACCTTTATCAGTGATAACGTTTGCAAATATGTTCTCCCATACAGTGGGCTTTCTTGTTATTTTGTTGATGGTTTCTTCTGTTGTGCAAAAGCTTTTTATTTTGATGTAGTCCCATTTGTTTATTTTCTCTTTAGCTTCCATTGCCCTCGGAGCAGTATCTATGATTAATTTATTAATTCCTTCATCTACTCATTCATTCTGCAAATGTTCCCTGAGCTGCCAGGGGCATCTGCCCTGACCTGGCTGCCACAGAGGTGGCTGAATCCAGCTCCTGCCTTAACCATCGGTGGGGGAGACAGGCCGTTGTGATAGAGTGTGATAAATGTCATGGTAAATGGGTGGTCAGGACCGAAGCAGGGGAGGAAAACGAGGAATAATAAAACTGACAATAAATTCTACTGGAATGTTCGGGTCAAGCAGTATTTTAGGAACAAGTAGAATTAACAGTCTGCAAAAATACAGGCTGGCACCAAGAAAGAGGACCAATACAGAGACAATTTAAAAAATAATGCTAGATAGGTCAGTTTAACACCAATGGCTGTTAGGACAGAAGAGAAAGGAAACATCAAGCTCTTTGCAAAATTAGACCAGCATAATGTGGTCTAACTTTAAAGAGGTTCAGTTCCCCCCCCCAAAAAAAAACCCATAGAGGTGCCAATCATGGTCACCTCCCATTGGAGGTGAATGAATAAGACTATTGGGATATAGGGAAGGAGGCAGCCTGGAGGGACCATCCAGGTGGTGGTGCAGGTGCCTAAGGGGATGGTGAGGGGAGCGGGGGGTGGGCAGGGAGGGAGAGACAAGCAAGCAGGTCTGAGGACATGAGAAGTCACGCAAACCTGTTGTTTCTTACTGACCTGGTCCCCTCTCAGTGTAAATGAAAGGGTGCTGCAGATCTGTGATGTTTACCTCTGTGTGACTGACCTGCCACAAAGAGGCAGGAGTTCATCCCTGGCATTGATGCCTGCTCTGCTCTCCTGTCTGGTATGGCCCCAGGAAGGGCGAGGCCCCCCGACTATGGGCCAGAGATGAAGGAGGTCAACAGCACAGAGGTTTGCAGCTCGAAGTAAAGAGGGATTGGCTAGAGGCAATCACTAGAGGCCCAGGGACATGGGATCTGTTCGGACCCAAGAAAATTGGCCAAGCTGGGCAGAGGGAGAGGGCGAGGGAGTGGGAGGGGAAGAGAGAGAGGGTGAGGGAGTGGGAGAGGAAAGAGAAAAGGGGGAGAAATGGAGAGGGAGAGAGAGAGAATACACACACACACACACACACACACACACACACACACACACTCACATGTGAATTCCTGGTATGAGGCAGGACACTAGCAACCTGGAAGGCAGAGCCCCTCTAACCCTGAGGTCCTCACACTCATGCAACCTTAATGCCAAAACAGACCTGAAAGGTGATTCATGTCCGCTCTGAGGCCCGGAGAGGGGAAGCGAGCTGCTAGAGAGTTTATTAGTTCAGGTTGGAATCCCTGGCCTTTCTGGAATCATAGCTGGCAGGGACACACTTCCACAGCTCCTCCTGCTCCCCTATCATTTCACCCTCCTCTCACCTCCAGGCAGAACACCTGGAAGAAGTCCCTGCATTTTAGAAGTGCAAAATCTGAGACTCAGGGATGTTTGTGCTTTTCTGAAGAGCACAGAGCAAACAAGTGGTGGAGATGTGGTTCCAATGAAGGCCTGTCTGCCTGCATTCTCTTGTTGTCTGTAGATACCCAGGGGGGGCAGTCCACACCTCACATGCCCCAAATTGACTGCTAATCTCCCCAGGGAGCTTGCTCTGTCCTCATCCTCCCCCACTTCAGCTGGCAGCCATCCAATGCTTGCGCAGCCCAGGCCTCAACCTTCTCTCTTTCTCTCACGTGTCTTTCTCTCTTCTTTCTCCACCACCCATCCACCTGCAAATCCTTTGGCTGGATTTTCAAAATGTGCCTGAAATCCAATCCTTTCCACTAGCTCCTCTCTTACAGATGTTACCATCTTCTCCATTCTGGATTTGCAATGGTCTTCTCCAGTCTGTTCTCAACTCTATAGCCTGGAATATCCTTTTCCCACGCAAGCAAACCATCTTTACTCTTCTGTTCAGAATCCTTCAACGCCTCCCCTATCATGCACAACAAAAGCTGAAATCCTTCCAAAGGTCTTGGAGGCCTTGGGAGATCCAGTCTCCAAGTTACTGCCTTGCCTTCATCTCCTCCACACTCCCGCTCACACACTCAACTCCAGGCCCTGGCCTCCTTGCTGCTCTCTGAACTCAGAAAGCATGCTACTGCCGCAGGGACTTTGCGCTGGCTGTCCCTGCACTACAAAGCCTGCCATCTCCCCCACCCTTCAAGATCCATTTGTCTAAATCCTTCTCATTTCCTTCAGGTCTGTCAATCTATCAATTCCTCAATGAGGCTGAGATCAGCTGCTCTCTTTACAATTATAAACCACCTCCTCCGCAAGCATCCCCAATCTCCTTTACTCTGCTGCACATTTCCTTAAAGTATTTAATACCTTTTACTATACCATGAACTTTATTCATTTAATATGCTTACGGCTTATTTTCTGTCCTGAGATCATAAGCACCAGGAAGGCAGGGATGTGTCTGTTTTCTTACCGATGTACCCCAGCCGCCTAGAACACTGGCTGACCCCACCTGGGAGCTCAATAAATAATGTATTTATTGAAATGAATGGTCTAATTGGTGATTGCAGAAGAAAAGGGCCTAAGGTTCAGGACCAGTTGTTAAATCACAGAGTAATTCTTTGACAGATGGGGCTGAATATGTGACCTTAACAAAGGTGTTTGCATAGAGGAGGAAATCAAACTTGAAAATGAGAATATGAAAGAAACTCTTGGGAAGGGCAAATCATATTGCCTTTAAAAGGAGAAAAAAAAAAAGGATATCTCAAAGCAATGACACTTAAAACATGACCATTGTACCTGGAAATAACACAGAGGTTGAGGGGTGCTGATGAGTGTAGGGGAATTCTTACTGTTGTCTGGGCTCCTGCCTGAAGCATTACTGGGCTATTTCCAGCCCAAATCAAATGACAACTTAAATTCTGCTCTAAAGCAATAACTGAAATGAATGTACAACAGTGCAGGGACATAACAAAGGGACTTGGATCCTGGCTTTGATTCTCCTGAGTGAACCCAGCACTCCGGGTTACCTGCAAAGAACTAAGTGATGATCATAATAACATTGGTTTTGCCAGGAGAATGTCAGCTCAGCCCTCCCACTCCAATCCCCATACATGCATATGAATGTGCTCTGTGCACAGAGCCCCAAACATGCTGGCTTGAGTTAGGAATGCTAGCTTGCTCAAAGACCTAGACATGCGGACAGATGAGAAGGCTCTGGGACATTACAGACTCCATTGCAGATTCCCGATTTGAGCTACACATTTGACTCCCTATTCTCCTAGATTTATTATAAAACTAGAGACCTGGTGCATGGATTCATGCACCGGGCCTCTAGTATGCATATAAGATCTTTGGTTAATCTCTTCCCGCCCTCCTCCTCCCCTGTTTCCTCTGAGATTCATCAGTCTGTTCCATGTTTCCATTCTTGTGTGTTAAATGCCTGCCCCCTGGTGGTTAGTGTGTGTCATAGCTACCGGACGAACGTCACTTAGGCTTTTATAATATAAATGACCATTCATTCAGGAGCTTCCTCTGCTTTTATCACTGTGGCTGTCCCAGGTGTCCCCAAGATCTTGATCTGTGCCCAGCATGCAGCAGTAACCAATAAATATTTACAAATGAGTGAATCAATCAAAGAATGCATACACTTCTTATAAACATCTCTTGAATATATTTCTTGTATAGAAATCCTCCAATGCTTTTCTGATACTCAAAATAACTTCCTATAAGTTAAATTGTTGAGTTGAAGGAATCACACTATTGACAATCTTTGAGTACTTACTGAAAAAATTCCATATAGATGGTACGGAACTGATTTCTGCTATAAGAGTGCTAATTGCATCACCACTGCTATATGATAAAATCACTCAAAACTATTTGCTATTTGGGTACATGGAAACAAAAAAAAAGGTTCCTCTTTGTTTGACTGCCTTTCTTTGGTCCCCAGGAATTGGGCTCTTGCATACATACTTATTGACCACTAGAATGTAAGTTTCTGAGAGCAGGGTCTTAGTTCTCTTCCCTATTGTACCCCAGTGTCATGCCAGTCCAGTGTACAACAGGCACATGGAAAATACTTGTTGAAAGAATGAATCATTAGTCAAGCCATGTGGCTTAGTGGCTGAGCTATGATTCATGGATCAGGAGGTCATGGTCCCATTCCTGGTCAGGGCATATACCCAGGTTTCAGGCTTGATCCACAGTGTGAGCTATGCAGGCGGCAGCTGATCAATGATTCTCTCTCATCATCAAAGTTTCCATTTCTCTCTCCCTCTCCTTTCCTCTTTCTGAAATCAATAAAAATATATTTTAAAAAAAAAATAATAGAGAAGAATTAGAACTCATTCTCAAGATTAAAAAAAGAGAGAGAGAATGAATCATTGCACATGTCTTCTTTTAAGATGGGCCTATTAAAGCCTGGTTTCCTTCGAGAAATCTCTTTTTTCTTACTGACTTGAAATAGATACCCATACAAAAAATTTACCCCTTTTCTGTCTTCTGGGTGGAATTTTAATGTCATTTGCATTCTATTTTGTGTATGCTATTCTTTTGACATTCAGGAATTCTGAAATTGTACATAGCACATCTATCGTTTTATTTTGGTTCCTCTATTTGATATCACATTTACAAATAATCACAACTGTTAACACTTACATAGCATTTACCACATGTCAGGAACTTTTCTAAAGGTTTGACAGAGATTACTCATTTAATCATCACAAAAAAACCCTATAAAATAGACACTGTTAGCATCTCATTGTATAGATGAAGAAACTAAGGCAGAAAGCTATGAAATAATTCTCTATACAAGATCATATGTGGATTTTTAACTATATATTGTTTAAATTGCTTTATTATTTCAGTCGTAATATTTGTGATTATTATTTAATACCAGTAATTTGTGAAGATTTTTTGGGAGGGTTTATTCGAAGGTGAGGATGCAATCATTTTCCTCCAAAAAGTTACCCAAGTGCTCCAAAAGCATTTATCGAATAATGTGTTCCTCTTCCACTGAATTAAAATTATATTTTGATGTATCTTCAATGTATTTTAATAATTCCCACATACACAACACACTTGAACACACACAACCATGTGCATATATAGTGTTTGCTGATATTCAGTTCAATTGCACTGCCAGTCTTTCCAGTTATTTAATCATTTTGTGGTATGTGCAGTGAAGCAAATTTATAATCTAGAAATATAAAGAAACATAAAAGGATTACGAGTGATTCCCTACAAATCCTGATTAAATACACGTTCAATGTTGTTCTCATGAAATATGTACCTGTCAAACAAAAACATAAGCGCTCTGAAACTGCCTTATGAATGCACAATCGCTTTTCGAAGCAGTCTGCTTCAGACCTTTTGTAGCCACAACACGAACAAGCAAGCTCTTCTACCCAGAGGGAATACCGGCAGCGTGCGGATGTTTAGTTCTATCGTTTCTCACTGCTTTAGTTTTCTCACAAAATCATTTTTGTTCAGTTAAAACTAATCAGCAAGCTGTTTATGGTCAGGTTCCCAAAGCACGTTTCTACCGTGATCAATGATTCTCTCTCATCACCACGGGGCAACTGCTTCTGGTAGGTCCCCTGGATCCTAGAGGTGGGGCTGCTCCGTTTGCCTCTCTTCCCTGCTCCCTGGTGCACTCAGAGGAGGATGTGGACTTGGAGAGGTGGCAGCAATGAAGAGCTTGCCCCCGCTTCGCCCTCCAGCATCTGGGATTTGAGAAGCTACCCAAGACCCCGTCGTATGGCCCTTGGACAGAACTTGGCCCCTTGTTAAGAAGACTCCCCTTACCAACCTCCATGACAAGGAGCACACCTTTTCTTAGCATCTCACACATACCTTGACTTTTCTATTCCCACGTTTTCTTACACAAAAGAGAGCATACTGCACATCCTATTCCTACCTTGCTTTTATCCTAAAATTTTATTTGAAAGTTGTTCTTCATTCATTTCTATATCTGAGTAACTTCACTGGGTGGCTCTACCATCATTTATTTAACCTGTGCCAGCGGGGACCCTCTGTGGCCTGCTGCCTGACACTTGATCTGCTCTAACAAACAGAGCCTTCCAGGCCCCTGCTGGTGGCACCCCCACTCAGCTCAGTCCTCAGGAGTGAAGGGCATGCAGAGTTCTGGGCTCCCACTATGCCCTGACCCACACCATGTCCAGCCCCACTGGCCGAGTCCCAGTGAGCTGTGCCTGGCCCGTACTGCAGGCTCACTGGGGCCACTCTGTGTAACGGGGCTGCTGGAATCCAGTTTCATAGATTCTGATCCCCTCTGGGTGGATATGGTGAAGGTATCTGGCTGCTGTGTTCTCCCAACATTCCTCGGGGAAGTTACCACTTTTACTAAAGCCCTCATCGTCACAGCAGCTGCCCCTCCAAACAAGCAGGTACATTGTTCCCCAGGAGGGCTGGTCACTTACTCCCACAAAAAGGTCGAGGAAGAACAAGTTCTGGCATTGTCAAAGGTATTGCCAGGCACATGGTCAGCCCCAGGGACAACCTTAACACTGCGAACTCTTGTGAGTTTGCTGCATGCACCACTCTGCTCCCTGAACATGAAATGCACTTAGACTTTGACTCAATGCAGAGGCCCAACCTAGTCATGAATTGAATCCTGACCTTGGACCCCTGCACAGACTGGAACCAGATCCCAGCCTCACACTGAGTCCCATTCAGGTCACAGACAGAGTCCTGCTTTCAAACCCTGCCTCTGCCCAGCTGTATGACTTTGGCAAAATGAGTTCTTTGGCTAAATAGCTGCCAGAAAGATGGTTGTAAAGATAGAATTATATGACACGTGTAATGTGCCTGGCATAGAGTAGGTGCTCAATAAAATTCATCTCTCTGCCCTCGAAGGCATCTTGTCAGCTCTAGCTGAGTTTCTGGTGGTTCCAGCCATGCAGGACTATCAAGCTCTTGTGATGTGACCAGTTCAGACTGAGATGTGCTTCAGAAACACCACATATTTCGAATACCAAAGACCTAGCGTAAAAAAAGACCTGTGGCACATACCAGTCATTTTGTATTGGTTATATATTGAAATGATACTATTTTGGATATATTGGGCCAACTTAAACATATTATTTAAAAGAATTTCACCTATTTCCCCTTTAAATGCGGCTACTAGAACTTTTAGAATTATCTACTATTATGTGCTCTACAAGTGTAGAGGGCTGGGAAGCAGTGAGTGAGGAATAGTGACAAGAAAAACATTGACAGCAATAGTGAAAACAACAGTTAACATCTGTTGACTGCTTCTTGTGTTCTGGGCACCGTTCTAAACACTTAGCTTAAATCCTCACAGCAACATGGAAGAGCAGGAACTACCACTGTCCCTGCTACTGAGCTGGGACCATGGCGGCAGTGCGAAGTGAAGCCATATGCTCCAGGTGCAGCACCAGGAAGTGGCAGAACTAGGACATCAGCCAAGAATGTGGAGCCAGACCCTACACTCCACAGTAACTGCCACGCTCATTCAAGGTGGTCTCAGCACCATGGAGGCCTTTCTACAAGTCCCCTCACAGGCGGACACCATACTGGACAGTTCAATGCCATCACTGAGACAAGAGCAGAGCAACACCCTCCCTCCATCCCAGGACCAGGCGTCTCATTGTCCATCAGACGGGTCAAGGCCCAGTAGGATGGGAACTTCTCCATTTGACTTCCTGCACCGCTCAGACCTTGCCTCAGTTCCCTTTTCCTGGCAGAACCCAAGAGGACAACTCCCCTAACCCTCTTAGCTTCCTCCACTAGGGAGAGGCGCCTCTGAGAGCAGAAATGATCAACTCGAGTGTTCCCACAGCAAGTTCAGTTCTGCCATTTGTGTGCAGCACCTTCCGTCTGCACGGAAACCCCACATTTCAGCAGAAATACTTAGTATAGCGTCTCTCCCACATCCATCTTGTTTAAAGCACTCACTTCAGAAAGTAGAGACGGGAAAGCAAACTCAGTACTTTGAATGGGAGAGAGGAAGTTTATGACCAAGAACTCAAAATGCTTTACCTACCTGACTGCACGAATCATCGCACAGCTCCTGAAACTGCTCCCTAAATGGGAGAACTCTCCTGGGAACCCAGTACCGTGGCTTCCCACCCAACCTGGGGCGGCGGGGGGGATGTGGGGGAGGAAGAGGGCATTCACTGCAGGCACCTGCTGTTCACCCATAGGTCAGAAGCTCTGGTTCAAGTCTGGCCCCAGCGTGTAACCATCCCAGTGATCTTGAGTCGTGCATTTATAAATATCTGACAAATATGTCTGGGGCACTGTAGCAGATTAGATTTTCCAGAGCTGGCCATTACTATACTGCTTATTTCATACCTACAGTTTGACTTTGCCACTGCCTATAAAGAAGTAGGGTTTACATCTCCTCTTGAAACTAGATGGACCTTTGAGACCGCCTCACTCCAAAAAATATGGTGGACACACTTCAGTGAGGTTTCTGAAGCCAAGTCCTAACAGGCAATGCAGCCCCTGCCAGGCCCTCTGGCTCTGGAGCCCAGTGCCATGCTGTGTGGACACACGGAGAGGTCACAGTTAGGTGTTCCAGCCAACAGAATCAGCTGAGGCCCCAAGGGACAGCCAGTAAGAGCCACCAGACTAGTGAGTGGAGAAGCATTAAAGATGGCTCCAGCCACTGTCTAGAACAATCACATGAGCCACCTAGCTGAGCTCTGTCCCAGTTCACCACATGAGGGAGAAAGAGGAAAGCATTGTTGTCTTACTTGCTGAGTTTCAGGTGGTTTATTATGCAGCAATAGGTCACTGGAGCAAGTCCCTGCTAGGTGCTGGGCACGCACTCTCTGCTAACAGATGCCACAGTGAGTTTGATTCTGTGTTGCCCTCAGGTAAAGCATGGCCGTAGGGGATGCGGAAAAGCAGCCCATCGTAAGCCTGTACCATAAGAGCAGGTGACAGCGGGGGCTGGGAGTCCCCTGGGAACAAACCAGGGCTGGAGAACATGATAAAGCCTGAGGACATCAGGGAAGGCTCCCCAGAGAAGAGGTATTTTTAATTGAATCTTGAGAATGAGTCAGTGTCAATTAGATAAAAGAGATAGAGCTTTTCATTCATTCTACAGGACTTACTTAGGGGAGATAGAATAGCACGAATAGACAAAATAAACTACAGGAAAGCCTTACCAATGGATAAATACAACGTTAAAATCTCAAAAGTAATCTCTTAATTATTAAACCTAAAATAATTGTCATATCAACAGATCAATGACCAATGGAACATGAAAAGGTAAAGAAATAGATCCACAAGGATCCAAAAGGCATCATAATGTACACTGTATAACAAGACCAAATCAATCAAAATTTAAATATAAAAATTAATCCACTGAAACTCAGAGGAAAATACATGTGGCATGCTTTTAAAACCTTGGGGCATCTAAAGCCTTTCTGTTTCTTGACAAAAAAATCTAGAAACCCTAAGAGAAAGATCAATAAGTCCAATTACATAAAAAAATGCTATATAATGTCAAAAGAGAAAGAGAAAGAGAATGAGTGAGGATGTGTATTAAGCTGTTTAAAAACAAAGATTTCTATCAAGCTTGAGGATGGGTACAGTGTCAACCTGGAAACTACTGCTTATCCTTAGCAATCCAAAGCTATCTATAGCTTCCTGTACCTATCGCAGGCCCTGGAACAGAGCAGATGTTTAATAAGACACACTGGACAATGCAGTTTATAGAAGTCTGGACTAAGGTAAAAGTTCTTGTTTGGTCCTGACACATCACATAATCTAAGACATAAACAAAGAGGTGTGTGTGTGTGTGTGTGTGTGTTTCTTGGATTGGGGGAAGCAGGCAGCTCATTGCTTTCCCACTGTTCCACCTCATCCCTGGAAAACCCCATCACTGTTTTTGACATAATGTGGTGACATTAAAGTCATCAAGATTGCCATGCAAAGCCATTGAAAGCCATTTTTAATTTTTTAAATGTTTTTATTGATTTTAGAGAGAATGGAAGGCTGGGGGAGTGGGGTAGGGAGAGAAACATCAATTTGGTTGTCTCTTGTAAGCACCCTGACCAGGGATGAAACCTGCACCATGGATATGTGCTCTGACCAGGAATCAATCCAACAAACTTTTGGTGTACAGAATGACAATGGACCAACTGAGCCACAGGCAGTTTTAAAGAAGCCCAAGAATCCAGAAAACAGCTAAAATATGGCACTGCTCTATGGATTTCAACTTGTTCCACTAACTCAGTGGTTCTCAACCTTTTTTAATGCTGTGACCTTTTAATACAGTTCTTAATGTTGTGGTGATCCCCAATCATAAAATTATTTTCGTTGCTACTTCATAACTGTAATTTTGCTACTGTTATGAATCATAATGTAAATATCTGTGTTTTCTGATGGTCTTAGGCTCTACAGCAGTGGTTCTCAACTTGTGGGTCATGACCCACAGGTTGAAAACTGCTAGCAAAGTCGCCTAAGACCATCGGAAAACAGATATTTACATTATGATTCATAACAGTAGCAAAATTACAGTTATGAAGTAGCAACAAAAATAATTTTAAGATTGGGGGTCACCACAACATGAGGAACTGTATTAAAAGGTCACAGCATTAAAAAAAAAAGTTTGAGAACCACTGCACTAACCCTAGGCTCATTTTTACAAAATTTAGAATCGGCTATATCTTGCTGAAACTCAGTTTTCTCATCAGCAAAATGGGGACAATGACAACGGCTTTCTGAGAGGTCTTGAGGCTCCAGTAGGAGTAATGCACGTACACAGTCCAGGGTGAGGCACAGAGGACATAACACAAGCTGCCATTCAATCTCTGGCCACCAGTTACTGCTCTGGTTACCTTGCCAGAAATTCCATCATGACAACCGTGCTGGCCAGACCCTCAGTGGCCTCGTAAGCCATCTCCACTTGCCTGTCTGCCCAGAGGAGAGGCCATTTGCTCCCACTCTGTTCCTGCCTGTACTCATATCGCACAGATGAACAGAACGTGTTACCAAAGACACATGGGAATACCATGCACGTGTGCACCCGGCACACGGAGCTGCTTCCCGGACACCGGTCACAGGCCACGCTCCCATGATCTCAGGCTGAGACACGAAGCCTGTAAAGCTGGGTTTGTGCATCTCACTCCTCCCTTAATCTGTCAAAGCTGGGGAGGCACTGAGCAGATTAGGCATTTTCAGAACGAGGTGGAGATGAGATGTGGAGGTGGGTCACGCTTAGAAAACATCTCCCTGGAGTCTGCCTTCTCTTGGGCCTTGCAGAACTGGTACTGGGGTGCCTGCCGGTCGGCACAGGCTCCCCGGTTTCCACCAGGAGGCCTCTCAGGACTCCGCCTAACCACGCCTTCAGTCCCTGCCACTTTAAAGCAAGGATTTGAAAGGCAGCTTCTAGGCATTTTCTGCATCTTCGGGAATAAAAATGACCTTGAGGGATACCCAGAATGTTCCCTCCGTTTCCAGTTGCAGTGAACTGGTTGGTGAATTTTCTGCAGGTGAAAACCTCGGCTGTTGGAAGATGAAGGGGTCAATTAGGTCATTAATGGAGCGAACCGGAGAGCTGAGGAGTGTTGCACTAAGTAACAGCGCAGCGAACATATGAAAAGGAGGCAGACACAGGACTGCAGCTTCTAGTTCGTGAATCTGGCCAACCCAGGTCTCAGCGAAGGCACATTATGAGATGGCAGAATCATCAGGACAAGGTCCTAAAAGGTTGCCTACCTGGTCCCCATTGGAGGGCAAAATCCCTTGCACACCTTCCCTACCAAGTGGTCACCCAGCCTCTGGCAGCCTCCGGGGGACACCCGCCTCTGATTACCGGGAAAGAAGGTGAGGCTCCCCATTGGGACACCAACTCCCAAGTCACCTCTCCAGAGAAGCCTGGCCTGCCCACCCTCCCTGTCACTGTCTAATACAGTGGTTCTCAACCTTCCTAAGGCCGCGACCCTTTAAGACAGCTCCTCATGTGGTGGTGACCCCCAACCATAAAATTATTTCCGTTGCCACTTCATAACTGTAATTTTGCTACTGTTATGAACTGAAATGTAAATATCTGATATGCAGGATGTATTTTCATTGTTACAAATTGAACATAATTAAAGCATAGTGATTAATCACAAAAACAATATGTAATTATATATTGTGAAATATTTGTTTCTAATTACAAATAAATGAAATTTTGTCTTGAATCGTGGTGTAGCATGGGCAACAGTCTTCATATGCAACAGTAAACTACATTGCTACACTTTGTTACACCGAGGAGCGGTGTGTTGGTTCCTAAGACCATGGGAAATAGGTGTTTTCCGCTAGTCTTAGGCGACCCCTGTGAAAGGGTCATTCGACCCCCAAAGGGGTCGCGACCCACAGGTTGAGAACCACTAGTCTAATATGTTATTTCATCTTCTTAAGAGTTGGACTGGAGGCTGTGCCATGTGCTGGGGTTACACGGCGGGGATGCCACGTAGCTTACAAATTGTCATTTAGGCAGAGCCGGAGAGTTGTACCTAACCTGTGACAAGGAGATTTGGAGGAAGGGGCTAGTTCCATATTTGCTGACACACGCTTTCATAGAGGAGTGGGAAGCTGCTGTTTGGAATCACGCTGAGGTAATAAAGACAATAGATGACAACTCTCCTAGTCATACTGGTGGCCCCGAGGGTCCAGTCACCTCCTCAACAGCACAAGGAAGGGTCGCACTGTGAGCTACTCCAAGACTGCTTCCCCATCTATGGATAAGTCAAGCGCCACCTTGCATTTTTCTCACCGATGGACAGGGGATGGCTCCTTTGCTAGAAGTAGAGGATAGTGGGAGGAAAGGAGTTTCACCTCCCAATGTGCTTTTATCTCATTGGTCCACAGGTCGATGGCTCTGGGAGAGATTGAGGCTGGGGAGTGAATGTAGGAGTTATATGTGTAGTCAGCTCGGTGAGGCCTTGGGAATGAATGAAACTGCCATAATGGAGATGGGACTTGAGTGGAAGGCAGGAAGAGTCCCAGAGAAGAAGCCAGCAGAGAAACAGTCAAAGCAGCCAGACTTGGAGTATCCGGAGGCTGATGTTGAGGGAGGGGAGTGAGAGACAAGAGGTAGCTCTTGCCAAGTAAAATTTAAGAATGACAAGGATGCCACTGTGGAAAACAGCATGGAGTTTTCTAAAAAAAAAAAACTACAAAAAACAGAACTGCCTTTTGATCCAGTGATTCCACTTCTTGGAATATATCCAAAAACAAAACAAAACACTAATTCAAAAGAGTATATGCATGCCTGTGTTCAATGTAGTGTTTTTATAATAGTCAAGATCTAGAAGCAGTCCAATAGATGAGTGGATAAAAAAGCTGTGGTTACATTTACACAATGGAATACTATGCAGCTGTAAAAAGGAATGGAATCTTACCTTTTGCAATAGCATGGATGGACCTAGAGGGTATTATGCTAAGTAAAATAAGCCATTCAGAGAAAGACAAATGCTATATGACCTCATTTATATGTGGAATCTAACAAAGAAAATAATTTAATAAACAAAATAGAAACAGAGGCATAGATACATGGGACAGACTAATATCTGTCAGATGGCAGACAGGTTGGAGAGGTGGATGAGAAAAAGGTGAAGGGATTGAGCAAAAAAAAAACAAAAACCTAAAATAAAAAAAACATACACACACACACACACACACACACACACACACACACACTGAGTGGCCAATTATGATCTCTGAACACATAATAATCTGGCCACTCAGTGTATATCCTATATAATAAAAGGCTAATATGCAAATTTCCCCTTGACCAAGAATTCGACCAGCAGGCAGGCCAGCCAACTGCCCATGTCCCCTCCCCCTGGCTAGGCTGGCCGGACTCCACCCATGCACGAATTCATGCACTGGCCTCTAATACACACACACACACACACACACACACACACACACACACTGAGTGGCCAGATTATTACATATTCAGAGATCATAATAATGTGGCCACTCAGTTTATATATATATCACACAGGCACAAACAACAGTAGAGTGACAGCCAGAGCGAGAGGAGGTGGGGGAGGAGGAAGAGGGCAGAAGGGGATAAGGAGGATGGAGACTTTGCTTTGGGCAATGGGTGCATGATGCCGTCAGTGTGCAATGATGGTTTGTTGAATTGTACACCTGAAACATGTATGGCTCTGTTAACCAATGTCATCCCAATAAACTCAATACATTTCTTTTTTAAAAAAGCAATTTACAATGGTAAAAACAAAGGTGATGAGGATCCCTTTGGGATTACTGGCTGGACACTTGGCCTCCAGACAAATCCCATTTGCCCTGTCAACCCAAAGTCCATCCCACCGGAGCCATTTCTGAGAAACAGTCTGGATAGACAAATAAAATTTCTTTCTTAAAACTGCTCTATGGAGATAGGCAATGATTGATCCTCTACGAGTGACAATTTATTTATTCTTTGCAATGCTTGCTCTCTCCCTCTATCTCTGTCTCCTGGGACAGAGAAGAAGGCTGCCAACATCAACAGACATTAAAGAAGACAGAAAGGAAAACCTGTTCCATCTGAGCCAGTCTTCACATCGGTGCCCAGCAAGTCCTCACCCACTGATGTCAACAGGTTCTTGGAAACTGAGACTTCCATCAAAACAACGAGTTGACGTAAAAGGAAACCAATCTGACCACAGGCTCATTGATATACATAAGAGTTAAGTCCCTATGGTCACCATCACATCACCTAACTCCTAAATGAAAACCGAGCTTGTAATATTAACCCATTAAGTGCCCAGCCTGTTTTGTCTTTCAGGTGGAAAGTATAGTGACTGGGCGCTTGACATGTTAAACATTGAAATCAATGTGAGCTATATATACATCTCAGAAAAAGGAATAAAAACCAAGTAAGATTATGATTTTCCAATCCATTGATTCCAGTTCAGGGCTGTGGGTGGCTGGAGCCTGTCCCAGCAACTCAAGACCCCAGGTGGGACCCCACTCTAGACAGGACACTCTGCAATGGAAGGGCCACTCACACACACTCACACACTCACCCAGACCCACACACTCACACACTCGCACACTCAGTGAATCATGCCCATGAACCTCACATGCACAGCTCTGGGTGTGGAGGAAACTGGAGCACCTGGAGAAAACCCAGGCAGACATGGGAAGAACATGCCAACTCCACACAGACAGTAGCCCAGGATGGGAATCGATTTCTTTTATCTCGTCAACCTTATAATGAAATGGAGTTGAGGAAAAAAACATTATTCAAGGACCCGCTGCAGAGTATACACATGCTGTTTGCTCACAGAGAGAAACCAGACTGGCTAGTTTACTTCAGTGACCCCCTTCCTCTGGACAGCTTTAGAAGGCCACTGTTCCAGGAGCTGAAAATCCAAACAGTCTGTTCTAACTCTCATGTATAGAGCATGCAGCTCATGCTAAGACTTGCCAACCATTTCTCCACTCCCAGATGTTCTCCAGCCTTCTCCCTCCTCCCACGGCTGACCTCCTCTGGCAGACACGGGCTTGAATATGTGAAGTGAACAGATCACCAGAATCAAAGCTGCTGCCAGTCCTCTGAGGGTCGGTACAAGACATGGGAGCCTGGCCCACGGGTCGTGAATGTTTATACAGGTTAGACGTGGGGTGTGAGAGGAAAGATGTTGCTGTTCTTCACAAATGGATTTGCTTTCCAATCTCTCCAGCTTAAGAACGAGCAGAGTGGCTTGTGCCAGGACTCTGGCGGGGGAAGTGGGGGGCTGGGGAGCTTAGACTGGGGAGCTTAGGATGTTGAGCCCTCACTCACTCCCTTGCTCAGCCTCAAGCAGTACCCAGCAGAGACCCCAGGGGATGAATAAAGAATCCAGGTGGTCAGTTATCACAGAGCCCGGTGCAGGGCCAGGAGACACTGCACACATCTCTAACTCAGACAGACAATGAATTCACACCATCACCCCTCCACCAGGGGTTCTCACCCTCAGCCCGACTGGTATTTGAGGAAAGAGAATTCTTTGCCGTGGGGAACTTCCCTGTGCGTGGCAGGGCATTTAGAAGCATGTCTGGCCTCGACCTCCGAGATGTGACAACCAAACATGTTTCCAGATATTGTCAAACGTCCCCGAAATGTCCCCGGATGGGGGCAAAATGGCCCCCAGCTACGAACTTCTGCTCGAAATAAACCAGGGAATCAAGGAAGGTTTTGAATGACCCACCCTTGGGCTCTGAAGAGCCAGAAGCCTTCAGGTCCTCAGCGCTGTTACTCAGGCAACACCCCCACACACACACACTCCGCCAAGCATGTGCCAAGCCTGTGCCTGACAGATCTTCATTTCTGCCATCAAGGACAGTGGGCAGCCTTTCTTCATTTCTGGCGGTTTGAGGAATCTGCTGGAGTCTAGAGACAGGACAGGCCACCTCCTCTGCTCTTGCTGTCAACGACCTGTGATGGCCAGCATCTCACTGCAGGCTGTTCACTGCCAGGCTGAATGCCCCGGCCCACTCACCCCACTGCTGCCTGGAGACAGGCCTGAGCAGGGTTTCAGAGGGAAAAATCTCTCCGGCACAGCCGAATATATTATATTTAATTAAAATATATTTAATCAGGCATGTCAAGGTGGGTCCTTGTTTGAGCGAACAGCCCTGATCATCTGCTCAGCCTCAAACCATAGGTCCGGCTGGTGCGGGGAGTCAGAGAAAACACAGAGGGAAGCTTTCCCCTCCTCGGAAGGGAAGAAGGGCCTCCGGGAATGATTTTTCCACCCACCCCCTAAAGATGAAGGCAGGAAGCCTGTTCCGCCTGGTCTCCGGGGATGTGCAGGTGAAGCCCTGGTGGTTAGTCCCACGAGGACTAACCTCATGAACTGAGTGCCTATGATGCAGGCAGGCCCACGCACCACACACTTCTCTTCTGCATCTTCATTTCCCACCTAGTAACCAGTCACTTGGAGCATCCAGGCTTTTCCCATTTCATTTCTAAGATATTTCTGGGCTCAGACCCTTCTTACCATCCCTGCCAACACCTAGTAGTTCAGGTTTCATCTTCATCAGCTCACCTGGAAGTGCCTCTTCACTGCTCTTACCCCCAATGCATCTTCCATGCTGACTATCAGAGTGGCCTATCTAAAACTCCACAAAATGAAAAAGCATCCATATCCATCCTCACCAAATAGCATAAATATATGAACTAAAAAAACAAAATTGTGGAGCTTGGAAAATAAAATGTACTTGCAACATTTGTAACACATAAAATGATCTCTATATTTCTGCCTCTTTCCTGCCCTCCACATATGTAAAAGGTTTTCATAAACCAATAAAAAATAATAGATGAAAGATACGATTAATAAAACATATCACGGCCGAAACCAGTTTGGCTCAGTGGATAGAGCATCGGCCTGCAGACTGAAAGGTCCCAGGTTCGATTCCGGTCAGGGGCATGTACCTTGCTTTCGGGCACATCTCCAGTATGGGGCTTGCAGGAGGCAGCAGATCGATGTCTCTCTCTCATCGATGTTTCTGACTTTCTATCCCTCTCCCTTCCTCTCTGTAAAAAATCAATAATATATATATATATATATATATAAAACATATCACGAAGGAGAGAATATACTACAAATTAGTTGTTTTGTTTTTGTTAATTGTCACACAGGATATTTGTCCCACTGATTTTTAGAGAGAGTGGATGGGAGAGGGAGAGAGAAACATTGATGTAAAAGAGATACATTAATCAGTCGCCTCTTGCACCCAACCCCACAGGGGCCAGGGATGGAACCTGCAACCCAGGTACATCCCTTGACTGGGAATCTAACCTGAGATCCTTTGGTGAGTGGGCCAACCCTCTAACCAGTAAGCCATAGCAGCCAGGACATACAAATGGGTTTTAAGATGGAAATAAAAATAAGAAAAATGTGCAACCTTACTTATAATTTGGGGACCGCATAGCAAGGTGTGTTTTTTTTAACCTCTTGAACTGGCAAAGATTTAAAAAGTTGGCAACATCACTAGAAAAGGGAGCTCTTGAACTGGATGGAAGCGTACATTTGTGTATATTTTATCACAGGCAGTTTTCCTATATGTATTAGGTTTTTACTGCTCTATAATAAATCACCAAAAGTTTATCAGCTCAAAATAGCATGCATTTATTATCTCAGAGTTTTATGAGTCAGGAATCCAGGCGGGCTTAGCTGGGTTCTTTGTTCATTTGTAGTATATTCTGTCTTTCGTGGTATGTTTTATAAATCATATTTTTATCTATTTTTTTATTTTTATTGGTTTATGAAAACTTTTTACATATGTGGAGGGCAGGAAAGAGGCAGAAATATAGAGATCAGTTTATGTGTTACAAATGTTGCAAGTACATTTTATTTTCCAAGCTTGACAATTTTGGTTTTTTAATTCATATATTTATACTATTTTGGTGCAACGAAGGTGTCAGTACAGCTAGGGATGGGATCAGCTGAGGCCTGGGGTCTTCGTCTGAACTCTAAGCTCATGAGATTATGAAGAGAATTCACTTCATTGCAACTGCAGACTCATGGTGGCTTGCTTCTCCAAGGCCAGATGGTCTCTCATTTCTAGACCTTCTCTTAAAGAGCTCACCTGATTGGGTCAGGTTCTCTAATGAAGTAATCTGCCTTTTGATTAGAGATCTTAATTACATCTGCAAAATCCCCTCACTTTTGCCATATACCAGTCATAGGAGTGACATCCTCATCAGCTCTGCCACAATCTGGTGGTCAGAAACAATCACAAGTTCCGCCCACACTGAAGGGGAATTCATTGTACAAAGACATAGGTCGTCAACCAAGGTCATCTGACAATTCTGCCAACCACATATATGGACCCAAACATAAAATTTTTATGATTTTTGTCATAGCAATTTCACTTTTCAAGGAAATAAATGTATGCTCACACAAGCCTTTTCATCATCCTGCTCTCTGAAATGAAAATATAGAGGCAACTTAAATATCCATAAATATGAGCTTAGTTGTATAATTTATGATATATCTACACGGACTATCACTCAAGGTAACCTCTCTTTTGATTAACTTAAAGTCATGTAGATGTTATTATATTAAATAGTTACATTCTATAGATTTTAACAGAAACTTAATTAAAATATATTTAATTAAAAGAAAGCTGTAATTCAAGGTGAGACAACTGGTTTGTAGTTGCTAAGTGGACAGAGCACTGGCCTATGCTCATCAAGGGGTTGAGGGGTCGATCCAGGTTGCAGGTTTGATCCAGGCCTAGATGGGGTGCTGGGGTGCCTGTGAAAGGCAACCAACAAAAATCACATTGATGTTTTTCTCTTTCTCTCTCCTCCTCCCTCCCTTCCACTCTCGCTCTAAAAAGCAATGAAAAAAATATCCTTGGGTGAGGAAGAAAAGAAAAGAAGGAAGGGAGAGAGGGAGGGAGGGAGGGAGAAAGGGAGGGAAGGATGGAGAGAAAGTTGTGAGTACGTGAAACAGAGTTTATTGTTATAATTACTTATTGACTATTGTATTATTTTCCATTCAAACAACTGTAAACCTACTTTTGCCCCACCCTGTACATTAAGTAGAAAATCAGGTTAAAGATCAAGCCTACCTACACCTATATCTATATTTACATTTTTATCTAAACTGTGTATATAAACAGAACATTGCGAAAGAACACACACACAGGTATTAGTAGAAGGTATCTCCAGATATGGGAGCAGTAGGTGATCTTTGTTTTACATGTAGTTTCATCCTGTTAAATTGTTTGAAATGGCTCTGTATTCCTCTCATAACAAGAAAGAACAAGAGAACTGTTTTTTAAATGCCATGGTATCTGTTTGTAAAGAGCTTTATACAAAATAGTATACCCAAAGGCATCTCCAGTTCTGTAGAATATAAATCTGAACACAAAATTTGTTAGGGAAGATCCACAATTTTAATATTAGCTAGGTAGAGGTTGAGAGGACGGAGAAGCTTAAGCTTCTATTCGGTTGTCTTCTGTGCTGTCAATATAGCACAAACATTAATTTCATAGTGCCTTCTAATAAAACCTTGGTATCTTTTTTTTTAAATATATTTTACTGATTTTTTACAGAGAGGAAGGGAGAGGGACAGAGAGTTAGAAACATCGATGAGAGAGAGACATCGATCAGTAGCCTCCTGCACGCCCCTACTGGGGATGTGCCCGCAACCAGGATACATGCCCTTGACTAAAATCAAACCCAGGACCCTTCAGTCCACAGACCGATACTCTATCCACTGAGCCAAACCAGTTTCGGCTCCTTGGTATTTTTGTAACTGCAGGCAGGGAAAAGAATAAACCACAGGCCCTCTCCCTTCTCCCCTGGTCCCAGGTCAGGGCTGGCCTCCCCCTCAGAGGCCCACAGCCTAGAACAGGGAATTCCTTGGGTGGCTCAGCACTGCCCTTTATTGTGCTGCCTCGGGCTGGAGTGCACTGATCTCAGGGTCCTGCTCCCTGACCTCTGTCCCTCTACAAAGCCCCTCCCCGGGCCTGCCACACAGAAAGCACTCCAAGGTCGTCGCTTCATAAATGAATGAAGATATTCCTAACAGACAAAGGGGCAACCACGCTTGAAGGCAGATTCAGGTGGTGGACGATGGAATCTTGGGATCAGGGAGACCGGACTGTACAGGGCGTTAGGTGGAGGCATTGAGGGCCTAGCTTAGGGCAACAGCAAAGGAGTAGAATGGGCAGAACTTGGGGAATGTGGGCTGGGCTTCAAGGCAGGGAAGTGTTAAGGGCACCTCCTAGGGTCTGACCTGGACAACTGGTGGTGGTATTTGCTTGACTAAGGGAGAGATGTTTTTGAGAGAGGAAAAAATGACAAGTTCCAATGTAGGTACACGGGTTTGAGATCCGAGTGGCAGCTAGGTGGAGACATCGAGGGTGCCACAGGGTCTCTTCTGTGTTCTCTCAGCTGTCACAGGCACATGGCTGATTCTGCCAACACACAAGCTTAACAGATGCATATCTTATGCGTAAAATCCACATGTGCTTCCTTAGAGATGAAATGCCCTCCGCCTTAGGATTCCATTACTTCCTGGAGCCTGGAGAAAGGATGGAGTGACGGAAGAGCTGGTCACACACTGAGTGACTGTGGCTCGAGGCCCTGCTATGCTGCTCCCTGGGATGGTTCTCAAGTGCATGATTCCTCTCTGGGGTGTGTGTGTGTGTGTGTGTGTGTGTGTGTGTGTGTGTGTGTGTCTTCTCCATCTGCCTCCCATGATGCTAGGTACTGTCTGCATCCCCACCTTGCAAACCTTTCACAGAACTCGGTGCACATTTCACAAAGCCGTGGGTGGCTTCCAAAACCAGCTGTCCTGGGAGAAGACTGGGTCAGGCAGTAAATTACATTTATAATTGAAGGATGCTAATCAGGTGATCATGGTAAGGTGGCCCTCACAAACATGACCCCCTCGCCCAGCTCAGGGCCTGCCTGGCACTCAAATTATGTGCAAAGTGGTTCCTACCACCATGCCTAGGTCTCTCCTTGAAGCCAAAGCCAGTTGCCTAGATTTGCCACATTGCTCTTTGTGCTGCTCTCTCCACTTGACTGCCCTTCCTGGCATGATCCACAGGGCAAGCCCTCTAGTCTTCAAGACCAGCTGTGTGAGCAGCTCCCCTGGGCATCCTTCTGACCATCTCTAACCAGGTGGGTTTGCGTTCCTCTGTCCAGAGCCTTGGCAAGGCACTACACTGTATCCTTCTCTTTATGACCCTGTTTCTCCTAAAAACTCAGCTCTCCGATGGCCATGCCTGAGCTCAGTGTCTCCCATCCTCACCTTATAATACGATTAGATCCTAGCAAGTGGTGGTTGCTACCTGCTTAAATGAGCCACTCCCCATAGAGAAATCCTTTTCCATTTACTCCATCAGCACAAAAGACAACCCCTTTGAATGAAGGCTTGGGGCCAACTTTGGCTTTTCTCTGCTCCACCCCCAACATACAATCTGCTCCCCATCCTCCACAATGGCCCCTTTCATGTTCTGTTATATTATTCCAGTGGCTGCAGTTCCCTGCTTGCAAATTATCTTCCCACCAGCAACAAAAGCATCGTCTACAAATTGCTTTACAGGCCATCAAGCATTAGCACATGTTATGATTATCTGGGTGCTCATAAAACCATAGTGCAATCCACAGGCCAGACACCAACTCCCCCATATTAGTGATGAGGAACCAAAGCTCAGTAAATCACTCCAGTTCAGATACAAAGTGGCCGTTCAGATTGGAACTCAGGACTTGTAGTTCTCAGGCCCACACTCTTTGCATGGTGCCTCCATTAACTAGTTTTCTATGGGAGTTAATCATGTGTGTTTTACTCTGAAAGCAGCAACCTTCTTGATTTCCTCCAGCACCTGATTCGGGGCCTTGCAAATTTGCTCGATAAATCATTGCTGAATTAATGAATAAATAAGCATCCCCTTCCATTGCGTCTTTAGTTTTCTTGTTTGCAAATGAGCATGTGTAGGTGGAATGGTTCCCAAGGACCTCTCTGGAATTCCCTTTCTGTAACTAGAGATTTCCAGCCACCAGCCCAGCTGTTGGGCCAAGCTCCGTGCTGGGTCTGAGAACATCAGCTGCACTGGTTGTGAATAAGAAGCAATATGAAAAAGTAAATTAAGACCATTTATGAAGAGAATAAGAAATCCGTACTTCCCTTGGAGCTAGAAATAATAGGGGGCTCTGTGCCTATCATTGGCTCTGCTTCCTGATGACTTCGCCATCCCAGCATCCTTCATTCCTAATCTGCTTGCAGTTCTTTGCAGAATCGTTATTTTGTGGCTGGCTTTTCCCACAACTCTGTGTCACTAACACATCCCTTTCCTTCTCTGCTAGATCACACTAGGCCTTCTAGGTCACATAAGCAGGGAGTTTAAATTTTATCCTGAGCCCAATAGGAAGCTCTCAGGGTATTTTAAGGAGGGGAGTGACATGATCTGATTTATGGTTTCAGAGCTCATTCTGGATAAGAAGTGGAGAATGACTAAAAGGAAGACAGTGGAATATATTTAGAGGTGAAACCTAGAGATTGAGATAAATGTTAGATTTCAAAACTTCATTCAATAGATGGATAAGAATGGCATTTCTGCTTCATCTCCCTAGATGAGTTTCCCAAGATACCTAGGAGAGAGGGAACTGGAGCCAGCAGCGAGTAAACCACCACTGTCCATCCACCTCTCAGACTCCTGCCTCTATGGGTATCCAGCTGTTCTCCTTCAGGAACTCCAGATTCAACTCCTGCCACAGAACCAGCATCCCCTTCCTATATCCTTTGTCTTATCGCAAAAACATACTTGTAGAAACAAATCAAACAGTAAGGGATTGGCATACCAATAAGCTGAAAAGGAAAACTGAGATGTAGACCCATAAGTGTGGAAGCAGTTCTTAGCTTTCCAACCCATGTGGCACTGTGGCAGGTGGCATCTGGCACCCGGGGCCTCGTCAGGACTTCCTGCTGGCGCTGGTGCCCACATACCAAATACTATGGAAAACGGGATGGATGGAGGTTCCTCATGAAGTTAAAAACAAAACTACCATAGGACCCAACAATCCCACTTCTGGGCATTTATCCAAAGAAACAAAAGCATGTCTCCGAGAGATATTAATACTCCCACATTCGCTGCAGCATTATTCACAAAAGCCAAGGTAAAAAAAACAAAAACCTAATCATCTGTCAGTGGATGAATGGGTAAAGAAAATGTGGTATTTATGTACAGACAATGGAATATTACTCCGCCTTTATAAAGGAAATCCTGCCATTTGCATTAACAGGGGCAAACGTGGAAGGCACTATGCTAAGTGAAAGAAGTCAAGCAGAAAAAGAAAAAGAAAGATTCTATATGAATTTACTTTATAGGTAGAATCTGACACCCTCTGAGATAGCATGGAGGGGCCTGGAGAGTATTATGCTACTGAAATGAGACAGTCAGAGAAAGCCAGTATCACATGATCTCACTCCTATGTGGAATCTAATGAACAAAATAGATCCAGAGACATGGAAACATGGAACAGATGGATGAATCTCAGAGGGAAGGGGGTGGGGGAGCCAGGAAGAGATTAACCAAAATATGTATATGCATATATGCATAACCCATGAACACAGACAATAGTGCAGTAGGCCTGATAGTGGGGGGAGGCAGGTTTGGTGTAGAAGGGATCAAAGGGGATATCTGTAATCAACAGTTAAGTTTTTTTAAAGTCAAACTCATAGAAACAGAGAGTAGAATGGTGGTTGCCAGGGGCTGGGAAATGGGAGAAATAGGGAAATGTTGGTAAAAGGGTATAAACTTCCAGTTATTAATGAACAAGGTCTGAAGATCTAATGTATAGCATGGTCACTATAGTTGATGACACTGTATTGTGTAATTGAAATTTGCTAAGAGAACGGGAGAATTCTGTGCCACCCCCCAAAAACTAGGTAAATGTGTGAGGGGACAGATGTATTAAGTTGATGGAAGGAAACTCTTTCATAACATATACATATAGCAAATCATCACTTTGTATATTTTATCTTATTTTTTTACATTGTTCATTTAAAATATATTGCCATTTTATTTGTTAATTATGCCTCAATCAAACTGGGGGAAATAAGGGGGTCCGCCCTGCCCCGGAGCCCATGGAAATGGACCGCCTGGTCAGAGCCAAGCCCCATTGCTGACTCCATCTCCCAGGTGGGGCTCTGGCCACGTTCTGCCTCAGCCCAGAAATGACCCTCAGGACACAGCCTGCAGAGGGGGGGCCTTTTGACCTTGCTTAGGGGCAGGCAAAGGGATTCAGAATCCACGTGGGAGCTGGTGACAGGAACCTCCAGGCCCAGTTCTGCTCACCAGTGTCGTGTGAGAGAAGCTGTGGGTATGCAGGCCTTGTCAATCTCCGCCGGTGTTAATTTGCTCATTTCTAAGGCATCTCTGCAGAAAGGTCAAGGGCTAGATGAGTAATCATGGCTGAGCGAACGCCTCGGATCCAACCATTGATTCTCAAGCTCAATTTCTGCAAATGTCTT
This sequence comes from Lasiurus cinereus, assembly GCA_011751065.1. Classification (NCBI taxonomy): domain Eukaryota; kingdom Metazoa; phylum Chordata; class Mammalia; order Chiroptera; family Vespertilionidae; genus Lasiurus; species Lasiurus cinereus. The sequence continues at coordinate 42,683,148 of JAAGEH010000480.1, read as the reverse complement.
GCTATCTTATCCAAATATGCTCAGACCTTGTAGCAAAGAGTGTTTCTGGCAAAGTTTGTGAAAGATTGACTTAAAGAGTTGAGGCTTTTAAAACTGGCATAAGGAAGAGTGTGAGCAAAGGCTGGCTTCCTGGCACATGAATACCTATTAGGTGCTGCTCTGGAGAGATGTGTAAACACACCAGGAAAGAGGGTCTCCCCCCTCCCCATGAAAGCTCAGAACCTCCCACCTCACTCCACAGGTCAGTGGTTCTCAGGTTCCAGGATCATCAGAATCACCCAGAAAACATGTACATCATGCAAGTTCTGGAGCCCCCGATCTGATTTGTGGATTGTTCCAAGCCTCAAGAATCTCCACGTGACCAAGATTCCCTGTGAGTCCAATGGAGGTGGTCCTAAGACCCTTGCTGTGCAAAGTGTGGTTGGTGAACATCACCATCAGCATCACCAGAGGGCTTGTTAGAAATGCGGGATTGCAGGCTCCACCCGAGACCTCAGAATCAGTGTGCATTCAGCAGGCTCCTCAGTGATTCTGGTGCACACGAAGTGTGAGAAGTCCCGACTTAGACCACACTGTGGGCCCCTGGGCCCTTCTCTGTGCCTGATTTTCCCTGAGTCTGTTTGTAACCTCCCCACCCCCTATACCTCTACTTCTCCAGTAATAAATACAACTGTTCTCCTGGACCCAGTCTCACAGGGAGACTTGCACACACGTTCATATAACTGCCAGGGATGCTGGGGTAGGGACGAGCCCCTGAAGAGTGGGTATCTCGGCACAGCCAGCCTGAAGGTAAGAGACACAGCTTGCTGCCTGCTTATAGATTTCAGCAAAGAAAACAACCATCACTAATTCAACCAACATATGTTCAGCAGTTGCTGAGTTCCAGGCCCTGGGGAGTGACAGATGCCATCCATATAATGCCCTTTGGATGATAAAATACGTTCACATGCATTCTCTCATTAAGCTGCGCATGCAAGAACAGGCCTGTGATGCTGAAAGCATGATGCCCATTCTACAGGTGACAAAACTGAGGTGCAAAGAAGCTAAGTAACTTGTCCAAGGTTAAGAAATAGTATTCCTGCTGTGACCCCCATCAGGTCTGTCTGATTTTAGATGCTAGGTTAATACAGTGAAGAGGGTTGTTGTTTAATGAAGAGTTTTGAAGAGTGGGTTTACAAGTGAAGAGAAAGAAGAAAGCAGTTAAAGGGAGAATAGCAACATTCATAGACGTGTGTTGATTTTGTTATAAAGGAAGTTAAAGCAACTCAGGAGAGGATGATCCCCCCAGTGGAGTCTGGGCTGGTCCAACAGTGAGTCTGTGATCATTCCTCTGGCTAAGCTTATGGGCAACCTATTCAATGTGGTCCAATAGAACTACCTGGGTGATGGGCATCTGCTGGACCTATGCTGGCCCACTAGCCAGATGACACTACTGAGTCCTTGAAGCGTTCCTAGTGCTACTGAGCCTAAGTTTTTACTGTTATTTCACTTTAATTTAAATTTCATAACCACAGGTGGCCAGTAGCTACTGTAGTGGACAGCACTGGATAGAAGGTCACTGGGCCACGACGCCTTGTTCAGTTGCATCTAAACAGAATAAACTGGGACAAACAGGAAAAAGCATTGATGGGAATTCGAGAACTTCCGAAGGCACCCAAAGTGGCTGCTTCTCTTCAGCCATGGGTAAAGCCAGCTGCTGAAGCATGTGTTCTCAATGGGAACAAGAGCGCCCCCTAGGAGTTAAAGCCGGTTCTCGGGGGTGAAAAAAATCTTAATCTTTTCTATAAATAAAGTGCAGATACACTTACCAGTAAGTAAATGTTGGGAGTCAAGGGGAAAATAAATGTCTTAAACGGTTCCTGAGGAGGGGCAGTAATTTTTAAAGACTGAGAAACTGCTGAAGTGAAAAGCCGAGGGACACCACAGGTCACCAGCCATGCCGTGAGCAGTTGGTTGTTTGTGTGTGCTCATTCGTTACTCCAGAGGTCTTTCTGCTTTTCCAGCAGGAGAATCCACGGTGGAGAAGCGCCCTGTTCAGTGCCACTGTGTGCCCATTAGATGGCACCTCTCATTCTGAGTTAAAAGTGGTCTTGCGTACACCCATGTTCATAGTAGCGGTATTCACAGGAACTAAAGCATGGAACCCAAGTGTCCATTGTGGAAGAAGGAGTAAGCAAACAAGGTATATCCACACAGCATAATTCCATTAGCCTTAAAACGCAAGGCAGGTCTGACACATGCCGCTGTGAGTGCTTCATGCAAGTGGAATCCTACAGCATTTGTTCTTTTGTGACTGGCCTATTTCACTTAACAAAAACGTCTCAAGGTTCATCCATTTGAGGACATTCGTTAACCTTGAGAATGTTTTTAAAGTGAAATAAGCCACTCACAAGGGGTAAATGCTGCATGATTCCATTTATATGAGGTGCAAAGAGCAGTCCAGAGAGACAGAAAGGTGGTTGGTTGCCAGGGCCTTGCGGGGGGAGGGGGGGGAATAGAGGGCTGCTGTTTAATGAAGAGTTTTGGAGAGTGGGTATACAAGGTACACTTAATAATGGTTAACACATACATTTTATGTTTTGTGTATTTTAAAAATTGAAAGGAAAAAAAAAAGGAGTTCTAAGCAGCACTTATGCGAAAGCCAGATATTAAAACTGGAAGTTATGACTGAGCCACCAACCGTGGGCGGGATGACTGGGCTGGACAGAAATACACTGGCATGTCTGCCTTAAGTGTGGGTTTGTTATCATTCATCAATGATCATTCTAACACGTGGAGTTACAATGAAACACTTCCTGAACACACAAAAATGAAAACGTAAACTAAAACCTGAATGACAGAAGGCCAGCATATGATGGCGATGAGCATGTGGAGGTGCCGGAGGTGGAGGCACTGTGGGGCAGTGCAGTACACAGGACTGAGTGTGCAGGACCAGGGGAACTTGAGTGGGGGGCAGGGGATCTGTGGGTGCCTGCTGTTGCTGCAGGTCTTCATCATCCTCATAATCCTGGGTATTTAGCGGTTCCTCACTCTGACCAGCTGACCCTCTTCCTCGATGCAGCTGCTGATACTTCCAGCGACTAGTTAGACCGGCAGCATCTTCTTCACTCAGACACAGAAACAATGGCAATGAACGTGAGTGTGCTGGTCACAGCTTGCAGAGTGCTTTTAGGTTCCATCCACGCATCAGGAAAACTCTATGCCCTGGTGGGATCAGGCTCTCCAACTGTTCGACAAGCGAAAAAACTGAGACTCAGAGCAGTAAAGCTGTCTGCACAAGGAATACCCAGAGGGTAAGCTCACACCCAGACGCCCCAGATCCAAGTGTCAAATTCTGCGTTTGGCATGTCGTGGCCTCATCTGCCCCTGGGATGAGTGAGTCCTCGGTGGCCCCAGCTGGGGTGGCCCATGGATCACCAGCAGCCTTGGCTGCTGCCTCGGGCCCTTTTTCTGATGAGCACACATTAAGATGCCACCCTAATAAAGGGACTGCTGTTAGGAAGGATTAATTCATTAATGAATGTGAGGCCTCTGGAAGCCAGAGTGTGAGATAAATACCCGTGTTGTCAGCTTTGCCTCTCTGTGGCAGAATGAAAGGACCACAGTGCCCTCGTTGTCCTTGGACAATGGCTTCGGTTTGGTGCAGGGCAGGAGGAAGGAGACTGTCTGGGGACCAACAATGCCGGGCTGTTCCCGCAGCACAGGCTGGGCAAGGGAGAGGGGGCTGGGCCTTTACCTCCCAGAGAGCTCTGTGCCTTTGCTCCTGAGCGTCTCCCACACTGACCCTGATGCATAGAGTTATACATGTGTGCATGGCACATACTCATGTGTGCACACACACTCATTTACTTAGTCCAACTTGTAATGGCCTCTTCTGACAAGAGCAAAGATAACTCACACCTATGAGCAGATGTGTGTGTAAACCGAAGTGACCAGTTCACACTTTACACAGATTACAGTCGTGGTGACCAAGGGACCAGGTGGCAAATGCCAGGGCTCAGACTGGGTATATTCCAGCCTGCTGCTGCTGCACAGTTGTGGCAGTCAGCTCGGGCGGCTGTATCAGAATAGTAGCGGCTGGACGGCTTAAACAGCAGACATTTATTTTCTCATCGTTCTGCAGGCTGAGTCCAAGGTCAGGGGTCAGCGTAGTCAGGTTCTGGTGAGGACTCTGTGTCTGGCTTTCAGACAGCCACCTGCTCACCGTGTGTTCACACAGCCTCTCTTCGTGCATGCTCTAGGAGGGGAAAGTGGGGGGGGAGGACATGAGGAGCTCTGGTACCCTTTCTTCTTCTTCCAAGGGCATTAATCCCATCGTGGGGAGGTCAGCTCACCTGCCAGGGCGGGTCTGTAATGGGCAATTGGATAAATACATAAGGAGTCATGAGGGTATTATGACTTCATCTAAATGTACTCACCTCCCAAAGGCCAGACTTCCCATGCCATCTCACTGGGGTTAGAGCTTTAACACATGTAGAATGAGGGGACAAACATGTAGTCCATAACTATAGCAAACACTCCAAAGCGTGGTGGCCGAAAACAACCATTCATTAGGCTCACGGCTTCAGTGCATGGGGAATGTGGCAGGACCCAGCAGAGGTGGTTTGCTCTGCTTCGCAAGGTCTGGGACATCAGCTGGGGAGACTGGAGCTGGTAGGTTTGGAAGAATGCATTTCCCACGAGACTTCTTCCATCACATGTCTGGTGCCTGGCCTGGCTGGCTGTGACTGTCACCTGGAATGCCAACATGTGGCCTTTCCCTGTGACCTGGGTGTCTTACTGCACAGAGAGCAAGTTCTGAGAAACAGCGTCTCTGGAAGGAACAGCGTCCCAAGAGAGCACCCCCCCCTGCAAGGTCACAGCCCTCCAGCTTCTCTCCAAGGGGGGAACAGTGACGGGCTGGCTCAGATTCCAGGGAGGAGGCACAGACTAGTTCTCAATGGGAGACACGCCTAAGAATGTGGGACCCAGTTTTTTTGTTTGTTTGTTTCTGTTTTTTAAATATATTTTATTGATTTTTCACAGAGAGGAAGGGAGAGGGATAGAAAGTTAGAAACATCGATGAGAGAGAGACATCCATCAGCTGCCTCCTGCACGCCCCCTACTGGAGATGTGCCTGCAACCAAGGTACATGCCCTTAACCGGAATCGAACATGGGACCTTTCAGTCCACAGGCCGACGCTCTATCCACTGAGCCAAACCGGTTTCGGCAAGGGACCCAGTTTTAAAATGGTTAAGAGGAGATGTCAGAGTTTGCTGTAGGACTTCAGAATTGGGCTTGAATACCATGGTCTCAGACACCAGCCCCCCAGTCCTCATGAGGGAGGTAATTCAGAACATCCCAGTACTCTACAGTCTTTCTTATTCCCCTTGAGGCAAAAAAGGGGGTACTCCAAATTTTAGGGTTCTTAAAGGGCCTAGGTCCACACCTTTATTTTATCTATGAGGAAACCAAGACCAATAGAGGTCACTTGCTATATTTATATACCCTGGGTCACATGGCTGTTAAGTGGGGCAGCTAGTGTTCACAAAGGAGATACTGACTCCCAACCCAGTGCTCCGTCTGCTCCTGGGCGGCTGGCTGCTAGAGGAGCCAGAGCTGCCAATTCCTTCCTGTGGAGGTAAGGAATCCATCTTTAGAGCTCAGCAACCTGCTGCAAAGAAGAACCTTCCAGTCGCCTTCCCTAAGGGAGATGGGGCAGGAGGGGGTTGGCCAGGGGATGTTTACAGATGGGGAGGCTGTGGGCTGGCAGGCCAAGGTGAGGAGGTCGGCTCGCCCGCCAGGGCGGGTCTGTGATGGGCAATTGGATAAACACATTCAGAGCAGGATGTGTGTGCAGCCGAGTGTGTGCACATTTTTAAATATACATTTCACATCCATATGCAGATCCTACTGACATGTGACAAATGTGCGGTGGCCTCCAGGAGCTGTTCTCCAAAGAGGCACTTATTCCATTTGACTCCAGGCATCCAAGCTGCCAGGATTCAGAGGGGCCGTGGGAAGCTGACTTCAATTACAGAAGGAAGACGGGAGTCAGACAGCGGGAAGAACTTCTTTCTTCTTCTCCAGAACAACAGCTTTTTTCTTTTTTTAGCAGATCCTCCTGCAATGTGATAGTGCAGTCTCGACAGAGATGCCGATAAACGACAGTGCTCTCTGGAGGTGTGAGAAAGGAATCCAGTGGATGAAAACTGGCTGGGATTTTAGCTCACACCACCCATTTACTAAAACACAGCGATTCCACAAAGAGTGTGGCCCTGTTGAGCCCTTTGGCTTAAAGGAAGGCTTAGTGTCTCCTTTTGGAGAGGTGGCAATCCAAGAAGTGGACTAGGAAGACTTGAACTTGGAAAGTTGAGAACGGAAGCCCTGCCAACCTTTTCCAAACTAATCCGTGAGACAGGAAAAGGCTTATTGTTTAAATACATTACCTGCTGGCCCTGGCCGGTTTGGCTAAGTGGATAGAACATCGTCTCCTGGATTGGAGGCTCCAGGGTTTGATTCTGGTCAAGGGCACATGCCTGAGTTGCAGGCTCAATTCTGGGCTCTTGGTAGGGGCACATGAGGGATATTTCTCTCTCTGTCTGCCTCACCCCCTTCCTTCCATTCTCTTTAAAAATCACTGGAAAAATATCCTCAGGTGAAGATTAACAACAATAAAAATAAATAAGTAAATGCACAACTCTTTTGAATGAATGAATGAATGAACAAATGAATGAATGAATAACCTACTGGCATCAGATACTTTTTTCTTCCTTCTGCTTCTGTTTTTGGGAGTGTGTGGGGAGGGAGGAGACACTTTTACTGAGGTATAATTAACATATACAATTCACCCACTTAAAGTGTATAATTCAATGAATTTTAGTATATTCACAATCACTTTTAAAACATTTTCATAACTCAAAAAAGAACCCATATACATTAGCGATCACCTTCCCAGTCTCCCCTACTCCCCAAGCCTAGGCAGCCATTGATCATCTTGTTGTCTCCAAAGATTGGCTTCTTGTGGACATTTCACAGATGGGATCATATAATATCAGGTCTTTTGTGACCCTCTCTGTTCACCTAGCATGTTTTCAAGGTTTATCCATGTTGTAGCATATGTACGAATGTCACTCCTTTTTAATAGTCAAATAATACTCCCTTGTATAGATATAGCATATTTTATTCATCCATTTATCAACTGATAGGCATATGAGTTGTTCCCACTTCTGGACTATTGTGAATAATGGGGCCATGAATATTCATGTGGATGTATGTTTTCCTTTCTCTTTGGTATATACTGAGAACTGCTGGGTCACATGGCAACTCTCCATTTAACTTTCTGAGGAACTCCCAAACTGTTTCCCATAGTAGCTGCTCCACTGAATTCACACCAGCACTACATGCGGGTTCTCATCTCTAAATCTTCACCAGCTCTTGTAACATCTGTCTCTTTTATCAGAGCCATCCTACCAGCTGTGTAGGCTCTTTCCTTGTATTATCTTGTTTAATCTCACAACATTACTACAAGAGTAGGACCACAGCCCATCTCACAGATCACAAACCCGGGGCTCAAAGGAGTCCATTCACTGACCCGCCGAAGGCTGCACCATTGGTAAAGGGGAGTGCCAGGTCTGCCTGATGTTCCTCCACTGCCCTGGGACCCAGCCCACCCTGCAGGTTTCTCTTCTTGCTAAGACATTCATGATCGATAACAACTGGACACTCTCTCTGAACTGGCCTTCCTCACTTAAGTCCTGGGACTGCCCATCCCCTTCTGGCTGTCTGCATCCTCCTGATGCTGGTGGGTAGGAACCAGGGTGGCCAGGAAAGAAAGCAACAGGCTTCTGAGTGCTTGTGGATTTCCAGCCCCAGTTCCTAGAGCTGCAGGTAGCTCAGCAGCACCCGCCCACTAGAGAGCACAGGAGACTCTGGCCTGGCCCATTCGTTGAGTCAGGGACCCCCACAGCAGACTCATGGAAAATCTATCCTTAGTTCAAGGAATTATGATGAGCATGGCCTTAAACAATCTAGGACCTCCATAAAACGCCCACTAAGGTGGGAACTTGGTGGCAAGATGCACCACACCTCCTCAAGGAAGCCAGTGGTCTGCCCACCACCCACCCTCAGCTCTGGCCCAGCCCCTCCCCACCGCACAGAAAGATGAATGGTGCCGGGGAGCTGTCAGGTGTGTTGTATTTATGTGATGTCGCCGTTCCTTATTCCCCCTCCATTGTTCTCTGATGTATGACAAAACTCCCAATTTGTCAAACGCTTAACAGCAGTCAGGATAATCTATTCTCAACACATTCACAGAGCTTTTCATTTTACACAACTGTCACCGAGAACAGTTTATGAATTTTCCATCATGAGGAATCCGAGAGGATGGAGGAACAAGAAAAAGAAACACCACCCGCCACAACCCGCTTCTCCTGTGAGTTGCAGCCTGAGTTCATGAGACAGGGAGCAATGCAGCTTTGGGGGCCCCCCCCGTTTCATTCTACCCATAAACCAACTTTGCACGGAGGCCCATTTTCCGTGCAGCCCTCTCCCATCGTTTTGCTGTTTGGGTCAAATCCTTCCCCTCTCTATACAAGTGAAAATCAGGCTGTGACCTCTTCCCAGGGGATCTTGAATTTACAGCTCAAACGAGTCAGCGTGGGAGTCTTGGGAGCCAAAGCCATCTGCACTCAGGCTGTCCTTCCACAGATTCTAGAATTTTTTTTTAATATATTTTATTGATTTTTTTCACAGAGAGGAAAGGAGAGGGATAGAGAGTTAGAAACATCGATGAGAGAGAAACATCAATCAGCTGCCTCCTGCCCTCCCCCCACTGGGTATGTGCCCGCAGCCAAGGTACGTGCCCTTGACCAGAATCAAACCTGGGACCTTTCAGTCTGCAGGCTGACGCTCTATCCACTGAGCCAAACCGGTTTCGGCCCACAGATTCTAATGCAATCCCCAGTAGCCTTGAACTGTAGAAAAAATACATACTGAAAAATGTACATTGAATCATCTATAATAACAAAAATCTAGAATCAACCTAAATGCCCAGAGAGAAAGCATTAAATAAATGATGATGATGGAACACAGGGTGCCACTGGCATCCTGTTTCTGTGCCATGGGAATGTGGACAGCATGTCAGGTTAACTGAAGCAAGTTTCAAAACTCAGGATGTATCTCAGGATGATTCCCAGCCAGGAAATATGTGCATGTACATGTGGCACAGGGAAAAGGTATGGGGGGGAGGAGATCCTAAATGTTAAAACTGAGGATATTATCTGCTTTTTCCAAATATATTTATTTTCATATATTTCCCAAATGTTCTTCAATGAAGAAAACAGTTCTTTTTCAAAACAATATATTTTTAAATTGTGTTTTTTTCCACTGCAGTCTATTCACGTGCTCTCCCTAAAACTGAAACTGGGCAGAAAGCGGCCACTGGTACAGTAGACAGAATTTACAGCCCAGTGGCTTTCTGACAGTGAGTACTTTTTCATTCACACTGGGTGACACCACACTGAACAGCAGCTGTCCATAGGATTCTAATCACAGTTGCTTCTGAAACCATAACCCACTTTCCCCGTATTTTATGCCCTTAGAGAGCTGTCTCTCGAAGCTAATGAGCAAATTCTCTGAGCGCTGGAACCTAGGACAGGCTGAGTCACGGGGCAAATAGCTCATTAAAGCCACGTGAGTCATAGAGCTCTTTGAAGACATACAGAGCTCAGATCACTTCAAAGTGATCTGAGAACAAATTCGATCTTTGGTTACCATATGTAAATCTAAGCCAGTGCCTAACAAGAAATGATTATTTGCAAATACCTAGGCTATGATCTAAGTCACAGTTCTAATGTGAGGAGTAAAACAGTGATCCCTTGAACAGAACTCAGAGGCTATGATTAAGTTGTACAGGAAAATTCTTAATAGGGTTGAGATTTTTCCAAGAGACTGAGATCCTATGAACTACTCAAAATTACAACGGGAGGAGCTGAAGAGAACATTTCCACACCAAATCCCTTACTCTTTTCCTTTTGTTCATTTGTCCTCCCCTGCTTCATCCTCTTGCCCTCTGTGGCTTAGATTCCTTACGCTTTCTCTGAAAATATTTTTAGAATGTGCTCTGGAAATGTTGGCTATAAGTCCTTCACAACCATTTGAGGGTAAAAAGGAAAATAAGCAATCGACCTGATCCCTTGTATATTAGTTTACTGAGCTGCCTTAACAAGGAACTACAGGCTGCAGGCCTTAAACAACAGAAATGCATTTCTGTTCTGGAGAGGTCAGAAGACCAAGATCAAAGTGTCTGCAGAGTTGGTTCCTTGTGAAGGCTGGAGGAGAAAATCCATCCCTGACCTCCCCTAGCTGCTGGCAGTCTGCTGGCACACTCTGGCATTCTTTGTAGAAGCCTCAACCTATCTCTGCCTTTATCTTCACAAGAATATCTTTTCCCTTTGTGTGTATGTATCTTGATTTCTCCTTTTTTAAAAAATATATTTTTATTGATTTCAGAGAGGAAGGGAGAGGGAGAGAGAGACAGAGAGAGAGAAAGAGAGAGAGAGAGAGAGAGAAAGAGAGAGAGAGACAGAGACAGAGAGAGAGAGAGGGAGAGAGAGAGAGAAACATTGATGATGAGAGAGAATCATTTATTGGCTGCCTCCTGTACGCCCCACACTGGGGATTGAGCAGACAATCCAGGCATGTGCCTTGACTGGGAATCAAACTGTGTCCTCCTGATTCACAAGTCGATATCGAACCATTGAGCAAAGTTAGCCGGGCATCAATTTCCTCTTTTTACCAGTCCCATTAGATTAGAGCCCTAATGACCTCATCTTAACTTACTGCATCCACATCTGTATTTACAAATAAGGTCACATTCTGATATCCTGGAGCCTAATACTTCAACATAGAAATCTGAGGGTAACAATTCCGCCCATGAAATCTATCAACCCAACCAGCTAGGCTCTGCTCCAGAAGACTGCACACCCCCCCGAATGATGGATGGCTTCCGATGTCAGCTGAGAGACTCCTTCTCCATCTCCCTGGTCACCACTCCTCCCCCTTCCCCCCATTTTCCACTGCTGCTTTTATAAACTTCTACCAGGCTCCTGAATCATTGTCTATCTGCCCAACTTTAGGGAATGGTCTCACCTCCTACTTCACAGAAGGAAAAAGAGGCCATCGCAAAGGAATATTCTAACCACTCTACCGTGAATCCTTCCTATCAGCACTGTAACTTGACCCAATTTCTTATCTCCATATCGCTTATCTCAACATCTCAGATAATTATCCACACCTTTTACTCTATCTCATTAGAGATATTTATTGAAAAAAAAATGAAGTGATCTCTACTTTTCCTGTGTCAACTTTTTCTATCTGGCTTCTACCCTCACCTGTATATTGGAAACTCTCCTGCCATGGGCCCCTTATGACTAAAGTTTCCTTCTGGTCCTTTTCTTTCTTTTTTTTTTTTTAAACATATTTTATTGATTTTTTTTACAGAGAGTAAGGGAGAGAGATAGAAAGTCAGAAACATCGATGAGAGAGAGATATCGATCAGCCGCCTCCTGCAAGCCCCACTGTGGAGATGTGCCCGCAAGCAAGGTACATGCCCCCAACCGGAATCGAACCTGGGACCTCTCAGTCCGCAAGCGGACGCTCTATCCACTGAGCCAAACTGGTCTCGGCTGGTCCTTTTCTTAAGGGGCCACTCAGCAAGTGTGAAATGACACCAACCAAACTCTCCTTTCAATACACAATTCCTTGCTTCTGAGTGATCCTATGACTTCCCAGTTCTTTTTCTTGCTTTGCATTGCTGGCCCCTCATCTTCTGCCCATACATTCCAATTTATATAGGGTATTGGGTACTAGATCTTTCTCCTCCCCTTCTGATCTTATCTATTATTATGAATTAACTTACTACCTATGTCCTGGTGACTCTCCAGTCTATATTTCCTGCTACTTTCTCCTGAATTCCAGATGTCCATATTCCTCCCTGCTATTATACCCACCCTCATATGATCCACACACAATGATGGTTATGAAAAACGATAGCCAACATGGGGCAGAATAATGAGTTGATATAGACTCAGAGCGCAAAGATCCCCCTTGGTAGAGTAAAATCAAGCGGAGGAAAAATGAGGAGTGAGGGACAATTAACTAAATACCTTCATATCTTTGAAAAGTACTCTCAAATCTTGCCAAGACCGGTTTGGCTCAGTGGATAGAGTGTCGGCCTGCGGACTGAAAGGTCCCAGGTTGGATTCCGGTCGGGGGCATGTACCTTGCTGGCGGGCACATCTCCACTGTGGGGCGTGTAGGAGGCGGCTGATCAATGTCTCTCTCTCATCGATGTTTCTGACTTTCTATCTCTCTCTCTTCCTCTCTGTAAAAAAATCAATAAAATATATTTAAAAATAAAAATAAAAATAAATAAAAAGTACTCTCAAATCCAAGTTTCCTTGATTCCTTGCTATTTCTGCATGCCTATAGCTAAAAGGAAGGACTCTCCTTGCATGAGTTACATTTAAATATGCTTCTGCTTTGGAAAGTATATTCTTCCTCCTTGCTCTGGCATGTGGAGACTGTCCACTGAAAATCATGCATATGTCATCAAATTGCATAAGGATAGCTTTGAAGTGGTTATCACATTTTCTGTAGACTGCGATTTAAGTGGCATGTCCATATTAAATTATGCTTCCCACTGCCCACTCAGCTTGATCTTTGACTACCTTGCTGGGTGGAATTATAGATGCTAGTAACTGGGAATTAAAAAGAAGTCAGTGTAGAAGAATATATGTCAAGATTTAAAAAAAAGATTAGCAATATAAAAGCTCATGGTTTCCAGACGTATGTTAGTGTGTGTGCACGGGGGAGGGGACTGCTTTTACATGACACTGCCTCATGTCATTAGTAATAACATAGAAATATGAACAAAGACATGAATCTTAGAGAACATGGGATCCAGCACTCTCAATTATCAAACATGGATCCTGAGGCCCATGGAAGAGAATAGTGAGACTTTCTCAAGGTTAAACTCTATGGAAGGGGAGGAGAGGGTGAAAGAATCTGGTACTTGCTCCATAGCACATGAGAGGTCTAGAACCACAGCTTCAGTCTGCTAGGACCTTTGAGTTAGAGTGCATCAACCTCCTTTCCAGTAGGATGGCACACTCACCTCATCAAGGTCATTCCTCTGGAACCCCGCATCCTCACCAGCTCTGCCCCCTCATGCAGCAAGTCTCTGGATCCTCCTGGTTTCCAAAGGCCCATGCCCAGCCCTGCCTCTTCTATCAGATTAACCTCAGCCCCACTTGCTCTGCTAGGATCTCCTGTTTTCTTTCTCCTTTGTTTCCACCACAACCAGACTCACCAAGCAGCATTCTGGTCACCCATCTGGGCTCTCGGGAGCTCTGCAAAGTGCCCTGAGCTCATGCCCGTGTCCAGCTCCATGGATGAACCTGAATGAGAAGTGATGATTGTTTGCAACCCTGAGCACAGCAAAGGAAGAGTGAAGGGAAAAAAACAACCAAAGTAAAACCTCAAACTTTGGCTGAGCACAGATGCTGATCCAGCTGTGACTTGTGCCAAGCACTGTGCTAGGCGCTGGTATCAACAGTGTCACCTTTAATTTAATCTCCAGCCTTTAATAGAATCCTGCTCTGTGAAATTCATACAGGGAACCGAAAGGAAATAAAAAATTATTTATAATAATTGGCTCACTATTATCCTTTCGTTCGGTCCTGCCTGGAATAACATGATGGGCCTTTATGCTATTCACAGCCTATAAAAATATAGTTCTGTTGTGATTCAACATATAGTAATCTCCACTTTAAGAGGACAATAGAAACAGTCAGCCATCATTCATCCCAGAGCCTTAAACAGCAGAAAATTCCTTTATCAGGAACATAAGGTCAGAACACATGAGTTATTAATATTGCAAGTAGCCCAATGCATTCATGGAGGTGTTTAAACTATAGAAAAGAAAAAAAAAACCCAAGTGATTTTAAAAAGCCCTATCTAGTAAAAGGCTAAGACCCAGCAGCACTTTGAGAGAACCATGTAAACTATTCAAAATGTTCATCCCCAAGTCACTCAGTCTGAATTCTCTGGAAAAAAAAGTAGACAAAGGAGAGAAGTAATGGGTGCTCAGAAACTCCAGTTTGAGAGGGGAGAGAAATCTGACTGAAGCTGCAAACCAGAGTGAATTAACAATCATCAGTGGTCTGAGCAGAGCATGCTTGGTATTCAGTTAATTGTTCATTCATTTATTCACCACCAAACTCCACAAAGAACTGGAGACAGCTCACAAAAAGATCATGATACTGGAAGGACAAAATGTAAAGAGCAGGATCAGGACCAGCATAAAGACAGCTATGACCCCCACGGCAAGAAGGCCACACCTAAGGGGACCACAGGGTTCTCCATAGCATTTTTCTTTCAAAAGAGAGTAACATAAACATTGACACCATGGCCCCACCCATAACTACAACAATAGGGACTAGTTTAGTGGTCAGCAAGCCACGGCTCGTGAGCCACATGAGGCTCTTTGGCCCCTTGAGTGTGGCTCTTCCACAAAATACCATGGCCTGGGTGAGTCTATTTTGAAGAAGTGGCATTAGAAGAAGTTTAAGTTTAAAAAATTTTTACTCTCAAAAGAAATTTCAATAGTTGTACTGTTGATATTTGGCTCTGTTGACAAATGAGTTTGCCGACCACTGGCTAGTTGAACTGTGATAAGTTATAAGGGGCCAGGCATATGGGAAAGGACTTCAGTTCTGGAGCTGGAAGTCCTTATCATGAGGTCTCAATGAACTCTGAATGGCTCTGGAGAAGATCCTTTGTTATTTCTCTGAGACACATCCTTACTATTCACAAACTAGAGATCTAAAAATATTTATTTAGTTATTTGCTATTTCATGTGTAAGAGAGAAACAGAGAGAGATTCTGGCTAGAGTGGCTCTGTGGTTGAGCATCAACCCATGAATCAAAAGGTCACTGGTTCAGCACATGCCCAGGTTGCAGGCTCAATCCCCAGTAGGAGGTGTGCAGAAGGGCAGGAAGCAGCCGATCAATGTTTCTCCTTCATCGATGTTTCTACCTCCCTATCCCTTTCCCTTCCTCAATAAAAACATATTTGAAAAAGAAAAGAAAAAGAGAGACAGACAGACAGAAACAGACAGAGACAGAGTAAACGAATGAGGAATGATAAGGTAGATGAGATCCTGGCACCTGAGACATTCCAGAACTTTCCCCTGAGATTTTTTTTTTTTTTTGGCTTTCCTCTTTTCTGTGAAATTAAAGCTGGTAGTAAGAGTATGCAACCTGTCTGTTCATCTGGTGGCTCAGCCTCTCTCCTGCTTCTCCTTCCCCCACAGGCATTGTAGCCTCATCCCAGTTTTGGAATGCCAGCGTGGAAAGCAGTGCAGAAAACCAAGATGTATCAGAGCATTATCAGAAGCAGCTAGTGGTGATGGGCACAAGACCAACTACCACCACGTGGGGAAAGAGGCAGTCGACTCGGAGCCAGTAAGTATTGACTGATAATCACTGAAGGCTTAGGAGGAAGAACCATCTCGTACGGACAGGTGTTGATCTATGAGGTGCTGCCACTTTGAGCACTCCCTCACAAATCGTCACTTCCTAATCTGTTTTGACCTCAATGAAAAGTCCTGTGTTGCAGGAAATGAGATAGAGGCTCTCTTGGAGCTCAATGCTTTCAGACTTCTGCCAGCAGCATGAGTCTCACTATTGGACCTTCATGTTCCCAACTGACCATATTTTCTAAGCCAAACATCAAAAAAAAAAAATATCCACAGTGGTTTAAAAATTACAATTAAGTTCCTTTGACACAGTTAGGAATCACCTATTTAAAGGGGAAAAAACTATGGGAAGTTGGAGCTGCCTTGGAAATTCTGGATCGTGGGGTCACTGCATCAGCAAATCACACAGATGCTCCCTCACTTTTCAAACAATGTGGATGAGAAACCTCTGCTCTGTGCTCCTTCTGAGCACAGACAGATAGACAGACAGACGGACAGACAGACAGGAGACCACTCTTTGGGCCTCCTGTCTCTGTCTGTCTGTCTGTCTGCCTGCACACTCCCTCCTAGGACCACCGACCATTTTTCATTGTATTTTGTTTCAATGATAAACAGGCTACTTGAATCAAAGCCCTGGACGACCTGAGGCATCTATGAGATTTGGGAAGATTAAGCCTCAAATTTTAATACAGTTTTCTTAATGATCAATCTCTCATAACGTTCTGAATCCACTGTTAGCATGATCAATCATGTTTATCATAAGAAGCAGCACTCTTGTGGTAGATAGACTGTTTTCTCATTGGAACAGGTCATGTGTTTTCAAAGCAAGATTTAGATAATAGGATAAGGCAAAGGACCATTTCACTTATATTTGGATCTACATCTATTCAAGGTGGATAAAATAATGACACCTCCCAAAGATGTCCACATCCTAATCTACAGCTCCAATTTTCAGTCCTCATTTCAGTGTTGTGGGTTGTTTTATTTGCTTTCTGTCTTTTTCCTTCTTTTAAATGCCTTCACTAACATGTTAGTTGCAAGCTGTGACACTGTTTCAAAGAGAAAAATTAAAGTCGGAAGTTCCAGTCTGAGCTTCTTTGATTTGCTTTAAAGTGTGATTTGCCACCTGCTCAAATATTGTAAATGTTTGTCTTTTCTTACACTACATCAGCAAGGTTCTATCCATCCAGACTGCCTGCAGGGACCACGGGTCAGTCATTTGCAGAAACAGACCTGAACACCCTAAGAACTGGGAGCCATCACAGCCGCCAAACCATCCAGATGTCAACAGGACAGCCAGCATAGAGAAAAAAGGCAGATGCCAGTGCAACGGGGCCAGAACACAGACCACTTCTCGGGCCTCCACACCTGGAGTTTTAACACCCTTCCTGGATTCGTGGGGCGGGGGAGTTATGTGGGAGCCAAGGGAAGGTAGGATGACTCAACCTCACAGAAAATAGTTCCTGGATGGAATAGTGGAAATAGAAAAGCAACTAACCACTTGTTAAGGTATGGCGACCTGTTCTCTGTAGCTTACCTGTCCAGCACTGTTGCTCTGTAATATGACATCAGTCACCTGCTTTATTAGCTCCATTCAGCCAATTATCCCTATAGCTAGGAAGACTCTTTTCAAGAAATTGGCCAATTATTGTGCAATATATTTAGTTTCAATATGGCTGCTTCCTCCCTCTTTTTTTTTCTTCCTTCCTGTCTCCCTCCCTGCATCCTTCTTATCTATCCATCCATCCATCTTTGCCATTCATCTATCCATCCATCCATCCATCCAGAAATATACTGATCATCTATTTTGTTCTGGGCCCTATTCTAAGGAATTATACTTTACCTCATGAATTTTTAACACCATCTAGATGTCAGCTTTCAATATTCATTATTAATATCAGAAGTTTAAGAGGTTGGAATATCTTGCCTAAGAGTCAGCAAACTATGGAGCTTGAGCCAAATCCAACCTATTCTTGCAAATAAAGTTTTGCTGGAACACAACCATGCCCACTGTTTACTTTATGCTATAATTTTAGCAGAGTTCAATAGTTACAGCAGGGGCCATGTGATCACAAGGCCTCAAATATTTACTATCTGGACCTTTACAGAACGTTTGTAGCTCCCAATCTTGCCCAGTAACACTAAGCAAGGAAGCAGCAGAGTTAAAGGTTCAAACTCAGATCCATCTGCCTCCAAAGCAGCGGTTCTCAACCTGTGGGTCGCGAACAGCTAGCAGGGTCTCCTAAGACCATCAGAAAACACAGATATTTATATTAAGATTCATAACAGTAGCAAATTACAGTTATGAAGTAGCGACAAAAATAATTTTATGATCGGGGATCACCACAACATGAGGGACTGTATTAAAAGGTCACAGCATTAGGAAGGTTGAGAACCACTGCTCCAAGGGCTGGCTTCTGCAACGCTGGGCCATGCAATAGGAAGCACCTGAGCTTTATCCACATGACGCCCAGGCACCTCGGGTGAGCTGGCCAGGCTGGGGTGATGGTCATGACAGTAGAACTGACTTATATAACTTAGTAAGTAATACTCCATTAATGATAAAAGCCAGCGCAAACTTTTTCCCCCTGGTGAAAGAATTATAGAGATGAGTGTTGATGCATGTTTTGACTTAGCTACAAAAGTAGTTCTGTCTTCTCCACTTTAAGTAATTACATTTGTTTCTAAATAAAGGCCATAAAACTACAGTTGTCAGAGAAGGCATAGATCAGCTGTTTTCATTTATGGTGTGCTAGGCAGGTTAAAAGTTAAAGCAATTATAACACTGTAAGGAGAGAGACTCCAAAGAATCTTGTGCACGCGCAGTACGTGAGTGCTGCTGAGCACCTGGTGAACCAGGGAAACAGGAAGATGGAGCTGAATGGAAATGGACATTTCCACAAACGGGTCTAGTTTCAAACAGCTTTTGCTATCACAATGCCTTACAATTGCTTTACTTAAAGTGTTTCAAACGTTGCCTGGTGTGAGGCATACGTTCTGGGTGTTTCTTGGGTACCATTTGATCTTTCTGGGGCTCTGGGATAGTTCACTTGGTTTTCTGAAGGCAAAGATAACTTTTGCACAAAGCAAGCAGCTTAATAAGCAAGCAGTGACTTAAGGTTGACGTATTAGCTGCAAAGAACAGGGAGAGGCTGGATTCCAGAGCTGGAAAACAGTCGTGAGACTGGGCGGCCATAGACCCAGGATCTAAAGGGCACCTGCATATGGGAGTGAGGTGGGGAGAGGGAGATGTTGCTGGCATTGGTTTCCACAGCTCATACAGAGTCCCAAAGATGACCACATCCTAATCCCCAGAATCTGTGAATATGTTATCTTACATGGCAACCACAACAACTCTGTAGGTGTGGTAAGGATCTTGAGATAATAATATATCCTCAGTAAGTTAGCTGGGTTCTTCACATGAAAAGAGAGAGGTACCCTGTTTTCCCGAAAGTAAGACATCCCCCGAAAATAAGACCTACTTCCAGTTTTGCCTCTCGCTGTAATATAAGGCATCCCCCCGAAAATAAGACCTCCCCGATAATAAGGCCTCCCCCCAAACATAACGCCTCCCCGGAATATAAGGCCCCCGAAGCTACCATAAGGCATCTGACTCCTGATTTAAAGAGACTTCACACTGCCTGAACAGCTCTGGCTATGCTGCAGCCAATCAGTGAGCTGGTTTGTGATGACAACTACTAACGTACCATATACAGGTAATAAATTTCCTTTTATTTTTTAATTGGTCAACAATAAATGTGTACCATATTCTTCTTCATGGAAAAATAAGACATCCCCTGAAAATAAGACCTAGCGCATCTTTGGGAGCAAAAAATAATATAAGACACTGCCTTATTTTCGGGGAAACAGGGTAGGAGAGTTAGAGTCGGAGAGAGATCTGAGCATGCTGTACTGCTGGCTTTGCTGGTGAATGAAGGGGCCACGAGTCAAGGAACACAGGTGGCCTTTACAGACTGGAAAAGGCAGGGGAATGAATCCTCCCTTAGAATCTCTAGGAACATAGCCTGGGCAACACCTCAATTTTAGCCCAATCAAATCTATTTCAGACTCCTGACATTCAGAAGGTAAGATGACCGATTTGTAATCATACAATAATAAACATGGTTGTTTTAAGCCATTAATTTGGGAGAATTTGTTACAGCAGCAATAAGAAGCTAATACATCACTGAAGACCCAGGGCAGGAGGGGAAATAGCCAGACACCATCTAGCCATGACTCTAGGTTCCCATCAAGCAGCTGATAGGGATCCAGGCCAGCATGTGAATATCATGTTCACTAATTCTCGGCTCCGGTGTTGCTTGATTAAAGACGGAAAAACACTTAGTTTGTAGGACTTGATTCATCCGATGAGCTTTAATTTGAAATCCTACATTACTTACCCCAAAATCTTTACGTAAGTATCTGCGTACAGGAAAAGATGTAGAAGTAACTGTGGGGCAGCTGGCATGAATAAAAAGGGATCAGAGGTCGAGAGCATTTATTGTGCAGGTCTGAGTGGGTTCACAGTGCAGTGGCTACCAGAAGTGCTCGTGCATTAGTACTGATGATCGCAGGACCATGGAAACAACTTTGTGCGGAACCCAACCCCACCGACACTCTCTGAGTGACTGAAGATCTGCCATCACGTGAGTGGTGCCCTGGAAGTGACCTTGGTCCCTGGACCTCCTTCACCTAGTCAAGATGGAGTGATGAGATGCTCATCCAAGTAACCATTTCAGAATAAGAAAACTCCTTAGTGTGAATGAATGGATGATAATAAACTTGGGAAAGTTATACTTGTATTTATATTTAAAAGAGATAGATGCATGTGTCCCCAGATGAGAGATAATAACTATGTAAATAAAATTTGAAATAACTACTTTATGGTGCAGAGAATTTCAGTATCAAGAAATGATTTAAATTCTATACCATGGTTAATTTTATTCCTGAAATCTATGAACAAAAGGGCAAAGTTATAAAAAAATGGATATATTTTAAGCTGAAATGCATGAACAAGGAATTGAAAAAGATAATAGGCAACAATGGGCTGTATCTCAACATTTAAGAGGCTTGATATCCATATTTTCCTCTGATGTGCAATTATACAAAATTATAATCCTTGGAAAAGTGTTATTATTTTTGTTGCTAGAATTGCTTGTAATAAGAATAACAGATACGTTTAGAAATACACCTAGATGATAATATCTGAACAAACATCACAGTAATAATTCTTACTTTTGGAAATGCTAGGTAGGATTCTGGAATTATACATGAAATTCACAATTTCTTTATCTGGAAGTCTTGCGTTTTGTTTTGTTTCTTAGTTTTAAGACCAGATAAAAATCCAATGTTCAAACAATGGATACTAAATTCCAGATCCAGCTGCTAGACCAAAACATAAATGGAGCTCAAAACACCTGCTGAATAATACCTGTAAACTGTTAGCTTAAGATCCATCACTAGCAATTCGCAGGCTGAGTGTCCACAGTGAATTCGTAAGGACTTGCATGCAATTCAATTATACTACTCATAAAACTAATTATTAATTATTAGCCTGGGAGGATTCTTCCTTTGGCTTGAAAAGTCCTTGAGTTAATGACGAATATGTCCCAAAAAATTGGTACTTGTGAAAATAACATAGTTGAGTGACGATTTGAACAGTATTAGGCCACATTAACTCGTATGTGGTTCCCTTATACACAATCAAGGAACCCTGGGGAAGGTCTATGAGTGTTCAGTTCATTGTGGCCACATAGAGGTTGCCTAAGTCCTGCCATTCTTTTATAATTTCAAGGGAGGACAAAAGTCTCCAGTGGGTAAATACCGAGTCATAATTAAGATGGTATAGATTTAGTATCATAAAACAATTCATACCAGTTGCATATAAGTTATATAACCTTTATGCTGTGTAGCACAGCAAACTGTTCTTCCTGCTACCCATCAAGAGATGCAGAGAAACACAGAAAAAAATGACCACCATGGGGGTTTACGCCATAAAACTGTTTGAGGGAAATCAAGCCTCTTAAATGTTTAATGAAGAAAGCGATGTAATCACTGTTGGCTTTAAGAATTCATAGGTAGGATCTTTTAAAATGATATTTTCTATTTTTCAATTACAGTTGGCATCCAATATTATATTAATTTCAGGTGTACATCCCCATGATTAGACTATTCTATAATTTACTAAGTGATCATCCAGATAAATCTGGTTCCCATCTGACACCAGACGGAATTATTAGAGCATTATTGACTATATTCCCTTGGCTGCACTTCACATCGGTACGACTATTTTGTAACAACCAATGTGTAATGGAGGTTCATGACGGGAAATGTGGTGAGGAGTGTGGGTCTCAGCAGCCAGCCCAGCACATGCAGATCTGATGGCCTGTGAAAATGTCATCGTGGGGACTATCCTGTATTCTTTCAGGAAACGACCAGTACTGACATGCAAGATGGAGGAAAAGTAATGTGTTAGCCTTCAGGGAAGATGGTGGCCCTGACGTGGGAGGGATAAAAGGAAGTGAGAGCATCTAGCTATAGTCTAGGCCCCAAACTCCAGCACATCAGCACACCGTGGAGGTTGGATTAGGCACAGATGGCTGGATCCATTCCCAGGGTCTCCAATTCGGTGGGTTTGGGATGGGCCTAAGAATCTGCATTTCTAGAAAGTTCGCAGGTGGTGCTTATGCAGCGGGTCTGAGGCTATTTGAGAATCTAGCTGCTCCACCCAGAAGCCAGAGTGATCTACCTCTCTTCTCTTCTCACTGGGCTTAAAATCCAAAGCACGAAATGGCCTGCAAGGCTCCCCATGATCTGAAGTCTGGCTACCTTCCTGGCATCATGTCCTGCCACTCTCCCTGTGGCTGCTTCCATTCCAGGCTCAGGATTCTCCTTCTGTTCCTTAAACATGCCAAGCTTGCTCATCCCTTGCAATGCTATCCCCTTAACTCAAAATCGTCAGATGGCTTGCTATCTCATTGCATTCAGAGATACCTTCATAATTGCTCCTTCTCTATCCACAGTCCACTCCTCACTTTCCATCCACTTCCATGGTACTCACACTGTTTAATTTTTTCACATCGCTTTTACCTGAATAAATAATACTTTCCAATAGTCTGTCTCCTCTAAGACACTGCTGTGTTCCCAGGGCAAAGGCAAGTAACTGATATATAATAGGCATTCAATGATATTTATTAAACAAAAGGACAAATGATTGATTGAATAAACAAATTCAAGAAGGAGCAACTGCAAAGAAGCCAGCCTCCATGCTGAAAAAGCCAACGGGATAAAAGCATAGGTTTTAAAACCAAACCTGGGTCTAGAAAAATAATCTATTAATAAAAGAGTGCATTACAAGAAGTTGTTAGGCAGAATTGTATCCACTCCTGAGAGTCAACTGTACACATCTCTTCCCAACCCAGCATTCAATGACTTCACACTAATAGTTTAAAATCAGCTCCAGTAGGGATATTTACACCAAAGAAATTGGCAAACACTACAAATCAAGCCTTCTTTTTTTTTTTTTCCTCCAGAAAGCCTGTGTGCTTAGTTTGATAGCCACGCCCATAGACCTGTCATCAGATGAGCTAGTTACCAATTGAAGAAGAAAAAATGAGACATATCAGTAGAATAATTAGAGGCAGACTTGGAGAATGCATCCAAATCTTACTCTGGATGTCCGTACCCTGGGGCAAGACATCTACTCTGCCTGAGCAGTTCAGATCTAAGACAGGTACACATGGGACATGTGTTTCTTCTGTGATATCCACATGGCCTCCTGCTCCATGTATACTATGAGGAAACAAATCCTATGCCTGGTCTAGCAGTGGAATGTAAGGGTCAGGATCATGCTAGTCAACCCTAAAGGCAGATCCCACACATGGATTTCAGTTACATAAGTTAATAAATCTCCCTCTCACTTACAACTCAGTAATTGTTTTAAAGGCAAGATACAAAATAGCATAAGCCCAAGCAGAGTACAAATAAATAAAACACATACTCAAGGCCACATGTGACACAATGGCTTAAGAGCCAGAAAAAATTGTTTTACTATGGATGGTTATAGGGTTTATGCTTTGTCCAAACATGTTTTACTTAGATTTTAGTCACATTTTCTCATCAATTAAAACAATTTAATTTATTGGTTGAGATTTAAATTTTTGACTCTTGTTTACAAACTCTGTACTCATACACCAGAAAGAATAATATATATATATATGTGTGTATATATATATATGAAATATGCACAAATGATTAAAAAATTGAAATGATAGAGCTGATTTAAATGGCTTGTATTCAAAGAAAGGTTAGGAAAAAAAATGTTCTTGTAACAAAGATTGCTATAGCACCTTAATTATAAGGTTTCAGATAGATTTTTTATAACTCAAATGTGGGAATGTTAAATTACCTTCCCAATTGTTTCTTTTAGCCATTAATGTCTTCAACGGGAGGACAAGGTGACCTTTCAGGTTGAACCAGTTCAGAAAAACGCCCAGATCCTCACTTGACTTTTGCAAAGAGCTGCTGTTTAGTCCACTGCAACGTGATCCTCTTACAGCCATTCTGTACCAGCCTGACACGGGCACTCACACGTTTTAAAACAAAGCAAGAAACACATGGACGAGGAGCACTGGCAGTCCCTGTTGAAATCAGGGTTTAGGCCTCTGTTTTGTTTTACCACCAGCCGGGGCTGAAGTGTACTGTCCTCCTTTTCAGTTTCCCTTGGGGTAAAGCAGGGCATTAACATCTGCGCCAGGCCCCCTGGACCTCAGATGCCCTGCCTGCCGACAGCCTTTACCTGCCGTCCTGTCCTTGCCCTCAATCAGCTCTCTCTCTAGTCCCCAGAGCAGTCAGTGCCTCCACTCCCACTAAGACTCTGCATTTTACTAAACATTTTGTAGAGAACACATAAGGGTAGGTCCCCTTGGCCTGGCCAAGCTGTGTGCCCTCCTCTCTGAGCATGTGGCTCCACCTCCTCCTTTGATGAGGGCCTCTGGGGCTGGGAAACATGATCCGAAGGAAGGTGTGAAGGACACAAGATCCAAAGATTAAGCGGTGGAGTGGTGGAGAGTGGTGCGTGCTCCCACCTTTTTGTAAAAGCCTGGCTGTGTGAGGAGTTGGGGAGGCCCACAGAGACTCTCTTCCTGCCACCTCTCAGGACAGCTCCACAGATCCACTATGGAGCTCCACCTGCATGAGCAGGCTAACAAGATGCGCAGCCCTGTTCTCACGCAGACCTGTCATCTGGACCTTTGTGGCAGCCTCTCCTGGGATCCTGCCGCCTTGCTAACCCACCCTCCCACACCTCAGACCAGAGCATCTTCCCCAAACACACATTGGCACTTGCCTCTCTCTGTTTAAAACCCTGCACTGTGTCCCTGAAGGGAAATACCTGAATACAGCACTCAAATCCCCGACCGATTTGTCAGGACATCCTCCGAGATTTAGGGCACTGACCGCTTGTTCCAGAGGAGAGCACAGGTTTTCCCTGGGTCCGTGTTCACGCTCCTCTCTCTGGTTTAGACCAGAGGCTTTAGACCAGGTCAGACTCTTACCTATGCCGGGTGTATCTGGGTACAGGTATTAGAGCAGGGATTGTGGGGTGGATGGAGACTAAGCTGATGTGCATGGAGAGCCATGGTCTGGGATCTGCCTCCCTCTGGCCATGAGTACCTTGAGTTCAGAGACTCATCAAAGTGGTCTTCATTGTATCCCTCTCGTCCAGCCCTGAGAGCAGGCAGAGAGCCATCTGGGAGGGAGGTTTAATAGGGAGCTTGGCTACACACACGTTAAAAAATAAAGACGTAGGCCCTGGCCATTGTGGCTCAGTTGGTTAGGCATCATCCCATGCACCAAAAGGTAGAGGGCTGGTCCCTCATAGGGAGGCAGCCAGTCAATGATTATCTCTCACAATGTTTCTATCACTCTCTCCCTATCCCTTGCTTTCTCTCGAAAATAAATAAAAACACATTTAAAAAAATAAAGACCTGAAGTAATGATGACTAAAGTTCATTTACACAGTTTTAAGCACAGTACTTAGTCTTAATCAATAACTTACATCCCTAAATGCTCCCCAGATTATTAAGTACTAGAGGCCCGGTGCACAAAATTCCTTCAACCCAGCCTGTTCCCTCTCAAATCTGGAACCCCTTGAGGGATGTCCAACTGCCTGTTTAGGTCTGATCCAGGTAGAATCATCCCTCTCACAATCCAGTACTGCAGGTTCCCAATTGCTCACCTGCCTGCCTTCCTGATTGCCTCTAAATGTCTTGCCTGCCTGCTTGATCACCTCCTAACCACTCCCCTGCCAGCCTGACTGATGCCTAACTGCTCCCCTGCCAGCCTGTTTGCCCCAAACTGCCCTACCCTGTGGGCCTGGTCACCCTTAACTGCCCTCCCCTACAGGCCTGGTCACCCC
Organism: Lasiurus cinereus; assembly: GCA_011751065.1. NCBI lineage: Eukaryota > Metazoa > Chordata > Mammalia > Chiroptera > Vespertilionidae > Lasiurus > Lasiurus cinereus. The sequence continues at coordinate 42,657,209 of JAAGEH010000480.1, read as the reverse complement.
TATCTGGCCTCCCCTGCAGGCCTGTGTCTCCCCCCGCAACTGCCCTTCCCCGCAGGCCCAGTAACCCCCAATAACTCTCCTCTGCCAGCCTGGTCACCCCTAACTGCCCTGCCCTGCTGGCCTGATAGCCCACAACTGCCGTCCCTTGAAGGCCTGGTCCCTGACAACTGCCCTCCCCTGCTGGCCATCTTGTGGTGGCCATATTAAGTCCACATGGGGGCAGGATCTTTTGACCACATGAGGGCAGTCATCTTGTGTGTTGGAGTGATGGTCAATCTGCATATTACTCTTTTATTAAATAGGATAGAGGCCTGGTGCATGGGTAGGGGCCAGTTGGTAGGCCCTGAAAGGTGTCCTAGATCAGAGTGGGTGTTCCCTTGGGGCACGTGAGGTGGCCTGAGCAAGAGGCCTATGGTAGTTTGCAGGCCAGCCACGCCCCCCGGTGATCCAAGCAGAGGCCCTGGTATCTGGGATTCATTTATCTTCTACAATTGAAACTTTGTAGTCTGGAGTGGAGCCAAGCCTTCTGCTCACACAGCCATTGAAACTTTGGTGTGTGGAAAGCTTTGCTTCCTCCATCGCCAGGGACAACCCAACCCTCCCTCTTGCTCTCTCTGTGGCCTTAGCCATCTTGCTTGGGCTAATTTGCATACTCACTCTGATTGGCTGGTGGGTGTGGCTTGAGTGTAGCAGAGGTATGGTAAATTTGCATATCACTCTTTTATTAGATAGGATGAGCTCATCTATTACCTCAGTTGAGGTATAGCAAAAGCCTTGCCATCGCTCCCATTACACAGAGGAGGAATTTGAGACCTAGAAGGGCAATCAGCAGAGTAAGACTCAAGGCTCATTCAGTGCTTTCCTGATGTCATCGCCCCAAGTTGACAAGTCTGTAACTTCTCCCAGAGCATGCCAACTGTCAAGCAGAATCTATTGAACGGGAGAAATTGGCAACAAATCTCTTCAACTGAAAAAGTCCAAACTGGAAAACACTAGTAGTAATCAAAACAGCTTGTTATTGGCATAAAGCAGATCAATGGAAAAGAAAGAAAAAGCTCAGAAATAAACCCACGCATATATGGTCAATTAACCGATGACAAAGAAGGTAAGAATATATTGTGGGGAAAGGACAGTCTCTTCAATAAGTGGTTCTGGGAAAACAGAACAGGCACATGTGAAAGGATGGAACTAGACCACTATTTTACACGATACACAAGCACAAATTCAAAGTGGATCAAAGCTTGGAATGTGGGAAACATGGGCGGTTTCCTCCTTGGCATTGGTCTTGAAGATGATTTCTGGATCTGACTACAAAAGCAAAGGCAACACAAGAAAACATAAACAAGTGGGACCACATCAAACTAAAAACCTTCTGCACAGCCAAGGGAAACATCGGCAGAATGAGAACTACCAGTAAGTGAAAAAGGTGAGTGTGACAGATGCTACCACGAGCCTGCCAGGAGCCCAGAGCCCACAGGCAGCCTGCTTTGTAGGTCCCTGCTCGAGGGGAAGGGGTCCACTCTGAGGGAAGATGCTGGGCCCTAGGCCGGGTAAAAGGTTGGGAAGTAAACCCTCCAGAAAAACCTTCACCGGATGTGAAATGAGGGTGGTGGATATTCTAACTTTCTAAGGTGTGTGTCCACCAGGGCCTCCGGGGGGGTGGGAGGGGACTTCAGGTGGCCACAATATAACCCACCCACTAATCCACACGTTAAACACCATTTATTGCATTTATTCCCTTCCTTTTTGCTTTCCTCCTGCTTTCTAAGATCACCTCCAAGAAAACTACCTGCACCCAAATCAGGATCTGTCTTTATGGAAAACCTAAACAAGATGGGTTTCCTATCAGATAGGAAATCTGGGCTAAAAAACAGACCAGCTTATTGAGGTCTCTGGGAATAGAGCAAAGCTACCTGGCAGAAAAAAGTACACGACTGGCACTTGGTGACATCATACCTACAGTGTATATGTCAGATCAAGTGTGTGTGTGTGTGTGTGTGTGTGTGTGAAAGAGAGAGAGAGAGAAAGAGAGAGAGAGAGAGAGAAAAGAAAGAGAGAGAGAGAAAGAGAGAAAACATCTTGGAGGTAACTGGTAACAAACAAGTGAAATTATAGTGATGAAAAATCAGTGAATTTTATAGTAATGCACTGAAGACACTTGCATTACATTTCCCATAAGGCTCTTTTGAGAACTACATTAGTAGAATCCCTGTGAAGTACCTGATACTGTGCCTGAAACATACTGAACACACAATTAAGATTGTTAATCATGCCAAAACTGGTTTGGCTCAGTGGATAGAGTGCCGGCCTGCGGACTGAGGGGTCCCGGGTTCGATTCCAGTCAAGGGCATGTATCTTGCTTGCAGGCACATGCTCAGTGGGGGACGTGCAGGTGGCGGCTGATCGATGTTTCTCTATCATCGATGTTTCTGACTATCTCTCTCCCGTCCTCTCTGTAGAGAATCAATAAAATATATATATTTTTTAAAAAAGATTGTTAATCATTATGATAGATACTGCACTGTGACTCCCAGCTTCCTCTTACCTGGCCACCACACCATCTCTGATGGAAAGAAGGCAGGTGCCTAAGGGATCGCAGCACCCCACCATCATGCTTGCCCAATTCTGGGAGATGCACCGAGCTAATGGAGCTGCCTTGCCCAGGAAGTACCAGGTCCCCCCAGTGGCCTGCACCAATGGCAGAGGCTGGCAGGTCAGCGAGGCTGGCAGGTCAGCGAGGCTGGCCCTTGCTGGTGTTGTAGAAGGGGCAACTCTGCTGTTTGCTTTATGGCCTGCGGGCCACCTGCTTGCCACTTGTTTTTGTGAACAGTTACTGGCACACAGCCACACCCACTCCTTTGGGGCTGTCTGTGATGGTTTTTTACTACAATAGTAGTGGAGGACCTACAACACAGGCCATGCGGTCCACAAAACCTAGTGTTTACCTACTGGCTCTTTATGGAAGAAGTCTGCCCAGCCCTACTCTCGAGATGCACTGTCCAGCATGGTAGCCATCAGGCATGGGTGAGCGGGTAAATGTAAATAAACTAAAATTAAAGAAAAGTAATATTTCAGTTCTTTAGCCACACCCGCCACATATCAAGTGCTCAGTAGCCATGGGGCTGGTGGCTGCATTGTTGGAAAGCAGATACAGACGCTCCCATCAATTCAGACACTCTGCTGCTCTAGCTCCTTTGTGAGTCAGGTCAAGGCTAGATGCTGCCTGATCACATTGTCCCTCCCCTCCACTTCTGTGCCCTTTCCTCTCTCTCCTTACAGGTCCCTCCTTCCATCAAGCCCATGTACCTGCACCCCCATTTCAGGCTCTGCTTCTAGGGAACCCAACCTCAGACAGCCATTTATATCTTTGTATTACATCCACAGGTCCACATCTTTGCCTCTCTTGTGACAAAGGCTGGGAAGTACTGAGTCACGGGAAAGAATGTCAGATTCCCCCTAAATCTCCAGCCCCTGGCACGGTGCCTGTCACAGAGAAGCCATTCAATAAATATGGAATGAATGAATGAATGAATGAATGAATGAATGAAGTAAATAAATGACCCCCTCACATGCCCAGCCAACAGCCCAGAGGTCCTTTTGACTGTTCCTACTGCAAAACTCAGGCTCGGTATCTCCGCCATTCAGCCTTGCCCAGGAGTCTCACTGAGGCAGCTAATAGACTAAACCGTTCCTTTTGCAAGTCCCCCTGAGTCTGGGCTGTGGAATAAGTCAGATCTCTGGGATGCTCTGCCTGGATCCTGCCCTCAGCCCAGGACCCCACCTTCGCAGACACTGCTCTTGAACATCCCACTCTCCGCACCTCTGAGAGGCAGAAATCGGAGACATGAGACTGGAGAATGTGTCTGCATCTTCCTGAACCTGCTAACAAGGACAGTGTCTGTGAGCCCGGTCGATGCTCATTAAACAAAGGCTCTTGTGGCCAGTTCCTCTCAGATCTCAGGATCAGGAAAAAAGTCTGCCTATCTAGACTTCTGGTTTCATCATAAGATGCTGCAAATCACATCTGAAGTGGCCAGAGGAAAAAGAAATCATTACGGTAGGAATGTCTCCTCTGAGACACGCTTCACAGGAACATTCCGGCCCCACTCAACCTGGCATCCAGGAACACCCGGCGGCGGTGTGGGTGTGACCTGTGCACGGTGCTTTTCTCGAGTCCAGCTGAGGGCAATTCCCTGATGCTCTGGGGAAGGGGCGCGCCCTGAGGTTTGCGGGGTTTTTACCATGCTCTCCCAAAGCTGCTGGGCCTGACCTGCAGGGCTGTGGCCCATGTTTAATGTGCAGGGTTGTCTGTGGGTGTAGTGGAGATAAAGCATCCAGGTTCACAGGGCAGAATAAGAGCTCAGGTAGGGGGTCCTTCTTGAATGCCCTTCACTCACCGAAAAGGGGATGTTAGGGTGCTGTGTCCTTATCCTATGCCACCTTTCCAGCCCTCCCAGGTTCCTGTGTCCCCCTCCCATTCCCTGCCCTGTCCTCCCCTCCCCCCCACCCCCCATCCCTTTAGCCCCCCGGCAGACCAAGCCTCACAGAGAGAAAAGCCCTCCCAGGACTGCAGTCAGACTTGGCCATATTTTGTCCCTTGTTAAAACATTTTGACCACCACACTGTGGTAGGATGGCAGCGTTGAGGTGAGGAGGAGACACAGCAGATTCTGTCATCAGGTGAGAAAATGCCTACATGAAGGGTTGCGCTGTGACCCTGAGTGGGGCCAAGAGCTGCCCATGAAAGTCCCTGCAGCCACAACCTCGAACCTGTGCCGAGTCTCTGGGTGTCTAAGGCCATGCGTCCTGGGACTCCCGGGCACACCATCCACATGGAAGTCTATGTCAGTGGCAGCCCCGGCATGGGCAAGGCCACAGCCCTGCCAGACAGCACATGCCTCGCTGGCCACACGGAACACTCATCTCCCTTTGTTCAGCCCTAACAGAGCAATGTGACTTCAGAGTCACTCACTCAATACATTCACCGCAGCCTACTGTCTTAGTCCACCTGGGCTGCTGTAACAAAATGCCCTAGTCCGGTGGCTTATAAATAACTATTTATTTCTCACAATCTGGAGGCTGGAAGTCCAAGTTCCTGGTGCTGATATGGTTCTAGTGAAAACTCTCTTCAGAGCTGAAACTGTTTGGCTCAGTGGATAGAGCGTTGGCCTGGGAACTGAAAGGTCTCAGGTTCGATTCCTGTCAAGGACATGTATCTTGGTTTTGGGCACATCCCCAGTAGGGGGCGTGAAGGAGGCGGCTTATTGATGTCTCTCATCGATGTTTCTGGCTCTCTATCCCTCTCCTTTCTTCTCTGTAAAAAAACAATAAAATATATTTAAAAAAAGGAAGAAAGAAAGAAAGAAAGAAAACCCTCTTCAGAGGTGCAGACTCCTGACTGCTCTGGTGTCCTCACATGGTGGAAGGGGCCAGCAAGCTCTCTAGAACCTCTTCTATAAAGGCACTAATCCCTTTCTTTGCAGTTAAATAGATACAGTTGCTGGTTAAGGTAATCACTCTCTAGACCTTGGGATTATGTGGAAGACTTTGACAGGTCCATGGGCTCAAGCTTCCTTTACTGCAAAAAGTGGACTAAGAGCAGACATACCCCTTAACTTCCCTCTGAGATTTGGAGACAGAATCCAGATGCAGTTTGAGAACCTCTTTGTATTTGCATATCACTCAGCAGTCTACAGGACAAAGCCCATCAGAGCCTTGTCCCAACTGCTGGATACCTGCCAGGCTCAAGGCTCAGTAACCTCAGGTGTATGTTACCCAGGCAGGGGGGAAAAGAAGAGGGCAGAAAGGGGTCCCCACCAACCTTTGACTCCTAGAAAAAGCTCTCCCAGAAGTCCTGCCCACAACTCTACTTACATATCATTGGTCAGAATGTGGTCACAAGCCCGCACCCAGCTGCAAGGAGGGGGCTGGGAAATGTAGTCTTTTAGCTGCTCATATCACTGCCCAAATAAAGTCCAATCTCAATAGGGAAGAAAGTGAAAATAAATATTGGTGAGTCAATCACCAGTCCCTTCCATCTGGCTCCTTTTTGGCAGGTGATAAGGAAGCACAGAAGAATTAAGAAACTTGCCCAAGTAAATAGTAAAACCAGGACTAGGAATCCAGATTTTCCCATCCAATCCTCTGCTCACAGCTTCCCTAACAGCACACCTTTAGAATAGTTGAGACTTTCACAGAAGTCACCACCAGAAGCCATTAACAATGCAATATTTTTCCTCCCTCCTCCAATCTCTCTCTCTCTCTCTATCTCTCTCAATACACACACACACACACACACACACACACACACACACACACACACACACACTTGCATCTTTCTTTCCAGGCTCACCAAATCAGCTTCACTTTCAAAAATAAATCTGTCACCTCCATCAATCATGAAAAACAATTCGTCAATCAGCAGCAAGGGTGGGAGCCGTGTCAAATCAGGGTCTGGACTAAATTGGAATTGACCGGTGGATTCATCCCACCGTCACCTTGACAGTTCCAGGAGACACAGTTGCAGAGGGCTGCCTTTATTCTCTGCTGCCTGCATTTCTGTCTTGGCTCTGCAGCCACAATAAAGCAGAGGTCGCCGCCCACATTGCTCTGAGATCCCAGAGAATACTTATGCGAAGATAAGGCAGAAGAGAAAAACCAATTTCCTCCCAATATTTTTAGCTTCTTAGCAAAACAACCACAGTGGAGAAAATATTTGTCTCTGCCGTGGCAGTAAAGAATGACAAGGGTACAAAGCAAATGAAATTGGGCCTCACGTGCAGTGAGCAAACACAATTAAGAAATCCCAGTGACACTGGAATTCTTGAGAAAGTGTGCAGACCTCCATTTCGCTGGTGACACTCCCCAGAGGGGCCCCCAAAATAAACCAAAGGCTACTGTATTCCCTTACTTTTCAAACGGGTCCATTTACATGTGCAACTAAATGGTTTTGATATCTGAACAGTGTTAGATTATAAAGGGTTCTACTAGCAAAAGGCATTTTGATGAGAAAAGTGGGTTTGGTGTATATCATTGTGAGAAAACCAGGGTTAATGCCTTTACAGAGAGGAAGTCTGAGGGGGATGACATTGCACATGACAACAGAGAGATATTAAACTGGAGCAAATAGGATAATGAACATACCACAAGTCATGTTTGCCAAAGTCAGATGTAAGAAAATATGGACATACTAGAGGCCCGGTGCACAAAATTCATGCATGGGGATGGGGGGGTAACCTTAGCACAGACTGCACCCTCTCCAATCTGGGACCCCTTGGAGGATGTCCGACTGCTGCTTCTGGCCTGATCCCAGGGCTGAAACTGGCAGTCAGACATCCCTCTCACAATTCGGGACCACTGGCTCCTAACTGCTCACCTACCTACCTGTCTGCCTGATCATCCCTAACTGCTCCCTCTGCCAGCCTAATCACCCCTAACCACCTCTGCCTGCCAGCCTGGTTGCCTGTCACTGCCTCCCCTGCTCCTAATCACCCCCAACTGCCCCCCCCGATGGCCTGGTCGCTCCTAACTCCTCCCCCTGCTGGCCTAGTTGCCTCTCACTGCCCTCCCCTGCTGGCCTGGTCACCCTTCACTGACCCCCTCTGCTGGCCTGGTCACTCCTCACTGCTCCTCTCTATCAGCCTCGCACCCCTCAGTGCCACCCCTGCTAACCTGGTCACCCCATGCAACCTGCTATTCAATCGTTTGGTCATTCCTCACTAAACCCCTTGCCAGCCTGGTCTCCCCACGCAGCCTACTATTAGTCAGTCATTTGGTTGTCCCTCACTAACTCCTCTGCCGGCCTGGTCACCTCATGCAGCCTGCTGTTCAGTTGTTTGTTTGTCCCTTGCTAACCTGCTCATGGCCTTGTAGCCACACACAGTCTGCTGTTTGGTTGTTACTGTGAGGGTATCATGACCAATTTGCATATTACCCTCTTATTAGTATAGATTACAAATTAATTTATAACATCAGAATCCATTAACATTAGTTTAACTTCTATGTGCCAACATCTGTGTTATTTTCACAAATGTTATCCATTTAGATCTTATTCTAAGATTATGAGGTAATAATATTTTATTCTCTTTGTACAGATGAGAAAGCTAAGGCTCAAAGACATTAAGCCACATCCACTGAGGGACAAGAGCAGGGACAAGTCTGGAATCCACTTGCTGTAACTGCAAGTCCAGTGAGGCTTCCCCGCTCCAACGAGCAGGCTGCTTTCCAGGACACCAGTGATGACATTCAAGCGAGGTGGTATTGCAGGAACAGACCAGGGGCTTCTTGCAGCGTTCAGAGCTCAGGTCTAGCACACATTAGCCCATGAATAGACAAGTGATTTCCTTCACTGAGCTTCTCCCTCATTTTTAAGAAGGACATGACACTAGAAAATTAGGTACACTGATCACCATATATTGTTTCTCTTCTATTTCTAAACAAAAATGGCCCAGGAGACCTGCATTAGGAAATCAGGATACCTGGAGAGACTCCTCCATGGGAGTTATCTGCCCTGAACCCACACACCCTGTGCATGATGGGTAGACAACTTTGCCCCTCATGAATACAAGAGATGTTCCCTGAGCACTTGCCTAGTGCCAGGCTGCTCGGGGCACTAGGGGACTAGAGCTTGGAAGGCTCTGTGGTCGCTGCCCTTGTGATATTTGCTGAAGGACAGTGCATGGAACAGGTGTGGTCAGTGATTTGCAGCCTGTGTATGCTGGTGGCTACTGTGGCTCATAGGACTGATGACTGTGTCCCCACCTGCCTGTAGGGCTGCTTCCCTGCTTCCCTGGTGGAATATCAGCCTCCCACTCCACTAACAGTTCCCTAGGAACCTACACTCCTGCTCTTAGCACCACCCTTGTCCCTGTATCCCTTTCATCTCTGCTGTGGAGATGACAGAGAACTCTGAAGCCCCAGCAAAGCCTCTGATGGCAGGCAAAGTCAAGGGCCTGATCTCTTGTTAAAGGTGATCACCCACCTGTGTGTCACTGCCTCCATCTTTATGGCACCTCACTTAGTGCTTTCTTCCTGAGCAGTGTGCCCTTCTGTCACATCGGGTGCACAGAAGGGAAGGATCAGAACAGGTCTGGCAACACTCAGGCCCAGCACTGAGCACCCCACAAAAGGCGAATTCCTCCCACAATCCTGTTCTCCATGACAACTCCCAGGACCAGCCAGGAATCTCTCAATTAATAACACCAAAGCCTGCATTGCCCTTAAAGTACTGTGCTCTGTGCTGGGGCCCAGCAGGTGACATGGCTAACACATTCTCAGCCTTGCTGGGCCTTCAGACTCCTGGGGGAAGCAGCACACATCACAGGATTCAATGACAGGATAAAGAAAGAGATGCATGATCTTAAAATCAGCAGGTACCACATCTGGCAGGAGGCAGCTAAGGAGTGAGGGGCCGGAGGACAAGATAAAGGGAAACACAGGCCAGTCTGATATTGGAGTTCTCCTTCATAGCATATTAAGATGCACCTACATTCTGCATCTGACATTGTGTAATATTTTTTGTCATAAAATTATTTTGAAAAAAATTTAAGTAATCTTGCTTTCAATAATATTTGGCTCCCAGTAACTTAATAATTTATCTTTGCCTATGGCTTCTCCAATCACTTGGTTCCTTCGGGAATTCTTGATCTTTTGAGAAAAGCTAACTTATCATTTATTGTTAAATGTAATGAAATTTTGAATAGGCATTTGGAAAAAAAAAACTTCATAATAAAAGCCTAATATGCTGAGTGTCTTGTCAGCTGGTTGGTGGTTCAACCATTCAAAGCGTAATATGCTAATGATATGCTAAGGTCGCTCAACTGCTCACTATGACATGCACTGACTACCAGAGGGCAGACAGTTGACTAGTCACTCTAATGTGCACTGATCATAGCTTGCTACTGGGGTCTGGGACTGAGCAAGATGGGCAGGATATTCCTGGAGCCCTCCCACAGTCCCTCCCTGGTTGGCCAACTTCCCGTATCCCTTGGCCTGGCCTTGTGCCCTCTTGCAATTCAGGACCTCTCGGGATATGTCGGAGAGCCAGTTTCAGCCTGATCCCACAGGCCAGGCCAAGGAACCCCACTGGTGCACGAATTCACAAAATCGTGCACCAGGCCTCTAGTATATGTATAAAACAGGCAGATGTATTTCATAGATAGAGAATTAAGTGCTGATTAGCTTCAATACAATTTTCGTTTCATGTTTTTGAGGCTGTAAATTGCTTTTTCAGGTCTTCAAATATTTCTATTAAGCCTGCCATTTTCTGACCACCTATTTAATGATGAAAAGCCTGGGAGACAGAAGGTCAGGGCAGGGGAGTTGAGGAAACTCATGAAGGGCCTTGAATGGCAGGGAGGGTATGGAACCTACTTAAGGGCAGTAGGGACCCACAGGAATGATATAAAACAGAAGGACATAGGGCCAGACTTGCATTAAAGTGGTGGCCTGGCTGTCCCAGGGAGGATGAATGGTGGTAAGGACACCCGTGGGGAGAAGCAGGTCCTGGAGAGACATACAGAGGTCCTTCCCAGCACAGCGAGCACCAGGATGGAGAAGACAAGCATGTTCCAGGCAGGCGGTGAGGCAGGGGAGTCAGGGAGGGCACCTCTGAAAACCGCAGTAGGACAAGGAAGCCACACTGGCCACAAATGAGAGCATCCCACCTGACACCCATTGCTGCTCTCCCACCTGGAACATGTGGATGAGAGCATGCAGCCAAGAGGATTTCCATGGAGACAGGGTATGGGAAACCACATACCCAGCCAACACCAGCTCCCATAGGTGTCTTTTCCCGGATACCTATGATGTCCTGGGTACTCTGAGTGACACTTTACACATAGCTGTTCATTTATGTCTCATAATAGCCCAGGAAGAGGAATACTGCTACTCTGAATTTATAGATGAGGAAATGAAGTTTCAGAGAACTTTAGTAACTCACCTAAGGTCACACAGCTAGTAAGTAAGTAGTGAGATAAGAGTTAGAATCTGGAAAGCCATCCTCTCCCCACAATACCCTGTTGTGTTCAAAAACCCACTAACACCAGGGCAAGAACATGATTATCACTGGTACTAAAACAATATTCACAGACAATTTCTTATTGTGCTAATACAGTGGTACCTCGAGATACGAGTTTAATTCGTTCCGTAACCTTGAGGCGTGGGAAACTATGAGATGCTTGAGTCGCAGTAAACTGGTGGGTCGTGTGCAGCCGGCCGATCCGTGCGATTACTCGTATCTCAAATGTTGCTCGTATTTCAAAGCAAAAATCGCTTGCTCCACGGCTCGTATCTCAAAAATCTCGTATGTTAGGGCACTCGTATCTCGAGGTACCACTGTATCCTACACATTTAAATTCCTTTACTGAATTAGTCACCTTGAGGCTATTGCTTCAGCAATGACAACCCAATTGCCAATCATATCATCTTGGCAATGGGGTCTGTAGATGTCCCTAGCACTCTGAGAGAATCCACTGATAAGGACCAAAGATGGAATGCTCCAGAAGTGGTAAAATAAAATTACATTTTAAAATGGAACATAGTCTACTGGGAAGAACAAAAGAAAAGTCGTCTTAGAAATGCATCAGGACTTGTGGATCTGACAAGACAAAGGTTGGTAATGGGTGTCAAATCAAATGTGCGACTTCAATACATTGTGGCAGCAAAACATCCTCAGGTCACGGATGTGGGTAGGAGAGTAGAATTGGAGGAGAGGAGGAAGATTGAAGGGATAAGCAAGGGAAATGTCCAGTTTGGGGGCTTAAATGTGATAGCGGGAGAGAAAGGGAAGGATCCCAGGTGATTCAAGTTTCTGAACTGGCAGGCAGGCCGCTGTTTATCGACTAGAGGCAGGCTGCTTTTGGTTGAGGCGGGTATAAGACAGGTAGGAAACTCAGGTAGGTGTGCAGGCCTAGAGCTCAGAAGAGAGAGGAAAATTTGTTTATATGGAAGCCATGGAGTAGGTAAGACAGTGAGAGAGTGAGTTGGGCAGAGGACACACTCCAAGAAATGTGGAGGGATACAGAAATCAGAAGTGAGAAACAGTGGGCATATGACTCTAGAAGCAAGTCCTTATGGTATATGACCTGAGTCGAGGTTTTATGTGAAAAATAGAGCTGACATTGCAGTCCTTAGGGAGGTAAAGGTGGGCATCCCTCTACTGACACAGGTAGGATGGGATTTTAATAGGAAATAAAGGCATAGCCGGGCCTTAAAAGGATGAAAAGCTGTGGTCAGACAGGAATGCCCTCAGGGAAGACAGAGGAATGGATAGGGGAGGGGAAATATCAAATGCTAAAAATTCAGAGCCTGCCTGAGCCAAGCCTAAAGAAAGATAAGAACCTGCAAATATTTGACATGTGTTAGTACCAACAAGGGAGCGAGCGCATTGATTCTGCTCCAAATAGGGGGCTGTGACTTGTAAGTAATGATAAGAAATAAAAGTCATTGATTATCAGCTCCAAACACCAAACCACTTGTTGGCAGAGTTAATGTCTCGGGGGAAAGGAGAAGAATAAAGAGAGACTGCAGACCCGTGATCACTACAGATGAGCGGGTCCAAACAGACAAAGCTGCTCGGCCACTGCAGAAGGCAGGGTGCAAAATGACTCCATTTCTGAAGAACTGCCTCCACGGCTCAACATCGCTCACAGGTCCAACAACAATACAGCAGGGATTTTTCTAAGGAAAATATTAGATATGTGCACACAGATTTATATCTCTGAGGATATTTATTACAATTTTTAAAAATCGGAAAAGAACTAAATATCCAGAAATTGGGATTAGGGTGAAATCAATGGCGCGTCCACATTAGAGCATAGTGAGACTTTGATCAAAACAACATTCCCCCTTGTTCACCCCTGTTTCGCCTGCTGTGCCACCTGATAGGTACCTAGTGCTCAGCCTGCAGAGGTGTCAACAACTTCCTCCACCCTCGGTCTTGCTGTTGGCCTGAAGGTACCACATTTTCATTCTGCCTCTCTAGCTGCTTCTGCATCTCCCTTGCAGGCCCCGCCTCTGCAATCCTGCCTCGTGGTGGTGACCTTCCTCGGGGCTGGCTTCTCCTGTCTCCACACACTCTCTCCAGGTTCAGCACAGTTATTATCGTGGCTTTGTGAGGGGGAAGCGGCACTGTCTATGGCACAAGCTCCCTGTACCTGATGCTGATGCGACGGGAGCTACTGTACAACTTGGCAAGTGGTAGATAACAGACAGTAAAGCAGAATCATTTTTCTATGGACATGCAAATGGCTCTCTTTGAGGGAGGGGCATTCTGCCCACTCCCATAGGAAAACAAAGCCCCCTATGCCTCCATTTGCATATTGATGTCAATATCCCTGACCTTTAAGTGTCTCTGGTTTTTGGATTTGCCTCTGGACTGGTTGGGTGGGACACCTCACCAGTTTCCCGGTAAACGAATGAAATAAAATCAGGTTCATTTTTCCATCTATCTGCAAATCATGATTTTACCTTTTCATGAAAATTCTCTCTTAACAGTTTTAAGCATTATCTGAAGCCAAAGAACCCAAACGTGTTTTTCCATCCCTGACCCCCCCAGCCCACACACACACACACCTTACTGGTTTGTCCATGCACAGTGGTTCTCACTGTTCACAATAGTTATGCTCTAGCAAGTTGCATGGAGAGCAAATGCTGAACCACAGCTCCTAGAGGAAGCAGGAGCCCGGGTTCCTGGAGCCTCTGATAAAGGACCTTTAACACACAACTTTGTGTCATGTGTTTTTGTCTTAAGACACCTTACTTATATGTATTGTTAATGTATTAACACTGAACTCACAGCCAACAGTACTGCGGCTCATGCCTGAACAATGCTTCCCTCACACACACATTTTCTATGGGAGGCACATCACAGCTTCCTTGCACTTAGGCAGTCTTTCAGTGCTACGTTTGGGGACCATTGTAAACAGCAAAATCGCCAACAGGAAGCACAGAAATGGGAGGAAATATAGCATTAAATAGACCACGAAAAGGATCTGTGTTTACAGTAGGAGACCTGAAACAAAAAGGCAAAATGTCACCTTGTCCGACCTCATTGGGGAGCGTGTGCATTAGGCAACTCCAATATTCCACCCTCTGTGCACGTGTGTGAATGACTGCGGAATCCATGAGCATTGATTTTTGGTGTCATGAATACATTTTAGTGAGTAGGTGAGTTTGCAAATACAAAGTCCGCGAGTAATGAGGATGGACTGTTTTTCTTTATTCACATGAAATGGAACGTATGACTCTCCCATCAGGATCCATAAAAACCAAGATCATGTCTCATTCACATGCTCCAAATGTAACATCAACTTCCATACCTGGTATATAGAGTTAATCAATATATGTTTGTATTTATTGAAGTAAAAATGGGTAAGTACATGGAAATATATTCATTATATACTATTAAGGAAATCAGTTACAGATCAACATGTACATGTTAGCTCAAGTTTGTCTAAGGGGACGTACATGTCTGCATTAAAATAAAAAAAAATAAAAACCCTAATGGAAAGTGTTCGTTATACCAAAGTGTGGAGTAGCTATATCTGAGTGGTGATTTATGGGTGCTTTGTACATTGTTTCGTGTTTTCCTGTATCTTCCAATATAAAAGTAATGAAAATATATTTCTTTCATCGTCTCTACAAAATTTCATTAGAATGTGAAACCCAGCATTATCTTTCCCGCCATGTACTCCAGGCACCCGTCTCTAATTTGCAAGCAAACATCTTGGTCAGCATCTGCATCCAGCTCACACGATGGGTTTCATAGCTCATCCCCATGACACTAGCACCCTTCCCGTGTCTTGGTGAATGTGTGGCCAGAATTAAGTGTCATGCTCTGGGGATATTTTATGTGGCATATTACACACTGCCCACTCACTCTGAATCCTAAACTCCCCATAATACAGAACGTTGTTGCTTTGATAGCCACATCTGACCAAGGATGCATACCCCTCCACTCTTCAGTCCCTGGGTATGCCAGCCTGACACAGGTGAGATGCCTAGACTGCTGTACTCAGAGAACTCAAAATCCAGTGCAGTGCAAGATGGCAGGAAGACCCTTTGCTACCTGGGAGAGGCCTTGAAACGTCTAAGCTGCCATGGCCTGGATCAGAGGCTTGGGAGTGGGTAGAGTAGTCAAGGGCAGGCACGACTCTAAGGCAATTAAGGATCAAACTCCTGACTTCTTCCTTTTCAGAGATACTCCTCTGGGCTCAATTTTATTGTGTTTAGTTCACACACCATCCTATGTAAAATAGTCTGAGCCGAGTTTAAATGGATTTGCCGCTTAACCTTTAAATAATAAAAAAAAAAACATTCCATTAATCAGAACCCCAGCCTTCTTTGCCCCATCACCCTCACCTTTCCTCCAAGCCACCTGGTTAATGCTAGATTCACAGCATCACAGCATACAGGAACCTTCCGCTGTGGCCGGAGAGAGGAAAGTGGAAGAGCGTGGGCAGACAAGATTACTCCACACGATGGCAAGATCTGGAATTTAGGGAAGTCCACTTGACTCCTGAGAGCTTCAGGGTCCCCTGGTGGAAAATGGGGGTGACTATCCAAATGAGTTTCAGACTCATGGTGAGGAGAAAGAGAGATAATATTTACAGGGAACTCTAGGAAGACAGTTACTGAAAAGGATCTGCAAATGCAGGTGGTGCTGGCCCCTTGCACAGGGTTGGCACTTCCCTCTCAAAATGAGTTCCCCTAACTGCAGCCTGGGGTCTGCCCTGCTATCCTGACAGGTAGGAAGCTCACAATTAGGGCCCGCACTCTGACACACTTCAGAAGCATCTTTGGGTCCACCACCCAGCTCCCTTCCCTTCTCTCTCCCTAAAGACTTCTCACCCTGCCTCCATGATGTCTCTTTGTTTGAAACCTCATCATTTGGCAAAGACCAAAATCAACAAGCCTATACTGATTCATGAGTTAAGTATAAAACATGAAACTATTTTTAGAAACCAAGTAGGTAACAGTTGTTATAACTGAGTGATGCTGTATTGAGTTATTTATATTTCAGTCAGTGTATGTTCATAATTTTTCAAATTTTTGCAGTGCACACATCTATTTATACCACATGTATGTGTTCGATTCCTATTTATTGAAGGGCCTACTACATGCCAGGCATGAGTGACCAGAACAGATGAGGAAGGATGCTGTCCTCAGGAAGCACATTGTCTGATGGAAAAGGCATGCAATAAGCAAACAGGCACACAAATAATTATCTGAGTACAAATTAGGATACGTTCTATCTAGGAAGAGTGCCATATGTAGTTAAAAGGAAGGTGGGGAGGACACTAATTTAAAATAGGATGTCAAGCAAGGTTTCTCTGTCCTGTGACTTTTAAAGGGATAGGTAAAGGATGATGATGAGTTAACTAGGGAGGGATGTACGTGGGAAGAGAGTCCTAGGGAGGGGGAACAGCTTGGGCAAGAACCCCGAGGTAGGGAAAGCTTGGCCACGGTGGTTTTGGGGAACAGAAAAAAGACTGGAATGGCTGCCCCATGTGAGCAAGGCAGAGAAGAATGCAAAAGTGGAGATTAGAGACAGACATGAAGTAAGGTAGACTTGAAATATCACTTCACACCTATGAAATTGCCCACAAATAAAAAAAAATTATATAGTATAAAATTCCGTCAAGGTTACACTGAAAGTGCTCATGTCATTATAAAATAGCATAATTATTTCACTGGAAGCAATCTGTGAAATGTTGCAAAGCCATAAGGTTACCTCTGCCTTTGAATGCCACACTCCTTCAAATGCAGTCTGAGAAAATAATTCAAGCTGAAGGCTACAGGTGGAATGATGGCAACATTTTGGAAAACACCCAAATATCCAACAATACAGGAATCATTTAGTAAATTGTTGTAATTAGACCCTATGGGACTCTATGGGGCCATTAAAACAATGTTGAAAACTCCTTAATAATCTGTAAAGTACTTACTGTTGGCGTTGAATGACAGATGGGGACTATAAATGGCACATGAGACATAATTACATAATAAGAATAAGGTCAATGATTGAAATGGAATATGTGCCAGCAAAACATTAATTGGTATTCAGGATACACATATTTTCTATTTTCAAAACTTTGCTTTGGTGTTGAGATTACTTTGTTTTTCTCAAGCCAAGGATGAAGAGGAGGAGCGGGAACCGCCCAGCCCCCCATCGTAGCTGTAGCAGTTGTACCCCTCTCTCAGCCCTGGGCCCAGCCAGGAAGAGGGCTGGCTGGAAGCGTTACAAACTTCTAATGAATCAAGACATCGCTAGGCACGTGTATATGGCAATAGTGGGTGGCCCAGCACTCCCTGCTGGGTCCCCATAGATCCCCCAGCTTTTGTCACAGTATCCCTCAAGAATCTAAGAATGACTGTGAGACAAGCCAATGGTGGGTGTGACTTAGAAACCACGACGGACTGTGGCTGCCCTCATGCCTGGCCTGCACAGTCAGTTCCTCTCTGCCTCCAGGCCGGTGTGTACTCTCTGCTCTGTGCAACTAACTCCCCACTCCTCCCCAGGTAGCAGAACCCATGTATTCCCACGTAGCCAGTGACAGGCAAGGCCTCCTGGGATTCCTCTGGGCTCTCACCTACTTTTCCCCGAGGCTGCATATCAAGCCCGTGAAATCCTGAGTCCCCCCAGGTCTCTTTGGAAACATAGCAAGTGGCTCCTCATTTCCGCTTGTCCCACTGCAGTGGAGACCTTGGGGTTAACTGGTGAGGAGGATCTGGGTAGGGGGAGAGAAAGAGAGTCGGGGTGTTAACTTGCCAAAAGCTCCCATTTGCTAAGCACCTACTATGTTCTGGGCATTGTGCCGGGGACTTGCAGTTATATCGTCAGGTCAGGGAAGAGCAGGGACTGGGCCCGGCTAGTGTGACTCAGTAGTTGAGCATTGACCTATAAACTAGGAGGTCAGGGTTCAATTCCCAGTCTGGACACATGCCCCGGGTGCAGGCTTAATCTCCAGTAGAGAGAATACAGGAGGCAGCCTACCAGTGGTTCTCTCTCTTCATTAATGTTACTATCTCTCCCTCTCCTCTCTGAAGTCGAAGTCCATATATATATTTTAAAGAGCAGAAACTGGAATCAGACTCCATGGGGTCTAACCTCAGCCACTTCCTCAGCCTTGTACTTGGAACAAAGTATGTGACCTCTCTAAACCATAGTAGATGGTGATGATGGACCACACCTTCCTCATGGATTGCAAGCACAGTCAGTGCATTCTTAGCCATCATTAATATTAATGACCCTTATTTCTACCCAATGAGGTAAGCAGTATAAGCCCTATTCAATGGATGAGGAAACTGCTTCAGAGAGGTTCAGCAGATTGCCCAAAGCTATCCAGCATCTTAATGACAGAACTGGATTCAAACCCACACTGGGCTGCGGGCCAACCTCTCATTTGACTGTGCTTTGCTCCGTTTGAATGAAGTCTAATGCTTGGTTGGCAGCCCGGGCTTCTGCAAATGTGCAGCAATTCCTGTATTTTGCAGGAATGTCAATCACTCACTAAATATGATAAAAAAAAATAACCTCCCACATTTATACAGAGTGCTTTAAACTTATAACAATCTTTCACATTCACTTTGAATTCTAAGGGGGAAACCTACTTTTAAATTGTATAAATTTTATACAGCACAGCAAAACAAAGAGAAAACACTGACAGTGACCCATAACCTCATCACACACACACTCACAAATCTATACCGTATATGTGCTATGTGTATCTGTGCATGTAGTACACGATGCAGATAAACTAAAGAAACACTTTTGAGGGAGGGTTATTCCCATTAAAACAAAGGCTTTGATCTCAGCATTAGCCGCCCTCCCCAGGCCCCCCTTAATGTCCGCCTCAATGCAAAAGATGTGCAAAGAGGAGCCTGAACCTGAAGTTGGAAACGGGTCTAGGGAAAGGTGAACTGTTCTGGCAGTGAGAACACTTCGCAGCACCTGTGGGTGATCTGGGGGGAAGGGTGTGAGAGAGGTAGAGGGGGAAAAAAAACTGCCCACAGAAAGGACTTCAGGTCTGTGGAAGGATTTTGAATTGTTTGCTGGGTAGTAGTCCCTTGCCTGAGTCCCCGCAAACACTAAGAGCAGTTTCACACTGCAGAAAACTGCCTTGTGCTGCCTTGTGCAGCTGTCGGGAGGGTGGTGGAGGGGCCAGTTCCACATCTGGCCCAGTTAGGACAGCGCAGAGAAACAGTGAGGTCCAATCAGGCAGGCGGTGAATGGGGCCACATGTGCTCCCCTGGGAATCTCCAGAGGTCTTATGGCAGGATCTGGAACAGGGGATTCATGTCAATACTTTATAACTCTAACGGATGAACTGGGCCCAACCAATAGATGGGCTGCATAGTTATATTTTGAAAAATTGGGACTTACTGGCATATGTAGTTTTAGTAAGCTTTTTTTTTATTATTATGGCATGAACGCTGACCCATGCCATCAGATATTTTGTAAAAACATAGTTTGCAATACTGGCATATATTCCCGCTATGGACGTGCACAATATGTATGTTTAACTATTCTCCCATTGGCGATGCACTTACGTGATTTCCAAGTTTTTGCCCTCACAAAAAATGCAGTGATGCTCTCTATGTATACAACCCTTGTTGAGCAGCTCTGATTATTTGCTAAAAAGAAGTTAGCAAACTGTCCTCTATCTGTGCCAGTTAACCCACATGCAGGAATGCCTGCTTCATTGCTCCTTGCTAATGCTGGTTAGTAGCAATTAAACATAGATATATTTTGGTAATGTTATAGGCTAGAAATGCATTTATTTGTTCATCTGTGACAATGGACATTTTGTTTTTCACCAAATTCTTTTTTACCACTCATAGTTTGTCAACTGCATGATTATACCTTTTACCCTTTTTGTAGCAGTATGATAGCATTTTTATTGACTTGTTGGAGCTCTTTTATATGTAAGATTATTTCTTTCTTTCTCAATTTTGTTACACATTTCCCCACATCCAGTTTATCCATTTGCTTTTTTTAATTGTGTGAATATAGTATAAAAGATTTTTCTTCTCCTTCTTTTTCTCTTTTGATGTAGTAAAATTTGTAAACTCTGATTCTATAGTATATTTGTTTACTTTTAATGAATTGAAAGTCCCTCCTAGTACAAGAACAACATTTTCTTTATTTTTTCTGGTTCTTGCTTTTTTCAGCTTTTAAGTTAAGTTCTTAATAGGGCCAGAACTTACATAGCATATCATGATATGTGTGCAATGGGTTCTATTTTTCCAAATTATTAACCAATTACAAATACATTATCTGTTAAGCAGGTCTCCATTCACATAAATTTTAAAAACCTGGTCTCACTATATATTGAATGATTTTTCTGGGCTTAATTATTAAAGCAATAACAAATGTCGATGTTCACAGTGACTTCCCACCTCCCCACCACTGCTTTTTCCAAGTGTTTTTCATCACTTTCTCCTGTACATTTTTTCACATCAATTTTCAAATCCCTTTGTCAAGTTCCAAAAAGAATCCCATTAGGCTTTTGATTGCAGTTGTATTAAACCCATAAATTAATTTGGGAAGAATTGATATCTTCCCAATATTAAATTTGCTAATCCAACAACATGATATATCTCCTCATTTATTCTGGTCTTGTTTTATCATCCTCGATAAAGTTTTGTAGGTGTGTGCATTTTCATATAGATTCTGCATATTTCTGGGTTTACTTCTAAGTATTTGTATTTTAATTGCATTTGAGAATAGGATACATTTTATTATATTTTTATAGTTATTCCTGGCATATGGCTATTGATTTTTGTTTATTTGCTCTGAGTTGGACCATAATACTGAAATGTCTTAGTTTTAATAACCTTTGGTTTGTTTGTTTAGTTTATTCTCTTAAGGCTTTGAAACTACAAGAACATTTTCTGCTACAAATAAGAAAGTGCCTTTCTGTTCCTAGTTTACTAAGAATTCTTATCAGTAATGAAGGCTGAATTTTTTTAAATTACTTTCAGCCTCTCTGGAGAGGATCAGATGGTTTTTATCATTTGACCTACTGATATGAGGCATTATACCAATAGTTTTTCTTACATTCAACATTTTTCATCAGTGTATTTCTGGAATGAAACCAACTTGGTCATGGTGCCTTATGCTTTCATAATGATGCTAGATTCTGGGGTCACATTAGAAAAAGCTTGAGTTTGTAGCTATATAATTAAGGCTCCATTCCCAGCTGAGCCACTTGGCCAGCTAGATGGTGTTGGGTATGTCACTTAACATGCAGTCAGTGGAGAGAATTATACATACCCCACCTCGCTGCAGGAATTACAGAAAATACTCAAGACAAGTCCAACATTGTGGGCCTTGCATATGATAGATACTCTAATTGAATAGCCGCTGGTTCCATTACTATAATCATCCATTTTCCTTCTGTTGTTGCCTCAAGATTTCCAAAGCTATAGTAATGATTGACCTCAAATTTTAATATAGTGTGGAGTTGTTTCTTTTAAATTGAACTAGCTTGATAAACAAACACAGTTAGCTGTTATGTCATTAATGCCTCTCTGTCGCTCATTTTTCTTTCAAATCTCAACCTTGGAAGTTAGGAGGGCCTGGGGGAGTATTTACCAGTTATGTTAATTGAGCTGTTGGACTTCACCTTCCCGGTGGTCTTAGTTCTCTAGGGAGCTTGGGGTGGCAGAAAAATATCTTAAGAGTAGCAAGACGTTTAATAGGGTTTAGAATTTTACCAAGACTACAAAATCGAGACAATTAAGCAGAAAATACTGCCACATCCTACACAGAGTAGCTAAGGCACTTCCAGATGTCCCTTCCAGAGAGTGCTGAGAGGGGCCAACTGGACCCTCACTCTTCACTCCACCACCACACTCAGCCCATACAATAAGGAGACTGTGTGGGCTGCGATTCTGAGGCTGTGTATTGTAGGTATAAGGGGAAACAGCTTTATCTTTTCTCCTACCCTTCCCTAAGCCAAGTGATGGTGCTTCGGGAACCACTTACAGACACTGTGAGTGCAGTGAGGGAGCCGGTCTGCACAGACACTGTGAGTGCAGTGAGGGAGCGGGTCTGCAAGGAGAGCAATGACGTCCCATGCCCTAGCAGAGGCCTGCTCATCTGCAGATACGTTTTGGCTCACACAGCAGTTCCAAACCGAGTGTGGTCAGAGAAGGCTTTCCCCTCCTTCATCCTACATCTCTCCTCCAGGGCCTCCCCACCCCCAGAGGAAGGGCAGAGGCATCACAGAAGCTAGGTGGGGGGGGAAGGGGCGATGCATGAAAGGACCTTATCCCAAATCCACATTTTTTTGAATAAGTGGTGGTCATAGTCCATCTTCAGTGGCTGCCTTCGAACGGGCTCACCTGCACCACTCTAGAAACAATGTGCCTTGAGCATGGTATGGCCTTCATGGGAGACCTGTCCCTCCTTCCCTAGTTTTTCACAATGTTGTAGATTTCTCCATTCACCTTTAGACGTTGCTTTGATGTTGAATGGGATGGTGATTCCACTTCTATTGGCTAATTCTGATGTGTTTCTTTTAAAATTTGTGGGTCATCTCACCAGGATTATGGCAGGGCAGTTAGATGTCTATGCTCATAGCATCATCCTTCCCAGAAAGACGTTGTGCTTACTTCTAATTCAGAGTCCTAAAAGTTAATCCAAGTTATGCTACCACCTCCCCCCATTGTATAGTGAGATGGCGGGGGGGAGGCCTTCCAAGGCTACTTATATGGCTTTTTCTACTTTTTAGACTCTCAATTATTCTTTCCTTCCTTCTACGTCTCCACTCTGCCCTAGTTAGTTAGGGCAAGTTAGACTGGAAACTCAGTACCCACTTGAAGATGCTCATTGCAGAGGCTTACGACTCACGTCTACCCTGTTTGCAAGGCTCCATTCTCACTAGCCTTGACCTCCAGTAAGAAAGAGGCTCCTGGAGAACATGCCTCTCTCTTACTTAGAGACAGAATCAGAAAAAGGACCAATCCCTTTCCTCCCATTATAAGGTTCCATCGCAGCCACCTTCAAGGCTCACAGCCACACATCAAGGAGTCCGCAACACCTGCACAACCACACATCCCCCATCTTCTCTGCAGCAACCAGAGCTTCTGCACTAACCCACGAATGTCTGAGAAAATGCAGCAGCAACTATAGAAATCCTTCATAACAGGGTTCCTCATGCCATAGTGAGGAAGATCAGTTTAGGTTCTCACACCCTCTCTGCAGACCTGAGGTTTATTTCTAAATAAAGTTCCTTAAGGGGCTTCTATATGCTGGGTTCTCGGATAAACATAATATAACTTATCTCACTAAAGCTTCACAAAAAAAATGGTGTATTGCACTACCCCATAAATTGGAAAAAAAAGGAACTGAGGCACAGACCAGTAACCTATTATCCAGCTAGCAAATTGCAGCTTAAAATAAAAACAAGATTCTTTTTGGTTCTAATGCCCCTATTTTTTTCTTCACTAAATTCTAATGACCTCCTCTCACATCTCGGGATAAAAGAGGGTGGTAGACACATACCACTTCAAGTAGAAACCCATAAATATGTAAATAGCATACAATGTGCAATCAACCCGCAGGTGGAAAGAATGGGAGAAAACCCTCCAAATCAGCAGCATCTGTCCTGTTTCTGGCTGTACACAGTCTCTCTTCCTGTGGAAAGCCTGAATGCTGTGAGCTCCCAGGCACTGGGCCTGAGATCCCCATGTCTCAAGCAATCCTGGGGGATGTATGATTACTTGACTTGCTGGATTGTTGCTTGGTAACTCCATCACTCTAATGAAAAGGCTGCTGCCCACATCCTAGCTCAAGCAGGACTCTGGGGGATAAAGGGAAGAACTTTCCGGAGATCGTACCACTTTAGGTGGCTAAAGACCTGTTTTAGAGATGAGGAGGAATATGTCCCCTGAGAACAAAACCAGGATCCATAAGTGGGTGTTACATGGAGACAGATTTAGGTTACAGTGAGGGAGAGTTTCTCTGCCTGATGCTGGGTGATCGTTTAAGACATCAACAAGCAAGTGCCCAGGCCATTCAAAACGGTACCTGCAGAAGAGACGCAGAGACAAGCTGGACCAATGTTGTGTCTGTACCTCTTATTTCACCTGCCTTCTCTACTTACTGAGCTTGCTCCCCATTCTCAATGCCATTGCCCTTGGTTCTCCTTGTGGGCTCCACATAGTTGATAATTCTGATCCTAAGTTTTCCTCCCATCTACCTCTGCTGCTCCAACTCTTTTAAACCTGATGGAGAGTCTCTGCTCCTACAAAGGACCCAGTTTGGAAGTGCATGATAACCAGGCTGACACTGGGTAGAGAATACTAGTCACCACATCAACCCCAGCAGTGAGATCGTCTGCCATGGCAGAGTGTGAACTTCGCATCAGAGGCAGCTTTCAAAGTGAGGCTGTGTGGGCACCAAACAGGCTCCCTAGGCCCAACTGATATCACTGGATGTGTGCTGTTGGGGCTGTGCTAGAGGAAGCCACCCACTGTTCTAGACAAGAAAACCTCCGAGAGTCCATACGACAATATGCTCCTCATGTTTGGAAGTGGGATTTCCCACTGGATGATGAAGAACAACAAATGAATATGCCCACCCTTCCAGATGCCAGTCAGCCCAGAGAAATGGACAAGTAAGACTTCCTGCATTGATGTGATGATTCATAATCATAATATGCGTAACAGCAGCAGCAACAAATAATGATGATTGGTTTCATTATAAGCATCTAAAGAGCATTTTGAGCTTTCCAAAGCACTTTGATGTACATTATCACATTTGCTCCCCAGGCCTGTATCTCAGGAAGGATGGCGAATGATTAAATGGAGCAAAAGGAGCAAAATGATGAATGAAAAAAGTAAATGAATGGGGCATCTCAAGAGAACAGCATGAAGAAAGAGAATTAAATTGCTTTCATCAGTGGTGCTAAGAAGCCCCTTTGATTTTAAAATCCAGGTGCAATCAGGTGGTTCTCACGACAGAGGGAGACGTAATCTGCTGGTCCCCCCTGAGATCCAGGTTTACATACAGCTGTGCGTCTGCACTTCACACACAAGGTATGCAAACCTAAACTCACTGTCTTTCCCCTAGACCAGTGGTCAGCAAACTCATTAGTCAACAGAGCCAAATATCAACAGTACAACGATTGAAATTTCTTTTGAGGGCCAAATTTTTTAAACTGAAACTTCTTCTAATGCCATTTCCTCAAAATAGACTCGCCCAGGCAGTGGTATTTTGTGGAAGAGCCACACTCAAAGGGCCAAAGAGCCGCATGTGGCTCGCGAGCCGCGCTCTGACGACCACTGCCCTTGACCATCTTTTGTGTTTCCCACCTCAGAAAATGGCTCCACCACTCATCTCTCAGTCATCCCAACCAGAAGCCTGGGATATTACCTTCGGCCCTCTTCTCCATCCCCCATTCCCAGATCCCAGCTGACCGTCTGTCCAGGCTCCAACGTAAATTGGCTAAAAGTCTTGTTCTGAACTCTAGACTATTGGTCTGGGATGCTGCCCTGTAGCCAAACTGTTATTGGTGATATCTACCCTTAAGGGTTGGGCCTTGCCAGTGCCCTGATGGTTTACCTGCTCAGTGCCCTGTCAGATGTGGCAGAACCATAATACACCCCCACCTGCCCTTGCTGACTGGGCCCTCTAGTTTCTTACTGAGCTATACGTGAACTTGTACGTTTTGGCTAGGAGCCTCTGCCTACTTTGAGCATGTCCTTCCTAGGCCAGCCTCTGCCCCCAGTGCCTAGCACAGAGTTTAGCACATGGAAGTGACTCAGTAAATGTCTGGTGAAAAGGACTACTGTTACAGGGCATGGCAGCCATCCATCCTCAGCTGGTCTCCATAGTGACCAGTCTCCCCAACACCCAATCCCACACTCAAGTGGACACTTGCAGAGAAAGCTCTGTTGACCCATACACTGGGGAGTTCCTCAGGTCAAGAGATTTAGTTCTAAGCTCTGAATTGACTTGTAACCTTGGTTTGATCACTCTGAGCCTAAGTTTTCCTCCTATCTACCTCTCAGGGATGTCTCAAGCGTTAAAATGGGCATTCTGAAAGTGGCGTGTTGTGTGTCACAGTCTGTCAGTAGTTCTTGAATGTGGGTGTGTATCAGCATCACCCAGAGGGCTCCTGAAAGCATAGATCTCTGGGCCCCAATCTATGAATTTCTGAATCATTAGGTCAGGGGGCCAGGGCCTGAGAATGTGCCTTTCTAACATGTTCCCAGGGGTGCCCATGCAGGGGTCTGGGGACCACACTTTGAAAACCACTGCTCCAGATCATTCTAAGAGCAGGGCTCTTTCCACACCAGCCTTGTTTTCCTCCATGAAGTTTGGTATTTCAATAATTGACTTTATGCTTATGTTTTACCCTTTATGCTATTTTGTTGGAATCTAAACCCAGCCTGTAAATTCCTCTGGGCAGAAATTATACCTTCCACTCTCCACACTCTCTCATTTTCTATTTTGTAAAACAATGAGTATGTTTCCAGTGCTATTAATAATGAATAGGGAAAGGGTAGGAGGACTCAGAATACCAACCCATAAATGAATATCAACCTTGAAATTCTCTTAGAAATTAATTATGAGGCAAAGAACATTCTACCATCAGTGGAACTGTGGGAAAGATTATCACATTTTAGAAAATGTGGGTTATTGAAGATTTTAGTCATAACTTAAACAACATTTCTTTAAATATAAAGCTATAAACAGCATTTCAACTCAGAATTTTTATAGTGATAGTCAGACAATTGTGTTTTCAACGTGCAAAATCCATTACACGGTCATGGCAACAATTTTCAATAGATTGTAAATTTTTATTGAGATGATCATCTTACAATTGAATTTCAAACTGTATTATATGATCATCAGCAATAAGTCCATGGGGGCTCCTAACAGTACTTTGAATATCATTTATAAAGATCGAAAACCTTGGAAACCCTTAGATTTACCCTGTGGAAGGAGGAAAGTCTGGTCTGCAGAATAGAATCAATTATTCTTATGGATGGATATTGAATTGTAAAGATGAGATAAGGTATTACCTGATTTAATAATATATCCCATGTCCTTTTAAAGTAGTAAGTTTCATAATCAGGTTTCAATGAGGAATTTTACCAAAGGCCTAGTTTTGAAAATAATCAAGAAAACGGCATTTCCATTCATCACAGTGGCTCAATAACTTTCAAAGGAATATTCCCAAGCAATGGAGATATTAACTCTGGGATACATAGTGCCAAGATACACGACTGAGATACTTTAGGACGGTTCTAGTCAATTCCGCTGAACTCTTATCTTGACAATGTGGATGTGTTCCATCATGACTGACATATCAGGAAACAATTTGAGCATACCGCAAATTTCACATTTGTCTGCAGACACATGAGTGAAGCGGAAAACGGTACCCAACCGAACTGAGCCACATAGGAATACACACCGAGCACCCACCTGCAGCATCTCCCTGCTCCCTCAGCTCGCGCCCGGTATGAGGAGCCACATCCAGCCACACCCGGTGTATCATGCGCCATCGCTTTCCAACGCCCTCCTCACCATTTCACCCTGCTCTCAGGCTGCAACCTTTCTGACGCCCACTTCCACCAGCAAAGGTCAGGGCTTCCCAAGCTAACCCACCACATGTGCTACAGTTTTTAGGCATATCTTGGCCATTAACATGTATAAAATTGTGCCACCAGTTCTACTAGGTCTCTCTCTCTTTTTTTAAGGTGACCCTGATGAAGTACGTGTGTCTTGCCTCACCAGCCCGTTTACTTTTATTGCATGGCTTTGCAGAGTGCCACGCTTTCTAAGAACACGCATGTCACACTGTAGTAGAATGGACTGTGTTTTACTTGGCTTTCTGTCCCACGGTAGGCACTGTGCTGGCAGGCCTTTCTCTCCCCACCCCGAAGCTGTCATGATGCCCTTTTCCCTTGGAAGCCAGCAGCCCGTGCCATGGCCTCCCTGACCCCCACTGAAACACCCCCAGCTGTCTGTACCTCACAGATGGCACACACCTCTCTGCTTATTCACTGCGCTGCA
Organism: Lasiurus cinereus; assembly: GCA_011751065.1. Taxonomy (NCBI): domain Eukaryota; kingdom Metazoa; phylum Chordata; class Mammalia; order Chiroptera; family Vespertilionidae; genus Lasiurus; species Lasiurus cinereus. The sequence continues at coordinate 42,629,177 of JAAGEH010000480.1, read as the reverse complement.
ACCAATGACCAAGGGCTCTTGAGTCAGGTGCCTATCCTGACTGCCACTGGCCAATTCTATAACTTGGAGCACAGTGTGTAAAACACTGAGACTCCATTCATTCAGGTATGTGTGAGGTAAAAATACTTATACTGAATGGTTAGAGGGAGAAATGAGATAATGTAGATAATATCATTTGTCAAAAAAGTGAACACTGAGTTCTTTTAATTTCTTGAGTTGCACTCAGAACTGGGACATCTCAGGAATCTCGTTAGAGACATAATCTCAGCCAACACCCCTCATTAGAAATAGCAGATGGGCCAGAGCCCTCAGGGACACAGCTGGATCCGAACAGTCTTCCCCCAAGACAGAGTCCCAGCCAGCAAACTGGTAAGCAGCATGCAGGAACCTTAGGGGAACAAGGGAGCCAAGGACCCCTGGGAACATGGAGTCAGGGACCCTCAGATGAATGGTCAAAATCAAGAACTCGTTAGGGTCAGAGGCCCAGCCCAGGGGCCTCCAGGGCCGCAGCTTCAATCAGAAATACAACAGGAACTGGAAGCACTCAGAGACCAAGTCCAAATGCAACCTTCAGAGCTCACAGTCAGAGCCTCGAGCCCTCAGAAACACAACTACAGGAGGCCTCAGTGTCAGCAGGGAAGCCCTTGCTGAGCTCCAACCAGCTTCCCACCGGCCACCCTGTCAGAACCGGACCCCACTAGACTCTGTCAGAGCCAGGAGGTCTGCACAGATGTCACCAAAGCCCGGAGGTCCTCTAAGGCCACACCAACACCCTGACTGTTTTTCTCCCCAACAGGATGCACGCTCACACGGAGGAGTTTAGGCATGATGGTCACAGAGGAAGATCACGCACGGCATCTGCCCAGCCCCCCAAAATGAAGCCAGGATGAAGGTTCTTACCTGCACACTTGGTCCTGGTGGTGAGGGGAGGCCCCGGGGGCCCTGTGCCCCCCTCTCCTGGTCTTGTGAGTAGAACCCGGATCTCATACTCCACATCCGGGTCCAGATGCCACAGCTTATAGTTGGGCGAGTCCACGATGTGGGTCTCGGCCCAGGTGCCCGTGGTGGTGCGGTACTCCACCTCCTTCAGGATGATGGGGCCGTCCCCGATGATGGAGTTGGCGTTAGGCTTGATCCACAGGTATGTGGCCCCCACAGCCAGCAGCTCTGGGGGGGCGATGGGTGTGGGAGGCTCTGAAAAACAAACAGTCAGGAAAGGATGTAAGACTCTCATGGTTCCAGAACAAAACCCACGCACGGGAGGGACAGGATTCCAGACAGAGCCTTAAAACAGCCCAAATCCCTCCTTAACCCCATTCATGTCTGACTGTGATTTTCTGCTTCTTTATGGAAGTACCGGAATCAGTATTTCTTCACTAACCACATGCCATACCTCCCCCAGCTCTTTTATTTAAGGAAGAAAAGAAAGAGGGCGCTTGTGAGGGAAGGGTCTTTGCAGAACACGGCAAAGCTGTCTGGGTCAATATTCTGCTTTCAATCCTCAAATGAGACCCTGCCTGTACTGAAGCAGAGTTTGGTTCAAGACCCAGGGTTGCCCGAGGCTGGCCCACATGGCTTTAACAGGCACACAGAGATTCCTAGTGCAAGTTCTTCCTGAGAGTGACTTGAGCGTTAGTAGCGAAAGGATGACGGCACAGTAAGCATCCAGCTTCTCCCTCGATCCCCACAGTTCCTCCAGCAGGGACAGTGCCACTGGCTTTCAACATGCCTCTGTGGTGGCCTCTCACTGGCAAAGCCTGCAGAAATCAACGTTTAGTTTGTACTTCTCATCGGCCAAGAAACCTCACTTGCATTACTTTGCACAGCTCTGGAGACACTGTCGCCTCTGTTTTGATGGGGAGGAAAAAACTTAGAACTCAAGTGACCAGGTCACCAAACCAAGATCATGGAGCATAAGGCAGGATGGAACCCACAACCGCAGGCCTTCTGAGACCAGCTGTCCCCTTGGGAGGCTGTTTGCCTCTGGATGGCCATTTTGTAAAAATCAAAGGGGATATATTTTTTATTTGTTGGAAAAAATAGCCGTGGAACAACAATAAAGAAAGTAAGAAGCAAGAGAAAATGTGTTCCCTTCCCTACCACCCAACATAATAGCCTTTTTTTATTTCTCTATGTTCCATTCCAGTTCCTTTTCATATACGTATACTTTTTTTAAATATATTTTATTGATTTTTTTTACAGAGAGGAAGGGAGAGAGATAGAAAGTCAGAAACATCGATGAGAGAGAGACATCAATTAGCACCTCCTGCACACCCCACTGTGGAGATGTGCCCGTAAGCAAGGTACATGCCCCCAACCGGAATCGAACCTGGGACCTTTCAGTCCGCAAGCCAATGCTCTATCCACTGAGCCAAACCGGTCTCGGCTACGTACACTTTTTTTACATGCGGTTCCAGTAACAAATAGATACAATGTACATTTGTTTTTCCTTCAACTTATTATACCATAAGGGCTTTGCATATAGACTACCTGGATTTTACCAGCCCTGCCTTTAATAGCTACCAAATAACCCATCAGGTGATCACACTCACTGGTCTTCATTTGTTGGGCACATGAGTTGCTCTAAGTTTTGCTATGGTAACTGATGCTTTAATGTGGGACTCTAGTCCTACGTGTCTCGTGTTTTCTTAGGACCAACTTCCAGGAATGGGATTATCTGTAAAGGGGTATTGAGCAAGTTAATGAGCAGATTTAGGAAGTGGAGGGCAGGGGAGGCACTTGGGAGTGGAGTACAATATTCAAGACCTTTAAGAGAACCTCTGGGTTATTCAGGTGACTGAGGCAGGTACGTGCTTCAGTTTGGAACTCAGGTGAGCGCTACTGGATAGATAAAACTCATTCCATGTTTTCTTTCTAATTAATTACCTAACAACAAAGATTCTCTGCAAACAAAATAATTGCTGTGAGACAGGGTTAGACAATATTTTCTCAGAGTGGCTCAGAGCAAATCTTCAGGGACAGCTTCAGATTGCCTCTATTATAGCCTGCCATTTGGTCAGAGAAGGAAATTAAGCAGATTAGTCAAGCTAGATGCTTTTCTTCACAAAGCCATGGAGGTTATTACTCAAGGCCTTGTTATCTCAAAGGTGTTTGCAAATTGATTTTTGGATAATCTGTTCCAGGTAGAGAAGTTAAGTTGGCAGAAAGATAATTTCTGGGCTCATCCTTTGTGCATTATAAATATATGGACCCTTTGATGACCATGATCGACTCTCCCGGGTTTCTATCCATCTCCAATGCGACCTCATGGGTGATATCTGCAACTCGGCGAAAACCCAGCCCAACCCCTCCATCGAATTACTCACTGACGGGCCCTGGACAGAACTCAGAGCAGCCGACTTCAGTACTTCGGGGCTGGCACAAGGGGCCACATTAAACACTCTTCCATCAACTTCCACTGTGGTTTGTGCTCTCCAGTTTGAAAATTAGCAGTAAATCGCTGACCACCAGAAAGAAAATAAAGTATTAATCTTCCCAAATGTTGAGTCTCTTTTCACATATTTCTGATGCTCAGTGCAAGCATAGTTGCAAACATTCCCTCGAGTATATAAATGTCTCCATCTCCAATGACTTACTGGCTCACACATCCCTGCACAGACGGGCCAATGCAGCCATCTCTTCTCTGTCCTCTCAAGAAGACATCGCAGTGTTTCCTGTCCCTGGCACCAAAAAGCAGTCAGACTATTGTGCTGTCTGTTCTTTCTCTTGGAATTCACTGATTATGATTGGCATTCTTTAGAAGTGACATGTACATGTACTAGTGGCTCCAAGAGACAGAAGCTGGAATAAGACACACAATAAATTGTTTGGTAAACACCGCCTTTTTACAAATTGCACAGGAAGATCATGCCGATTGTGTCAGTCAGCTCTCCTCTCTGTCTGTGACGAACTGTTCAACCAGGCAGTGCCAGAAGCGTAGGAAGCCAGCTAATCCACCACTGAGAGTCAGAAAGGAAACTGAGGCCCAGAGAGGGCTGGGCCTGTAAAGCTGGAAGAAGCGGGGTGGGGTATCACAACTCGGGGGCTCAGGTAGCATCCCTGCTCTACCCCTTCTACTTGAAGAGATACTTCAAGTACTTGAGAGAGATACTTCAGCAATTAACCAGAAGGATCTTTAAAGGAACCTGACACCAGTACTTCGGAATTTAGGGGGTGTATGGGGCCTTGTGAAAATACGGTAAGAAACCTCAGGCTCCCATCCCAGGAAAATGCACATATGCACAATACCTAGAGTTTGCACACCATTTCTGGAACCCACGAACCCTCGTGAAGGCCACACACAAAGCCCTGAAGAGTCTATGTTGAGAATAAAGGAAGACAGACCACATGCCCATAACAGCTTACACGTCTCTGGGACCCCGCAGCCACCCTTTGCTGTATGAGCTAAGGGTTGGATGTCCAATCATGTCAGAGGATAGAACTTGATGGAGAGGTGACAGATCTGGTACTTAGAGGCTCTCAGGTTCCCAAACATTTGGGTGAAGATGAACATGCAAAGATTTCCACAGGACAAACTCAAGTAAACGTCTAGCTTTCCATGACCATGGTCTACCAAATACATTCATAGATTTAATATTTGGTCTAAAATATTTAAAGGATGAAGACAAGCCCCTGCCCAGGAAATGTTATGTCCTAAGTAAAAATCATCTGCAGAGGATATCTGAGCAGCTTCAGTGGATTAAACAACAGACATTTCTGGAGGCTGGGGAGTCCAAGATCAAGGTGATTGCCAATTCAGTTTGTGGCGAGAACCCTCTTCTGGGTTTGCAGACTGTAGTCTTCTTGCTGTGTCCTCACACAGTGGGAAATAAGAGGTCTCTCGTGTCTTCCTCTTCTCATAATAGCACTATTCACATAACCGGGGCTCTACCCAACCCCTTGACCACATCTAAACCTCATCACCTTTCTAAGGCATCCCTTCCTAGTACAATCACATGAGAGGTTAGAACATCAACAGATAAATTGAGGGGGGCACAAATATTAGACCTTTAGCAGAGGGCATGTTCTTAAATCCACTTCTCTCTTCACAAGGACTTTGTCTAATGGCTGTGGACTTGAGATGAACAATCTCACAGAGAGAAATTCCCTCTGTAAGAAGTCCTACCCAGTACGTGCCCTGTGCTTCTTATGGGCCAGAGTGCTGAATGCGGAATTTAGTGGTGAAAAGAAATAAAGGTGGAAAGAAATAGAGGAGTCAGAGGGTAGGGCAGCCAATGAGAACAGCAATGACAATAAAATGCAATGAGGGTTATGATGGGAGTGACAGAGGTAATTATGAGTCCTGTAAAGGGACCTCGTTTGGTCTAGAGGTTCGGAAAGCTCTTATAGAGAGAGCTTGAGTGTGATCTGTGGGCCTCCAAATTCATGTAAGTTTGTGGGCAAAGAGATTGTCCTGAGAATCCTGTAGTTCTGATTTGAAGGGGGAAGTATACACAGGACTAGAATAGAACACAATGAAAACGATGTGTTCTGAACACTGGCTCATTCGTTCATTCATTCATTATACACACACTGGGCACCTGCTATACATACGTCATGCTCTGTCCTGGGCATTGAGGGTACAACAGTGAACAAAAAAGACACAGGAACCCACATGCTAGCTTCCACTCAAGGTCTGAAAGACAGAGATGTCAGGAGAGAAACAGTTGATTCAGAAGCTGTGGAGTGCTTATGATTCAACCACTTGAAGCATATGCATACAACACAATACTACACAGAAAAGAAAAAGGAACACACTGAAGATACACCAGATGGATGGATTTCAAAAGAAATTGATGTCCCGTAAAACAAGAAAAGAGAAGGATGCATGATGATTCCATTCATAGGAAAAGTTCAAGAACAGACAAGTTGATCTATGGTAATAAATGTAAGAATCACAGTTACTTATGGGAGCAGGTGATGAGCAAGATGAGCCATGGGAGAACCCTCTGGGGTACTGTAATATACTACATATTGATCTCGGTGATCAAATATTACTAATAATCAGAAAAGCATTGCTTCTGGTGGGGTGTCTGCCTGAAAGGGGGCATGAGAAAAGTTTCTGAGATGGTAAAAATTTCTGCCTCTTGATTAGAGTTGTGTAAGACCCATCCAACTGTATACTTAAAATACGGGTATTTTGTTGTGTGTAAACAATACCTAGCAGACAGACATACCTAGAAACAAACAAAAATATGGCTTGTGTGTGACCCAGCAGGTGGGAAACGTGCCACTCTATTTTACTTGGAACTGAGCCATCCAATATTGGGGGCATGAATCTCAAATCCTCTAGCACAGTGGTCGGCAAACTCATTAGTCAACAGAGCCAAATATCAACAGTACAACGATTGAAATTTCCTTTGAGAGTCACATTTTTTAAATTTAAACTTCTTCTAGCACCACTTCTTCAAAATAGACTCTCTCAGGCCATTTGTGGAAGAGCCACACTCAAGGGGCCAAAGAGCCGCATGTGGCTCGTGAGCCATGATTTGCCGACCACTGCTCTAGCATACTTCTCAACTGTGCAAAGCCAAGAATAACTGTATGATATCTGATGGCAGCCGACGCTCACAAAATCTGGAAGCAAATAAGAAGGAGGAAGTCTGGCCTCCAGAGAACCGAGACCTAAGAGGGGAGATGGTATTGGTCCCCACCAGCCAGGCATCAAAGCACTTCAAGGACAGGGCTCCCTGAGTCCTCCCTGAGGCCCAGGCTGCAGCCCCCCTGACCAAGGCTCTCCTTCAGGCATGGAGGTGGTGAGGTGACCCATTAATGTCATTCTGCTTTGTCCTCAGGCAGCAATCTCCAGACCAATTCTGTCTTCCTTTTCCCTGCTGTGAGCTCTTGTAACAGTTTGACTCTCCAGAAACTCCTACAGAGAGCAAAAATGCTTCAAATAGCCAGAGAACAAGTATGGTGCTTACGCACTATCCGCCCCAGACAGAAAGCAAACATTTTTGAGAAAAACTGAATGTTTCTAAGATGAGAAGTGAGCCTTGACATAGTTAAGGTGGCTGTAATCTGGCCTCCGACACCGTCCACCAGCCTCCTGGCCAACCTGGCACCTTCCTAACTGCGCTGCTCTTTACTAAACCCCAGGGTCTGTGGGAACGCCTTGCCCCATGTGCCAGCATACACACATGCCCATACACTGTTTCACTTTCCCACTGGCAGACTTCTGCACATGCCGTTTCTCTCAATGGGGATGTCTTTCCTTTCATTTTAATCAAACTATGCTTTTTTGCTTTTTTTTCCCATTTCTGCTTCCTGACTACTCAGTTGTGTGGTCTGCAGGGCTCAGCACAGAGTAGATGTTCAAAAGTGTCATGCTGATTAGATATTCTACTGATTGGCTTGCATCACACTTCCATAAAATTACAAATGAAGATCAAAAAGCAGAAAGGAAACTGGCTTGGAGCTGTGGGCCCAGTCTTTTTTTTTTTTTTTTTTTTTTGCCCTGGTTTTACCATGAGCCAGCTGGACAGAACACTCAATCTCTGCGGGTCTCAATCTTTTCATCTTTAGAATCAGAGACTGTTTTAGAATTCTAATTAGAAAGGTCTGTCAGTTTCCTGCCAGAGACCATAAGGGTTCTGTGACTACGTTCACTGACTCCACCCTGACTGCGAGTCATCAGCCGCAGACCCCACTTACTCTTCCTTCCCCGGCCTGAGCCCACCAGGCTCTTGAGCAGAAGATACAGTAAGTAGATATAGTCATTCCTTGGGATGCGTGGAGGATTGATTCCAGGATCCCCATGGACACCAAAACCTGTGGATAAAATGGTGCAGTATGTGTATATCAGCTCTTCATATCCTCCCGGATACTTTAAATCCTCTCTAGATTATTTTCATACCTAATACGATGTGAATACTACATATATAGTTGTTATATTCTATTTTTTATGAAATAATGACAAGAAAAAGCCTGTACATATTCAGTACAAATGTAACCACTATAGGCCTAACTACATAATACATGTCAGCAACAATGTCACTTTTTTTGGTTGGTTGATTGGTTGAATTCACAGATGTGGAACCCGAGAATACTGAATCCACTGGTAGGTGCCTACTAGAACTAGTCTTTGTGACCTAGCCTAACATGGTTAATGTTCAATAATTACTTGATGTTTTATATAAATGGGTAGAAAGATATTTGATAAGTTTTCCTAAAATAAGGTGTTAGGGGTAGCAATAAAGAAATGAACAAAAGCAAGAAAGATAATGTTACAGAGACTAGCAAATGGACATCCAAGCTAAGAATCAGAAGTGTTTGGGGAGGACAGTGCAAACAAATGGAATGGAATGATTAGCACAGACAAAGCTGAAAAATGTCCTTAGAGCCAAGACTGGTTTGGCTCAGTGGATAGAGTGTCGGCCTGAGGACTGAAAGGTCTCAGGTTCGATTCCGGTCGGGGGCATGTACTTTGCTTGCGGGCACATCTCCAGTGTGGGGCGTGCAGGAGGCGGCTGATCAATGTTTCTCTCTCATTGATGTTTCTAACTCTCTATCTCTCTCTTTTCCTCTCTGTAAAAAAACAATAAAATATATTTTTAAAAATGTCCTTAAAATAAATGAAGTTTGCCGACTTGGAGAAGCACAGTGCATTCCAGACAAAATCAGTGACAAGACTCAAACTAAAGCCCACCCTGGCAATATTTTGAAATACAAGCATTTAGACAAAAAAAAAAAAATCTCCATCAAAACAATAAGACTGAAAAGTCAGTTCTCCAACTGCATCGCTGCGATCAGAAACACTGGGACGGGATGGTGGAGATGAAAATTGCAATGAGACAAATGACAACAGTGGCAGCTATTAAACACTGGAGATTTTTATGTACCTGTTACTCACTGTTCTTATGCCTTAACATATTAACTCATTTCATCTTCACAGCAACTCCAGCGCTAAATAGCATGGTGATTCCCATTTTTCTGAAAATGGATTAAATAAATTGCCCAGGGTCAAACAATTAGTAACTCAAAGAGCCAGGACTGGGGTACACGCAGCCTTTCTGGGGATCTGCACTCCCTCCTGACCGCAATGGTATATAGTACACACACAGGGTGTGAAGAGGGTGTTGACTGTCTCCAGATTATTATAGCCACTAAGTTGTGGTTCATTTATTCTTCATCTCATACCACGAGGTAAGTACTATTATAGAATCCATTTAACAGAGGCGGGAATTAAAGGAATGTGCTAGTTATTTGCTTCCAGGTCTATAGGTTTAATGTGGATCTGGGGCTGGAACTTCTGGTCTCCTTTTGCCAGCTTTGGTTCAGTCCTACCGCTGGGAGGCTGTGCTGGAGACCAGAGGCCTGGAGAGGAAAGAAGATACCGGGAGAGGGAAGATACAGGTCCTTTCCGCATCCCTCCAGCAGCGGACACAGCTATGCTCGCGGCTTTAGTTTCTCCTGGCCCTCCCAGCGCCCTCAGCACAGCATCTGTGCAGAAGGCAGGCCAGGGCCCTACAGATGCAGTACCATGTGTGGGGCCTCCCGCTACACAGGTCCCACGCATGGTCATTTTGTCAGCCCTCACCTACTCCCAGGTGTGCCCCTGGCCCCAGGTGTGGTAGATGCTTCCTGCAACTCCTGCTACTTTAGTGCCTACGTTTGCTCTGGCCACCTGCCAACATGTGTACAATCCCCCTCAACAAAAACTCTCTGTTTGAAATACTCAGTATGCTTTGAGGTTTCCTTCCCAGATGCTGACTGGCACAGGAAGATACTATAAGAGTCTTCATTTTGCACTGAGAGGAAGCGAAGGCACGTAAGTTAAGGAACTAGCCCAAGGCCATGCAGCTAGGACATGCTGACGCAGGGACACCGGCAGTTTTGCTCTCGTCTGTGGTTTTAAGGATTCTTAAGGAGAATGTCCCAACATTCTCAACAGTCCCGTCAGCCAGACTGAGGCAGGCAATGGGAGCCCGAGAGATAGGGCCTCCAGTTCAACACAAGTTCTGAGGGCCGGTTCTATGTTCTGAGGACAGAGAGTCAAAGTCAGTACTTGTCTCAACCCTGGAGGAACCTAGGAGGCGAAGCAGTGAAACCGATGTGGAAAGAAATCATCTTCAGACTAAAAAGAGCTGGACTGTGGCAGAACGAGGTTCATGGGGAGACACAGAGGAGTGTGGTACACAGAATAATGGCCCCCAAAGATGCCCACGTCCTAATCCCCAGAGCTTCGCCTGGTAAAAGCACTTTGAAAACATGACAAAGGAGAGTGGGGTGGGTGTCTAGGAATATCTCTACCTGGGCCCACTTGAATCACCAGAATCCCCATCCACTCAAGAGGAAGGCAGAAGGACTGGACTTAGAGGGGTTGATGGATGAGGCACTGCTGGCTTTGAACATGGACCCAGGGGCCACTAGCAAGAAATGCAGTTGGCCTCTGGAAACTGCAAAAGGCAAGAGAACAGATTGTCCCTGAGAGCAGAAGAAAAGCAGCCCCTCTGACTTCATATGCGTAAGAGAATACATGTGTGCTGTTTTAAGCCACTGTTTGTGGTCATTACAGGGGCCCGCGGAAACTAATACGAGGATGAGATTGGATGGAGGAGATGAGGGGAGGTCTCCAGGGTAATCAAATCACGAGATGAGGAAAGCAGAGGGCACCAGGCACCAGGAGGAGGGATCCTTCACAGAGACGAGAAGCCGCTGGCTCATTCCAAATGGCACATCCCGCTGAAGCGTGGACGAGGGTTGGGGAAACAGCGAAAAGGCCTGCAGAGCAGTGTGACAGCACAGAAAGTCATGCCCATTTGTGAGGGGAGAGATAACGGAGAACAGACCAAGATAATGGCCATGGGGCTGGAGAGACACTGTCACAGGGACTCCACACAGGACGAGGAGACTGGACAGGACTTGGTCCTTGCCTGGATAAGCACGAGGAAGAAGGGACTCCTATGCGCAGAAAGCCAGGGCCCAGCAGGCTGAGAGAGTCCCGGGCGTGCACATGCCTGCGGGGCCTGTCTTTCCTTGAGCGACTGCTTGCTCTGTCCATCTGAGTGAGTGCCCACTTCATGTTCCCAGCACAGCACCCCGGGGCACTGTCCAGAGTCTCCAGGCCATCCCCAAAGCTCCGCACTCCATTCCTTTGTGTTTTTACATTCATTTCTGCCTACAAAGGGCAGGGTGGTGCATTGAAAAAGACACAACCATCAGTCAGACAGGCGGAGTTGGGCTTATAATCTCTGTCACTTGAATGGTGGCTTTGGGCGAGTTACATAATTCCCCTGAGCTTCAGTGTCTCCATGGATAAAACCCGGGTATTGGGTCACATCTCACCGGATCCCTGTGTAAGGACCCAATGGAAATGCCTGAAACTCCACAGGCCCCCTACAAAGGTGAGAAAGAGGAGTCATTCCTTCCTCCCACCCTTCTCGGCCTCCCACCCTGGTCCTCCTCCCCATCCCATCGCTCTCTCCCCTAATGGGCTACTCGACCCAGCTTATCACACCTCCTGTGATCTCCACTCCGGGCCTCTCGGGGCGGTGCAGCACATGTGAGGAAATCAATGTCAGCTTTATGCATGAGGCAGCCGCGAGCCTCCCACTGGGATGGTTAACTCACACTCAACAAGCACCAGGGGGAAACATGGCAACCGTCTTAACAGAACATGTCTGTGAAGCTAGAGAAGAGGGGAAGGGGGGTGGGGGAGGGAAGAAATGAGCAATTCAGGGCCACCTGAGCAGGGCAGCTTCATCAGTTGCTATGCTACCAGCCACAGTGAGAGAGAGAACGAAAGGGCTGGGGCTTTAGAGATATTGTTATTTTGCAAATTTCTCCCCTTGGCATATCCTTATTGCAGGGGGGAGATGTGTAATTAGTCTCTGAGCTGCTGGAATGGCTGCAAGTGACTAGGAGTATCAACTGAAGCTCTGACGCGTCAGGAAAGGGGTCTGGATGGATTAAGGGGCTTAGCCCTAACAACCTGACCGGTGTGTGGGGGCAGTTTAAGAGACAACTGCCCCCTTTATATAGAGGAACTGAAAAATGAGCCTCTTCCAAATTCCTCTGATCCCCCAGGGTTTCCCGGGCTCTGCCACATTCGGCAGGAAGACAGAGCTCGCCAGCCTCAATAGCAGCTCTTTGGAAAAGAACTTCGAAACAACTGAAAGCTGAAAGGTCTCATAGGCCTCAGCCCACACCCCACCCCCCCGAGGCCACAATTCTGACTCTGGCAGGTGTACACTGGGCTCTGAGAACAGCATCAATGGCTCCAGGTTGGTGCCCATTGCAGGCCCCTGAGGCTGGGTACCTCTGTGGCAAGTTAGAGAGTATGAGGGGACAGGAAAAAGGAAATTTATTACATTTCAGGCACTATCCTATATATTTCTAACGTCTTCATCATGCACTTCTTAGACACAGGAAGAAGGAACCCACAGAAATATACAGCAATTTCTAAGAGAAGTTACAAAATGACAAGAGTTTTAGATAAAACAACTTCCTTGGACAGAGTGCTACTTGAAGATATAGAGTAAAATAAGCTTGCATTTTTATGTACAAAAAAAGGATTCAAAGAAATATCCCATTTACACAAATCACTTCATGGAATATAAGAGAAAACATACTTCCAAATTCACTTCACAAGCCCAAGATAACTGTCATGCCAAGACCTTACAGGATTTCACAAGAAAGAAATTTCTGGGCCCATCTCTCTCATAAGCATAGAGATAAATGTCCTACACCTGCTATTAGCAAACCAAACTCAGTGATATATAAATGAATAATTGATCATAATCAACTTGGCTTTATTCCAGGTGTACAGGATCAATGTAACATTAGAAAATTAATCATCATATGGACAGACTAAAAGAAAAATCATGTAATAGTCTCAAGGATAATAAGGAAGCATTTGCTGAAAGTCAATAGATAAAACCCTTAGCCAGCTAGATACACAAGGCAAGTTCTCTAGTCTGGTAACATACGTCTAACACCATAATCAATCGTACAACACTGAATGCTTTCCCCTGATGTTCCCAGTTTTACTGAGTACCGTGGCCAATGCAATGAGACAAGAAAAGAAAATAAAAGATATAAGGATTGGGAAAAAAGCTTTCATTATCAAAGACCGCTACGTATATTGTATATGGAGAAAATCCCAGAGATTCATATTATGAGGAAAATAAAAAGTAAATATGTAGAAGCCAATGTACTTTTACTGTTTTGCATGCTAGATTTCAATGAACAAAAAGAGTGTTAAACCATCCATTTGTATCATATGCATAAGCCTTCTAACCTTGCTCCTACCTCTCCTTCTTCAGATCCATACTCTACCATGTAGCCCAACAGGTCTTTCTAAAATAACTGCTCCGTTGTATTCTAGGGCCTCAAACCCATGATTGATGTCTACCGGATGTCCCTGTCTACAGGTTCAGCCTCTTCTCTCGCCCCTCTCACTGATCAGACTCCAGGCATACAGGTTGGTGTGTAAATACCCCTAACTGTAAATATCCCTAACGAGTGACTTTCTACCTCAAGGCCTTTGCACACACTTTAACCTAGTTCACTCTTCATATCAGCTCAAAGCTCGCTTCCTCAAGGGAGCTCTCCCTAACTTCCTCCATGTTTCCAGACATTCTCTGCGGCATTTATATTTAGTGTGACTGTTTATGCTGCTCTTCCCTACTAGACTGGAAGCACCATGAGGGCAGAGACCACTTCTGTCTTTCTCACCATCTTATTCATAGCACCTGCCTTGTTCCTTCATACATAATAAATGCTTCATGAATATCTGTTGGATGAATGAGTCCAAAACGAAGTCTGAAGAATCCCATTCGCCTGCCAGCCAATCTGATTTGTTCCTTAAAGCTAGGAGTGATGCATATTCGGATGAATAGAATTGGTGCAAGAATGAGTTAGTTGGATGTTACTGGGAAACCCAGCAGCATGCACAGAGGTCTTGCACAGAGCCCTGGACTACATACAGTAAAGGGGACTGCACACCCCTGCCCAGAAATGGCCCACCAGCTGGGCTGAGCACTCAGTTTACCGCTTTAAATGTCAGTGTTAATTCTTGTTAATTAAGCTTTTCTATTTTGAGATCAATTTAAGTTTACACTAGTTGTAAGGAACAACAGAGAGATCCTGTGTATCCTTTCCCCAGTTTCCCCAATGATAACTTCATACAAAACTTCCATACAATTTTACCACCAGGATATGGACGTCGGTACGGTCAAGGCATTTCCACCACCACATGGATCCCGCGTGAGGCTCTCTTATACCCACACCCCCCTCCTCACTCCCCACCCAGCCTCAATTCCTGGGACCACTAATCCAGGCTTCATTTCTATTTTTATTTCTTCCAGTTTTACCGAGAAATAATTGACATACATCACTGAGTAAGTTTAAGGGGCACAGCACATTTTAAAACTTTGGACATTTAAAAAAAAAATGAAAATACCTAATTTCTTGTGATTGGCTTTTTTTTTTTCCCACTCAGCAATAACCCTAAAGATAAAACCAGGTTGGTACGCACATCCACAGTCCCCCCTTTTGTCTGCTGAGGGGCATCCCATGTCATACATGTCCTCCAGGTGGTTTAACATTCGCCTGGTGAAGGACCTCTGGGCTGGTCCCGGGCTGTAGCTCTTTCTCATAGACCCGTAAAGAAGAATCATGCTCGCACCGGTTTCTGTGTGGACGGAAGTTTTTCTTTCTCCAGAGTAAATGTCAGGATTGGTATTGCTGGTCAGATGGGATGTGGAACTGCCAAACTGCCTTTCTCAGTGGCCCTGCTGTTTTACATCCCCAGCATGAGGGCAGGAGCGACCCGTTTCCCTGCATCTTCACCAGTGCTCGGTGCTATCCTTTTTTTAGCCATCCTACAAAGTACGTGGTGACCTCTCACTGTGGTGTTTGTTTGTTTTTTTTTAATATATTTTATTGATTTTTTACAGAGAGGAAGGGAGAGAGATAGAAAGTCAGAAACATCAATAAGAGAGAGACATCGATCAGCCGCCTCCTGCACACCCCACAGTGGAGATGTGCCCTCAAGCAAGGTACATGCCCCCAACCGGAATCGAAC
Organism: Lasiurus cinereus; assembly: GCA_011751065.1. Lineage (NCBI taxonomy): Eukaryota > Metazoa > Chordata > Mammalia > Chiroptera > Vespertilionidae > Lasiurus > Lasiurus cinereus. Next base: position 42,614,149 of record JAAGEH010000480.1, on the reverse strand, counting down.
CTGGGACCCTTCAGTCCACAAGCCAACGCTCTATCCACTGAGCCAAACCGGTCTCGGCCTCTCACTGTGGTTTTAATGGAGACTATCCTAGTGAGGAACGATATGGATTGTTTTTTCACGTGCTTATTTGCCATCTGTAGGTCCTCTTCAGTAAAATCTCTGCTCATAACTATTTTTCCATTTTCTAATGGAATTGTTGTTGTTTTTTTGTCTGTTTACTTTTATTAAATTTTTGCTATGGTGGTTTGAGATTTCTTTATATATTCCAGGTACTCGTCTTTTTTCACATATGTGGTTTACAAATATTTTCTCGCATTCTTTAGCTCATCTTTTCTTCATATGAGCTCTTACCAAAAAAAAAGTTTTATATTAATTAGTTCCATTCATCAATTTTTTTCCAGTTATAAATCATGCTTTTGATGTCAAGTGTGTGTTAAATTTTTACTTTTGACTCTACTCACATTCATCAGTGCTCACAAATCAGTTCAGATTCCTGACAAAAGTGTTCAAACAAACACTAGGTAGCTAAACATATTAAGTACACTTGATTCTATTTCCGGCCTTAGAGAGTTTCTTGGTAGCACAAGAAAGCTGGGGGGAAATCTGTTTTATTTTGCAAGTTTTAGTGGCACTCTTCATTTATTTTTTAGAAGTAGAAAATTTTCAAATTATGTTTTCAATCAGGATGATGGGTAGTTGCTTAAAGATGGGAAATAGGAAGTACATGCTCAAACTATGAAGCAGATGTAAGACTGTCTGCATCCACAGCCTGCATAGACACGCCCTGCCCTCCAGTCCCCTCACCGAACCTGACGGAGGAGAGCAAGGGAGGGCTTCCCCAGGTGCAGCCAGTGGGCCACCTAGAACGTGTAAGACATATTCAGGCACGTATGTAATAGGTGCCTTTATCATTGCAGAGCCACAAAGGGCTAAAACGTAGTATCTCTTGCACAAGAAAGTCCTGAATAGTATCTACCAATGACCATCACTTTTATGATGTGGGCAGCCTGTCTCTAAGATGGCCCCAGAGACTCACTGCTCCTGGTATCTGCACTCTTGTGTGACCCTGACCCTTTGGGAGTGGGCTAGACCTCCTGAATCCCTCCTAACAGAGTGCAGCGAACGTGATGTGATGATGTTCCTGCTAAGAGCAGGTTGCAAAAAGATGGCCACCTTGCCTTGCTTCCCCTCCTTCCCGTCCATCTCCCTTTTCCCTCTTCTTTCCGCCTATTCCCTCACGTCTTCTCTCCTACTTTCCCCTCCCTCATCTACCCTCTCTGCTTTCCCTCCATCTTTCCCAACACTCTCCTTACCCTCTCCCTCTTTCTCTTTTTGCCCTCCTCTCTTTCCCTCCCCTCTCTGTCCCTTTGTGAGTTGTCTTAAGGAGAAGCACACATTGCAATGAAATGTTATCTTCAGCCAACAGCTAATGAGGCTCTGAGGCCAATAGCCATGTGAGTGAGCTCTCAAAAGGATCTTCAGAGGACGCCCAAAGGCCACCTGAGTGAGCGTGGAGCAGATCCTCCCTCGGTCAAGCCTTAGGTGACTGCAACCTTGAGCCAGGCACACCAGAAGCATCAGCCCAGCTGCTCTAGGACTCCTCACCCAGGCCTGTGTGATCATAAATGCTTTTTGGTTTAAGCCACTACATTTAGGGGTCATTTTTCTGTCATCACGGATGACTAATATATTACAAATGCTCCATATAAGCTAAATTTTTTAAAAATATATTTTATTGATTTTTTACAGAGAAGAAGGGAGAGAGATAGAAAGTCAGAAACATCGATGAGAGAGAGACATCGATCAGCTGCCTCCTGCACGCCCCACTGTGGAGATGTGCCCGCAACCAAGGTACATGCCCCCAACCGGAATTGAACCCGGGACCTTTCAGTCCACAAGCCGATGCTCTATCCACTGAGCCAAACCGGTCTCGGCTAAGCTAAAATTTTTAAGGTATATCAATCACCAGACTTTTTTGTAACTAAAACAAGTAAAATCTTGTCTGGAAGTTAATCTAAAGAGGTGTACGCACGTGCACGCACACACACACACACACAATGCTTGAAGCTTCCTTTAAGAATCAGTTTCAGAATCACCTTTGAAGGTGAAGCTCACAACCAGGTAATAGACTGAGGAAGGCATGGCTGAATCTATTTGAGATAAAAATAAAAAGAGGACGCCTCATTGAAGGATGCTCTCAAAGAGGACATGTTAATGTACTTAAAAATGGACTTGAACCTTGGTAAGCCCGGTGTTTTATTATTCTGCAATGGTAAGCAAACAAAGGAATTAACACCTGGCCATTTTATACATTTCTCCTGTGTATTACATGACAGCAAGACCTGGGAAGGCATTTATTTGCAAAATATTTCAAATGAAAAAAACTGGGGAGGAAATTGTCAAAAAAAACTGGATGGATGTAGTGTGGATGGGACTGAATAAAGGACGGACACAGTGCAGGGCGGAGCAGAGGGGTGTGCACCAAGGAACTGTGCTGTCCACTGTCCTAGCAGGTGGAGTATAGTTTAGCAATAAAAGCGAGCCCCGACCTCGGTCTCTTTTATTTCTTGGCGGGGTGGTATAAAATGGAGAAAAATATTTAAAAGTCACCTTTGTAGTCATATATGCAATAAAAGGAGCAGTGGGTTTGAAAGCTTACCCTGCTTCAGAGATATATGCTGACCTATTCAATGAGGCACATTGATGGTCTCAGTGAAATTGCTATCATTCCTCATGGGAGAAAACACACATAAGGAATAACAAAGTTTTATAAAATCTCACCTAAAACCTCATCTAGACCTTAATCTGGAAAGAAATCTGATTAGAGCCACACTTACTACAGGACAAACAGGTTTAATGTAGCAATTTCCCAAGGCATTAACATTTTTTAAAGGAATTGATCTCTAAGGACATCCTTCCTACCCAGCTCTTCACAGTGTGGAGGCCTCTGCAGCCTCTTCAAACAGCCCCATGAATTCCTTCCCCTCCCTTTGACTCCCCTAAAGAAAAGGAAATGTAACTCGGATTATGTGTTTCTTACTGGATACCCCGGGGACTTCTCCCCACAGATGGGATGTACTCAAGACTGACCCCAAACTAGCCATGTTCTGCCCAGAAGGCTGATGTGGGAACCTGGGGGTCAACTCCAAAGCAATCCGTTCCTTTGTAGATGAGAAGCATAAGCCAAGCGCCTCTCAAAAACGATAAGATCGCTATTAACACTCTGCAGGCCTGGAGCTCTCTGGAGCCTTTGAAGGAGCGGAGCCAGCCTCACACCTGCACGCAGACAGCCCGGGTCCCTCGAGTCCATTCCCCCGCACACAGGGCCAAGTGCTGCTTTGTGGAAGGGCCCTTGTGTAGAGCTTTCCTTACCAGCAATCCTCCGTGGTTGCACAGTGGCTCTGAAACCTAGCTGCTATCATGGGCTGAGTTATAAACCTCCCAATGTTTAGTCCCTACCCCTTACCAACTTAGTACAAATCTCTGGGGTGAGACCTCAAATCAGTATTTTGTTAAACTCCCTTTTTTTCCCCCCAAGGTTGAGAACCATTGGGCTACATCATTCATTCTTTCATTAAAATACTTCCTGAATATCATTATAGATGGCCTCTGGGTAACTCCCCAAGCCCCCAGCTCTTTAGTTAAGTCATGCATCTACATGTCTGTCTGTCTCTAATTCCAACACTGAATGCATGGATGGATGGATGGTTGGCCTTTCTCATATATATGTCTCTTCCTGGCTTAGTTATACGGGGAGGAGTCCTAATGCTTACAGACAGCCCTGTGCTGGTTAACCCAAGAGCCATCACACTTACATGGTGGTATGCCCAAAAACCAGGCAGTAAAGGGGAGTGATGGGGAAGAAATCCAATCTCAGGAGGATTCCTTGGCAAACAACCTAAAGAGCAACACAAAGCACAGTCCCGAAGGGCCAGTGCATCACCTCATACTCTACACTCTCACCAAATCCTCGTGCACTGAGACACCGCGAATTTGCGCTGACTCGTGTACAAAATATTCACGGTCACCTCACACTTGCTGAAACAGCTCTTCCCTTCAAGGCTGACACCTCACCTGCCTCCCTGACCTGCTGCCGAGTGGGGTACATGCTGTGGGACAGGGAGTTCAATTGGCTACAGAACCATGGGCACTTAGCTATAAAGAACTGTAATAGTTGAAGATGTGCTTTAGCTTGTAACAGAAGCCTATCAGACTTCCTTTCATCACAGTGATTACAGTGATAGGAATTCTCACCTGAAAGATCAAGGCAAGTGTGCGCCTTTTTAAAAGCAGAAGTATTCAACACAGAAGAGACTAGATGAGGAAAAGAAACCAGGATGGGGAGCAGGAAATACTGGTGAGTGGACAATCTGGCCAGAAGCCTCTGCCGCCCACGATTGCCTCCATTACGTTTGCAGGGTGGCGCTCACTTGCACCTGTGTCTTCCCTACGTCACAGGGTGGGGACTGTGGCCAAGCCTGCTTGCACCCCTCACTGTGCCCAGCACTGTGCCTTATACAGAAATTTTGAATAGAGACCATTTTCTCCTATTGCGTTACCAGTCCCACTTAGGTTAAAGGCAGGTGACAAAGGAGTGAGCCCATAAAACAATTCAGGTCATTGCTAAAAATATAAAATTGATAGCATCCTCAGGAGCAGCCTAAATATATGAGGTGTCATGTCCCCTCCTCCCTCTCCTGCTCCCCAGCTCCCACCTGACCATCCCGCTCCTTCTCCCCGACAAACAGCAGCCAGGCCCAGGCTCCAACTCCTCTCCCACCAGCCTGGCCACTGGTGACAGATCCGGGCCGGCACCTAAGTCACAAGGGACTGGAGAGATCTCTTGATTGACGTAGTGCTCAGCTCTCTCTGAACAAGTGTTTGGGGGTTTTCAGGGAATTCATTCTGACAAAACTCACACAAATCTCATCTCACTGTGACCACAGGCTTGAGAAGGCGTGGAAGTCACCTTGCCCTTCTGGCCCAGCTGCATGCACCCCAGCATTGGGTCCCTGCAGCATGGGTCCCCGAAGAGCACAGGACCCCTCCTTTTCCTCCCCCCACCAGCCCCAGGTCCACTGAGGAGCCTGCAGACCGGGAGCCCCGCACAGAGCCTCTGTGGTATAAAAGGAGGGGACCCAGCTCAGGAAACGGGCAGACGAGGAGCATCTCAGCCACACAGCAGATCTTTTCTCAGTTCAAAAAAAATGTGTTCTCACTTAAGAATGCTAATGGCCCGTGCACAGAAATAAAATCCCTGACCTACTTTGACGCTGAACTTATTAAACAAGCCAACCTTATTACTCAGAAGAGACTGTGAAACAGCAGAATAAAGCCCAAATGGGATGGGCCCCAGCCTTCGGTGACAGGAACTGTCAAGAACAGCTCAAAGGAGACAGAGAGCCCTAGGTGGGAGGCAGCAGCGGGGTTCACATCCAGCTCTCCCTTCCACTCTCACTGGGTCACCCAGGAGACAACCCTGTCCCTCTCTGAGCCTCAGGACCCCATCTAGGGCTGGGCAAGGTGCCCTCTGAGGTCCCTTCTATCTGTGATTCTTTTTTTTTTATTTAATATTAAAATGAAAACAAAAAATAATCAACTATTCAGGGCATATTACGCCAGACACCCTGAGACAGGGGAGGGACTGAGACATACATTGTGCCTCTAAGGAGCTCGGAGCAGAGCAGAGCAAGGGGGGCGGGCCATACTGATTAATGCATTCGAGCCTCAAAGCCGCCACCAGGCTGGAGCAGACATAACACAACTTGTGTCTGCAACAGGAATTCCCTCTGGCAATCCACCTGACAACTTCGGTTTAGTTGAATGAATCTTTCAGTGCATTTTAAACCGCGGCACAGCCACGAGTGGCCATCCGCAAGTTATAATCAAATTCATCACACTGGGAAGGAAGAAGGCCGAGATACATTTCCATGGGGGTTTAGGGCAATAACGTGAGTCATTCCTGCTCATTCTGGGAAAAATTCAGGAGCTGCAAAGTACATTATCCAAACAAGAACGGGAGCGAGGCAGGAAAGGTTACTGATGTAGCAGTAGGCGTCAGGAACCCACACACTGTCGGTGAGTCAGTAATGATGGATGCCACTGTGGGACGCGTAATGATGCTCCTCGGGAAATGTCACGGTGCTCGTCATTGGAGGGCCCCTCCCCGTCCAGTTCAGGCACAGAGATCCCCTCCCCTTCATTGTGTCTCCAGGACTTGTTGCCCGCCCAGAGCGCAGTAAACAAAGCCAGTGGGGAGAAGCGATTCCCCAGAAGGAAGAAGTGGATCTGGGCTTTGGGTATATAATTGCAATCACCCGCAGGGTGCATTCGGGCTCTGGAGTTGAATACAGAAGGATCAAGGCAGAGGAAGATGTAGAACGTCTTGCAGAGACCAGATGTCCCGAGACCTGAGATCGTGAGGTCCTCAGGGTAGGATTTGAGGGATCCAGGCCAGAGGCATCTGGATCACAAGCTTTGGAGATAAGTGCAGTGCCCAAAGGTCCTGTCAGACAACTAGAACCAAAAGTATCCTTTCTCCTCATTTTATAGATATGGACACTGAGGTTCTGAGAGATATCCCCAAGGTCCCTATTAAGTGGCCAAGACAGCATGGGAGTGTGTGTGAAGCCTCACATCACTGAAGTTAACCCCAACCCTAACTGGAGAGTGGCCTCAACTGACAGCCAGCAAAGATAGGGACTTCAGATCTATAATCACAACGAACAGATTTTGGTCAATTACAAGAATGAATGTGGAAGTAAATGTTCCCCTGGTGCACAGAGATGAGAATCCAGTTGGCTAGCGCCTTGATTTCAGCCTTAGGATCCCCTGAATGGATACCCAGCCACACCACACCCAGGATTCGGACCTACAGAATTCTAAGATAGTCATGCATCATCTTAAGCCACCAAGTTTTGAGAAATTTTATGCAGAAATAGAAAAACAACATAGGCCCGGCTGGTGTGGCTCAGTGGTTGAGTAGTCAGCGCACATCCTGGGGTGCAGCTCAGTCCTCAGTTGGGGGTGTACAGGAGGTAGCTGACCCATGATTCTCATCATTGATGTTCTATCTCTTTTCCTTCTCCCTTCCTCTCTGAAATCAATTAAATATATAAGTAAAAGATAGGCTCACTCATGTCTAAAATTGTTAAACATAAATATGTCAGAGGCCATTAAAGAACACACAAACTATATGCAATATAACATTAACTTAAAAAATATGTGAAATAAAAATGGTACTTTCTCCCAATGGCATCTTTGCCAAACACATGCATATGTGGGTGAATTTTAAAAAGCAAAGAGACTTCAGATGTGCTAGGGTGATAAGACTGTAGGTTCAAAGTTGTCTTTAGTCTCTGGTATCATTTTAAGAATTTTAAAAAATTATAAAATAACAAGATTTTTTGGTGCCTTCAGCCCACACTGAACAGACCAGTCTTGGAATGAGCACTGTCTCCCAAGATTTCAAGCTACTTGAAAAACAGGGCCACATAGAGCCAAGGTTTCCTAAAATTCCATCAGAGAGAGGGAGTTTCTTAGAGTGATAGATCATCACATCACAAATGACTTTCCTCTGGAACTTCCACACGAGCCCTCCCTGTGGCTGTTCACCTCCCTGCCCCAGGGAAGACACAGAGACACCTTCCCCTGGGTAAACAAGCACGCTGCGGTGCGTGCAGAGGTGGTGGCTGGGTGCTCTACACTTCCCACACTCACAAAGTGCTTTTCCCGTCAGGGTGCCGACTCACTCTCTCTATTTGACTTTAAAATCTCTCCATCACTGCCCTCCTAAGTGTCCATGAGCCAGCTGCTTAATGTCCTGTGGCCTCAATTTCCTATCAGAATGAATAAATCAGGAAAATAATTGCTCAATGAATAACACTTCCCTGCTTTCCTCTCTATTTGCTGTGTGCCTTGAGGAGACATTTCATCTCTGAGAGTTTTAGTTTTATAACCTAAAAAATGGGTTGTAACTACCCACACCTCCTCCGCAGGGATATTGTCAGGAATGGCATTAACAAGAACTACGCTGTCAAAGGTCAGGGCCCAGAGAAGGGACACCAAATTCCATCCACAGCAGAGAACAGGCAGCAATACCCATCGACACCACCAGGAGGAGGTGTGGAGACAAGCAGCTGCCCCAAGTCAGTGACAGCCATGTGACCCATGTAAACTCAGAGGGATGTTGGGCTTGCTTTCATCAGTAATAGACCAGTGAAAAGTCACTTGTGCTTCCTGGATAGAAATGTTCAGAGGCAGTTCTCAGGTTCCCTACACCCCCTTTTTCTCTTAGTCACAGTCACCCGCAAAATTTCAGATGGTGGCTGTTCCATCATCCTGGGTCTCAGAAAGAAAGACCAAGGACAGAGTAAAGCCCTATCCAAGCTCCTGGCCAAGTCATGTGAACAAAATGTAACCCGTGCTGTCTGTCTGTCATGCAGCATCACCTGGTGCATCCTAGGCTTAATGTTTCCCTGTTTTACAAGCGGGGATACTGAGGCTGCGGGGTTGACTGGTTGGCTCACATTCACATAACTACTGAGTCCTAATGACAGGACTGAGACCCAAGCTCAGGTGGCCTCCCTCCAGAACCACGACTCATATCCACTGGGAAGACGCTCCTGGTCCTTGGTGCTTGAGTGATCAGACACCGTGTTCAAGGGGAGACAGGGATGTCAGCAGGAGTCCCCCCTCACTGTGTGCCCTCTCTACCTGGACGAGCGAGTCAGAAGCATTGTGGAAGATGCCACGTACGGGGGCATTTGGACTAGGATAAGGATGTCACTAGGTAAAGAATCTGAAACGAGATTTCTTTTGTCCCCTGAAGAGGCTTCTGCTCCTAGGTGCCAATGTGACCTGTTTCTGCACGTCTCCCAGGGTCTAATTACGAGCTCTGCCCAGCCTGGATGGCGGCTTAGTTTTTCTTAGACTGCAGCTGGCTTGCCAGTGGCTACCCTCACTCTTTATTGTAGGAGAAGCAAACATCGTAATGCAGCCCGGAGAAGAGACCCCTACAGAGAGCTTTGGATACGGAGGCAGGTTCTGTGTGCTCCTCTAATGAGGAGAGCATATATCTTACGAGGACATGCTTTGCCAGGGACCACGCATATCTGGGTGTCCTGAGGTTCTGCCGACCCTCAGGCTGAGCAGCAAGGACACTGCAACTCGCAATCAGTATGATCTTGGTCGTATTTCCCAGCCTCAGATTCTCTATCTGTAGCACGAGGAAAAGGGAAGAGGTGATCTATAAAACAATTTCCAGCTTGAAAATGCAACCATCAAAACGGATGCCAGCTCTCACACATTGCCAGTAGGCATGTAAATCAGTGCAGCCTCCATGTGGAATAAGTTGGCAATATCTATCAATGTTAAAAATGTTCAGCAACCCCAGGCCTGGGAAGTGATACTGAGGACATGCTAGCACAATGAAGGGACTTTTGCACAAGGTTATTCGTTGCAGTATTGTTTGATGGCAAAAGACTAGAAGCAAATCAAATGCTCATCCACAGGAACCCGTTAAGTGAATGGTGGCTCATCCATACAGGGGAACACCTCGAAGCTATTAGAAAGGAAGAGGAAGCTCATTCAGTCTAAATCCAGAAAGATGTGCAAGGGAAAGTAAGATTTAAAAAGCTCGTATAATCTGTTACAATTCATGCAAGAAAAAGAAGACAGTGGAACGGGAAGTGATTAATACACACATAAACACTTCCGGAAAGAGACACGAGGAAACAGTAACACAGATGACACTGATCCTCTCCAGGGCAGTGGACCATGTGGCTGGGGTGAGGAGCAGAAGGACAAATGTTCAGTGTACGGTGGACCCTTGAACAACACAGGGAGTGGGGGTGTCAATGCTCATGCAGTCAAAAATCTGCTTACAACTTCTGACTCCCTCAAAACTGAGTGACTAATAGCCTACTCCTGACTGGAAACCTTATCAATAACACAAATAATTAATAAACACGTATTTTACAAATTATGTGTATTATGCAGTAGGTTTACAGTTGTGAGTGCGCTAAACAGTTTATTCTTATGTTATTATTTATTAATTATTATATTCTTTACATATGAACAACTATAAACTTACTTTTGCCCAACCCTGTATGCTGTATTCTTACAACAAAGTAGGTTAGAGAAAATAAGTGTTTTTAAGAAAATCATAAGAGAAAATACTTTTACATCACTTACTGAGAAAAAAAATCTATATATAAGTGGATCCGTGCAGTTCAAACCTCTGTTGTTCAGGGTCAGCTGTCAGCTATATATTCTTTTCTGTCTTTTGATTTTTGAACCACTTAAGTATAGTATCTCCAAAAAAATAAATAAGGAATGATAGTACAATTTTTTAACAGCTGCAAGCCAAGGGTTGAATGAGAATCAAGAAAATGCTTGTGAGCACATTCGGAGGGTTCTGAAGGATCTCACATACCTTCTTCCGGGAGCCCAGCACCCAAATGTTTCTCCAGAAAAAAAAAAAAAAACTTCTATCTTCCCAATATATATTGTACCATCTGCCTTGCTGCCACCCCCTGCTCCTGAGAAATTTCACCATACACCTAAAGGCAAGCAACTCTTAAGACTCCTTTAACATTTTCTTCTCATTTTGAGGAAATGTATTTAAGTATAAGAGATAGGAAGCATTGAAAGGAGTAAGCAATACTAGGTATAGACAGAGTTATAATTCCCCATAAGGCTATTGGACAAGCCCCTTGCCTTCTCAGGGCCTCAGTTTCTCCACTGGTTCAACATGGGCCATAGAAAAAATAGATGATGGCCTCAGGTCACCTTTCTCCCAGCTTTATCTTTCTAGAGATTGAAGAATCACATGGATAGAGCAAACGCAAGACCACATCCTAGAGGGAGCTTTGGATCTGTTACCTAACATGGGTTGTCATCTGACAACAACCCAGATGGACCAAAGAGTGTCCTGAGGGTGGCTTCTAGCCCCCAGGAGAGGAAGGTGAAGTCCCAGCGGGGCATGGCCATCTTGCTGAGTTGAGAAAGCAGAAGCCGAGCGAGAGGGCTTTGAGGTGGCTGGAATTTGTAAGGCAGGGTGTCAGAGCACCTGGGAACCCACTGCCAGGGTTTGTAAGATTGCTGGCCTGCATATAAGCAAAACAAAACTCCGTAAGGTCTGAAAGAGAGTAGCTGACACAGGGCTGAGAGCTAAACAGAAATGCCAGTGGTCGCACAAGACTGGGAAACACTGGATCCTAGTCCAACTGCCGTGGAGATTCAGTTACGACCCCAGAAAGAACCAATCACAAAATTGAGCATCACATCTGAAAATAAGGACCACACAGCAAGATGACTGAGAAAATTGAAGCAGATCCATTCTTACAAAGAAGAAACAATCTTGATAGTTCCAGAAGGATGGGCCAGTAATTTAACTGCCTGCTAGGATACAATTCAATACCATTTAAAGCAAATTGACATAATCAATTTTGTTAACAACAGTTCTTTTGTGAATAAAGAGGAACATACACACACACACACACACACACTCAAAAGAACAGAATCCAAGATGATTCAGATGTTAAAATCTGAAGATGAGAACTTTAAAATAACTAGTATAAATGTACTGAAGGTTTTAAAGAAAATTTGAGAGAACAAATAAATCACAGCAGAGAAATGGGAAGTAATGTTTTAGGAATGAAAAGTACCACATCTACAATGAAAAATTTACTCTGGGCTTTGCAATGGTTCAGAGAATGTAAAAGAAAGCATCATTGAACATGAAAACAGATAAACAGAAATCTGAATTACAGAGGGAGAAATTATTAAGAAATAAAGAGACTCAGTAACCTGTGAGATAATAGCAAGTGGTCTAATCCTACTTAATAAAAGAGTAATATGCTACACCCACAAGCCACGCTCAACAGCCACACCCACCAGCCAATCAGAGCAAGTATGCAAATTAACCCAACCAAGATGGCTACAGCCACACAGAGAGCAGGAGGGAGGCTTGGGTTGCCTTTGGTGATAGAAGAAGCCAAGATTTCCACAAACTCAGGCCAGCCCAGGCCTCCACTTAAGGCAACAAAGTTTCAATGACTGTGCAAGTAGAAGGCTTGGCTCTGCTCCAGGCTAGAAGATAAATAAATCCAAGATACCAGGGCCTCTGCTTGGGTCGCCAGGGGGCATGGCTGGACTGCAAACCACTACAGGTCCCTCACTCAGGCTCCCCACGCCCCAAAGGAACACCCACCCTGACCCAGGATACCCTTCAGGGCAAACCAGCTGGCCCCACCCATGCACCAGGCCTCTATCCTATCTAATAAAAGAGTAATATGCAAATTGACCATCACTCCAACACACAAGATGACTGCCCCATATGGTCAAAAGATCCTGCCCCCATGTGGACATAAGATGGCCAACACAAGATGGCCAGCAGGAGAGGACAGTTGTCAGGGACCAGGCCTGCAAGGGAGGGCAGTTTGGGATGATCAGGCCAGCAGGGGAAGGCAGTTGGGAGGGACACAGGCCTGCAAGAGAGGGCAGTTAGGGGTGACCAGGCCAGCAGAGGAGGGAAATTGGGGTAACAGGGCCTGCAGGGAAGGGCAGTTGGGGGGGCCACATGGGGGACCCAGGTCTACAGGGGAGGACAGTTAGGGGAAAACAGGCTGGCAGGGGAGCAGTTAGACATCAGTCAGGCTGGCAAGGGAGTGGATAGGGGATGATCAAGCTGGCAGGCAGAAGAGGTTAGGGGCAATCAGGAAGGCAGGCAGGTGAGCAGTTGGGAGCTAGCAGTCCTGGATTATGAGAGGGATGTCCGACTGCCCGTTTAGGCCCGATCCTACTTGGATCGAGCCTAAATGGGCAGTCGGACATCCCTCAAGGGGTCTTAGATTGGAGAGGGAGAAGACTGGCTGAAGGACACCACCTTCTTCCCTACCCCCCCCATGCACAAATTTCATGCATGGGCTTCTAGTCTAATATATAAAAGGCCAGGGTTGTAACGACCAATCACTATTAACCAACCCAATACTGACTGACCAATTGCAGCCTAGTGATCCAGCACTGACTGCCCAAGGGGCTGAGACCCAGAGAGAGAGGCAGGATCTGATCCACAGCATCAGTGGCAACTGTTGATCAGTACTTGCCTCTCTCTTTCTCTACCTCTTTCTTTCTGAGCTTCAATAGCATCCAGACCTTCAAGGGCTGCTGTTAAGCCCCACCTCTCTGATCAGGCCCAGAGATAGGCCTGGAAATGCTGACTGACATAGAAAATGACTAATCAGAACCAAATGTGGATGTTGTGAATAACCAATGGCTGTCTAGAAGGCAGAGCTTTGGATGCCGACTGGCATAGACACTGACGATTCAGAACCAAATGTGGAAAACTGACCAATAATAACTGAACACATAATAATCTGGCCACTCAGTGTACTTCTCTTGAGTACCCCATTCACTTGATATCAAAAATACTATAAATCATGTGCTTGATCAGTTTTCCCCTTTGCACTGGCTGATAGACAACTCGGGGCAAATAGGTGATTGATCTCCAGCAACAGTCTAGAATACTTTTGGCATCTATTTGAGATACAAATACAATGAGTGGCCAGATTATCATGCGTTCAGAGATCATAATAATCTGGCCACTTAGTGTATATGAGACAGAGCGGAGAAAATTGACATAAAACATATTTAAGGGAATAATGTAGCAATGCCACAAAAATAACAACCAAAAATAGAGAAACCAGTTTAACATTGTTCAGAAACTTTTCTAAAAACCTTAATGAATCGAGAGACATTCCTCATTCATGGGTTGGACGATTCAATTTATTAAGTGGCAAATTCTCCCAAAATTACTGTAGAGACTCAGTGTAAATTTTGGTCAAAATCCCCAAAGCCTTTTTGTTTTATAATTTATGTACTGAGGCTAAAAATAGTTATGGAAATGCAAAGAATCTAGTAGAGATAAACTAACCCTGATAAACAAGAGCATGTGTATGAGAGCAGGGGTACATGGGAACTCTGATTCTTCCTATTAAATTTTGATATGAACCTAACACTGCTCTAAAATTAACATCCTTTTTAAATGCTTGTACACTGGGGCTTTCCATTTTGCTCTTCTGTCATCGTCATAACAATCTTCTAGTTGAATAACAGCTCTTTCCATTCTTGGCCCCAGAATAAAAACAGAGCAGAGATCTAAGCTATTCTATCCACAGCTTGAATAGAGCTCTTCTGATCAACCCGGCCTGGATCAACTGACCTCTAGCTCGCCCACAGACATGTGAGGAAGTAAATAATTGCTGTTTGTTGTTGTTTTTTCCTATAAAAAGCAGAGTTGTAGGAATAATTTCAAGATTTACAATAAAGCTACGTGTTAATCAGTACAATGAGATATCTAAATAACAATAAAAAAATAGATCAACAGAAAAGAACAGAGAATCCAGAAATGGACCCAGACATCTATAGACAACTGATAAATTACAAATATTTAACAAATAAAATGGGGGTAAATTTTATTTTTAATAATGGTACTAGGTCAGTTGATATCCACATGGATAAAATGAACTCTGATCTGTATATGATACCTTATACTATAAACATCAATTCTATATGATTCATATAGATATACATATGAAATGTAGAATAATAGAGCTTCTAAAAGATAACATAGGAGAATAACCTTTTGATGTAGAACACAAGTATTTCTTAAATATGGCAAAAAATTAAACAAATGAAAAGACTGATAATTAGATTGCATTAAAATTAAAACCATTTCTATTTATCAACACACTACCAATTATAAGAAAAGAGAAGCCATAAACATTATATATATGCTAGAGGCCTGATGCACAAAAATTCGTGCACTCAGAAGGGAGTGTCCCTGAGCATTCTCACAGCCCAGGACCCCTTGGGAGATGTCCAACTGATGGCTTAGGCCCACTCCCCAAGAGATTGGGCCTAAGCTGGCAGTCAGACATCCCTCTGGCAGCCCAGGAGCCCTTGGGGAATGTCTGTCAAATGACTTAGGTCCACTCCACGCAGGGAGCTAGCCAAGCCATTCGTTGGCCATCCTTAGTACTACTGCAGAGGTGGGAGAGGTTCCCGCCACAGCTGCTGCAATGGCCAGCCATGAGCCAGATTCTGGCTGAGCAGCACCCCTCCTGTGGAAGCACACTGATCACCAAGGTGCAGCTCCTGCATTGAGCGTCTGCCTCCTGGTGGTCATTGTGCATCATAGTGACCAGCCATTCCATGATGTTCTGCTGTTAGGGTCAATTTGCATACTACCCTTTTATTATATAGAAGATACACACACACACACTAGAGGCCCAGTATCTGAAATGCATGCATGGGTAGGGTCCCTAGTTCTGGCTGGCAATCAGGGCCGATCTGTGGGATGACTGGTAGGCTGATTGCGAGACCCCTGGTGGCACTCACCTTGGCTGACCAGGCACCACCTGCTTGCCAACTCCCCTACCCCATCACTGCCAGTTGCCTTCCTCTGTTAGGCGACAAGGGTGGCGACAAGGCTGGCCTGGAGCCTGTAAGCTGAGGGCAGCTCCTGCATTAAGCATTTGCCCCCTGATGGTCAGTGTACGTCATAGTGACCATTCTGCCATTTGGTTGATTTGCATATTAGGCTTTTATTATCTATGTATATAGACATAGACATAGACATAGACATAGACATAGACATAGACATAGATGTCAAGGAGTCATATCCAGGAGACATAAAGAACTTTTATAAATCAACAAGATATAATTCAATTTTTTAAAAAGCAAAATACTTGAATAGGCAAATTCTAAAAGAGGTTAGGTAAATGACAAAGTATATATGTGTAAAGATGATCCACTGGCCCTCACCTTTGTGCAGAGGTTTTTATCACAATATGGTGTGCAGAAGATGTGTAGAATTGTACCTCTGAAGCCTGTATAATTTTGTTAACCAGTGTCAGCCCAATATATTCAATAAAAAATATCAAAAAAATAAAAGCACAATGAACTATCACCATATACCTAAAAGAATAACTAATGTTAAAAGACTGATTACATTAATTTGTCATATTATAATACTGTCTGGCATTTAACCCAAAAAAAAACAATTCTACTCCTACTGTGTCTCCAAGAGAAATTGAGCCCAATACTACCAAAAACACATATCGAATATTCATGGTAGCATGGTTCATTACACCTAAAACAGGAAACAGCCCAGATGTCTGTCAGCAATAAAATAGATGCATTTTGAATAGAATAGATACACATAAAAAATGCTATCCCAGAATGAAAAATGAACTCTTGCTATACATGGATGAGACTCCAAATATAATTTCAAATGAAAGAAATAAGACAAAAAATACAAACTTTATAAATCTATCTATATAAATCCAAAATCAGGAAAAACTTCCCCAGCAGTTAGAATGCTTGGAGAATTAAGAGGGTACAGAAGGTTTTCTGTGGTGCTGATACATTCTATATCTGGATCAGTATGCTCTTAATGTTAGTATATTCCTTTACTGTGTGCCTTTCTGCATTTATGTCATGCTCCAAAATAAAAGTTTTACCTCTCTTGCCCCTGAAAAGGCACTGCAAAGGTGCAGTTGAGAAGTGGTGAGAGTTGATACAATGCTAATAATGATGGTAGGAAATAGATAGTCAAGAAATATTCAGGTGATACATTGAAAGGACCATTTTGATCGATGAGATATGTAGATGTGGTAGGGGAAGAAATGAGGAAAAGGTAAGAATCCAACATAATCTTTCTGCTATTAGTGATGAAATGAATGGTGGGACCATTAGTGGAAATCAAAAATTCAGGAAGAACGTCTTGAACTAAAGGTGCCTGTGGCAATCTACAGGACTATCTCTGGCAGCTAGTTAATTGGGAGTTCAGTAGAACTGTCCAAGCAAGAGATATGGGTATGGGAGTCATCATCATCCCTGGTCATAATTAAAATAATGAACTGGACAAAATCATTCATAGAGAGAACAAAGAGCATGAGGGGTATGTGAGCAGCACCTTGTGGAACACTGCATTTAAGGGGAAAGCACAAAGACAGGAACTCATGACCAGGACAGAAAACGCTCAGCTGTAGAAACAGGAAGGAAGCCAAGAGACATCAGTCCTGGAAGGCCAGGCCTTAAAGGGATGCAAATAAGTGCAACCAATGAAGTGAAGTCTCTCAAAAGCATGGCTGGAAGGCAAGGAATTAGCTCTGTAGCTGTGGTTCTTGGGCAATTTATTGCTCCGCTCTGTGCCTCAGTGTCTTCAATTCTAAAGGAGGAATATTACAGTACCTGCATTAAAGGGTACTATGAGAAATAAATGAGATTATATATAAGTGTTTACCAAAAGTAGAGGTCATTACCTGTAATAACCATGATCCTTGCATATGCACATCAAGCAAGGTGTTAGTTTTCAGGATGAAGGTGATGGGGACAACATTGTAGGCCCAGCAGAAAGAACCAGCAGGAGCAAGTCGCTGGATACATGAGAGAGGAAGCAGAAAGAAGAGGCCCTAGCACCTCACAGGTGAGTGGCACCAGATGCTCTGACGTAGGGTTTGAACAGATGTGGAAACACAGGCATCTGATGAAGAAGTGATAAATACTGCAATGAACGAGGTCATTCCAACCAAGGCTTCCACAGTAAACCTAAATGCCTTGGGCAGGACCCCCATCTTTGAAACAATGGGTGCAGGTCTGTGATACTGCAGGAAATAACAAGTTTCACCATTCATTCATTCATTCATTCTTATTGGATAAACATGTACTAAATGCCTACTATGTGATTTATGGGAATAAAAAATAGCTCTTACTCTTGAGGAGATTACAATAGGATATCGAATAAGGAAGGGAAGAGGAGTTGACATACACTGAGTGGCCAGATTATTATGATCTCTGAATGCATAATAATCTGGCCACTCAGTGTTTATCCTATATAATAAAAAACTAATATGCAAATTGCCCCCTCTACCAGGAGTTTGACCAGCAGGCAGGCTGGACCTTCCCCTGGCCAGGCTGGCCGGACCCCACCTCCCACCCATGCACAAATTCATGCACCAGGCCTCTAACATAGATATAGATAGAGATAGAGATAGAGATAGAGATAGAGATAGAGATATGTAAATATACAGATAGAGATAGAGATAGAGACAGAGATAGAGATAGAAATAGAGATATATACACACACTGAGTGGCTAGATTATTATGCGTTCAGAGATCATAATACTCTGGCCACTCAGTGTATGTTCCATATGTACCGAACCCTGGGCTTTATAGACATGATATATGTATTTATCTATTAACAGGACTGGAAGATAAAACTCATTATTCCCATTTTACATATCTGGATCCTGAGGCTTGAAAAGTTAAGTAATTAACCCAAGGTCATATGATTGTAAATGATGAAAGATATATGATATCATTATCATCATACTGCACAATTACTTGCATATAAATATACTAGTGCCCTGGTGCATGAATTCGTGCACATGGAAAGGAAATTAATTAGAAAAAATATTTTAATACAGCTATTCGCCTTTTCTCTATAATAGAAGTGTCAAATTCAATTTCGACAATGATAGACCAAAACACACACGTGATGGCATCAGCGAGAGCTTTATATCTATTGCGCATATGCGAGTCAACTTAGCCTTTCATAGATATAGAATAAACTTGCTTAATTAGACCTGCTTTCTGCTGTAGCTAAACTTCTTCCAGCCCAGTGAAGCACCCTAACTTCTCTTTCAGGTAATTGTCAGCAACACAGCAGTAAATATCAACATAAAGCAGATTATGATTGTAGATCATGCAAGGAGAACAAAGGGTAAAATATTTCACTGCAGCAGTGTTTGACTATATACTGCACAGTGAGAAAACCTGAAGTCATTTTCAAGGTCCACCATTTCTTACTTCTTTCCAGTCGGGTTAAGTTTCTAAACTTTCTAAATCTCCATTTTCCAGCTAATGAAAAGAAAATAGGATTCTACTGAGTCTCCTATCTACCAACTCCAGGACTTCTGTGAGGATCAAATGAGATGAGGCATGGGAAAACACTTCACAGACATTTGGTTCAGGTATAAAATGTTTGCACCTAGCTATAAAGCAAGCTGTGACCCTGGACTGAAGAAACTCCAAGGAGGCTAGTCGCTAGGGAGAGGAAGCCAGGCTAGGTATGTGAGGTCATTACCTGGCACCCACGGTGACCATTTCCGAGCTGGGCTGGGCTGTGGGCTGCATTTTGGACCATGGGATCTCGGCAGTGTTGGCTGCAATTTGGAGGGCTGTTGCTCCAGGGTGGTGCAGGGTCTGTGTCCCACTTGGGGGAAGCCTAGTGTTGGTTTGTCAGCTCCAGTCCACAGTGCCCTTTCTTTGTGAATGGCCAGTGCACATCATGGCAGCTCCTGCGCTTAGCAGCTTAGCATCTGCCCCCTGATAGTCAGTGCATGTCATAGCAACCGGTCAGATAGTTGTAGGGACACTTAGCATATTAGCCTTTTATATATGTATATATGTATAAAATTCCATATAGACACATAATAATTTGCATATATATGCAAGTAATCATTGTTCCATATGGTAAGGTGGGTGTCACATTGTTAGAAGAATTATAGAGAGTTCAATGCATTAGGTCTTAAAATAAGAGCTTTCTCAAAAAAAAAAAAAGGTCAAGAGAAAGAAAGAAAAGGTTGACTAATATACAAATGTTATCAGAACATATGTGCCCATAGCCTACTCCTCCTGGAGAGGGAGAACTTATCTGTAGATCTTGCCTCATTATCAAAATATAGGTCTTTCTTGAATAACCACAATTCATTTTTATGACCAAAGTTATACTGGATTTTCTCCAAGCTTTTCTGAGAACACAGAATTGTCCTCCTGCACTGTCAAATTCCCAGACCGCATACTTAGCAGCTGTTTTTAAGATATTTTGTCAAAATCGCATGTCATATAGACAGAGAATAATTTGTTGCAGGCATTTTTACATCTGGTTGACTCCAATCAAATCATCCAGAGATTAGGTACAAACTTACACATTTTATCAGTTTTAATTACTTAAAACAACTCTGATGGCCATTTGAATCTCTCCCACCCCCCAGATACTCAACACAAAAAGTTTCAGAAATAATAGGGAACAGATGGCAGAAATATTTAAAACTCTGGTGTTTAAAAAAAAATTCAAAAGTAATCAAGGAAAGATTTCATTTATTTGGAATTTTCTCTATTTAGAAATAAACTGTTTTCCATGAGAAAGGGCATCTTCTCAAAACCCAGCCCAAACTTTTAAAAAATTCCCTTTAATCTAATTTAAACCAAAATGAAGTGTTCTTCAAAGTGAGAACTGGATCAGGATTGATTTAGAACTTGGATCTCAGGCGTGTACGTTAATGGACGAGCATCTGTGGGCAATTTGTCTGGTGTCTAAGGGCCCTTCATGGATCCCACACAACTGATCCCTGAACAAACCACATCTGGAGGTGTCGGAGCCCCTACAGACTGGAGCTCATGCTGCTTAAGTATACACACACCCCGAGCACTGCAGGGAGAAGGGGCCTTGGAGCTGCGTGGTAGGAACAGAATGCCCAGGACACAGAGAGATCTGAGAGTTAGAAGGGCAAGCAGAGGGGGGCTGACATCTGGATGCTGCAGAGACAACCATGCCCATGCTTCTTCTATAAAGCAGAAACTGAAGGTAGAAGTCGAATTTGAAGTAGAATGCCCAAAGTTTTAGAAGGAGGTTTGGACCAAATGGCCTCCTTCCAGCTTTGAGTTCTGAGGTCCTCAGGCTGACCTGAGGAAGAAGCCTCTAGAAGGATGCACTCTGATATGGATAGCAAGGGTAGATGAAAACCAAGTCCTTTAAGGCCATAAGCCTTCAATTCAACTCCTCCTTATGCAGCTAACTATACAACCAGGACAAAACCATTAACCTCCCTGAGCATTGCTTCCCTCATCCATAAGTCCTTCTCATTCAGTGTTAAAAAATACCATAATGGTGTCTTTCACCACAGAACCAACAATAAGGAAGAAAGCCTTCCTCACACTAACCCCACTACAAGTAACCCCCAAATTGCAAATGAGTTCAAATGGGTAATGGGCTTCTACTCACCTGTGTGGCTCAGACTCATGCTTCATAGGGCCTCTACCAACCATGCTGTCTACAGTAAGTGGCTTCACCCAGCGACTGAAGGGCCTCCAGGGTCACACTGCCACGGATGAGCCCCGGGCCTGGCACTAGTAGGGGCTCAGTTGTCCCTTGATAAATAAATGAGGACTGTCGCTCACAGTTCACAAGCCTGGGTCCCTTTCTTCCTTGGCACAAGGCAGCTGACACTCCTGGCCTCCCTTCAGTTAGGTGTGACCATGCGGCTGAGTTCTAACCAATGGAAAGAGAGTGCAGATATGTGCACTGCAGACTGGGCCCATCAAAACAAACAAACATAAAAAACCACAACAACAGAACACAAATGTTTTTCTTCAAACATCTGGTGCTGAAGAGTAGGGTAACAAAAGACAGAAAGAACCTGCATCCCCAAGTAACCACTTGGAGGAGAGCAGTCCATTTTTAGATACGTCAAAAGTCCAAGTGTAAAGCTCGCTCTTGCTTTCATCATAAGACACTATTTTGGGATTTGTTAGGGCAGGTATACCCTAAGTCAAGTAAGTCTCCAATGTGAGTGTGCATCATCAGAACCTCCTAGCCCTCTAGACTTCTAAGCCCATCCTCAAACATTCCGATTTGGTAGGTCTGGGGCAGGGGTCAAGAACTGGAGTTCCTGTCATGTTTCCATGTGGTGCTGATGCTGCTAGTCTAGACTCCACTTTGAGCATTGCTGTCTCTAACTTACAATTCTTGCTTATCAGGGCTGGCGCTGGCTAACCCTAATGAACTTAGCAGGCTTGAGAGCAATTTCAAGAACAAAAGTTATCCAGGCCTCGACAGCAATGGGATGCTTAGAAATGAGTTGACACTGGATGTCTGAAGTTTGACTCGGGAATTTGAAATTTATTTTGAAGTCAGCAGGAAGCCTCAGAAAGACAGGGACCCAGGGGATATTAAGAAGCTGGAATTGAGATGAACACATGAGAGGAAGGACTAGAGGATAACATGGGTGATTTGGATGACAGGAGGATGTTGACATAACTCAGGCCTGGGTAGTGTGGTGGGTGGCCAGAGAGAGCAATCAGACTTCTGGCTGAATGGACAGCAATGCTGTGAGAAGGACACAGACAATAAGGCTGGAGGAATAGTCAATCTGTTCAGTTTGGGTTATGAGGGTGGAAGGCCCATGGGACCTGCAGGCTCTGTGGGGTCCAGGGACGGACATCAGAGCAGTGATGTTCCCATCTGCGATTCTTCTGGAGGCTCCAAGGAAGCATTTTTCCACTTTCTTTTTTCAGATTCTAGAGGCCATCTGTATTCTTTGGCTTGCAGCCTCGTCCTCCATCTTCAAACCACTAGCACACCATTTTCCAATACCTATCCATCTCTATTGTCAAATCTCTACCTCCTCTGCCTCCCTCATATAAGGATACTTAGATTATAGGAGACCCAGATAATTCAGTATAATCTCCCCATCTCAAAATACTTAATCATATCTGCAAAGACACATTAGCCATGTTAGGTAATAGATTCACGTGTTCTAGGGATTTTGATATAGGCATCTTGATATGTGGCCATTATTTTCTGCCTACCAAGTGACTGCAAGCTTGCCCATCTCAAAGACTGACTCTTACTTGCTGAGGTATTACCAGCAACAATGTCACCTATGCAGAGCCACACACAAGACCAGGATGCCAAGGCCCTTTGGCAAAGGGGGCTGGTCCAGCCAATGGGCAGCTTTATGACACTGACTCAACCACTTTACCTTACTGAGCTTCACTTCACTCTCTGTAAAATAAGAGCAATACCTGTTCCAAATGTTGAGGGGACTACAAGAGCTGATCAAGAACCAACACAGGTAGGACACCCACATCCCCACCTCTATTCTTGGCCCCCTTCTGCTTTCTATTCTCAGGACACACAAGTGCAACCCACACTCAGT
Organism: Lasiurus cinereus; assembly: GCA_011751065.1. Classification (NCBI taxonomy): domain Eukaryota; kingdom Metazoa; phylum Chordata; class Mammalia; order Chiroptera; family Vespertilionidae; genus Lasiurus; species Lasiurus cinereus. The sequence continues at coordinate 42,591,140 of JAAGEH010000480.1, read as the reverse complement.
CCCTCAGTGGCTGCCATCACTATGCTGTGGGGACTGATGAACTGTTACTAATGGGATTTTTCTGAGGAGGGAAGGATAATAGAGGAGCTTCAGTGCCTCACTCATCCTGCTAAGATTTTGACACAGACACAGGTCTTAGGAGAATTAAGCAAAGAAGTAGAAATGCTATGAATTAATGTCAGTGCCTCACATAAAATGATACCTCCTAAAACCTCACTTTTTGCCAGAAAACACTCTGATATGTCAAAGCATCTCTCTGAAGCGGCTCTGATCATGTCACCCACCTTTTTAACATCTTTTGAAGACTGTTCTGCTGCCGACAGGACAAATGAGCTCTCCTTGGTCTGGAACCTCAACAGCCTTGTGCCTGTCTCCTGATAATCCTTCCAGCTTTGTCCAGCAACCTGCATGTCCCAGCTCACACACAAAAAGCCTCTTCCCCAAACCATGTCCCCTTTGATATCAGTTCCTTTGTAAGCCCTGATACATGTAACACCTCTGAGTGAGGTGTCTTCAGCTATGAAATGTGTCCCTCTGAGGAGTAAGTGAAACTACACTTGGGACACCTGAGAACTTTGCTGGGGAATAATAACTATCAGGAATCATGTTAACAATGACATCTATAGTATGCCAAGTCTTCAATGAAGGTTGCCTTTCTTTCCTTATCACAGTATCTAATAAGCACACATGACATGTTCCTCAGGAGGCTATATGGTTGGGTAATGATGTCGCTTCACTTGTCTTATGTGTGCACCCTTGATTGGCAAGAGCCACTGCCCGTACTCAGTGAATATTTATAAGAAACCAGATGGAAGAATAAGCGAAAATGGACAACTGGTCTACCAGCCCATGTTTCATTTCAGTTAAGTTTCTTCTGAAGACTCAAGGAACCATTATTTGCCCTGACCCACTGGGTGTTCCTGCTAACACCCTGAAGGCTCCATGACTCATTTTATAAAAATTTATGTCTTGGAACCTCTGTTCCAGGATCTTGGCACTATCAAGCTCAAAGTCTTTGACCTAGGCAGGTCTGTCTTGGTCAGTTATTGAGTGTCAACCTATGAACCAGGAAATCACAGTCTGAGTTCCGATCAGGGCATATGCCAGGTTATGGGATAGATACCCAGCAAGGTTGTATGCAAGAGGCAACCAATTAATGATTCTGTCTCATCATTGGTGTTCTCCCTCTCTCACCCACCTCTCTCTCTAAAATCCATAAAAACATATATTTTTAAAAAGTCCTTGACCTGGTCAAACCAGACCTTGTGATCTGGCTTCATCAGGCTGGGTCTCTACTGCTGTGTTGTTAGCAACACCAATCTTTGAATTTTTTGCCCGAGCAGCACCAAACTTTGTACCATCCTCCAAACACTATTGCGCCTTTGCCCACACTGTGCTTCCATCCAGAAGTGACCTTTCTTCTAAAAATTCCCTAGTCAGCTTCCTAGAGCTGGCTCAAATTAACCCTCCCAGTGAAGCATGCTGCTCCCTTTCTCACCACCTGTTATTTTTGCTCTCATTGTAATAATAGCTACAAATACCTGTACTGATCATCAGTATTTAGAGAGGTCATGTGCTAGACAGCTTTAACACCTTATCTCTAACCCAGTGCTTCTCATCATAATTCCCAGGAGGATTTTTAAAACACAGACTCATCCACCCTACTCCAGTTTCCAATTCTATAGGTCTGGTGTGTGGCTTGAGAATTTGCATTTCTAATAAGCTTCCAGTAATGGCTACCCTACTTTGAGTAGCATTGCATTACTTGTGAGTAAGATTATATTACCATTCTGCAAGGAAGGAGAAGCTAGGTGCCATGGGTTAAATGATGTAATGATGAGGCCAAATTTTGGACCTGTCTTGGGAGCCACAGCCTGAGCTTCCATACTCAACAAGAGCAGGGACAGCAGCCACAGATACTAAGAGTTGACCCCACACCAGGTATTCTACCAAGCATGACACATACATTCTCTCATTTAATCCTCATAAGCTTCTGAGGTGAATTCTACCTATCCCCATGTTTTAATTGATTGGGAAGCCGACACAGAAAGAGTAACTTACTCAAGATCACAGACAGTATTTGCTAAAATGGAGACCTGGGCTAAGAGATAGGGACAGCATGCCCACATATTAACAATGGCCATTTTCTGAATGTGGTGTTGTCCAGCCTTCATTGCAATCATCCTTTACATGCAAGTCTCCCCACCAGACTGAGTATCTTTGAGGTCAGGGAAATTGTTTAATTTAACTTTGCATCCCAGACACTGGCAAAATGCAAGCAATTCACAGGTACATAAATAAAGGAATAAATAAAGGATGTAAAAACAACTGAAATCTTAACTATTTAGCCAATAGGTGGCTCCTCCCTATAAATGGGTCCACAGAGAGGCTCTGAGGACCCGAATTTGTCTTCCAAATACAAAACAATGAAGGAAAACAATAATGACAACACAAAAAACACTTTGTCCCCAGAAGCTGTGGGTCTGCATTCAGAGGCAGCTCCAGAGCAAAAGACTTCAGGTTTGGCAAAATGAGGTTCCCACCCTGAACTAAAAAGGCTTCTCTTGTTTCCCTTTTAGCTAATTTCTCTCCTTTCTGAGCCTTGGTGTGTGTGTGCTGGGGAGGAGGGGGAGCGGGGGAAGGGAGGGTGGGTCTAGCAGCTGCTTTTCAAACTAACAGCTGCAAGGTGGGGGAACGCAGAGGAACTTTTCTGTTGCTTGTAATCAGGGTAAAAATAAAAGAGGCATAATGAAAATTAAAGAAAATAAACAGTGATCAAGCCTTTTCTTTTCCATTTGCCTGTGGAGTCCTGCTGTGTGTCCAACAATGGAAGAGGAGCTGGACTGGGACGTGGGACTGCACATCTGCTGCCACTGCCTGCAAGACAGAAGGATGCCTACACGGAGCCAGTGTCATGGGACTGGGGAGACAGGGGCCTCACAGCCCCTTCGCCTACGCAGCCGAGAAGGCTGGGGCTGCATGGGGAGAGAGCTGGGTGGGAGGACATACAGGCAGAGGAGGGGAGTGAACCAGGAATGCATGCTGTTTGGCCGTTGGCTATGAGATGGGAAGTTGCATTCAGGTGTAGCCCTCAAGGTTTCCATTCGCTGAGATCTCTTGGGGAAGGGACTTAGAGAGGCCCTATCACCAAATTTTAGATACCCTGTTTCACCATGGCCACCTTCTCTCTTCTCTGGACTTTCTGCTGCATCAAGCACTCCATTCAAGCATCTGGGTTCTAACTTGACTCAGATTTGGCCCACAGGTTGAGGTGAATGTGGCTTTCAATGAAAGCAACAAGAATGACAAGCTACCCTATCCCGGTGCAATACTGTGGTCCTGTCAAGGATACCTTAGTTCTCACAGCAGCTCTACTATGTAAGTAGATGTATTCCAATTTTACAGATGTGAAAGGATCAAAATGATAAAAATTGACAAGAATATATAAATCCATGTCTGTGTCCCCACTGTTAATAAAGAGAAAATCTGGCTTCCCCAGTATCGCTCATCTGAAAAGCGAAGGGATCCTCACTCTGGTCCTTGTGACCTGGATCCCGCCTTCAGGGTGCTCTGGTGATGATGGAAGTTGGGCGTCCAGACTCTCTGCTGGGAATTAGACCTCCAAAGGGAAGAACCATGTGGGAGTGAGAAGTGTTCTGAGAAACTGCCTTCAGACACATTTGACCAGTCATGGAGAACAAGAGCAGAGAACCTGGAGGCGGAGCCCTGCAGGCCAGTGATGGCGTTAGGAGCAAGTAGAAGAGGAAAGAGAACTGGATTCCAGGTATCAGAGGACTTTTCCATTTCATCCACAGCAGGTAGAGGATAACCAAAGAGAACTGGAAGAGAGGCGCAGGGGAGTTCAACAAGTGGAGCTGCTTAGAGGCAATATCTGAGGAGATCAGGAATTCCCGGGGACACGTGGCCGTCAGTTCTGGCTGACCCTGTAGTGGACACCATAGTAATCAGCTGACAAAGAGGCAGGTGCACCCTCTCAGAGGCTGGAAATGTCAATGGCTGTTTGCTCACAGCTTCATCCCTCCTGGGAGTTGCTTTACCCAAGGTTGTCTGCTGGGGGAAAGGGGATATGGCCAATGACTGGATGAAGTGCGAATACAAAGGCCTGGTCCTCCAGCCTCAATTTGGGACAACTCTGAAGGGCAATCTAAGCTCCAGGGTTCTCCCACTGCCTAAGCCATGTGACTTCAGTTGTAACCACATCGCAAGTAGCTTTCCCTCTGCCCGATCCCATCTTCTTCACGCCCCTGTAAGAGTAGCACAACTTTCCCAAATAAACCCCATGCACGTAGTCTTTGTTTCAGATTTGATTTCCAGGAAACCCAATCTAAGACACCCCCTCTGCCTCAGTGATTCCCACCCCTTCCTTCAATGAAGCCTCTAGAGAGAAGGTTGGCAGAATTTGCGGGAGGACAGGAGGATGAGCAGGTGAGGTATACCCCTTTACTTGGCCCCCAGTACAGGCTCCTCCTGTCCAACCAGATTCCTCCATGGTTCTGTGAGCAAGCTGCAATATTTCCACCGTGGTTTTGGCACCAGACATTCAGCAGAGTCTAATTGCACCAAATTTTATTTGAGTCTTCGCTGAGGCTGTCACTTCATCCAATTAAGTAGAGGTTACAGAAGGATCCACTTGTCATTACAGCAATTCCTCCTTGTGCTAAATGCTCCCAGAATCTTAACTACCAAGCAGGCATGATCAGAAAAGATGGCTTCAGTGGAGACGGTAGTATTTCTCTTTCACAGAGACAAACATGGACAGGCCCCTAAGCCCAACATGCACTCCCCGTGTACAGCAGCTCCATAAATTAGACAGGCCTAAATAACTCAGGCTGGAGACAGGGATGGAAACAGAATGCAGATGAGGCTTACCACCAGGCAGGCACTGCCCGTGGAGGCTGGGAGCCCACATTACTTGGGCAGCATGGTGCAGTACAGGTACTGAGCTAACACAGGAGAGGTGGGCTCAGTGCCCTGCCCTTTCTTGCACTTCCCAAAGCCACATCCTCTCCGCCATCACCTCTAACACCTTGTATGATCTGACCCCTGACTCTCTCTCCAACCTGCACTCCCACAACTCACCCAATCCATTCCACCACACCTACCACCTTCAATTCCTCCAACACTCCATGTTCATTCCTACCTCTAGTGTTTCCAACTCACCTGTTGCCTTTCCCCAGAAAAGTCTTCCCTCTCTTTAAATGGGGAAACCTTCTCACCCTCCAAGTCTTAGATCAAAATGTCACTTCTCTAAGAAGCCTTTCTTGTTCTCTAACCAAAATAGGTCTCCCCACTTATTTTCCACCACTAAACTGGTATAAATGTGCCAGTCTTTCAGAAGAAAGTGAACCCTCCTTCTTTAAAGACAGTAAACCCAAGGATTTACCTTGTTCCCTGTCCCAACATGCTTCTAATCACAATTTATAATAATATATGGGTCTATTAACTCTCTCAAAGTCCATCTCTACCTGTAGAATGCTGCTGTCCAATATGGCAGCCACTAGCCAAGTAGGGCCATTTACGATTAAATTAGAAAGAATTTGAAATTCAATTCCCAAGTCACAATGGCCACATTTTGAGTGCTTCACAACAACACATGGCTATGGAGTCACAGATAGAAGACAGCACAGATATTGATGCCCATTATCACAGAAAGTTGTTTTGGAGCGAGCTGATCTGCAATAGATGCATTGCCAGCTTGATCAACTCCAGTATCCCTGGCCCTACAATAGTTCCTGGGGGTATAGTAGCCACCCAGGAAGTATCTGAGTAGATAAATGACCAAACCAACAACCAATATTTTAAATAGAGATAGTTCAAAAGAGCTAAGAAGAGGGAATGCTCCTATCTATCTGGGAGGCTGAAACAGTCTTCATAGAGAAGGTGACATCTAAACTGAGCTTTGAAAAATGACAGTGTGAGAATAAGGTAAAAGCACAAAGAGGACAGCCGAGGCACCGAAGAATGAAAGATCATGCAGGTAAATGTTCAGGGAGCTGGTGAGTTTCTTGATGTTACTGTCAGTGGCAGAACTGAGATCAGAATTCAGGTTTCCCTGCCTTGTAAGTCCGATGCTCTAGGGCTCATGGCAGAGATATTTGCTTCAGGGGCCAGAACTGAAACCTGCACTAGTGAAGCATATCTTTGAGAAACACAAAAAAATGCTGCACAGAGATTTTTTAAAAGCCAAGGTGAAAGAGGAATGCCGTCGTTCATACTTTGCTAAGCAGTAAAAGATCCCCGAATCCTCTTCCTGCCACTTGTGGCTTCAGTGAAAACACACCTCCACCCATTCCGTTTGCACAGGAGACAAGGTAGCAAGCTTGGGCGCGTAAATAGAAAAGCTGACCTCCTGAGAAGGCTTCTTGGCAGGATAACGTGACGATGCAACCTGTGTAAAAATCAAGCTGCCCATTCAACGGGCGGCACAAATCTGCTTTCAAACAACTCGCTTCCCAAATACCAGGTCTAGCCCCCTGCCCTCCAGATGACATACGCATCCTGACACCATGTGAGAATAGGGTGACTCAGCCTTGGGAAGCCAGGAGGGTGACAAGGATTACAGGGACAGGGAACAAGGCAAATCCTTGGGCTTACTGTCTTTAAAAAAGGAGGGTTCACGCTCCTCTGAAAGACTGACATGTTTATACCAGCAAATAAACTGAAAGATGATAGAGGGAGAAATTCCCAGTGCATGCCTGGCTCTTGGCTGTGCCTTGTGGAGATGAAAGGAAAAAGAAACAGACTTAGGGAGAGAAGCCAGAATGAGCCCACGAAGCTGCTCAGCATTAATCACCTCAGGACCCACTCTCGCTGGTGCCCTGTTCCACAACAGCCCTGGGTCTTCGCTGGGAAGATGAAGTTCGAGCTGTAGTGGCTGCAGAGCTCATTAGCACCTCAACGGAGCCAAGGGCTGCCCACCTTCCAGAAGCTATTCTGAACTCTCACTCCAGGTACTTCTTGCACTCAATATAAGGCTTCTGCAGTTGCTCCATCCAGAGCCCCTACAGCCACTGGAGGACTTCTTGGGCTTATCAGCACACACGGCTTCACTTCATAGGAAATGGCATTCCATCCTTTGCACAATGGTTCTTCGGGGTCCGAACACAGCAAAGCCCAGGTCTGGGAGAAGCACTTCCAGGGATGTGCTGAGAGTGGGTATCCAGGCTTCAGCTGGGTGCTGGGGCAATGAGGGCAGAGGCCCTACTGACAGCAGGTATGGCATGGGGAGTCCCACAGGCAGTTCCAGAGGTGGCTCAGGAGTCCCATCCAGGAACCACACACCCTGGAGCCAGGTCTCCAACTCAGATGTAAAGCCTTGTGTCTGATATCTATTTATGACTCCTTTGCTATCTAGACCAGCTCTTAGCTGCCCTGCATATGGTCACCAGGGCCCAGGAGAATCTTAGCTCCACATATGGCCTGGCAGGTCCCACCTCTCTGGAAGGCCATCCCAGAGGATTCTGGAACTGGGATCTTCAAGGACCTCTGGATAGTGAGTCCTGTGGAGCACTACCGACTCCTAATCTACAGGGCAGCCTTCCAAAGCCAGTCCTCTCTGAAGGGCCAGTCCTTCCAAACATCAGTAGGAATCCAGTAAATGGAGTTCCTTCTTGACCTCAAAATGTTTCTCAGTAGACTCTTCATATCCATGGCCAAATACCGTGACCCTGTTCTTCAAGGCCTACTGACCACAATCTGAATAGAGAGTTGAAGCTACTAGATCCCAAGGCTTGTGATTATAGAAGATCAAAACTTGGTAGGAACCTAGAAGAAAAGGACCTAGTTCAAACCTATATGTAAAATGAGCTAATACTCTACCTACATCAGAGGATTTGCTGTGAGTGTTATCAAAGATCATCCTTTTAATGTGCTGTATGAGTCAGCTTTTGCAGCAGTAACAAACATCCCTGGATCTTAAAGATGTATACAGACACTTATTTCTTCCTCTCAAGCCACAGGTCCACTGTGGGTCAGTGTGGTGTGGCTGTAAGTTGGATTTACATCTGCTCCTTATGCCCCTTATTCCAGGAATGAGGATGAAGCAGCAGCTGCTGCCTAAAGCAGGTTCTAATAACAGATGGCAATGGGCAAATAAGGAGGCAGAAATACATGGTACCTCTTCTTCAAATTGGCATACTGTTCCTTCTGCCCATCTTCTATTAATCAAAGGAAGTCAAATAGCCAAGCTCCAAGTCAATGGTTTCTGTCAAAGTTATCAGGAAGTGGGATCAGGAAAGGCAAACATTTGCAGAATACACTGTTCCAGAGGTGCTTAGTTAAGGGTCTGGCACATAGTAATCTCACAGAACATGTTAGGTATGATCAACTTTCATATCATTACTATTGTTAGCAGTGGCATTTTGCTGATGATTCACACTGATGCTCAAATTAGGTTGAGGCAGAATCTGGCCTGCACTTGAGAGTGGCCTGTGGAGAGCACAACCTCTCCTGCCAGCCAGACTGGCTCGAAGCACGGTGACAGGGCCAGCAGTGCCGAGAGGAGAGGGAAGAGGGAAGAGGCTGCAGCCAGCCTGGTTCTGACCCCGCAGCTGACCTTGGGACCAGCAGAAATTGGAGAAGGTGACATCCCATGGGAAAGTGAGCTCATGGCAAGACCAGGGCTACAGCCCAGGCCACTGACCTCCAGTTCTAGATTATATTCTCATTCTACCTTAGCTAGCGGGGCAGCAGGCTGAGATAGAATTGATTGTTTTTCTACATATTTTTCTTAAAAAAAAAACTCGCAATGTTTATTTTTATTTCTTTTAGGCTGAAGCTTAATTCCAAAAATAGACGGTCTTTTTCAGTAGCCCTGTCATTAGCAGTTGCAACAAACATTTTGTTCCCCACACACTGAACTAAAAGAACGACACTTGAAAAGAGCAATGAGAACAAAAGTCTCCCGAGAATCGCGATGAGGACAGTGGCTACAGCTCCTGATGCCCAGTCTCCACCAGGGCATGGCCAGGAACCAGGCCTCCCCTAGAGCTCCCCGTGTGTCTGCTTGGATGTCCCATACCCTAGCATTTTATCTCCTGTGTTTCTGAGTATATGCTTCCCCCAAGAGAACTAGGGGCCACACATCCCACCAATTCTACTCTAGCTGTGGGTCCTTAGTCAGGTCACTGAACCTCTCCAAGTCTCTTATTCCTCACCTCCAAAACAGAAACCATACATAATACTTATTGGTTATTTGGGACATCTTCATTATGCTGTACATATTAAAAAATTGCTTAATTTCATGCTAGTAGCCACTAACAGAATTCCTCCTATAAACAGTCTAGCAGGAGTTCCTGGTAGGTGGCTAGAGATTTGGGAGCAACTAAAATAACTTTCAATGCCGGGGAAGGTCACCAGGGAAGGTTTCCCTGGAGGGAAATGCTAGGGTGGAGCTACGAAAGAGTTGAGAAAGTAGGGAAGGACATTCCTCAAAAAGGGAACAGCATGTACAAAAGCACAGAGGCTAACTATCTGTTCAAGCTGATTTCCAGCCTGGGTACGCTATAAAGGTCTGGAAGAAAAGAGGTTTTAAAGAACTTTTCCCATCCTCTCAAAGAGGCTGTAAATAATAGAGGGTGAGTGAGGTCATGTAATTGGGGCAGTTATACAACTAACGTCCACTGTGTGCCTACAATGCACAAAGCACTAGGGACATGGGATAGGTAAGCACAGACTCCATACCTGTCCTCACGGAGCCCACAGTCTGATGAACTTGACACATTTGCCAAAAGGCATACAGTTTAGAGAGGTCCCTTTAGATGACACGCTGGGCAAAGTGGAACCAGGAGGCCAGGAACCAGGCATGTTGGTAGGTCATGTGAGTGCCGATGTCACTAGCTGAAAGGGGGACTAAATCTGTGGTGTGGTCCAAGAAGGGAGCCCATGGAAGGAGTGCATGCGAGCGATGGCTGGAGAGGCACAGGGTCCAATGGATAGGGCCTCCTTCAGTAGGCAATGGGGCCAGTGGGGTCAGGCTTGGACCTGATGGTAAGAATACAAAAAGGATGTGGAAGAGAAGAAGAGGAAACAAACTCTGAAAGATGAAGGAGGGAGATAAGGAACCAGCTCCAACCTCCCAGCTATCGCCACTGCTCACATCCAGGAAGACACACAACTCTGATTCATCATAAAAGAAGGTGTCTGAATTCTGCAAAAGCAAGACACACATGAATAATTCAGGAGGAATGAGAGGGGAGGTTTCGTATCTTTAAAACATATAGAGGTGCTGTGAGATCCACTGTGCTCCCCCAAAAAACTATGTTCAAGTCCTAAAACCTACGTAGCTGGGAACCTGACCTTATTTGGAAACAGGGTCTTTGCAGATGTGACCAAGCTCTCATGAGGTCATACTGGATGAAAGTGGGTCCTCATCCAATAACTGACTGGAGGGAAAGAAGGGGGACATTCAGACACAGAGACAGAGAGAAGAAGGCATCGTAGAGGCAGTGATGACAGAGGCAGAGAACAGAGTGTGTCTAAAGCCAAGGATCACCCAGAATCACCACAACCACCAGAAAAGAGCAGCGAGTGGTTCCTCCCTCAGAGCCCCAGAGGAACCTTCTTGCCAACACTTTAACTTTGGACTCTGGCCTCCAGAACTGTGAGAGAATAAATCCTGTTATCTTAAGACACCCAGTTTGTGCTTGTCTGTTATGGTGGCCCTGAGACACTAACACAATAGTAGATGGAATTGGTACCTCTTAGCAACATTGGGGTACCTGTTAGCAACATTGATGCAATAATTGCACTCACACTACCATGTGGAATAGGGCCTGAAGGCAGCTGGTGTCAGCCCTGATGGCAGGAGCTGTCAGCTGCCACCTCACAGCCAACCTGAGAGGTCAACCTCATTGCACTCCCATCATAGATGAGACAACAGTGTCACACCCAAGTCACAGAGCTGGCAAGTGGCAGAGCTGAGGTTTCACACCAGCCGTCCTGTGGCTTGCTTTGGATGTGGTCAGCAGCCCCTGACCACAAAGCATCCGCTCCTTACAGAATTTAGAACCATCCTAGCTAATGAAGAGGGAATATGCTAATTGACCATCACTCCATCACAAAGATGGCTGCACCCACAGCTGAGGCCAAATTCCCATAAAGAGCCTTACTGAGCAATCAGCAGGGACCTGAGGCTACACTCTCCCCCATCCCCCTGAGCTTGACAGGGGACCTCAGGCTGTGCATCCCACCCTGGCACCAGGCCAGGGGACCTGAGGCCATGCAGCATTGGGTTTGACAGGGGACCTTAAGGTGTGCTTCCCATCCTGGTGCTAGGCTAGGGGACCTCAGGCTGTTCCCCACCCCAGCATCATGTCAGGGGACCTCAGGCCATATACCCCTGCCTGGTTGGGCTTGACAGGGGACCTCAAGGTGCACCTCCAGTGCTGGGTTAGGGGAATTCAGGCCGCATCCCCCACCTAGCAGAGCTTCACAGGGCTCCTGAGGCTGCACCCCCTGTTGGTGGGGCTTAATGGGGGACCTGAGGCTGCGCCCCTCCCTCCCAGTGCTGGGCCAGGAGACCTGAGGCTGCATTCCCCCTTCCTGGCAGGACTTGATCAAGGACCTCAGGCCATGCCCCCCACCCAGCAGGGCTTGATAGGGGATCTCAGGCCATGTCCCCCAACTGGTGGGGCTTGACGGAGGACCTCAAGGCATCCGCCCTCTCCACCCATCCTGGTCTGGGTGGGGGACCTCAGGCCATGCCCTCTATCCTGGTGCCAGGCCAGGGGACCTGAGGCTACGTCCCCTGCCCAGCAGGGCTTGACAAGGGTGGGACTGGCTGGGTCTGGATCTAGCCCAATTGAGGATGGGGGGTGACCAGGTCTGGGTCTCACACTATTTTGAGGTGCATATGGGTGGGCGGAGACTTAACTCTGGGTCCCATGGTGAGCCCCAGACTCTGACAGGAAGAAGGTTTTCTTACATATCTTACTAATTTTCTTTCATCTATGACACTTCTATTATAGAGAAAGGGCAAATAGCAATATTAAATTATTTCCTCTAATTAATCCCCTTTTAATGTGCATGAATTTCATGCACCGGGTCACTAGTACCTGATAATCTCTGAAATGATCTCACTTGTTAACTCATTTCCCTCTTTTGTCCTCCACTAGAATGCACACTCCAAGACAGCAGAAGCCGTGTCCCCATATGGTTCTTTGGTGTGTCCCTCATGAAGAGAAGATTCCCAGGGCATAGTATGTGTTTAATGAACATTTGCTTCATTGATAAGCCACTGAGCAGGGACAGTGAGACAGCACTGCCGAGGTACATATTTCTGTGCTAGTTTAACAAAATAGTAAATGATGCTGTGTGCTTGCTGTCCTTGATCAGAGGAGCTCACAGGGAGATGCTAATGCCACACATGTGCAGCCACATCTATGCACCCCAGACTGAGGATCAGAACTGGGGAACCACAGCCAACAACTCCACTGGGCTGTCAACACTGGTGCGTAACAAGGCATTAATAAGTCAGAAAAGAGAGAGTTGGAGAGCGAGAGCGTGGGGTCACAGGAGTGAGAAGGGAGGAAGGGCGAAGGTGGTGGGGGTCGGAGGACCTATCCTGCCAGAGGACTTGGACAAGCAGGGCAGAGGCAGCCGAGTCACCTGTTTGTGATCTTCTGATGCACAGGAACGGTGGCAAGGGAGGGTGAGGACAGGGCAGACACGGATACAGGAAAGAGGGTGATGTGGGAGCAAGAAAGAGGCGGGAAGCAGTGGCACAGACGCAGAGACAAGGGAGACGCAGACTCTGACAGGGACACCCAGATCGCGTCTGCTTGTGAGGTGCCCTTGGATCCTTGAGAAATTCATTAAAACCAAAAATAATTAAAACATATCACTGCTACCCAAGCCTGAAATCAGGGAACCAGACCACAACCAAACCGTGGATCCAACATCTGGATGTGGTTGACTCCACCCCGGCTCACCACTAGCAGGGTGGGGCATAAGCCAGGGAAACGCCCTGTGCCCATCCAACAGCTGCCCAGAATCCCTCTCTAGGGCAAGGGCTGCACCCACTCCGCATCTTCACGAGGGCACAGACCCTCCCTCTCTACTCCCTGGCCACAGAGTCAGGCACATGACTGGCAGGGCCTTTCCACATGTCGCTGGGTGGAATGGCTGGCCCAGCATTATTGCTTATCAACTCGGCAGGGACCATCAGAATCCTCTTCTGGGACTGACAGAAAGAGAGGGGGTGGGGGGGACTCTCTTACCCACGAGGCCATTGATCTGGAAGGGGTGCCTCTGGAGATCTCAGCCCCTGCCTTGCCTCCAACCTTCCCCAGGCGCATGCCTGAGAACAATGTCGAGGGGAAGCAGAAAAGAAAATGCAGGAAGGAGACAGAGCCCTGCGTCCACCATGGGAGCTTTGGAATGGGAGGCTGCACAGGCTCCAAGCTCGGGCACCCCAGGAATGCATGCCAAAACCCACCCTCTTGCTGAGACTGGTTTGGCTCAGTGGAGAGAGCGTCGGCTTGGGGACTGAAAGGTCCCAGGTTCGATTCCGGTTGGGGGCATGTACCTTGCTTGCGGGCACATCTCCACTGTGGGGCGTGCAGGTGGCGACTGATCGATGTCTCTCTCTCTCTCTCATCGATGTTTCTGACTTTCTCTCTCTCTCCCTTCCTCTCTGTAAAAAAACAATAAAATATATTTAAAAAAAAAAACTCGCCCTCTGGGGCTGTACCAGGCAAGACTGGGTTGCTCCACTCACCACTGAAAGGGGCCTGAGATGGCTCCCCATCACCGACTTCACACACAGAGAAGCCCCTGCTGAGCCTCCTGCCTTTGATTGTGCCAGGAACAACCCAACTGTGGCAGGACGAGGTGAGGATGGGGGCAGGCTGTGGCTACAGGGATCTCCAGACCTAGGTAGGTGTCAGGAATCCACGTGAGAGTGGGGGTCCACCTGCGCAGTGAAATGGGCCTTGTTACTGAGATGCAAAACAGAGGTAAGGAAGGCTCATACACCTGCCAGAGGGAATTAATTCAAAGCCAGAGGGAGAGGGGGAGAGGAAGAAGTAACTGGCGAGTGGGACTGGAGGGAACAAGCTGTGCAAAGGGGTCCCAAGGCAACTCCCCACTGCCAGAGGGCTCTGCCCAGAGCTTCCGAGGAAGCGAGAGGAGGGCCAGGGCAGCTTGGTGGGGTGGGGGCGGAAGGGGGGGGCTTCATAGGAGGCAGCAGCCACAAGAACTTCCTGATGAGGTGGCGAGAGCGCTTGCCAGAGCTCGCACACCCCGTAACCGCATGGTAACCTCGCATCCCATGTTGCGGCATTAGCACTGCTGTGCTGTAAAGTTCATCCCTTGCCCTAAATCTTCAGAAGTCTGCTATACCACTGTGTGTGTGTGTGTGTGTGTGTGTGTGTGTGTGTGTGTGTGTGTGTTAGAAAAGGAGGAAGGAAAATTAAGGACAGGGGACTGACCTCCACACTCAGATAGTGCAAAGCAGAGAGAACGTATAAGAAAAGATAACTGGGATTAAAAACCAGCGGGAGTGGGATTAAAATCAGAAGTGACTATAATGTGAGGCCCTGGGAATGTGCAAAAATTGGAAAGAGAGCTCATTCTACCCGAATGTTAAAGGGCAGGATAACTTCTGGTGGCATCCCCGTTGCAGATAAATTTGAGACTCAGAGCTCTTCTCGGATCCACCCCAGCAACACCTGGCATGCCCCCCCCACCCCCCTGTGCAGACAGCGATAACGTGTGAGCTGCTTCTGCGTGCCCCTTCTGGAAATGGTGCTGCTGCCCTAGATAACATCAGGGATAGGAGCTACAGTCACAGCTGGATAAAAGGGGTGTGGGGGGCGCAGAGCCATGTGGATAAATTCCTTAGGCAAAGGCAACAAGATCAAATCCATACTCAGCCAACTCCTGGGTCAGTTCCCTCATCCTGCAGTCCCCTCATCTCTGCTTCTCACAGACGTCAAGGAAGAAGGTCACTAGAGCTGAGGATTCAAAGACATCCGGGAGAGTCACCCTTGCCCCTGCGAGTTTGCTGGGTCATGCATTTGTTTAGTTAGGGGGGGGAAAGGTGAAGGGCAAAGAGGTGGTCAGCTCAGTGCCCCCAAAGAAAAGTCAAAGGGGTGGAGTGATTACAGATGCAGCTTGGTAGCAAGGCCTACAGAGGAAGAGCAGCCTTCTGGCCAGTCCATCCCAATGGTGACAGGATCAGCTACGCCCCTCACAGTGAGGCCAGACTCAGATCACCCCCCGTGATCACTCTTGGGCTCCCACGAAATGCCGAGTGGGCGCTAGTGCTACTCTGATGTATGGACCTAGGCCCACCTACAGGTGAGAACCTGAGAATGAGGTCTGTAAGCCATCAAGGCAGGAAGGCCATGGTAACAGAGAGCATCCTGGCAGTCCCACCTGTCCCACCTGCATGATCTGGATTAATTGTGGCTGGTTCCGCTATTGCTCATTCACGTCTTAGCCCAAGGTTATGGGTGGGGTGGTGCTGGGCTCCAAGCATCAGTCAGAGGCCCCGGCTTCTATCGGAGATGCCTGCTCAAAACGTGGGCCCCAATATCGCAACAGGACAGGGAAAGACAAGGGGCTGGCCTGGAAGGGTGTCTACCACTTAAGCATCCAATCTTAGGGCTGTACCTGGATGCAGGATTCCTGCCTACCCAGGAGGAAAAGAATAAATGGCACAGGGACCAACTGACATTATCACAAGAATCTCTGAACTTCCCCAACTAGCAGGAAACAAGTCCTGCCCTCTGTAATTTCCAGACATTATTTCACTCAGAAAATGTAAGGCAAGTAGCATCATTCCTTTTCTTTCCCTTTTACAGATGGAGAAACGGAGACTTGGTCCCTGGCTGAGTTTAATTCAACAGCAAAAAGTGGGCGGAGCCAGGCACCAGACCGGCCCCGCCTGCTTCTCCAGTGCAGCCTCCTGGCCTCCCCTCAGAAGGGGCATTTTCAACTGCTCAGGAAGAAGCAGCAAGCCACAGGCCTGCCTCACGGAGTCCAGCAACTCCCCATGCACACGTGGGACATTAGATATCGAGTCACGGGGCACAGTGGCTGCTAATGAGCTCCACGAGGAGCCTTTTCCTCACTAAGAACATGTGATGAGCTCCCCCTGGCCGCCCCCCCCCCCCCCACCACCAGTCTGAGTTCCATCAGAAAGTTAAGAGTTCCGGTTACCGGGCCACAGCGAGTCACATCTGCCTCTAGATACACATCTAGCACAACTGCCTGCTACTTTATTAGTGAAAAGTGGGCGCGAGACACTTCATTTAAAAGAGAGGGACCAAATCTTAGCCTCATTTTCCACCGGGGCTCAGGGCAGTATGAAAAAGGAGGAGGATCATATGCCTTAAGGGAAAAAAAACACACACACATACATACACACAAACCTTTAAAGGAGCAAAGAAATGCACCTGCCAGGTGTTGGGGAAACAGCCTTCAAACTGTTCCAGGTGCCCCATGATTCTGCAGGGCTGAGTCATCTGTTTCTTGTATTATTTTAGGCAGGCTTTCCATTGCCTAAGTGGGGAATAAGTTTGAAACACACATGTATAATACAACCCTCTCACCTGGTAAATGGAGAAGAGGAGGCCCAGAGAAATGGCCACTCATATCTAATTAGGAACAGAATGGAGGCTACCTCCCCTCCAAGCTAAATGCCCCCCTGATCCCTGGCTCTGCTTTCCCTGGAGCAGGAGGCAGCACATCCTGGACAGGGGACATGCAGGTGAGTTTAAAAACAGCAAAATGTGGCCTGACCGGCGTGGCTCAGTCATTGTTTGAGCATCAACCTATGAACCAGGAGGTCATGGTTCGATTCCCAGTCAGGGCACGTGGGACATGAAGGAGGCAGTCAATCAATGAATCTCTCTCATCACTGATGATTCTATCTCCCTTTCTCACTCTCTCTCCTTCCTTTCTGAAATCAACAAAAATACTTTTTTAAATATATTTTATTTTTATTTTTCACAGAGAGGAAGGAAGAGGGACAGAGAGTCAGAAACATCAACGAGAGAGAGACATCAATCAGCCGCCTCCTGCACGCCCCCCACTGAGAACGTGCCTGCAACCAAGGCACATGCCCTCGACCGGAATCGAACCCGGGACCCTTCAGTCCACAGGCCGACGCTCTATCCACTGAGGCAAACTGGTTTCGGCCAAAAAATATTTTTAAAAAAATAAACAGCACAATGTGAACATAATAACCCCATTGTTTACATTTGAATCCACCTCCCAGTTGCTGACTTTTTTTCTTCTTTTTTTTTTTTGACATCTGCCTCCTGCTTATTGCTCTAGCTTTTATGCATAAATGTGTTGCCATGATTTCTTCAGGAGGATCCTATCCAAACAATGGGTGGAACTTGTTTTGGAAATGCAAAATGCTTTTACTCTGCTCCCTCTCCCCATCCCCAGTTGGTGAAGTGGTTTCAGTTGAAGTGACTTTCTCCTGAGTAGGCAGGAGTCCTACATCCAGGTACAGCCCTAGGAATGGATGCTTAAGTGGTGGGGTGCGGGAGTCTGGGCATAAGGACAGACCCAAGCCAGCTGGGCTGATTCGGACAGTTCACCGGGACATCTGCCTCATGCATCGGGTCCTCCAGGGACCAGAGCCCCAGACCAGTCCCTATCCAGATATGCTGCCCTCCCATTCCCTCGCATACGGCTGGTGTCCTGCACCGCCATAGCTCCTGGGCTTCATGGCCACAGCCAAGGCCATCCCAACCCCTTTCCCTCACATAAACACACATGTGTGCCCTCCCATGTCATTCTGGAATTTGTAGATTCTACATCAATTAATAATGGGTAGGGAGAGATATTTTATATATATATTAAAAAAAAAAAAAGCAATACCCGACAAAAAAGGATAATTTTCCAGATGCCGGGCTGTACTGAAGTTGGAGTTTTGAGCCCGATATTAGTGGGAGAGGGAAAAAAGTGTCTTATCTCCTTTGAAGTAGGTTAGAAAGTTTTCTAGCCTGGAGAGCTTGCTAATGACTTCTCTTGATCCAACTTGTATTAATTAGTATAAAGCTAGCTTCTGTAACAAACCCCAAGGCATAGTAGCTCAACAGAAGAAGTTTATGATTGTTTAAGTAACAGGCCTGCTTCACAGGCAATTTTTCTCCACAAAGAGATTTAGGAATGCAAGATTGGTATTTTGACTCTGTCACCTCCTAGAGCTATCTATACTCATCTAAACAAAGAGGGAGAGGAGAATGTGGAGAATGACTCCCTACTTTTTAACCACTTTGGCTCTGGAAAGACCTGCCATACTTCTGCTCACCTTCCTTTAAGGAACAAATCACATGGTCCTACTGAGAACAAGGTCAGCTGGGAAATGTAGTCCCTGGTTAGGCAGCTGCCTCTGAATCATAACTCCGTGTAGTAGAAGGGGAGGCTCATGTGTTTGGTAGACACGGAGCAGCTTTGTTGGCCTAAGAGTTAGCAGGAGAATCATATTCCCAGTACTGCATGCTCCTTTTTCTGGGCCTCCTTGGATAGTGAGAAGACAGAAGGCAGGAGGCCCAGAAACGTCAGTCAGCATAAACCAGAGTCAAATGCCAATTTTCCAGACAGAGACTGGGCCCCAGAGAAGCTGAATCCTTCATAGCTTTACCTTGTTCCTCCCACACCCCATGCCCCGCCTGTCCAGAAGCCCACAGGATTACAGACGAACACGAGAGCATCAGAGGCACAGACACCTCCCATGGAAGGGGCTCTGGGTCAGGGTTTCTAGACTTCACTTAGCCCAGTGAATGGCCTTTGTTGCTAGAAAATCCTCTTGATGGAGCCTATCTGTGCAACAAAGGAAAGTCAGCAGCGTCTTTGACCTCTACTCACTAGGATGCTGGTACTTCCTTCCCAGCTGTGACCACTCAAAAGGCCTCCAGGCATTACCAAACATCTCCTGTGGGACAAGATCACCCTCCGTTAAGGACCAGGCGGGTAGGTCCATTTCAGAATGAACTGGGCTCCAGTCAGGGGACAGAGGCAGTGACCTGGAGCATCCTTCCAAATCTGGGGCCCACGGTTTCATGGAGTCTGACTGAGCCTGAAACTTAGGTCCCCAGAAGCAATAGTCTGTGTATCTGCTACAGAATAGGACATTATGGAAAATTAGCATTAAGAGGGCCAGAAAATAGTATCAATCACAGGACCTCGGGCACTGAGACCCTAAGGAGGCTGGATAACCAGGCCTCAGCATCCTCCCCAGGTCCAGGGAACACCTGAGGATGAAATGGAACCCGTGTGGAACGCCCAGGGCAGTGTCTGGCGTGCAATAAATGGCCCACAGTGTTAGCTAACTCCAGCCCTCAGAGCTCATTCCATACCCCAGATAATTCTTCCACTTGAACACAGGAGGGTAATGTTCCAAGTGAATGAGAATTTAATGCAATCGCCGTTTGATTTAATTTCCAAAT
This sequence comes from Lasiurus cinereus, assembly GCA_011751065.1. NCBI lineage: Eukaryota > Metazoa > Chordata > Mammalia > Chiroptera > Vespertilionidae > Lasiurus > Lasiurus cinereus. Next base: position 42,571,710 of record JAAGEH010000480.1, on the reverse strand, counting down.
GCGTTAAAAGTGTGAATGCAACACATCAGCTTGCCGCTGATGAAGAAGTCAAAATAATTCAAGGAAACCAATACTCGCCAGGTTTTATTTATCCACATGTACGCTTTTTCAAAAATAAGCTGGTCTTTGTGCCCATATAGAATACAAGATCCATATGTATCTCCTGGTTCTCCCTCCTCCAACACACACACACATATTCTAGTTAAGTTTCCCACGTTCCTCCCATCTGTCCTTTGTCTCTTCCCAGGAAAAGCTAAGGAGTCAGGGGCTAAGACTGGCAGCTACAAATATGGGGCTGAGAGATGGATGCAGACCAGCATCAACACCTTGCTCACAGCACCTTGTTCACAGAGGATGGACCTACCTATGGCCCCTGTCCAGAGTCTAGAGCTGCACTGTTGCTCCATTTTATAATGAGGGGGCCATGAAATGATGCTCCCAATTCACACAGCTAAGACGGGGAATAACCAGGGTTTGAACCCACGACCTCTGAGTGGCAATCTATGTGTGCCTGTGAATGGCAGCCGTGGTTAAAAAACAATTTATGTCACCCATGAATAAAAGTCATGACTGGTGAAAGATAAAAAAAAAAAACAGATCCCAAACATCCAGATATTTTTCTACAGAGAATAAAGTTTGCAGAGCAGATGAAGACACTGAGGTTTCCTGACATAGTATTTGCCAGGAAAGCCAAGGTCAGGCATGGAGTAGGAGGAGGTGGTGGGCTAAGTCTGACATGAAAAAGGGTTAAACATCTAGATGTGAGAGGAAGCAGGTTTATTCCAGTGGGCACGACTCAGGGGGGACAGGGAGGGCTCGCTCCAGGGCCAGCCTTCCCTGACAGGCATTAAAGAAAGCTCAGTGGTTGCCAAACCCAGTTTGGCTCAGTGGATAGAGCATCAGTCTGTGGACTGAAGGGTCCTGGGTTCAATTCTGGTCAAGGGCATGTACCTTGGTTGAGGGCACATCCCCAGTGGGGGGTTGCAGGAGGCGGTTGATCGATGTCTCTCTCTCATCGATGTTTCTAACTCTCTATCCCTCTCTCTTCCTCTCAGTAAAAATTCAATAAAATATATTTTTAAAAAAAGAAAGAAAGAAAGCCCAGCGGTTTTCAGTCCTCCATCAGCATGGCAATGTGGCAGACTGGATAAGAGCACGGGGAGGGCAGTCAACTGAGACCCCAACATTGCAACCAGAGCAGGACAAATAAGGCCAGAGGAGGGATACAGATAATTACAACGCTTCCAGCTTCCATAACTAGGACAAAAATAATGAAGAAAAAATACATGAAGGAAAGGACAGGCACCCATAAAGGAGATGCAACGTGTTTAAAGGTAGGAGTTCAAGCAACAATGAGAAGCTTAGAGACAGGAAGACATGGGGAGGAGTCGAAGATGCTACTGCCTCCGTGAAGTAGGGACTTGAGACCTCTCCATTGGCTATAGCAAATGTTCAAGTCCCTTTGATAAGACAACTACCATCTCAGGTATTGTGGGCCCAACAGTGTCTTCCTATAAGAGATCATGGAATGCACAGACCTAAATAACAACAGCTGGCAGTGGTAAGAGTGAGGAAGAAAACCGCAGCACAGCACCTCGGAGGCAGTGTGGAGGTAGGGATGGGAGCTGTCTCGGCTAAAGAGGGAGACTCTCTGAGAAGCTAATGTCTGAGCAGTGACCACGGTGAACAAAACAAATGAGCTGCACAATTACCTAAAAGAAAAACATTTCAAGCAAGGAGAGAACATTAAATACAAAGGTCCTGAGGTCAGAACTATCTCAACGTGGTTTGAGGAAGAAGAAATTGGCCAGTGTAGCTAGAGAAGAGAATGAAAGGATAGACATGCAGGTGGGGGGGAATCAGGAATCAGATAGAGAGGGGCCAGCTCTAGGGAGCACGTAAGGAAAGCTGAACTTCATTCTGAGTGTGATAGGTTTTGAGCTCTGAGCAAGGAAATACCATGATTTCACTTGTTTTCAAATTATTACTGAAGCTGCTGCATGGAGAACAGACCTCGGGGGGTAAGAATGGAGCAGGGTGGAATCCAGCATAGTCTTTCAACTGAAAGGGGCAGGGATGAGGCGGGATCTTGTGCAGTGATCAGCAAATTGCCCTGGACAGGGAACCAAATCCAGCCCCTGCCCATTTCTGTAAATAAAGTTTTATTGGTACACAGCCACAATGATATATATATTATGACTACTTGTGCTACAAACACAGAGTTGAGTACGCGGAACACAAAGCTGAAAATACTGTACAGGACTCATACCCTGTACAGGAAAGGTTTGCTAATCCCTGGACATAGAGGTGGTGGATGGGCAGGGCTCTGGGTAGACTAGGAAGCATGTTTGCAGGGCAGATGCCAGATTCCAGCCCAAGTTCTTTGTGTGTGCATGTAGATAAGCAAATGAGAATTGATGGACTGCAGCAAAATTATACTTAAAAGTGAAACAAGAAGGGCATAGAAGAAGCAACAGGAGAGTCTAGGCAGGACTGCTTTGCCTCACTAACAAGTCAGAGGAAAGGGGGGCTTGGAGACAGGTTCAGGGGGTTAGTCCAGGATGAGCTGCCGCTACCCATTGCTCCCCTGGTTGCAAGTCTCATGGGGACTTAGAGGTTAGGGGTACATGCCTAGGGGGAGGGAGAGCAGAAGGGAATGGCACAGGTGTGCTTCCTGGGAGAGCTCCCAGCCCAGGCTCTTTCCCCCAAGCCTGCTCTCAGCCCGCTGAGCGATACAGGCCCCCCTTAACTCACCCCCGCACCAGAGTTCTATTCTCTGAGAGCTGGCAGAGAACAGGGATGGGTGGATGCTCCAAGTCCAGTTCTGAAGGCAGCCTTGATAGGGCTCCAGGGCTGGCCAGGGTGGCTGCTGGCTCTGCCTCTTCTCCAAGCACACAGGTTCCCCATGGCTGCTCCCACAGATCAGGCAGTGGCCAGCAGCCCAGTCCCCTCAAAGGCAGCAGCTGCCACAGGATCCCTGGAGCAGGAGCTGCTGTATCCCACTTCCACCTCCCAGGCCTGATTGCAGACAACTTCCCTGTCATGTCTGAGCCTTGATGGCTTGGGCTTTCTCCAGAGCTCCAGGAGCTCCCTCTGTGCCCTGTGCAATGAGCCAGCAGTGCCAGGAAATTACTGCCCCAGTGAATGGTGGAGGTGAGCATACCAATACCCACCTCCCTCACACCTCCGGAGTCTGCACAAGATCGAACGTGCCCCACCACTGAGCTCCAGATGCCCTCCGTGGTCACTTGCTTGAAAATGCCTCTTTAAGGACTGCCCTACTCCCTGTCTCATCTGTCCATCCCCCAAATAAACCTCTTTCACTAGAGTCCCTGCCAAGTCGGCTTCTGGAGGACCAATCCCGTATGCCTCTGACCTTCACTCCTCTTCCAAACACAGGCAATGCCTTTCACCACAGCCACCGGCCTGACAGTGACTTTCCACAGGGCACAGGAAGGACCAGCAAAAAGAAGAGATGGATGCAAAGGTCCAGCTCAAGAGAGTGTGTGCACTCCTGTCATGGACCATGAATGGAGGGGTCCACCAGAGCCCTCTGACTTCCACAGAATAAAGCTCCAACCCTACTCTTCAAACATCCCCTACCTACATTCCCAGCCTCAAACATACCACCCACTCATATCTCACAACCATGACCCAGGCTGTCCAGCGTGGATGGGACCGCTTTTAGAAGCCTTCCGACACTCCCCAACTCTATCAGTTGTCCCACCCTCTGTTTTTCCTCAGCTCACACCCTATTACAGGGCCTCCCATGTTGGATTTTGTAACAAATGTGGTAGAAGGAAGAGCAGGATCTGAGGTACAAGGAGGTCTGGGTTTAAATCCTAGGTCTGCCCCATACCAGCTCTGTGATGTTGGGAAAGTTACCTAACCTCTCTGAGTCACCACTCTTTCATTTGTATAAGGGAGCACGTATATTAAAGCGCGGTTGATGGGATTAGTAAGAGAGTGCAGCAGGTGCCAGACACAAACCAGATGGCCATGCGTTACAGGTTTGTACCATTCTTTCCAGTACACAATGAGCTGATCACACTACCTGACTCATAGCTGAGCTCAACAGACTATTACACAAATGAACACAGGGACCGGTCAGCTACTCCAGCCATGAAATCCCTACACCTGAGGCTGGAAGCTCAAATGCCTACAGCAATGAGACTAGTTATGTGAGCTAAACAGGCCAAGAGTGGGCAGTGAAACCCATGCCCCAGATGGAGAGGCCACACTTACCCACTGGTGCAGGCTCCAAGTGGCCAAACCTGAGACCATTTCAAGAGGGATTTAGATATTGGAACCATATTTTTTTAATTTTTATTATATTTTTAATTAAAAACAAGACAGTGCAACATAAAGCATTTTTGAAACTGATTTTGAGCAACATGCTGCATTTGATGCCATCAATCCCATTTCAGAGGAGGAGAGGAGAGACCTGAAGATAATGAAATTTAACTCTCTACAGGACAGACAGCTCATCATTCCTTTAAGCAAGACAAGGAAACATGAGCAACCTACTTGAGTATCACCCCTTACTATGACAGTAAAATATGATTATGGGCAGTGACAGCTGTAACTGCAGGCGTATCCACTTTGTGCCAGGATCTATACATATAATGTCTTCCTCTCATAAGGACCCAATTAAATATATTCACCTCCACTGAACAGATGTGGAAATTGAGGCCCAGTGAACACATGATCTAAGGCCAGGACTGAGACTGGAAGTGTGGTTACATCCAAATCCCTACGCCTGAAACTACCCAGCTGCCCAAGCAGGAAGTCGCATCATTACTTAAATCAGAACATCTGACTCAGCAGCAGTGTTAGATTTCTTCTGGGCACTCATCTGCATACTGATAACAGGGCTCTGGGCCCAAGGAAGGTTGTTAAATGGAGCTGGGAGCCAGATTTAAAAATCACTACTCATGACACATTGTTTTTATATTAAGGAATTTTCATCAGGACCATGTCTCAATCCCTTTGATGGAAGAGAACGACATCCTTGGGATAACTTAAGAGGCCCTGAAATCAAAGAGAGTTGGAGACCCAGGAATGAAAAGAGAATCAGCACATTTGTGAACACTGGTCTGAAACAGGTAGGTCAAGGGGCCCGATTGTCAATTAAGCGAAACTTCAATTACAGAGCAATCTAATATATACCCAGATACGTTATCACAACTCAATAAACAGCCCTTCAGAATTAAGTAATTCCAATTTGCTTTCATTTCGATCTGTGTGTCTCGCTGAGCATTTGATATCCTCTGCACTCAAATTAGGTGGCGTCTTCTGAAGCACAGACACGCACAGTCCCAGGACAGCACGTTAGCTGTGAGCAAGGCAGCCCAAAGCAGGCCTTTGTGAAGCGACAAGAGACGCAGGCTGGGCCTCCCGGCGTGGCCCAGTGCAAGAACCTGCTGTGAACGCCATCGGAGTGGCCGCCAGATCCTGCCACCCCCTGGCACAATGACTTCCCGACCCCGAGTTCTGAATGAATGGTGCCAGGTGGAGTGGGCACTACATGGCCAGAGGCAGACCTCAGGTAGAAAAAGCCACTTCTCCTTTGTCCCAGATTTCTGGCTTAGCGATAGTAGAGAAGGGAGCAGGCTAGGGCATCCAACCGAATGTAGACTCCATGACCCAAATGTTCCCAAGCACACATTGGGCCCACTTTACATTTTCTCCCTCCCTCTGATATGCTCAGCACACAAGTGTGTGAGGAGAGAGCTCTGGTCCCCACTTTGCAGAGGCAGCCTTAAATGACTGCGTCAAGGCCACCTAGATAGCAATCAGCACCTGGGTCAGGTGTCCAACTTCTACCTTCCACCAACTGCAGGTAAAAAGGAAGAAAACACATGGGGGGGGCGGGGAATGGAATGAGCACTAAAAAAGTGATACCCCATAAAGCAGCGGTTTTCAACCTGTGGGTCGTGACCCCTTTGGGAGTCGAACGACCCTTTCACAGGGGTCACCTAAGACTATTGGAAAACACCTATTTCCCATGGTCTTAGGAACCAACACACTGCTCCTCGGTGTAGCAAAATGTAGCAATGTAGTTCACTGTTGTCATATGAAGACTGTTACCCATGCTACACCATGATTCAAGACAAAATTTCATTTATTTGTAATTAGAAATAAATATTTCACTATATATAATTACATATTGTTTTTGTGATTAATCACTATGCTTTAATTATGTTCAATTTGTAACAATGAAAATACATCCTGCCTACCAGATATTTACATTACAGTTCATAACAGTAGCAAAATTACAGTTATGAAGTGGCAACGGAAATAATTTTATGGTTGGGGGACACCACCACATGAGGAGCTGTCTTAAAGGGTCAAGGCATTGGGAAGGTTGAGAACCACTGCCATAAAGGATTCCATCAAAGTGTAATCAAAAGGGACTCGGTCACAGGGAGCACCTACCTGTCATCGCCATTGGAAGCAGACTGGGAAGGAGGCCACCCAGCACCTCTCTTAAAACAGAGCAGAGGGGGCTGCAGGTGAGGGGTTCAGAGCGGCGGTGGCTGCTAGATCTGGTTCACAAACGTGGCCAGCACACGGCTCCCAGCCCGCTGAACTCTGGCCCAGGCTGCACAGCCAGCTGAGAATCGATCACTGTCCCCTCAACCCCGGCCACCCCTCCAAATAAAGGCAACGGTGGTTCCCCATGGGGCTCACGTCCTGTCCCCAGTGCTCTCTGCCTTTGGCCTTCCAGGCCTCCTCCCCCACCACGGGGTTCCGTCCGTCTGATGTGAAAGAGCAGAATGCTACCCCTGCTCTCTCAGCCATTCACCTCCCTCTCATGACCAGCACTGAGCCCGGCTCGTGGAAAGGGCAGAGAGCGAAAGACAACACCGCCCGCCGTCCCGCAGGCTTCCCCTCCAGTGCGAAGGCCACCGCACAAAAGGCATAATGAGCTCCAGAGGGGACAGCTCAGGAAATTACATGTTCACGGCGTACCTGAAAGGCCTGCAAAGGCCACTTGTCACACCAATCAATCTATTGGCACCAAAAAAAACAAAGATAGGAGCCTAATGCAATCAAAATGATAGTTTCTTTTCTATGGTAACGGCACTCGATACAAACAATTTTAAAGATGGGTTTTTTTTTTCCCCCTCTTGGTTGTTTTGTTCATGACTGGCTAATTTGTTGATCTTCAGGCTAAGTGTTCACGGCATTATGGCAATGAAATGAATTCCTGCTGAGGCCAATAATCCATTCACTCATCCATCATCCAACAAATGTTTTAAGGTTGAGCCTGATGAAACGAAAGATTGAGCGGGTCCACACAGTCAAACACGCGATTTCACATGGATATGGTTCTGGTGCTCAGCACTTAGGCCAGGCTCTCCTCTCCGCTAAGCTCCGAGGACTCATTGTGAACCATGATCCAAAAGATGCCCCTCCTTTCACAGAGCTTATATATCCTGAGGGACGAGACAGGAAATCACCAGGAAACAAAGGAAAATCATCATTTTGAAGTGTGATGTTGCTATGTAGAAAAAGAGACGGGGTGCTGTAAAAATGCAATCACCAGAATGGGGGGCCAGGGAAGCAGGGAGTCAGCCATGTGGACACACACACAATCAGAATAGCCCAGGAGAGAGAATCCCAGACTGCAAACTCCAGTGTGGCTCAGGCCAGGCCACGGGGCCAGCAAACAGCGGACAAGGGTTTCATACCAGCCAAGAAAACGCACTCAGGAGACTTCTGGGAGAGAGGGGGTGATCATGTTTTTACCTTCAAGCACACCAGGTACCATTCTACAGCTAACATGAGAAGAACAGCTTCATTATTTCATCCACTAAATTATGCTATATTAAAATTTTAATCGGTGAACATAACGCTGGGAAATGAGTACATTCATATGCTGCTGTTGCCAGTGTAACCTGTCAAACCGTTTTTTGCAGAAGCAATATTGCAAAACAAAGAAAATCCATAAAAATGTTCATATTCTTTGGCCCACCAACTCTCCCCCCAGAGAATTTATCCGAAGGGATATCCCATTCAATAGAATAAAAATGTTCTCTTCTGAGGAACACTGTTGAGGAGTTAATTGTTGCATGCACAGAGGAAAAGATGCAAAAACAAAAACATCTGGAATTACCTAAAAGTGATGTGAAAATACTAGGTGATTCACTGGATGAAATAGTATACAGCCATCAAGTGTTATAACAAAGATCGCACAGCCTTCCAAGAACAAGCGGGATATCCAGCTCCTTGAAAAGCAGAAAGGGAAGCAAAAGGCATATTGCAATAGAAATGTACCAATGCTACTTCAAGGTGAACAAGAAAACTGAAAAGAATTAAATCAAGGCCAGCGGGATGAGGGATTACTTACTTTAAAAGTCATCCTGAAATACTGTCATTATATCTTATTTTCAATATTAAAAAAAAAAATCTCTCAGAAATGATAGTATTCTCTGAACGCTTCAACAAAATGCCACCAAAACACAAGGACGTGGATTCTTCTAACTTTAAGTACAACATGAAGCACAATTCGGAGACGTCTTCTACATTATATGTGCCCAATCTTTAACATATAGATTCTACATGTAAGACCCAACTCTGAATACCAACGCAATATTGCACGGCTTTACAACAGTGTCTCTCTTTTTGGAGGGGGAGGTGGGATGAAAGTTGTGTCTGTTGCTCCCGAATGAGAGGAGGAGAAGCAGCAGATGAGCAAAGGCCCCTTAAAAGCCCGCCTTTGCAAGGGGTTTAGCCAAGAAACCCTCCTACAGCCGCCAGGCGGGAGAGGCAGGGCTGCGGGCACTCACCTTTCACGATCAGCTCAGCGTAGTTGGACACGCCAGAGCCACCGTCCGAGCGGATCACGCAGCGGTATTTGCTCACGCTCCGCTGGGCAGTGTCCGCCACACTGACCGTGGCCGAGAAGCGCCTGTGGTTGACCACGCGGGTGACCATGAGGGCTGTGTCCCTGCCGTTCCATTGCTGCAGGACAGAGGAAGGGAGAGGAGAAATCAGATCATCACGTGCTCCCAGGTGACCAGGAGGCTGAAGGCTCCACCATCCCACACCCTGGAAGGCTGGGGGGGAGGGGGGCAGGCATGGTTTTTCATAATAAGGAGTTTCCATGGCTGGCTGATTCAGGAATAAACACTGCTGCTGAGCTGATTCAAGAGGGCAGATGCGAGAGGGCACAGGCCGCTTCTAAACACCCGGATCCTCGCTCAGCTTGCACTTTTGGGGGTTGGCCCTTCGCCCCTTAACCCTCCTCCCATTTTCCTTCACGTCTTAAGCAGGATCCACACAGTTCCTCCGAACACAGACACAAACCCAACCCATGAAATGATCAAAAACAGCCTGGCCCCTAGTCCCACACTGGTGTCCTGCTGACCCGAACACAGGCCCTGAGTCCCACCCACCAAGGACCAACCTGTCCCCAGGGTGGAGTATGGATGGGGCTTTTTAGCACCTCCCCTCCATGGCATATGCTCTTTCCTCTGCCTGGGATCTCCTGTGTCCCTAGGGATTCTCCCTCTCCCTTAACACCCAGTCCGGCTCATCGCATTCTCAGGTAAGTTCCCTCAACTGTCACACCCCCTTCTGGGAGCTAGTCACTCTCCGTGTGCAGCACAAACTCCCACTGTGTCCTGGCAGCTGCCGGAGAGCAGGACTGTGCTCTTTTCATCTCCAGCACCGTGCCAGGAAACTTCGTGGCAATACAGAATCAAGGTGATTCACAAGCGTTTTTTGTCCTGACCCTCCTGAATCGTAGGGGCAACATTCTGAGTTTGAATGAGATCCTTTTACAGCAGCAGGTTACAAAAGCTAGTAAGACACAGGCATGAAGATGCAGTTTGAGTAGCTACTAAGCACCCTGAATCTCCTTTTTAATCCTCACAGACTCGCTCGAGTGTCTATTATTGCTGCTCTTAGAACTCGTGTGGTGGCGAGGTTAAATAAATATGTAGAGCAAATAAGTCCCTAACCCAGGGTTTCCAGCTTCCAGCAGAGCATTCTTTTCACTGAGGCCCTCTCATCACAGCCTGCCTTCATTTAAATATTTTCCCCAAAAGTCAAACTGCATGTTTTAATTGTCTGCTTGGATTTAGGAAAGCTTTGTGATTTATCAGTTTTCCCCTGTATGATGAAGACCACAAGTCTTCATCATTTCCTGCACAGAGAAAACAGTTCCACCACACGCATGGCCCACTTTCCTCCAGGTCATCTTCCATCACCTCCTCGGCGAGGTGTCAGGACTGGGGACACCAGAGAGGGTAGAGCCATCTTGCAAAGGGTGGGACTAGGTGATAGGGGTGGGACCCCAAAGGAGGGCAGTGAGCCAGAAGCCAAGGACTTGCTCCAGGCTAGACAGCTTGATTACAGGTGACAGTGACTTACTTTTGTGGCATTCTTGGGGCTTTATGCCTCAAACATGTATTGTTTTTATACTTGAAAATAATAAAAGAATTGGTATTTGTAAAAAGCCGTGGTAGTATATGAGGTAGTCACAAGCCCCGCCTACACAGAGAGTGACTAGCTCCCACACCAGAAACGGAGCAACAAGATGATTAAAAAACAACAACACAAGGAGATGGAAGGGGAAGGAAGCTCATCAGGGCTAAACCTGCCCACCACCTGCCTCAGGGCACAAGTAGACTCAGACAATGGAGACACGCCCAGGCTCCAACCACACCTCCCTTCCCAAAACAGTGCAGAGGAAGTAGAGGAAATTCTGGAAAATTGCAGGGATGTGCCCTGATTTGAGGAAGAGTTTGCCAAATGTAGTGGAGGGCTGCGAAGAGATGGAGTTGCCCAAGAGCCCATTTTCCCCGCCACTGGGCAAGGCCCTGGGGGGCCACCGTGGTGGATACAAAGGAGTGAGTGATAGGTGATGGGTGGGGGTTGTCTAACCTGACTTACTCTAGCACAGTGGTTCTCAACCTGTGGGTCACGACCCCTTTGGGGGTCAAACGACACTTTCACAGGGGTCGCCTAAGACCATCGGAAAACACAGGTATTTACATTATAATTCATAACAATAGCAAAATTACAGTTATGAAGTATGGTTGGGGGTCACCACAACATGAGGAACTGTATTAAAGGGTCGTGGCATTAGAAAGGTTGAGAACCGCTGCTCTAGCAGCACGGACACCGTTTTCTTTCTTTTGTAAGCTAATGGGGACTATTATGGGCTGTTTTAGATGCCTTCTCATGAATGCCTCACCACAGCCTTGAGGTGGGCGCACACTGTCTGTATATACTGTACAAGGAAACCAAAGCTCAGAAAAGTGACCCTGCAGGCCCGAGTTTGCACAGCAGGGAAACGGCCCAGCTGGGATCTGAATGCAGGGCATGGGCTTCAGAGCCCGTCCTGAAACACCACCTGTGTGGCTCTAATGGGGGGTCACTTACTTCCCATCACTCACCTCCTAGAGCTCCTCATTCCCAAATGTAGGAGAGTGTGAGCAACAGGTGTGTGGGTGTGACCAGCATCCACCGATTTTTCTATCAATTCCTTAGCTGAGGGCCATAAAAAAAAAAAAAAGGACAATGACAAGGGATGGAGAAGAGGATGCTGTGTAGAAGGTGGAAGGAAAATAAGCAAAAATGTCCCAAAAAGACAGAGCTCAGGCTTTTTGACCCCAGGCTTTGAATAGCTAAGAAATTCAGAGGATAAAAAAGGAGAGAGCTGAAACCGGTTTGGCTCAGTGGAGAGAGTGTTGGTCTGCGGACTGCAGGGTCCCGGGTTCGATTCCAGTTAAGGGCATGTACCTTGGTTGCAGGCACATCCCCAGTGGGGGGAGTGCAGGAGGCGGCTGATCAATGTCTCTCTCTCATTGATGTTTCTAACTCTCTGACCCTCTCCCTTCCTCTCTGTAAAAAATCAATAAAAGATATTTTTTAAAAAAGGAGAGAATAAGAGTGATATTGACACATGACTCTAAGAAACATGAGCTAAGAGGTGAGTGGCAAAGGAAATGTACCAAAAAAAAGAAAAGAAACCTTGAGAAGCTAAGGGAAGCATTACAGGAAACAAACAATGCCAACTGCAGAATTTCAAGGGCATTCGAAGTGGGAGGGTTGCAAGATCAACACCGCAGAAAACCAGCGACCTGTGACCAGGCTGGCAAAACAGAACCCGGGAGCCAACACACAGAGATGAAAGGAACTGGAGAGACAGACAAACTGATGAAGAAAGCAGAGACCAGACAACTAACCACCACATGAGTAACGAGTGTCCTAAAGAAGGGAGCCCAGTGAAAGGAGCACAATTCACATCCCAAGAAATATCGGGTCACTTTCCGGTACTAAAATAAGACCTGAAACGGCCATCCACTTCATAAAAGTTATGAAAACCATAATAACTGAGGTACATATTTATAAGACCATGGACTAGTGAGGATAAGGAAGCATATAAAAAGCCAGATAAAAATAGTGTGTCAAAATAAATACATAAACCAATCTGGTATAAAACTCCTCTCCTGCAATTGTTTCCAAATCTAAGGCCTCCCCTCCTGAATGTGCAGGTCCCCCAGGGGTCACAAGGAATCTCGGAGAGACTACAGTTATTTAGGTACTGTAAGAGGACAGCGATAAGGTAGGGCAGTGGTAGGCAAACCCATTAGTCAAGAGAGCCAAATATCAACAATACAACGACTGAAATTTCTTTTGAGAGCCAAAAACCGACTTCTGCGCATGGGCCATGAAGTTTCAATCACACTGTATGTGTGTGCCCGCATGTGGTGTTTTGTGGAAGAGCCACACTCCAGGGGCCAAAGAGCCGCATGTGGCTCACGAGCTGCAGTTTGCCGACCACTGAGCTGGGAAAGACAGGACACGATCATCAAACAAGCAATTGAATGTTCAATTTGTGCAAACGTGAGCAGGCAATGTATTTCGCTGAGCTTCCGTTTCCTCATATATGCAACGGGTTTGATCCCGGTGTCTACCTGCAGAGTTACTATGAGAAATAAATGAGAAGGCATGTGGAACACTCAGCACCGGAGGCATATTCTGGCATTAGTGGAGTTCTCAAGGTTAACATGAAGTTAGCCACGCAAAGTGGGGTAGGCAGGAAAATGTCCCCCAAAGGTGTCCACATCCGAATCCCCGGAACCTGTGAACATGTCACCCCCCATGGCAGAAGGGACTGGGATTAAAGACCTTGAGCTTATCTAGGTTGGCCCAATATTATCACCTGGGACCTTGTGTGTGAAAAAGGGGACAGAGACAGAAAAGAAGATGTGGTGAAGAAACAGGGAGAGTCAGGATTGATGGCTTGCAGGCGGGGTAAGGAGCCATGAGCCAGGGGATTCGGGCAGCTTCCAGAAGCTAGGGAAGGAACACAACCCAGCCAACACCTTGCTTTTTGCCCAGCTCTGACTTCTGACCTCCATAACTGTAAGTTAGTACATCTGTGTGTGTTGTTTTTAAGCCACTAAGTTTAATTGTCACAAAGGCAATAAGAAACTAACACAAAGAGCAAAGGGTTGGTTAACTACAGAACATTCATTTTTCACATGTAGTTTAAATTGTATTTTGATGTCTCCTCCAGTATTATTTACTTTTCTTCTTAATGATGTCATACACAGCCGGATCAGAGAGGATTAAGCGCGTCCCTCTGAACGATTCACACCTTTCTGTCTAGCTCCTGAACCACCAGTCTTTCTCCCATCGAAGGAGAGGAAATTGCAGGTTGTCTTATAAAACCTTTGGAAAACAGGCCTTTTGATAATCACACTTGTCATATTGGGAGCAGACAGCAGCAGGACAGGGACGAGCAGGAGGGCCCAGAGCCACGAGAGGAAACAGCGCTGTGATGGACCGTGGGCAAGGAGAAATGAAGGGCAAGTTCAGAAAGACGAGCCCAGACAGAAGGTCAAGGCAGATGAGCAGTACCTCGGGAATCCAGAAATAGAGATCAGGAGGAATTCTAGAAGATCAGCCATGGGGAGAGGCCCAGAGGCCAGCATGCTGTGCCAACCTGGAGACCGGATTTAAGTAGAGTGAATGTGTAAGAAGCACAGGTCCCAGCCACTGTCTCTGCTCCAGTCAGAGGAACTGCAAGGGGAGAATGCAAGGGGGGGCTTATTAAGCAGGAAAGAACTCAGAACCATAGGCAATGGAGCAGGTTTGGGTGGACACAGGAGGGGGAGAGCAGGGGCTAAGCCGGGAGCTGAAATAGGGCCACAGCCAAGAGACAAGGTGATGGCAAACCTTGCCAAACAGGACATCAGTGCCATGTAAACGCACAGGAATGCGAAGGCAGGGATGCTAGGAAAGAAGGGAAGTCCGAGTCCTGGGAAAAGCCAGGGAGAAACATGTCATGGGTGATGCAGAGGGAAGATTCCTTCGTAGGCCTGTGTCACCATTCAGGTTTGTTGGAAATTTTCTTCTGGCTCCTGGAATTTTTTTCAGACGTAAGTATATCTTTGCTCTGAAATTTCAGGGCTGGGTTCCTCTCCTCTGTGGCAAAGTCTTTCAGACCTAGGTCTGTTGTTCTAAATCGGAATCATCTCCTAGCCCCTCTGAGTCTAGGAGCCAACTAAGCAAATGTCCCAGTGTCTCAGCTCAGGCTCCCTGAATCAGGGTCTGAAGCACAGTGACTTACTGAGGGCTCTCGAGAGATGGGGTGCAGAAGAGGGCGAGGCGAGGAACTCAGCAAGGGTGTGGTCCAAACTGTGGAGTCTGGAGCGCAGAGGGAACCACAGGGCTGATGCCACCTTGAAGCAAGAAGCCAGCATTTGAACCCCATGGGAGTCAGGCATTGGCCCTGGCCTTCCAAGTGGGGAGAGAAAGGAATTCTGCCTTTGACCCAGGGCACTTCTCTGGGGGAAGTGGGAGCTGTGAGCTTTGAGCTGCCAACAGGCACATGCCAGGGTGAGGGGCACTAGATCATAAAGAATACTATCACACCTGGCCAGTGTGGCTCAGTGTTTGAGCATGGACCTATGAAACAGGAGGTCATGGTTTCATTCCTAGTCAGGGCACATGCCCAGTTGAGGGCTCAATCCCCCTTGTGAGGCATACAATGATTCTCTCTCATTGATGTTCCTCTCTCTCTTTCTCTCTCTCTCCCCTCCTTCCTCTCTGGAATCAAAATATATTTTTAAAGAACTTAAAAGAACCATCACTGGTAGCATCCCTCTTACCCAGCACCCCTCTCTCTGCCTCCCCCTACAGGACATTTACAGGGGTGTCCGGAAATCCAAGGAGCCACTGCCTTATTGGCTGGTAGTCTGCTCTGAAATCTGCGTTTTTAAAAACTGGGGTGGGGCTGACCTCCACAGACCACTGTCAGGGTAGGGGAGCTGAGCACCCCTGAACTAACCCATGTCTTCCTCTGAAAAGGCACCCTGTCTCCCACGCATAGCCTCCCATAACTGGGATTGATAAGTGTATTAACTTAATGAGATTTGTCTGAGCACTTATTTAATACAAGTCACATTTGCAAGGGCTCAGTGTGTGCTTGGCACTGCGTTAGCTGGCTTACATGATAGAATTCAGTTGATGCTTTTAAAATCCCTAGGCACGTGCTTTGCAAAGGGTGGCTCCTGGGCCAGCAGCATCGGCATCACCTGGGAACTTGTTAGAAATGGAAATTTTTAAGAGAATGCCTGGGCTGATATCCACTTGCGGTGCTGCTTATTAGGCTCAGTAGTCTGAGATTTGTTTTCCCCTTTCCTTATTCTATTATGAATCACACTGAAAATGTACTCATTATTTAACAAAACAGAAAATGAGAGAGTGGAGCGGGTGGAAAGTATAATTTGTGCCCAGAGGAATTTACGGGCTGGGTGAAGATCCCAACAAAACAGCAGAAAGGGTAAAACATGAAGTGGAGTGCTGAAATGCCAAACTTCCTGGAGGGAAACAAGGCTGGCATGGAAAGGGCCATGCTCTTAGGGAGATGTGGTCCCAGGCTCCTGGGCTCATGCTCACATGCCGATTCTCAGACTCCACCCCTGACCTAATAAGTCAGGAACTCAAGGGGTGGGGCCATATTTCTGTTTTAACAGGTGCTCCTGGTGATTCTGATGCATGATAAAGCACGAGACAAGTCCTCTGGATACTACTGTTTTACAGATGCAGAAACTGAGGCAGAGAGGTCAAGCAAAGAGGATCCCTTTCCTTTGCCCAAAGGCCCTGTCTGCTTGCCTGGCTGTGTGCCCATGGGGCTGAATCGACCCAGAAGGTGAACCTTTTTCCAACTCACCCCTCCAGGGGGCACACATGTTCTCAATTGAAAAGAGGCTGGGGTTACTTTTTTTCAAGCACCCACACTTGAATATGCCTGACCCTAGCACACGTGCTCCCTCCCACCCCCCGCCCGGACCTCTCTTCAAGAACCTCCTAGAGAGAAAAACAAGAGAAGCACCTGATGCCACCGAGAGTCTGGTGTGTTCATGGGCCCCGATTAGCGATGAAGGTATCTTATAATAGCCTCCCTGGTTTGCAATTCCCCATCCTCTCTGCTCTGGTGTGTCATGACATTTACTCCCTTCACAAAGAGATAAGACAGAGCCGGTGGAAATGGCTGTCATTATTTCTGAGAGTGCATTCGGGCTTGTAATTGATTTACAATCGGCAGAGGGGAAGCATCATGGTCTTGAATAAGAGGGAACTGAGTGCAACGGAACATTATGCCTGTTTTACAGGCACTATTCTAATACAGGTCCTTCCTAGAAGCTTTCCATGATTTAAAAAAAAAAAAAAGTAACCCCAGCCTGGTTGCTCAGTGGTTAGACCGTCAGCCTGTGGACTGAAGGGTCCTGTGTTCGATTCCGGTCAAGGGCACATACCTCAGTTGCAGGCTCGATCCCCAGCCCTGGTCAGGCCAGTGCAGGGGGCAACCAATAGATATGTCTCTCACATAAATGTTTCTCTCTCCCCGACCCCTTCCCCTTCCACTCTGTCTAAAAATCAATGGAAAAAATATCCTCAGGTGAGGATTAAAAAATAAAAATAAAAATAAAATAAGGCCCAGCATTTGCAGCTGAAAATTGTTCTGATTGCTCCAGAAATCTCCTGGCTAGATAATATTTAGGTAAAATTCCCACAATTGGTTTGTAATGAATATTTTTTTTTCACTTCGAGTCACTTTCATTTCAATGGCGTGACATTTCGGAACTTGCTAGAGCCTGGCACTTTTATTCTCTTAAGATCACATTCGTACCTCTTTGGCAGTCTCGAGAGAATTGCTTTTGATTATTCTTTATTAAAAGTTAAAAGAAATCTAAGTGGACATAAATCATTTCTGATTAGCTGCGCTGAAGCGCTCCCAAGGGCCCATTGCATGCTTGGCTGGCTGCTCATAGGGGGCTCATTCCTGGGTTCACAGTTCCTGCAGAGTCAGGAGGATCCTAGCATCAGCCCCCGGGAGCCGAGCCATAGCCCTGAGCCAAGAGGACAAGCAGGTAGTGAAGGGCCTGCCCACCTGCCAGCTCCCAAAGTGGCACAATCTCTCTCTGACTATTTCCAGTTCCCCTCACAGAATTCTCTCAAAGGCCACGTGTCCCTGGAGCACTTCTCTGCTATGCATAATCCTCCCCACTCTCCCTCCTCCCTCCTCAGCAGACCCTCTCTCCCGCCCCCCTGACTCCCGGTAGCCTGGTCTCATTTGTAATGAAATGTTTAAGTCTGTGATTAGTTGCTTAATGACTTCCAGAAGGAAAACTCTGAGAGCAAGAGGCGGGTCAGCCTTGCCCAACACTCTCTCCAAGCTGCTGTGCACGGGGGCCACGATGAGCTAGAACCAAAACCTGCAATGTGTAAACCGAGGATGGGCAGAGGGAAGACACTGGTGCAAAGGTCTGAGAAAGTAAAGCAGGGAAGAATGAGTGCAAAGGGGTCATTTCCAGGTGAGAGTAGGGGAGGGGGGCTCAGAGATGAGTTGCACAGGGTGAGGAGCGGGGAGGCATCCAGAGCAGATGAATTTGAGAGAATGCAACCTTCTAGAAATAAAAAACCCCGGGTGGTTCTAAAGAGGCTGTTTTTTTCATCATGTGAAAAGAAGGAAAGACAAAGCATACGATGATGGTGCCGTGGCTTTGTAAATACACGAAAACCATCAAATCGTAGACTTTTGGAACTAAAGGTTTGTACATTATATCTCAATAAAGATATATATAAAAGGAGGCTAAAAATGGGGTGGGAGTAAGTGGATGCTGCACGGACATGCTCCCAGGTCCAAACTGGAATTACAACTAAAATACAGAAAAACTTACTGAAGACTCAACGGAAGACTCGCTGGAGAGAACCTGATAACCGAGGACCCAAAGTGGAGACAGCACAGAGGCTGGTAGGAGGGGCGAAGGCACAAAAGGGCTGGCTGGGCCCTACAGACAGGGGCTGAAACTCCAGGAGATATCTCAGCTGTGGGGGTTGCCACTGAGAACTTGGGGTCCAATTCCTAAGCTGAGCCCCAGCAGAAAGCACCAGAACTGAGAAAGGTATCCATATGTATCTGGCTGCGAAAAGCATTGGGGTAGCTTTCTGACAGGGAGAAACAGCTAGAAATTAAGGCATCCTCTTAAAGGGCCAATGCATAAAATTCCCTGTGGAAACACACACCTGTGCTCCGGCAGAGGGACAGCAGAGTGGACTGGAGCTGGGAGAGCAGAAGCCAGGATTGAGAGCTCTGGAATTAGAGGTCAGAAGGCAGACTCCAGGGTTTCCTGAGCTGAATCATTTCCTCAAGCTGCAAAGGTCATCTTTCTCATACAGACAACTGCTATTACAGGTGGCATTGCCTGGGGGGAAGAGAGCTGACCCATCCTATTGGAAAACACCTTGCCCCTTACAAGGGTGACAACAACAATTAGCCTCTAGGCAGGAACAATTCCCCACCCTACTGCAAAAATCTTGCCACACTTGTGGACCTGGATGGTTGCCTGAGGGCAGATCAAGAGGAATCCTATCAGTCTTAAGCCAGAGGCATCTCTGGAGGTTTTGAGACTTTGCCTAACCTAATTAGTCAGAAACAGTGTTTGACACTGCCCTGCATTAGAGATGTAGAGGCATAGCAGATCTACTTAATACATAGTCACAAACCCAAACAGGCAGCCAAAATGAGGAAACAAAGAAACAACCCACCAATGAAAGAACAAGAGAATTCTCCAAAAGAAGAGATAAATGGAGATAAGAAATGTATCTGAACCAGACTTCAGAATAATGATGGTAAAGATGCTCAATAATAGCATGAGAAAAGATATAGTGACTATGAAAAAAGAATAGTCAGAATGACATAGCACAACTAAAGAACACATTGGAAGGAACACACAGCAGATTAGGGGAAGTTGAGGATTAAATCAATGAATTAGAAGACAGGGTTAAAAAAAAAACTATCAGAGAACCCAAAAGAAAAAGAAATGAAAAAAAACAGGAGGACAGCTTAAGGGAGCTGTGGGACAATGTGAAATGTAACAATATTAGAATAGCATAATACCATAGAGGCAGAAAGGGAGAGAGGGACAGAGGTGTTTGAAGAAATAATGGCAGAAAACTTCCCTAACCTGGTAAAGGAAAAAGTCAAGTACAGGAGGCACAGAGAACCCCAAGCAAGAAGAATCCAACCAGGCCCATGCTCAGACACATCATAATTAAAATGCCCAAAGTTAAAGACAAAGAGAGAATCTTAAAGGCAGCAAGAGAAAAGTAAACTATTACCTACAAAGGAGTTCCCATAAGGCTCACACCTGATTTCTCATCAGAAACTCTATAGGCCAGAAGGGAATGGCATGAAGTACTCAAGGTAATGGAAAGCAAGGATCTGAGACCAAGATTACTATATCCAGCAAGGCAATAACTCAAAATAGACAGTCAACTAAAGAGCTTCCCAGACAAAAAAAAAAAGGCTAAAGGAAGTACATCACCACCAACCAAACTGTATAAGAAATGCTCATTACTGCTATGATGAGAAGGAGAAACAAAGAGAGAAACATAGACATACAGAATTAAAATGGAAATAAACAAATACCTATCAATAATAACCTTAAATGTAAAGGGATTAAATGCTCCAATCAAAAGACATAGGGTAGCTGAATGGATACAGAAACATGATGTAACTGTATGCTGTCTACAAGAGAACCACCTCAGAACAAAAGATGCACACAGGATGCGAGTGAAGGGATGGGGAAAAAATTCCATGCAAATGGCAAAAAAATAAGATATTAATCAAAGATTGGTGTTTCCTAAGATAGGGTCCCTCAGCTACGACACAGACCTATTGTATACAGGCCCCACCTAGATCCACCCCTAGACCATCCCTGCAGGACTTGGGGGACAAAAATCAAAACAAAACTGTTGCAAACATGAAACTCATGCTGCTTGAAGTGGGTGAATAAAAAAGTATTTTGTCTTGGACCCAGAAGACTCACATCTGCCAACATCTATGAAACTCACAGCCTAACTCATAAGCCTGCAAATAAGATAAATCTCAGGCCTCTTCATAGTTGTTCAGAGATGACATCATTGAATCAAGAGGGCAAGGAGAGCCGGGCAGATTGGTTCAGTGGATTCAATATTGTCCTATGCACCAAGAGGTCACTGGTTCAATTCCTGGTCAGGGTACATGCCTGGGCATGCAGGATGCAACTGATTGATATTTCCCTCTCATTGGTATTTCTATCTCTCTCTTCCTTCCTCTATATCTAAAATCAATAAAAACATTTTTTTAAAAAATTTAATTAAAAAGAGGACAGGAAGAGTTTCAAGGGGGAGCATCATAAAATACTAAAAGAATCGAATATAAAAGCGGATAATAATAATCTATACTAATAAAAGGGTAATATGCAAATTGGTCAGGACATCCTCCCAGTAACGACCGAACAAGCCGGTTGTGTGGGTGACCAGGCTGTCAGGGGGGACAGTGAAGGGAGACCAGGTAGGCAGAGGGAGGTTGTGAGGGGCAACCAGGACATCGGGGGGTGGGGAGGTAAGAGGGGAAGGGGGAGTTGGGAGCAACCAGGCCAGCAAGGGCAGCAAGGGGGCCCATGAGGGGTGACCAGGTCAGCTGGGGAGGGGCCAGTTGGGGGTGACCAGGCCATCAGAGTGGGGCAGTTGAGGGAAACCAGGCAGGCAAGGAGGGCTGTGTGAGGAGCAACCAGGCCAGCAGGGGGAGCAGTTGGAGTGACCAGGTTGGCAGGGGGGGCTGTGAGGAGTGACCAGGCCAGCAAGGGGAGTAGTTGGGGGCAACTAGGCCAGCTGGGGGTGGTCAGTAAGGGGTGAACAGGATGGGGGGGCAGTTAGGGGCGCCCACCCCCCCGTGGGGGGGAGCAGTTGGGGACAACCAGGCCAGCAGGCAGGTGAGCAGTTAGGAGCCAGCAGTCCCAGATTGTGAGAGGGATCTTGGATTGGAGAGGGTGCAAGCGCCCTTGGCTTTAGCAACAAAGAAAACATATTGCTCTTCATAAGGGCCACTCTGGGAAGAGGTGGGAAGAAAGCCCCATGGCAAGTGCAGACATCACATTTAATAAAAAAAAAAAAATGTGGCTAAGAAAGAAGAGAAGTAAGAAGGCAACTAGAGGGGAGTAACTTGAAAAATATTCCAAGGGTATTTTTATTTCATTGACTATGTAGATTTGAGAAACTCAACTCTATTTAAGTATCTAGTACAGTGCAAATGAGAGGCATGCAAGTATGTGCTAAGCAGATGACTTATTTTAATAGAAAGCCATCTGTAGGGAAAGAAAGGCTGGAGTGGTGACACAGGTGACGGGCCCAGGAGGCGGGCATGGAAGGGTGAGCCCAGGACTTAGGAATATGACACATGCCAACACTCCAACGCTGCCTCCACCAGGCACGACCTGGGTGACTCTGACATGTGCCACTCAACTACCCCCTAAGGCTCAGCACCCTCCTCTATACGATGGGTTAGAAATAATATCTACATGAATTATGGGTTATAAGAATTAAATACATCATATATGTGACCACTCAATAAACATCAGCCGGAATGAGTATTATCATTAATTTATCATTATTGTTTAGCTCTGGCGTGACCACTAGGTTTTCAACGGAAGTCCCGCAATGCAAGGAGCACCTGGTACAGGTGCAGAAGGAGGAGCAGCTTCCAGAACACTCACAGCCCTAGCAGATAGCGCTAGGCCTGCAGGGAGGGAGAAAACATGTTTCCTGGGAGATTGGGCCGCAGCAAGGATGAACCTGTCCTCTTATCTCCTCCGCCTGGTGTAGCTGCGGTGCAGCTGATGCGCTCACGGGGCAGGATCCTTTTCCTGCCAGGTTAGGGTGTGTGAGCACCCTGCTCAATTCTTATGATTTGCCTAACCACCTATGCAGCTCTTGCTGAGACCTGTGCAGAACATTTGTACACATGGCCTTATTTCTGGGAGTCTTCAAATGTTATTTGTTGTAAAAACCCCTGATGGAGCAAGTCCTTTGTAGGGGGTGCCTGGAAATCAGTCCTGCAGTGGGGCTGACAGGGTCTCCTTGGGCAAGGCCCCTCTGGGCTGCAGTCTTCCATAAAGACCAGATGACACGTGAAATATTTCTTAATCCCCTCATGGATGAAGAGTAATTGACGGGCCCGGCCGGTGTGGCTCAGTGGTTGAGCATAGACATATGAACCAGGAGATCACAGTCAAGGCACATGCTTGGGTTGCAGGCTCAATCCCCAGTAGGGGGTGTGCAGGAGGCAGCCGATCAATGATTCTCTCTCATGATTGATTTTTCAATTTCTTTCCCACTCCTCTCTCTGGAATCAATAAAAACATGGTATGTGTGTGTGTTTATAAAAGAGAGTAGCTGATGGTGGTGATGAGGGTGTGGGGAAAATGTAAGGGTCATTTTACCTGTAGCCTCCAGGGGGGATTCTGTGCTACCCTCACTGAGGAATGAACTACCCCCACACCCTGTTAAGGCTTCCTGCCATCGTTAGAATATTCTTGACCATTTTTATCATTTTAACTGTATTTTTATATAAATACACTCATTTTAGTGTATTTATATAAAATAGAAAAGAATAGAGATGAAAATAAAAAGCATACAATACAGTAGTTCCCCCACCTCCGTGAGTGATGAGTTCCAATATCTCAATGGATACTTGAAACTGTGGATAATATCAAACCCTATATACACTATGTTTTTTTCACAGATACATATATTTTCATAAGATACATATCTTATGGCTTCTCTCTGGCATATTCAAATTGTCATCATCACTGCTGCTGAGCTTTGGGGTCATTACCAAGTAAAATAAGTGTTATTAAAGGAATCACAAGCACTGTAATTCTGTGCCAGCCAATCTCATAAACAAGGTGGCTACTGAGTGACCAGCAGGTGGGATAGCAGATAGAGCATGGACATGATGGACAAAGGGATGATTCACAGCCTGCGTGGGACAAAGCAGGAATGCTCCAGATTTCATCACACTACTCAGAAAGGCATACTAATTAAAACGAATGAATTGTCTGTTTCTGAAATTTTCCATTTAATATTTTAGGACCACTGTTGACCACAGTTAACCGAAACTGTGCATACAGGAGGGACTGCTGTATATGTTTGTTTGCTCATAAAAATGAATGCCTCAAACATATAAATTAAAAAAAAAAACTTGCTCTTTTCACCTAAATACATATGGTGGCAATGTCTGTAGAGAGACTTCTATAACTGGAACTCAATGACGCCATTCCAGCATTTACTTAATCAGTCACTTTTGCTGGGCACGTGGGTTGTTTTCTGTTTTTCATCCTGTTGAACACAATGGCAGATAATCTTCCTGTCTCTGGTTATTTGCCTGAGTAAACTCCCGTAAGTACAATCACTTGCTGGAAGGATGTGCACATGTAAGGCTTTGGATATCTACTGCCAAATTATCTTCTAGGAAACGTGCCCACGTGTGTTCCTGAGCTACACTGCTCCTCCTGGCGGTCCAGTTACGCCTACTTTACCCTGCATAGTATTCTTCTTTCTGTCAAGGGCTCCCCAAGCCTTAGACTAGACAGCCTACTGAGAATGCACACTATCTATATGCTTGAAAAAATGCTTGAAAACCTGCAAGTTTGGGTCCTTCAGACCCAAGTATCCCACAAGAAAGAAGCAAAATATGAATGAGACCACAGAACATGCACCATGCACTGTGCATACTCTTCAGCTCAGAACAAGATGAGCTGTTTATAACTTGCACTGGGCCTTTATTGGCCTCTTCCCTGCAGGACTAGAGTTGTTCTAGGCACAAGTTCTGTCCATGGATTCGTAGGCAGGACTTACGCTGTAACCCCGTGAAAGCCAGCTCCCACAGAGTGGGTCTCCTAAAGAGCATATTGAGTTTCCAGGAGAGGGTAAAGCAGGGGTACAGGTTGCTCTTCCTTTTTCACTTCTTCATTTATCACCTGATCCCACTTAAGGATGAGCAGGCAGAGTCCCGCTCTGTGGAAAGGAAGGCAAAGCATTCTCTACAGCACGGGTGATAGGGTTTATCCTAAACTGCGAGGCCACCCACCGACTGCTCCCCAACCACTGCCGGAAAGTAGGGCCACTGACATGCTATTCTGGAAACAAAGCGAATTCATTCCCGACTTAAAACTGGTGGATAAAAAGGACTCTGCCTTTGCTGACTCAGAGATTCCTCGGCTTATCTTGGAAGCGACAGCAGGAAATAGCCCTGCTGAAAGTTAGACCTGCGGTGGGTGTCTTGTGGAGACTATTGGTCACGATGTGTCTATTTCAATTCCTTTGGAACCTCTCAGGCTCGGTCGCCCCGGCGCTGTTAAATGGAACAGAACTTTGGCGAGTCTGTAGGCTGCACCGCTAGGTGCTGGAACAAATCCATAGGAAAACTGCAGGAGAAATCTGCACTGCCTCAGCCCGTCTCTGATCCAGGCTGCAGCTGTCTCTGGGGCAGCAGGTGTAGAAAGATGTTAACCTATTTCCAACGACACTGTTGGATATAACTCTGGACTTAACTAGCCAACCCGGCACTTGTCAGAGAGCATATGGAAACTGCCTGCCTCCCAATAGTTCCTGAAATATAGATGTGGGAGACAATATTTGGGGAGGTTTCTTTAAAAAAAATATTTAATCTGTTCACTCACCAGATACAAGAAAAGAATCCTAGGACACAGATGGATCAGCAGAGAGTGAGGGACCTCTGTCAAATCGGACTGCCCACCCACCCCCCCTTCTCCTCAGCCACGTCCCCGAGCTGCCTTTACGCCAAGCAAATTATGTGCAACAAGGCCAGGAAACTCACTCGCGTGCCCTCAATAAGACCGCAGCGGAGAGCGCGGGTCCTTACATCACACGCTGTTTCTTTATGAGGACTCCTGGGAACAATTCCTGCCTGGCCTCTGTGAACCACGGTTAGAATTTTCCCAAGCAATTGGTTTGTGTTTATCTCGTGGACACTGGGCACTGTGGATCTGACAAGCTGCCTTTCTTCATTCCGTTGGTGGCTCTGTTGCTGTGGCCCACGTAAGCGGCGGACGTGGAGAAACACCGTGTTAGCATTCTTTCCAGCTCCACCATATTCTTCTCCTGCTATCTCACCTCGCTTTTAATTTCTGCTATCTTGTCACGTTTTATGTGCCATTGTGAGCCACCTGGAAAGCATTCTGTGAGATAGGATTTGGTTTACACTGAAAAGTAGATAAATCAGACAAGGGAGAGTGCCACGCCACATGTTCCCACCTATTTTCTTCAAAACTTCAATTACGTTCTGCTTTAACATCCTTCCACCCATAGACTCAAGGCTTAGGGTGTGCGACTCAGAACTGCAGCAATAACAATCCTAAAGTAACGGAAAAAGCCAAATAAAGATGGGAAAGTATTGTGACTGTCCCATCTCTTCCTCGAGACTCAGCTCAAGCAATGCCATTGAAATGACATAGCTCCTTGGGAGCCTGATGCACTTGAACACTAATGACAATGAAAAGAGGGAACAGCACCCCGTAAGATTGGAGTGACACGTGGAAGTGCACTGTGCTCTCCTGTGGTCAGCAGGCAGCCAGGGGAGCAGGAGAGGCTGGCATCGCTGTCATTTTCCTTCTACTGTCCTGCTAAAGAGCAAGGAAGAACGCTAGCCCCTACGTGCACTCTGCACCCAGAGATTTTCCAACTGCAGGGAATGTGCTCAAGTCCAAGAAGAGAAGCAAAACTACGAATGCCCATCAAAGTGTGTGGGGCATGAGTTAGGGACCAACATCCAAGTTATGGCCATTAGAAGAAACGACAGAGTTCTTTTAACACCTGACGCTGGAAGGAACTGGAGTCAGCATCTTACAAGCAATTTTTGTAAGTTGCCATCTTGGCAGAGCTATGCTTTCCAGTAAGGCTCTCTGCAATGTCAGGAATGCTCTAGTGCCCACATTTGTCCAGCAGGGCAACTACAGTGCACTTGAAATGTGGCTGGTGAACGGGGTTTTGTATTTTGTTTTAATTAATTATATTTAAATAGTCATACTAAATTTAACAGGTTGCAGGATATAAGATCAATATACAAAAGCCATTTAGATTTCTATATACTAGTAATGAAAAATCAGGAATTGAGATTTTTTTAAATGCCTTTTCAGTAGCATAAAAAATATGAGATACTTAGGGATGAGTCTGACAAAAGTTGTACACAGTGAAAATTACAAAACCTAGCTGAGTAAAATTATTAAAGACTAAATAAGTGAAGATATAGACATCATGTTCATGGCCAGAAGACTCAGTGACAAAGTGATTCTAAAATCATATGAAAATGCAAACATACCCGGAATCTAAAATATCAGTTTGTTTTCACCCTGGGAATCAGGGCTTAAAGGACAATGTTTGTGAGATGGCAGTTTGGGAAGGTCTTGTTCTGGCACTTTTATGTCTGTAGCCTCAGTCGCTACATCTGTAAAAGGGTATACTGATGCCTACATAATGGAATTAGTTGCTATTTAATAAGACATGGATGCTAAATATCATCTAAGGAGCAGAGGTACTTAAAAATATCCCTTTCCCTTCCTCTTCCCTTTCCCCACCAATTCCTTCATCACAGCAGGTACATTCTTCCCTTACTAAGGTGTGAGGAGGGGGCCTCTCCCATCCTTACCTGGAGCCAAAGTTTGTCATGCTGAGACCACTTCCCACCAGCAATGCACTGGAATGTGGCATTCTGACCCACGTTCACCTCAACATTTTGGAGCCGCAGAAAGTGAGGTGCTTTTCCTAAGAGAGAAACCAGAGAGCACATGAGAACAGAACTCAACAGTGGGAACCAACTTCCCTGTGGGCACCTAGCAGCTCAGCACAGACACAGGGCAGGGTAGAATGTGGCCTGGGAAGTGGCCTGGCTCAGTGAGGAGCTACTGTTGATGGATCGCTTACCATGAGCTGGGTATATTCTGAGAGCTTTCATGCATCCTCTTGCCTAAAATCTCACAAAAATCTCCATTTCTCGGGTCAATATTAAGGCTCAGAGGGGTTACATGATTTGGCACAGTCAGACAGCCAGAAAGTAGGGGAAACAAATCCAGGTCTCTGAGGACCTGAAATCTATATTAACTGCTGGGCAATTCTTCCATGTTTGGAAAAAGAAATTGGGGGAGGGGTTCACCATAGAAAGTTCCTCCTATTGCCTGGGTGAGTAGAAAGAAGAAAGCTGAAGTGAAGCATCTTTGGGCCTCAGACCTTCAACCTGGCCTTGTTGCTAATAAAGAAGATGCTGAGGAGGAAGAGAAGGAAGGAGAGAGAAAAGGTGTGGGCAGGGTAGAGGGGAGGGGAGAGGGGAAATGCTAGCAGTTTTCATTCCCATAGGTGGTCTGGGGTGGTGTCATGTGCAGTGTCTACACAGTAGCTCTTTTAAACCAATGCAGCTGGTAGTATTATCTCTATGTCACAGTAAGTAAACTGAGGCACAGAAAACGTTCACAGTCTACATTCTTCACTCTAAGCTATGGTGGCTTGGAACAATGGGAAGGAGATGGGAACTTACTTTGTGGACTTGGCATAACAGAAGAAAGGACTTTCAAAAGAAACTCGGGGTCTATAAGAGATCGATTCTAGAATTAAACATATGTTGGATGATTTGGGTCCATCTCCTTTTTTGTGGAGATAAGTCCTCACCTATATGAGCACTTCAAAGATGAGTGGATTGATAACTTATGCCTAGAAGAATGAGTTTCTTCAATGAGGTACAAAAATGCGATGGATCCTTATCACATCAACCACTCCTCTCAATGGAATCAAATGGGGGGGGTGTTAAGAGGATCAAGGCAGTGCAAAAGGACCTATTTGCCAGAGCGAGTCAAATATGCAGAGATACAAAAAATAATGATAATGTCATTTATGTGAAAGCTCCTACAATGCCAAGTACTAGTACTGTGATAAATGTTTTAGAGATTTTATCTAATTTAACTTCATAACATTCCTGAAACGCAAACACTAATTTTATTTCCTTTTTAGAGAAGCAGAAACCAAGGCTTACCAACTTTAATTTGCTCAAAGCTGCATAGAAGTAATGACAGAAACAGAATTCCGACCAGGTCCATGTTAGCCCCAAATCAGCATTAAATAAGCACCTTCTCTTGTTTCCTGGGCAATGGGAGGTCAATGGTGTCAGCTGGACCCTAGGACCCAAAGAAAGGGCTCACGAGAAAGGCTGAGCTAAGTCTCCAAACTCCTCTCATTGCTCCCAAATGTTTGATCTCCAGTGATGTCTTTTCTTACCTTTCATCCCCACCACCTTCACCCTCTCAACTATCTGGTCTACCAAACTGCATCACCACCTCTAAAGTTCAGCAAAACCAAGAACCTTGATGAGATTAGGCAGATGCTTGTGCAAAAACATATACAGTACCTTCTACTCTGTTTTTTTAAATAACAATAGTTCAGAGACTCCCCTCGCCCCCCTGTGCTACCTTCTGGACCCACAGTTAGAGTGGAGTCAATAGTCCAAGGCCCAAGGAAGACCTCTCCTGTGAGTGTCTCAGAGTTGAAGATTCCTCGCATCTAGTCAACCTGACACATGTCATGCTGCTCTGATCGTCTGGAATTGTTTCCTTTCTGCTCTCCTATATAATTTGCACAGTTATTTTTGGAACTATCAGTTCAAGACAATTCTTCACATGGGAATATGTTCCATGAGCCCAAAGTCCATTTATGACACAGGTTTAAAGGGCATCTACCCCATGAGAGAAGGGAACTCAGAATCTTAGCTGTAGTGTTGGGAGGCTTTGTGTTAGGCTTTATAAAGGGATGCCTCCCCTTACCCTTGGGGACCCCTGGGCAAAAGGATTAACCTTTGAGATTTATGCAATTAGAAATGGAACTTCTCTGGACCAAAGTCCCTGTTTTCCTCGGACCCCACCTTATTATTTGACAAAGCAGAACTTTTGCCTTGATTCTTTCATTTTCCATCCCTCTTCCTCTCTTCCTTTTAGGTTCAGTGATAGAGAATTTAGAAGCTTCATCGCCTGAGTATTAACATTCATCGATATAAAACAATGATGGTCTCTGATCTTTGAACCCTGGTCTCATCACCAGATCATGACAGGCATCTCTCTCTGGGAACATTCTCCTTATGTTGTCAACCTGTTTGGTCCACTTCTCTAAGCTTCTGGTCTCTCTGGCCCTCCCCTCAACCCCAGTTTCACTCTCCAGTTTATTTCTAAGCCCTGTGCTCTCTCGACTGTTATTTTCCCCCAGCATCCACATTATTATCCCACCAGCTTCAACTCACCCAAATACAGCTGACCTCAGGATCCAGACCAGCATTCCACACTTACTCCCCACTGAGACTCAGGCCCCCCCTCACCCCCCAAAAAATGGGATCCTGTTGTATGGTCTCATCAGAAAACTGCTGTGCATTTAGGGTAAAATGCCTTGATGTTGGTGACATTTAAACTCCTGCAGATGTCATTGCAGCATCTGAAGACATATTATTCTGCCCTTTATCTCGTGCTTTAAACCTGACAGTGCTCAGTAGGAAGCCACACAATTGAGGAGAAAGCTCAGTACATACATCAGAAATGTGTCGCAGACACTCCACGGGTTCAGTGACATTGTCCCACAAGGTTGGTGTAAAAAAATAGCTTAAAAATTCTAAAAGTCAACTTAGGAGTTAGAAACTTGGAAATGGGGTGGAAAATTGTGCTGGCATTTCTCGTACACAGTTATAACTGCAGTGGCTATCAGCTAACACCGAGAAACAACAGTGGAGGGTAACGGTGGCTGAAATACTATTAAAATAACACCAAAAAAGTTAAATGGGCTTTAAAATATAGATGAGAGATTTTGGTTTATGAGGGAAAATAATTGCCTTCTAATGGTATGCCTATGTTCCCATAACTGTTTTGGCGACTGCGAGGCAAGCATGGAAAGCCCTAACTCCAGCTCAAATTGATCAAGAATACAATTGCAAATTGGGCACCAACCCCCCTGAAACTTTTGAAATACTTAATAATAAATGCTGACCACATGTTAATAGAAATGATGTTTTGGAAGACAGAAGTGGAGAATTAAAAAGCCTGACATAAAGAGAATGCATATTTCTCCATCTACTTAAATGTTTAACGATCTTTGAGTGAAGTTATAAATGCATTCACATTAAGGCTGGAGTCGGGAAGAAGGCACTGTCAGTCCAGTGGACAGTCCAAAGCCTCCCGAAGGTTGCATGGCATGCAATCTCATGAGCACGGTGAATACCTTGGAAGGCAGAACTCAATTCTCCCCAGATTCACACCACCTGAGCCTGAACCAGTGGCTTAAGCCCCAAGGTTGGGAATGCTCCATTTCCGGTGCCTCTGGCTCCCAATGGAACCATCACACGGGACCAGTCGGCTTTACCCCCTAAATGTATCCCTAATCTATCCACCTCTGTTCATCTTTGTGTTTTATGTTTCTTCACAGTATGGCTTGCCATCTGCTATGGGCAGAAGTGTACCCCCAAATTCACATGTTGAAGCCCAAATGCTCAAAAACTCACCCTGGGATTGTATTCGGTGAGAGCCTTTAAAAGGGTGATTAAGAAATGAGGTTGGTAAAGTGGGCCCTATGCAGTCTGATGGGTGTCCTCATGAGAAGAGAAGATCTGGACACACAGGCACACGGGCAGGTGTGCATAGAGGAAAAGCCATTGAAGACAGAGTGAGAAAGTGGCCAACCACAAGCAGAGGAGAGGGGGCATGGAGGAAACCAAACCTGCCTCTTCATCTCGGACTACTAGGCTCCAGCACTGTGAGACAATAACTCTTTGGACCCCCAGATTGTGAGGTTTAGTTATAGAAGCCTTAGCAAACTAATATACCATCTGCTATAGGTCATGTAATGACCTGATATTTGTTTCATTTCCAGTCTCTTTCACTTTGAGGGAATCCCAGGAGAGCAGAGAATGAAACTCTTACTCTCATCAACCAGAACAGTGTGGGCAGAGAGTCCCTGCTCAGTAAACACTTGTTGAATGATGAGTGGTTATCTCCCCACTCCCATGGTCCAGGTCGCTCTCATGATCTCTTACATGAATCCAGAACTTTCTTTCTAATAGATCCCCAACTCTATTCCACAGAGCAGCTGAAGTGTTCTTTTAACAATTAAATGAGATCATATCAATCCCCAGCATAAATCTTTCTAGTGGCACCCTCTACACTTAGATTACAATAGAAACTGCTCATGATGACTCTCAGGGCTCTGCAGGCCAGGCCCCGGCTTCCCCCCAGTGTTAGCTCAGACCACCTTCCCTGCACACAATGCCCAGGATACTGCCACCATCAGTGATTGCTACTGTAAGGCCTCTGCACTTACATTTCCTCTACCTGGAATGCCCCTCCTCAAACCCTTATGCAGTGAACTCCTTCTTGTGACTCAGGGTGCAGCTCAGATCATGCCTTTAAAGATATGTCCCCTAGTTACTCCACCTAAGGAGCCCTCCCATATTCTAGTTACTCCCCTTTATTATATTCATAGCACTTATCGCTACCTGAAATTACATTAGTGACTTATTTAATATTACTTATCTAGTGTATTTCCTCCCTCTGCCCCTTTGCTAAATATACACTGTGAAAACAAGGACCTAACTTATCTTGATCACTGAGGTATCCCCTGTGTCCGGTAGAAGTTCTTGACATGCAGCTAATGCTCAAAAGTCTACTTGTTGAAAAAAAGGATGGATGGACACCTGGATTGGACTTAGACTGGGCAGGAGCCTAGACTAGGCTCTGCTCAACTCCACATGACTCAGGAGGGGTGGCTAGATCTCTGAGGACTGTATGTACTGCCAATATATGTATACATAGCTAAATGGAACTTTTCCCATTCCAACCACTACCACAGGGTCCTCACACTTTGATTTCTAGGAAGTTTAAGTTTCAGCTGCCTAAGCACCAAGGCTGAACTCGGCCAAAGCACATTATGCAGGAACTCAGCCAGGGTCACGTCTTCCTGAGTTATATCCCATGGCCCATTTGCTGGGTAACTGGCTCTCAGTAATTCCATAACCATGCAATGCACCTCCTCAGCAGGAGGAGGGTGAGGCTGTCAGAAGAATTCTAAATTCAGGAGCAGCCTCAACCAGAGAAGGATTCTAAGAGGGGCCATGAGACTTGGGGGATAGACAGGAATCCATGTGCCCTCCAGGGGACCATCTCCCTTGGAGATTTCTCAAGAAGGAAACATTTGGCTGCAATTGCAAACCATGAACAGTGCTGGATATCAAGGCAGGGCTTCACCAATCTGACCTTGAAGGTGGTTGAGGCTGAGATCAGAGACAGGTGTATAGTTGAGCCTCACAATAGAGGTATAAATTCTCATCAAAGCAGAGTTCTGGGGTCCTGGGAGAGAGCCAGGCCAGATTCTCCTGGGAAAAGGCAAACATCACCTGCTAGGAAGAGCAAGGGCAAACCTCACACACAGGGTCAGGAGCAGGAATGCACTGGAAGCAGCAAAGGTAAGTGTCCTCTCTGATGATGGGATGTGTGCAGGGCTGGGTGCTAAAACTAAGACTTGTTTCAGAGAGACAGCCTCAAAACTGATGGCTATGCAGGCTTGAGGATCCGTGAACAACGGGAAGAGTAGATATCTCCCCAAGCAGTTGCCCAGTCTGAGGATAAAGCTCATTCTCCAATGGGCAGTTGATGCTGATGCCAGGAATTGCGGGAAGGGAAGACTTAATCCCAGAAAGGGGGACTCATCTCCATATCCACTATGTAAACCCTGCATAGCGGGGACAGGAAGGATTTCTGAGACCCTTTCCATATGAAGTCTAGTTCATCAGAGACATTTGAGAGGCATGATTGAATGGACAGACCCATCAGAGAGAATTGCAAAGACTCAAAAAGTAACTCAGAGGGTAGCGGGTAATTAGCCAGAGAGAGTAATAGAGAGTGGAGCAGGACCTCAGCATTCCTGGGATGCCAGCTGATTTCTGGGAAAGAAGGGTCTCTTGCACAGACACTAAACATAGTTACCCCAAATATTGTCTTGCCCGAACCCCTTGGGACTTGTCCCTATTTCCTCCAGAGAAATTGCTCCAAGGCAATGAGTCAAACAATGGCGCTCTAGTATCAGGGGGATGAAGGCTCTGACACATTCATTACAGCAGGAGTAGGAAGAGTCATTTTAAATAAAGCAGAATGGATGGGGCTGAAATAAGAATAGCCCCCAAATGGGAGGGCTGAAAGGACAGGGCATTTGATGTCTCTTGAGGGAACAGCAAGTTGCACCATGGCCAAGAGCATGACTCATGGCTATAAGGGGGTTGGGGAGGGAAGAGAGAGCCCTACTAAGAGTTGCCTGGAAACAGATGGCTGCTGAGAAACTGATGAGAATCTCCAATATGCAGAACACTAACTAGCTGAAACCGGTTTGGCTCAGTGGCAAGAGCATCGGCCTGCGGACTGAAAGGTCCCAGGTTTGATTCCAGTCCCGGGCATGTACCTTGGTCGCGAGCACATCTCCAGTGTGGGGCGTGCAGGAGGCAGATGATCGATGTCTCTCTCTCATTGATGTTTCTAACTCTCTATCCTCTCTATAAAAATCAAGCTGGCATCACAGAGTCGTCCTAGGGGTGACCATAATCCCCAAGCATGTCCCTTTGATGACAGCCGTTCCCCCACAACACGGGATATGAAGTCATCTCAACTACCTACATCCAGGACTTGTCCCCTCACAGATTTAATGAACCTGGGGACCGCAGCTCCTTGCTCAAACACATTCAAATATCTTACAATAAATTCAGCAAAGAGAGAGAAATTCAAGGGGAAACTTGATCGGCATGGAGAGTGGTGTGCCCTGGAGGGCTCTTGACACTGTACCATAAGTACTAACCACTGTGAGAAATCTTTCTCTACGCCTACACAGAGCTG
The DNA here is from genome assembly GCA_011751065.1 of Lasiurus cinereus. Taxonomy (NCBI): domain Eukaryota; kingdom Metazoa; phylum Chordata; class Mammalia; order Chiroptera; family Vespertilionidae; genus Lasiurus; species Lasiurus cinereus. The sequence goes on along the minus strand of JAAGEH010000480.1, from coordinate 42,537,442 downwards.
ATGAGTGAATTTAAAATTACTTTTAAAAATTAATAGCTTTGGGGTACTTTTCCCTGTGAGTGAACTGTGTACTAATTTCTTCAGTGTTTGGTGTTGTTCCTTTTATAAAAAAAAAAAAAAAAAGACAATTCACACAATTCTATACAAAGCCCTCTAATTCTTCCACTTCAGTGGTCTGAATCCCGCTAATAATCAATCAGGACTTTAGACTCCCTTAATAATGGAGAGATATTCAAACGAAGATGTTTTGCCAGTCTGTGCAAATTGCTGGAGGTGCTGTCTGTGGAACAGGCTGGCAAAATTATGGATTTATTCAGGACTGATTGCATTGAGTACGTAAGCACTTTGGAAGAATTAAAAAACAGAGAGAGAGAGAGATGTTTGTGAGCTGAATGAAGAGGGGGGGTTGATGCCTCCATGTCTGACTAGGAGTAAGGCTATGTTAAAAGAAGGGAACAGACTTACTGCAAGGATGCGCGAGGACCCGGACCTCGTCCACAGCGATGTAGCCAGGATGACCTTTCAAAGAGACGGATTCAAATATCACCTGCAACACACACAGGGTGGGAGTCAATTTCACAGAAATGGTTGTAGGCACTGGTTGTAGGAATCTGTCCACCCCCAAAACCCTTTATGATTCTGCTTCTCAAAGAGGCCTTATATTAAGCTAGGATGCTCTCCTACTAACTATTTATGGTACAGTGGTTAGTACTTATGATTCTGCTTTCCAAAGAGACCTTATATTAAGCTAGGATGCTCTCCTGACTTGGATTTCCAAAACAAGTTAGAAAGGCCTTGTGATGAGCGAAAGGAAAGTCAGCCACATGAAACATTTTTAAATAGATTTCAGAAACAATGCTTGGATGCAGGAACAGCAACCCAAATATGGCCTGCAGACCCCAATCTGCACCTTTCTCGTGGTTGTTTCAAGTGAAACACAGAACAGAATTACTTTCTAACATCCCAACTTTCTTATGAGGGGTAGGAAGCTCCCATAACAAAAGGGGGGGTTATCCTGACTTGATTCTATATCCCCAAGGAATACAGTCCATCTGAATTTCTTAATAACACCTTGCAAAATTTGCACAACTGTTGGTATCTGGGAACCCAAGGGCAACAATGTTTTTTAGTTCTTCATTCCAACTCCCACCCAAACTGCTTATTTCAGTAGAGATTTTATGGCTTTCTTTGTCACTCAACCTCTACCTTCATCTAGGAGCTATTATTATCCATGTGGACAACCGGACCAACCCATTGACCTCTCTGACTCTAATGATGTTATCTTCCACTCAGCGTCAGCCACACACTCAGACTTGTCTTTCTCCACTTCAGAGAGCGGTAATTCTATCTTCCTTTATATTGGCACAGCCTCCTACCCCACACTCCACTCCCAATTCATTCCTCTTAAACCTGACCTCAGGTTCATATGGTACCCTGGACCTCAAGTTTACCACAGTTTATAGACTTGCTTGGATCTCCCTATATAGGGTGTCCCAAATAATGTATATATATTTTAACAGCTGATAACACTTAATTTTGAAAATGTACTGTATGTTCATCAACACTGCCTTCATAATCCTTCAAAGTGTGCATACATTTTTGGGAGACCTTATATTTTCAACAAGCCTAGGGTACCCCCACTACATTGGATAATCACTCATACCACTCTCACCTATAGAACCAATCCCTTAGCAACTTCATTACAACTCTGGCAAGCCCCTTACAATTCTGCCTTCACCAAGGAAATGGGTGATGGCTTGGAAAAGGCAGCTTCCTCTAAGTCAGTGGTTCTCAACCTTTCTAATGCTGTGACCCTTTAATACAGTTCCTCATGTTGTGGTGACCCCAACCATACTTCATAACTGTAATTTTGCTATTGTTATGAATTATAATGTAAATACCTGTGTTTTCCAATGGTTTAGGCGACCCCTGTGAAAGTGTTGTTTGACCCCCAAAGGGGTCGAGACCCACAGGTTGAGAACCACTGCTCTAAGTCAACATATGGCTGCCTGGGAATTACATAAAGTGACTTAGGAATGGCAATCACACCAAACATAGAGCAGCTGGCATCAGCATGACAACCACTGGGGAAGAGGGGTTTCTAAGACACAGGGTCCTTCAGAGAGAGTTAACAAACAGAATCACGCAGGACGGAGGGGAAAGTTTGTAGAAATGAAAGTGATAGCTGCCTCATCCCGCAGAGAGAAAGTCAGCAGAAGGCCTGTCTGTCAACAATCACCTACCTAGTCATGTTTTTCTAATTCAAATGAAACTGAAAGCAAAGTCCATAGGAAAAAACAAGAAAATAGAACAAATACAGAGAATACATTTATAAAGAAACAGTATAAGTTGTTGTAATAAAAGTGAATAATAAAAGTGACAAAAGTAACACGAATATTTGTGACAACAAATATAAATAGATTAAAACAGAGAAAAGCCCTCAGGCTGTCCAAATAGACAAAACCTAATTGTATGTTATCAGATAAACACCTAAAGCAGAATGACTCACTAACCTTGAGAACAACAAGTTCAACAAAGAGAAGTAATAGGGAAATACAAATAAACAGAAAAGAGTTATTGCAAAAAAAGTGTAAAAGCATCAAAGCAGAATTTAAACCAAAAGGGAAACAAGAACGATTAAGTGGACTAAAATGGTCCTTTAAAAGAATGTATGCCCTGGCCTTTGTGGCCTGGTGGTTGAGAGTCGACCTATGAACAAGGAAGTTATCCTTCAATTCCCTGTCAGGGCCTATGGCTGCGTTATGGGCAAAATGCCCCATGTTGGGGGTTCAGAAAGTGGCCAATCTATGATTCTCTCTCATCATTGATGTTTCTATCTCTCCCTCTCCCTTTCTCTTGGAAATCTAAAAATACATTTTTTTAGCCGGAACCGGTTTGGCTCGGTGGATAGAGCATCAGCCTGCAGACAAGGGGTCCCAGGTACGATTCTGGGCAAGGGCATGTACATTGGTTGCGGGCACATCCCCAGTAGGGGGCGACTGATTGATGTCTCTCTCATTGATGTTTCTAATTTTCTATCCCTCTTCCTTCCTTTCTGTGAAAAATCAATAAAATATAAATAAATAAATAAATAAATAAATAAATAAATAAATAAATAAATAAATAAACATTTTTTTAAAAGAATGTAGGAGTCAAGAGACTTAAAAGGAGAAAATGATGGAAACAAACAAATAGTAGTTACAGTTTAAATAAAATTAATTTATACTTATTTAGCCCATATTTTAGATTCTGACAAATTAAAGAGAAAAATGCATCTATCAAGTATGTACATAATATAAACAATGATGCATTTACTAAACAAATGTTAATGAATTTAGAGAATAAAATTTCTGTCTTAACATTCATGGGTTATTTACACAAAGATCATATAACAGACTAAAATATAATTTCAATAAACTCATCAAAGAAGAAACCACATAGGTTTGGATCTGTACATTTTCTAACTAAATTTATTAAAGGTAGAAATTAATGACAAACACTTAAAATAAATTTCTTAAAATCGAAATATGTATTACTTAAATATATAATATCTTCTTAATAACTATGATATCAAAATATTTTTTGTATATTAACAAGGTCTGAAACAAAATTAAAAGTCAAATGGCATGTTGGAAAAAAAATCTGTAATTATATATGCCAGCGAAAAGGTGAATGGCCTGTTTTGTGTAAAGAATTCTTAAGACTCAAAAAAATGATAAACTCTCCAAAAAAAATCAGCAAGTATCATCAGCAAGCAATTCACAAAAGATGAAGTCAGAATAGTAATAATCTATGAATGCAACTTTTTAATGATACTGGGGAAATTATGGTAGATGATTATTTTCTGCTTTATACTTCTCTAGATTTTTCAAAATTTCTGCAGTTAAAATGAGCTATTTTATATTTATAGTAAAAATGTAATATTTTATGGTACATTTGCGTATCTCCCTAGAGGCTGCTGGCTGGGGGCCCTCCTTCCCCCAGTTGCCTGCCACTGCTGGGGACCAGGGCGGGGATGGCCTGGGAGAGGGCCAAGGGTGGTTGGCCAACCAGCCCCATCCCTGGTCAAACTTCTGGATGAGGGGACAATTTGCATATAAGGCTTTTGTTATATAGGATCATGTACCACTGTACAATTTGCACCTATCACACCCTATTGCCATTGCTCGGTCACAAATCATTTCATTCCCTAAACTCTAAACCGATTGACAATAAGAAAAGTGTCTTCATTTATCTGTGCATCCACTTATTCAGTCAACATTTAAAGAGACCCTTCTATATAATAAATATTGAGACACATACTGAGTGATAAAAATGAACACAAATATTGAGGTCCCAACTCTGATGAATTTCACATTCTAGTGAATGAAAACAGAAATTAAACAAATCAATATGAAAAGTTAAACTAATTGTATGATTGGCATTATGAGGGAAATAAACAGAATATTGTGATTAGGAGTAACTAAGAGGATCTATATAACTTATAGTGCTTAGGAGAGAACCTCGAGGAGGTGATAATCACTAGGACACCAGAAGGATGAAAGTGGACAGACAAGGAAGGGGGGTGGTGGCAAGTGCAAAGGCCATGAGGAAGCAAAGAGCTCAGAGGTGATCTGGGAACACAAGAAGGAGGCTGGGACACAGAGCAAGTTAGAGAGGCACAAAGCCAAGCTGGGGTGTAGGGGAGTCAGGTGACTTGGTGTCTTACAAAACATAGTCAGGAGCTCGAATTTTCTTCTAAGTTTTTGAAAGATTTATAGCAAGGAAGAGACACATTCTAATTTAAATTCTAAAAAGATAATTCAGACCATTCTGTGGGAAAGGACTGACTGGCAGGTGGGCAAATGAGAATGAATAAAACAAACAGATCTATCCCTTGGCTACTATAGTCATCCAATCAAAAGATGAGGATAGCTTTGGGCCCTGGCAGGTAGCTCAGTTGGTCAGAGCTTTATCCGGATGCCAAGTTTCTGGTTTGATCCCTGGTCAGGGCACATATGAGAATCAACCAATGAATGCATAATAAGTAGTACAACAAATACCTATCGCTCTCCCCTTTTCTCTGTCTCTCTAAAATCAATAAATGACAATAAAAAAGTGAGGGTATTGTTTATGACTGTAGTGGCTATACAGAATAAAGGTTGGTAGTTTAAGAGATATTTTGAAGGTAGATAAAGAACTGCTGTTAGATTAACAGGAGAAGAGTGAAGGAAAGAGAAGGCTCAGGGAGGACTCTTCAGTTAAGAGCTTGAGCTTCTGGGCTGAGCCTGGTGTCATTTACTGACATAGGGAAAGTGACATGATGAATGTGTGTGCACAGGCACACAGGTCAGCTATGTCAGGATTTCCTGGTGGCTGTGTTAAGTTGCAATGACAATTAAGCATCATAATGGATATGGTGGGTAGGAAGCCGACATTACATTTCGGAAACTCATGAGTAATTTAGGAACCAGAGTTACAAATGTGGTAACTTTGGCATCTAAGTGTCATTTAAAGTTGTGGAACTAGATAAGGTCACCTTGAAAGACAGAGTAGATAGTTCAGAGATGAGTGTGAGGGTCCAAGGCCAAGTGCTAAAAGCCCAATAGAGAATGTGTTTTTTTAGGATGGTAGAGATTGGAACATGATTTTAGGTAGAGAGGAATGAATGAGGGGATAGCATAGAATATGAGTGAGGGGCAGATGAAACAAGATTCTAAAGGGGACAGGAGTCAGTTCATTTGGGGTCAGATACCAGTGGAATAATGGTTGTTAACCAGAGGGGCACTTCATCAACTAAAACAGAATGATGATAAAATAATGCAAATGGAGAAATATGCCCACAATGATAAAGGTCACAATATTGACCATTTATTATGTGATCTTGAACTAGCCTGTCAACAGCCCCAATAAGTAGAACCAGCTGAATAAACTCAGAAAGGAAGCCACAGGTGGCTGAGAATTGAGGTCCTAGTCTCCTGGTTCACAGTACACGGCCATGGCCATTCTTGAACTTTGGTGAAAAACTTCCCAACTCTCACTTAACCAAAACCCCTGAGTAAGCAGAATTCTGGCTTTTATTCCAGAATAAAATGCTTTCCTTCTCATATCCTCACCCAATACCTCTCCAATATCACAATTATTAATAAATATTCCATTAATGAATACAAGGCTCGGCATGGGAGGATGGATGTGTGACAGTGAAATATACATTTGTTCAACTGTTCTTTTTTTCTTCCCTCGCAGAAATGAGAGTTCTATAATGAGACAGAGTATCTTTCATTCATCAGAACTCCTCCTGGGAATATTTCTGTACAGCATTAGGGAAGGTAAGATTTTGGTTTCTCAAATATGAGAGAGTAATATTCCATAAGAAGCATGGGAAAGCATGTTCTGCTTTTCCATTAAATGAGTTGATAATTCTCAAGTGCTTACAGTAGACATGGTCAAGTATCTGTAAGTGTCACGAATACTATTGTTCTTGCTCTGGAGAGAGGGATGGGAAATTAAAGGAAAGGCAGGAATGGTTCTAGATCTAGGGACAGGGAGAAAGTAAAGGACTATCTACGTGACTACTCCCTGTTACCCCCACACCAAATTTCCACTGACGTTCCTACACTGGGCAGACGCCGTGATGTGAGTCATGACAGGTAAAAACGGGTGGAGGGATTGCTCAAGGTGAAATCAAGGAGGCCTGCGCAGACATGGAGCAGGGTTTGGTGCTTAGCTGAGAGGGTGGGTGGATGAGAGAGGACTCAGGGTAGAGTTCCGAGGCGGAGTGACCCTCTCCCTGGAATGCATCCTCCTGAACTGTGCATGAAGTTACTAAACCTGCAGAGTGCAGAGTGCCAGACGCCTGAGGGACTGCTGAGACAGGGCTTCGAGTCCAGTTGAATCCAAATCAGGAAACTCGTAAATTTCAGGAGTCCACAGAGCAATTACACTGCAGGATAAAAGGTAATTTCACCCAGGCAGGTGATGGAGAAGAGAGAGCCAGTGGCTGCAAAATTAATAATGAGTTCTTTTATTTTTAAAAAATCTTGCAATGCATAAGTTCAGAATCATTAAAACCATGAAACAGAATTAATATCCCCTAGAAACGGGCAGCGGACTGAAGCAGGGCTTGTTAAGCCCTTGCTGGACCGAGAGACGCCAGGTGGGAGTGGGGGTGAGTGGCAGAGAAACATTCCTACCCCAGGCCCTGCTCAAGGCCTCCTGCCAGAATGCCCACTAATAAGAAAGATAAAATTTCCCTGTTTATTACGGAGCTAAAAGTCCATGTAGGACTGTGAAATATGACTTTAATAAATGAATACCTAAGCCAACAATATGTGAGGACCAGCACTACTGAAAACTAAAACTTATTTAGTCCACAGCCTCATACATGCAGGGCCATAGCTTGGGGGTCTGGTGAATTTAAAACCCATTTCGAATCTCCTGAGAGGTCCCCTCTCACCTCCTGCAGACGTATGTGTGAGTGGGTGCCCCTGAGTGCGCATGAGTCTGGGAGCATGCAGGTGAGCCTCTATGTGTGCTCCACTCCGGGTGTGTGGCCATGAGACCATCCACTACTGCCTGTGTGTGTGTGTGTGTGTGTGTGTGTAAGACACACACGTCTGTTCTAAACTGCTGCTCTCAGCACATTAGTGGCTTTTTCACCACGAAGCCCAGAGCAGATGAAATGTAATGTAATGTAACAGCACTACAGTGGCCAACAAGTTGGAAATCAGAAAATAAAATTCTCCCAGCTGAAGCTGCTTATCACAGGGCTGGCTCAGAGACAGCTCAACCACAAAAGGCCCTCCTTTTAGAAAGTTCTCCTTCCTTTTTCCTCTTTTTTGTTCTCCCCTGTCTTCCTCCTCCTTCCTTCCTTCTGACAGTTGCTGACAAGACATTATGTCTGTGCTGCCTTATTTAGTCCACAGAACCACCCCTCCTTGGACTCATTGCTGTCTCAATCTTACAAATAAAACAACGGTGATTCAAAATGATGACGAGATGCATTCACCATTAGAGAGCCAGTGAGTGGAAGATTCTCAGAATGGAAAGGCTATTGGCCCTAAAGGAAGAAACTGGACTTGGAGCCACAGGACCTGCTACTGCAGTTTGCCCATAATGTCCCCTATTCTGGAACACAGGATGTACTGCAACCCAACACAGGAGTGACTGTACAGGTGAGTGAGAGGCAGTGTGCGTACCATAGAGCTGGGACACAGGGATGCCCAAGAAACTTCTTTTATCCCCTCCATACCCCCTCAGAGACCATGGCCGATAGTGCGACTGTTCCTCTTCTGGGTCACTTATCCTGCTCATTATGCACTTGTGGCCCCATCCTGTACCCACTGGCACCAGGTCCTAGGCCAGGGGTTTCTGACTGGGATCTGAAGGTGTCCATGAGGTATCCATGGGCTTATAGAGACACTTGGCATTTACACACTGAGGCATCTGGGCTCTGGCCCCAGCTTTGCCAGTGATTTGCTGTGTGCTCTTGGACTTTGGGGTTTATCTCTGGACCTCAGCTCTATCACCTACATCAGGGTCCATCAAACTATGGCCTGGAGGTCAAGTCTGGCCCATCACTTGTTTTTGTCCATAAAGTTGTACTGAAACACAGCTACATCCATTCGTTTCCATACTATCTATGACTGCTTCCCTGATGCATCTGAGAGGACTGCACCTTGGATGTTGAACTGAAGGACGTCTCAGAAGCTCCCAGACACTAACCTTGCAACCCTCAGGTCCACCTTCTGCTTCAGACTCTGGAGAAATTTCTCCAAAACGCAGATCTGACTATGTCACCCTCTGACTTAAATACTCCCAACAGTGGGCCTGGGGATTAACTGAAAATGGGCACAAGGGATCTTATTGGGATGGTGGAAATGTTCTAAAACTGGTTTGTGGTGATAATTGCACAGCTCAGAGGCTTTACTAATAATCACTGAATTGCCCAATTAAAGTAAGTGGATTCTATAATATGTAAATTGTACCTCAAGAGTGCTGTTTACAAAAAAACTTTCCACAGTCCCAGGTGAAGAGGACCTGGAGCTTCGTGGGCTGGGGCTGGCATGCATGCTGCATCTCAGTCCCCAGTGGGATGAGCAAGGAAAGTGAGAGAGATGTTTAGAAACTGTGACAGCAATCTGGCATGGCGGTGACATTTTTATTGCCATTTGTACAAGTATAGGTTCAAACTGAGTTGGGGAGGGAACTCGTCTTTCACCAGACAGTGTGAGAAGCACTGCTCTAGACCCGCGAAGACAGGTCATGTCCTTGGCCTGGCATTCGGGGCCCACACGACCTCCTTGCCCCTGCAGGCTCCATGCCCTGTATGTCTCTTTTGAAACCTACTCTTAGTGCACTTAGAGTGTCCAAACTCTGCCAATCTCTCTCACCCATTTCCTGAGCCCATGGCCTGTCCTATCCCTGACAACTCAAATGCCTTTCCCTTCCTTCTTTAACAATCACTTATTCACCCTTCCAGAGTCGGTCTCATTGTCATCTCCTCTTAGAAGCCAACCTAACTGTCTCGCTGCCCACTGCCCCCCACTCTTTTCCAGGGGTGATCTCTGACTAGTTACCTCCTCCCTCTGAACCTCAACCTCTTCATCTGTAAAACAGGGGAAATCACAGCATTCTCCTCATTGGATAACACTGTCTCCCTCATCAATTCTTGTACAATAGGCTTCAATATCTCCGTGTCTGTTCCTGCAGCATCCTGGGAACTCAAATGCATCGGGCTGTGTCACCATCATTTATCCACCAGTCTCGTCCTCCAGGGCCTGCTGGAGGGAGACGCTCAGGAAACACGAGTTGAACCAGTAAGCAAATGAAGTCCTTTCTCCACTGCACAACTCCAGGCAGGCAAGAGGTGGGTAGGTTTATGGTTACTTAAAAGAGAAATTGAGCCACGGAAAACCCCCTACCTGGTAGAAATGTGGCCAGAAGGTGCTGATGGCCAGCTCTGCCTTCACCCAGCCCTCGGTGACGACGCCGGACACGTTCCAGACGGGGTTCCCCTGGGGCCCGCCGTTCACCTTCACATAGACGTTCAAGGCGCCCGGGCTGGACCTGTCGCGGCTGGAGAAGTAGTAATGGAAATCGATGCAGTGTGTGTCGTTCTCCTTCAAGGTAGGCAGGAGGAGGTGGGCCTTCTGGCCGGAGGCCCTCCCAGAGCTGTTCACCATCATGAAGGAGCCTGAGAGGCAGGAAGGAGACAGGGAGAGAGAAAGGAAAAGCCTCCTGAAAACCTGTCACACCCATCAAACACGGTGGCCAGAAATGGGGTCACTCCAGCAGGGGTCTGGTTGAGCCTGCGGCAACCACATCTCCTCTCTCAACCTCCGCGCCGGCTTCTGTAATTGGCAATAACAACCCTACTCAACACGGTGGTTTTAAAAAAATTTTACATCAAGAGCTGGTAGCATGCACCGCGTGTTTCTACAAAGTGGACGCTCTGAACATTTATGGAAGAGACATTACATTCAGCAGCTCCTGCAGGAAGCACGGAACCAAATCCCAGGAATTCAGTTAATGGCAATCTCCCTGGGCAACATGGGGTGAAATAGAACCTCTCGTACGCTCTGGCTCTCTCCGTGGAAAGAACCTCGGCAATACGGGAGGTGTCACTGTTCCAACAAAGGCTGCCTGAGCCCTGCGTTCAGGACAGGGCATACTGGGGGAGGCCTATGCAGTGCACACTGGATCCCGGTCAGCAAGGAAGACCGGAGGAAATGGAGAACCGCGGGGAGATGCTCGGCCAGAGAAGGAGGGGAAGAAATACTCTGCACGGAAGGCATCCCCATGGGACGCTAGTTGTCTTATTTGGATATCATTCAGTTTAACCTCCAGGATGACCCTGGGAGGCGGAGGATTCATGTTATTTAAAGACTGAGCGGCCTGCCCTGGGCCACGCAGACAGGGAGCGAGGAGACCCAGATTCGCTCCGGCCTCAAAGTGTATGCTCTCATTACTACTGGCAGAAAACAGGACTAGTCCTTTCAGGCACTTAAAAGGCCATTTCCTAGGAAGGACGGGAGCCTCTTTGGAGTTGCTCTGACAGGTGAAAGGGTTGTTTCCAGCTTTTCGCCCCTCCCTGGATCTGTGTCCTTAGCCTCTTGCTTTTCAGAAGAGGCGGTGGGCGTGTCCCCATCCTCTGCCTTTGGATTGCACTTGCTTTGCTCAAAAGATGCTCACAGAACAACCCAAGGGGAGGCTTGAAGCGTACGCGCCTCGCTGGGCTTGCCCTCTGGCACAAATGCCATCTTTCATGGGGAGAATGCCCCCCCCACCACCACCACCAGGTGGCTGCTGCCCTTCAGGTTGGGATAGAGAACAGACTCACGTGGAGGAGTACTGAGCAGAGGCGGCAGTGAAGAACCAAGCCATGCCATCCCCGCAGCAAGAAGCACGGCCACGCGCCCCACAAGCCCAACCTAGATCAGCAGAACCACACTCGATGCTCGAACCATGAGGGTGAGAACAAATGCTCATTTAGGCCTAGGTTTCCTCTCGGTACTTTAGGCAGCAATATTGTGGCAACAGCTCATTGATGAAGGTGCCTGAGAGGGCAGACTTCTGAAAGGAACCACCAGGAGGCACACTGCAGTGTAAAGGACTTTCTAAGGAGCAGAGCTGATGTACAATGGGCCTGCCTGCGGGGGGCAGAGTGAGTCCCCGTCCCTGCGGGTGGTGCAGAGCCTGGAGAAAGTGAGATGTCTAAGGAAACTGCACCATCAGCTCTGCGGGCTGTGCTCTGTGACTTTAAGTCCGATGATTCTATGAAGTAACTGCATTCTGAAACACAGCAGATAGACCCAGGTGGTCCGGGATGCGTGTCCTCACCTAGAAAACCACTGTTGTCTTGAAATCTGATTTTAACCACTCAGATATTCAGTTCAGAATGAAACCTTACGGTTACTTACCCTCAACCAAGATGAGCCACGGCAGCTATAAGTAGCCTCATTCTTTCACCCTAATTCCAAAAATACTAACAGCTGCCAGCTAGTAAGTGCTGGGCAGTCCATATCTTGTTGGGGTTCTCAAGGGCACCCGTCACTCATAGCCTGTCTCCTCTGGGATCTAAATGAATTTAAAAATAGACAGGGAAGAGAGGCAGAGTTCAAAACCGCCACTTCATTATTCCCAAAGCTGGACCTGAGAAAGTCACTTGGACTTGAGGCTGCACTAGGCTTCCTGTTGTTTTCTTTTGTGAAGGGCATGTAGAGAACTTGGATGACCATGGACTTTCCCTTACGACTATACCCACATCCCCGGGGCCAGAGCTGTCCTCGAGGGATGACCACATAGGGCTGTTGGGTGGGCTCATCCCCAACATAAGCCAATAAGACAGAAACTTGAACCCACAGCTATCAGACTTTGCCATCCCACCAATTAAAAAACTCACCCATCTCCTGGGGCAGGAGCCACTGAAAGGGAGCAAAGGAGGAAAAGCTTAGTAGCAACAGAGTGGAAGTGGGGAGATGTCCCTTGTCAGATGGTGTTGCTAATCATCAGAACCTTCCAGTGAGGCAGCAAGAAAGAAACCACTATAGAGGGTAAACTGAGGCTAGCACCCCTGCCTCTCTCTGTCTGCTGACTTGCCTCCCAGAAGGTGCCAGGTTTCCCTGGGACAGATGACTGATGACCCACAGCCCCACAAAGGTTGGATGGTGCCCCTGCCACAGAGAAGCAGCCCACCGATGGGTAAGGAAGGCAACCTCAGATGCAAAGGGTGTCCGGCTCTCTCCCCTTGGAATCCCATGATGCTCCACGGACATTTTGGCTCCTGTCCTCCTGCTAGTTCACACCAAGCTGTGTCTCAGGGGCCACAGCAGAGAGTTGGGGTTTCCCTTCCACCAGCTCAGGTTCCCACTTCTGTTCATCCTAGCTCCAGGGGAGGGCAGGCCCACTGAGGAGGTGGCGCCATGCAACAACCACCCGCTCCCATCTTGCTGCCTCATGACTGCTGGCAGAGGGAGTTGCATTTCCGTGAAGATGGAGCTGGTGCAAGGGCTTGGCCCTCCATGGACTCCTCACGTAGCAAAATTGCTTGTTGATGACAAACCTGTCTGCCTCGTTCTGGGCACAGCTGGACTACATTCCGCAGCCTCTCTCTATAGAGTGGTGGGCCCTGCAGCTGAATTCTACCCAGTGGGGCCGGGCCTCAACGCTCCCTGACCCTCACGGCTCCATCCTCCCATATCTTGTCTCTCAAAAGATGGTTCTTGGAGCAGCAGCCCCAGCACTCCTGGAAGCTGGTAAGAAAAGCAAGAACTTGGGCCCCATCCCAGGACTACAGAATCCAACTCTGCATTTGTCAAAATCCTCAGCTGGTTTGTAGGAGGCACATGAAAGTGTGAGCATCACGGCTCCATTGTCTTTGCCACCCACCAGCTCCAAGCACAGGATCCCAGGAGCCCAAGTGACAGCAGAGCCACAATCCAAGAAGCCTGGTCCCTGAACGGCCATGGCCATGAGAAAGGCCACCCACCGACTGAGAACACTCATTTCAGACCTTTAGTAGCCAGGGCATCAACTACGACTGGGTTATTAAGCCATTCAAATTCTGTCACTTATTTCTGCAGCTAGCATTCTCGTTATTCTTTTGGCATCACCTCCCATGGAGCCCCTACTTTCTGAGAGTTCCTTTATTTAGGAAGATGAGATGAGTAATGACAGCTACCAAGCAAAGCTATAAGACACCCCAGGTAGGAACATCATTACACGCAGCATCCTGGGTAAAAAGCAGACAGAAGGGAGAAAATGGAAAGACTGGGCTCTGAGAATGAATCCTGTAGAATGAAAGGCATATCCTGGACCTGCATTAAGAGAATTTGTGTCTTAGGTGGGCCAGCGTTAGATTGGGTCAGGGATGCTTACCATGTTCCCCACCACCCCCCTGGCCCGTGATGTCAATTTGTGTAACTTACTATGCATGCTCTGGCCCCCAGACTAGACATGTGTTTTGGTGCCAGGCTCGGAGAAATAGATGAGATACTTGGGCGGAAAAAAAGACAAAAAATAATGATGCTGCCCACCCAGCCCACCCCCAAAGAAGGAAAGGGTGCAGGCCAGAAGGTTACAGCAGATGGATGTCTTGGTGAGACTACAAACCAGCACTTGAAATATGATTTTAGCCAAAACCGGTTTGGCTCAGTGGATAGAATGTCACCCTGTGGACTGAAAGGTCTCAGGTTTGATTCTGGTCAGGGCATGTACCTCGGTTGCAGGCACACCTCCAGTAGGAGGTGTGTAAGAGGCAGCTGATTGATGTTTCTCTCTCATCGAGTTTCTGGCTCTCTCTTCCTCTCCCTTCCTCTCTGTAAAAAAATCAATCAAAAAATATATATATGTATATATGTATATATATATATATGTATATATATATATATGATTTTAACCACTTGAAATATGATTTTAACCACTCAAATATTCATTTCAGAATGAAACCTTACAGCTACTTACCCTCAACCAAGATGAGCCACAACAGCTATAAGTAGCCTCATTCTTTCACCCTAATTCCAAAAATGCCACATAGCAGCTGTGATGAGGGTCCCCTTCTATGGCTTGCAGGCAGTGGCTTCCACAAGGATGCCAGAAAGTGGCAACACAAGCAGCTGACCCCCATGCATGCACTCATGAGATCACGGGGAGAGCCCTGTGAGGGCAGACAGAGGACTGGCAGTCAGTACGTGAAGGTTTGGGGGACACACCATTTAGATCCTGTATTTGTGTCCTATGGTTCCTCTAACTAACTACCACAAACTCACTGGCTTGATATAACACAAGTGTATTCTCTTATGCTTCCGGAGGTCAGTGGTGCAAAGTCAAGGTGTTAGAAAGACTGCTTTCTTTCTAGAGCAGCAGTTCTCAACTTGTGGGTCGCGACCCCTTTGGGGGTCGAATGACCCTTTCACAGGGGTCGCCTAAGACCATCGGACATGAGGAACTGTATGCAAGGGTCGCAGCTTTAGGAAGGTTGAGAACCACTGCTCTAGAGGCTATAGGAGACAACCAATTTCCCTGCCTGGCCCAGCTTTTAGTGGCTGCCTGCATTCCTTGGCTCATGGACCCTTCCTCCATCTCCAGAGGGCATGACTTCAACCTCTATTTCCTTCATCACAACTCCTTGTTCTGACATTGACCCCTCAGCTCGCCTCCTATAAGGATGCTCTTATAAGGGTCCACCCAGACAATCCAGCATAATCTCCCCACTGCAAGATCCTTAATTCAGTCACATCTGCAAAGTCCCTTTTGCCGTGGCAGGTAACATATGCACAGGTTCCAGGGATTGGGACATGGACATCTTTGGAGGGCCATTATTCTGTCATCACAGGTATTTTTGTTGATAGGACCACATATGAACTCCCAAGCTAGTGGACCAGAGATAAAACGATGACAAGTCCATTCAGAAACCAGCAGGGGCCCTGGGAAATCTGAGTGCTCTTATGTGAGTGTAGAAACTTCCCTGTGGTGCCTGGCCAGTGTGGCTCGGTGGTTGAGTGTCTAACCTATGAACCAGGAGGTTGCGGTTTGATTCCTGGTCAGAGCATATGCCCGGGTTCCGGGCTCAATCCCCAGTGTGTGTGGGGTGGGGGGAGGAGGAAGAAGAGGAGGGTGAGGTGTGACAGGGAATGCAGGAGGCAGCCAATCAATGATTTTAAAGATGACTTTTTTTCCTCTCATCATTGATAATTTATATATCACTCTCCCTCTCCCCTTCTTGTCTGAAATCAATAAAATATTTTTTTAAAAAAAGAAAGAAAGCTCCCTGGGGTATAATGTCCTCACCAAGGTCCTAGAGGCAAAGTGTGGTACAAAAAGCGAAATGTGGGTTCAGCTCATTTAGTTCCCAATCTGGACAGAAATAAAAAGTTTGAGGCTACACCTGGGGGAGGTCACCTTTCAACAGTGGAAACTCATCAGGGATACTGGCTAGTGTAGCCACCATGGTCACACACTGCTCCTCAGATGCCACCCACTACATGTGGCTGCTCACAGGACATCCTCTATGTTAACCAAATGTTTGATCTGAAGTAGAAACTTGCCTTGTGGTCTGGCCACTCAATACCCCTTTTTTCTCTCCTAACGCCCCTTCCCCAGGACTATCCTCGGCCACATCAGGTTAGTATATCTCCGCAACTATAAGTAGAAACTAGGGGGAATATTGCTATATGCATGAGGGCATCAGTCCCGAACACGCTGTAAAATGGCAGGTCTGCGCTCAGCTCTCAGATCCCGCTCCCTTCTTCTCAGGAGATGCGGCCCACCTTCCCCTAGGACCCTATGCTGGCATTGCCGGATGCTGTGACTTCCTATGGCTGGGGACTGTCCCCAACTTTTGAAGCATGGCCCAAGTTCCTCTACCTAAAAGAAAAAGCCTGATGCCCACTTGTCCAGTCTACTTGGGCTCCACCCAGCAGTGCACCCAATCCCAGTGTCTGAACCGGAAGCTAGGAACTAAACGGACCAGGATTCAGTGATGCACAGGCTGTGTTGAGGGCAGCAGACATGAGGAAGGTGCCTGCAGCTGCAGAGGCAGTGATCCCAGGGACCGAGCAGGAAACCCAGTCTTGACACAGAGGCGGGGTGATGAACTCAGCCAAGTGGGTCAGCATCTTCCAGGACTGAGCTAAGCCGAGCTGGGACTGGAAGAATGAATGGATGTAAAACCTCACTGGCTCGTGTGCATTTTATGAACCCTGACAGTGGGATCTTATCAGCCCTTACCTGTACCTGCTGGAACTCCAGCTCCTAGCTATATATCCCCCAAATCCCCAAGGCTCCTTCACTAATGATGGCCAACCCCCTTGTTCCCGCTGCACTTCCAGGCACAGATCCCTCATATGCCTTTGCCACCAGGTGTGTGTCTCAATGACTGGACAGGTCCTCATTAGTGTCTCTTTGCTCTGGGACACACTCGGGGGACACACGGCAGCACTGCTTTAGCCCCAGAATCAACAGGTTTCAGGAGACAGCTCTTTCTGCAGACGCCATGCCTTTTTTATCTCCTCCATCCGGATGCACCCTCACCTAGCACCATGTCCCTACAGTTCAGCTCTCACTTCCACTTCGGGGTGGATTTTTCTCTGTCCATGACCCTACAGTCAGTCCTTACCAGGCCCCTCCAGCCTGCAGGACACATGAGTATTCTCATAGCCTTTTCTCTCCTAACGCCCCTTCCCCAGGACCATCCTCAGCCACATCAGGTTAGTATATCTCCGCAACTATAAGTAGAAGCTAGGGGGTATATGGCTAAACTCCACACATCAGAATGTGTGAGCCCGTCCTCTTTCCGAGTCGGGGTCCCTCCCATGGAAGTGTGCCTGGTGATGATTTGGGAGAGCATTTCAAACAGAGGGAACAACACGTGCAAAGGCACAGGGGCAGGAAGTCATAGCTTCCGGCAATGCCAGCGTGGAGTCCTAGGGGAGGGTGGCATCCAGCCGGCTCTACAGAGGGGTGGCCGCATCTCCTGAGAAGAAGGGAGCGGGATCTGAGAGCAGAGCGCAGACCTGCCATTTTGCAGCGTGTTCAGGACTGATGCCCTCATGCATCAGCGGCTCAGTGGGGCCCTCTTTCATCAACAGGTTGGCTTAATTAATATCATCCCCAGGCTGCCAGTTTCCTGGAGATCAAAAAATGAGCCAGTCATTATGCCGGGATCAGTCAGAAACAAGAAAGAGGAAGACTGTAAATACGTTATCTCTCTCTCTCTCTCTCTCTCTCTCTCTCTCTCTCTCTCTCTCTCTAACCCACTGACGTGATAAGGGACATAAAGCAGCATTAGTTTCCTCATAGTTATTATACACAGCACCAAAAAACTGTGAAATTAAACCAGGAAGTGCTCTCCGGCTGGCCATAAATTTTGCATTTTTCCCCCTTCGTGCATAATAACGCCTTGATAAACGCCCCATTATTGATGTGTCTGCCGCATAGTTCCCCCTTTTGGAGGCAAAATGCTTCTCTGTAGCAGATGGCGGCTATTGTGTTTACACATGAGCACCTCACGATTGCATTTCCTCACGTTGGCAGTAAAAAGAAAGCCCAAATTGAGTTTTTAATGGCTTTGCACATTGTTCATTAAGATTACATGAGTGTGCTCCGCGACTGGCAGCTGAGCGCCTGGAGCTGCGAGAGCGCCGCCGTCCCCGCAGACAGGTGGTCCCGCCAGCTCCCCGCGCCAGCACCTACGGGAAGGGAGCCGGGCTGCGGGACCGAGCGCCGCCTGAAGCCAAGGCAGCTGTGGCGCCACGGAACCAGCCCTCAATTTCCCGTCAGGAAAACGGCGTTTCCGCCCCTCTCCTGTCATGTCTCCATTGTATGATCTGAGCCAAGTCAGGACAAGTTTCGGGGCCTCCGCGTTCTCTTCTATAAAATGGGATCATGATAGCTACATGTCAAAGTATCTTTGTTTGTCTGTCTTCAGTCAATAGTAAGTGAAACATAGGTCTTCACTCAATAAATGTTAATAATTTCCCAATAAACAGCCAGGAGCAGATGATGGGAGGCCCAATGCAGTTTACCACATGTTCGATGTTATTAATGTTTACTGAAAACGTGGTACCTGCCAGGCGTTGATCTGAGCATCCCTTAGCATCCCAATGAGGTGGCCCCATGCTATCCCTGTTTTAAAGTCAGGAACACTGAGGAACAGAGGTGAGGTCTTTTTGCCTACGCAGCCCTCCTCTGCTCCGTGGGGAGCAGAACAGTGGCTTAAAGATGTCCATGTCATCACCTGTGGAACCTGGGCAGGTCACCTGCATGACAAAGGGGGATTAAGCCTTCAGATGAAATCAAGGTTGGTAATCTGATGATTTGAGATGGGGAGATTATTCTGATCGAGAGAGGAGAGGGAGGCAGAGTCAGAGAGGAATCTGAGGATGCTAAGACCCTGACTTTGGAGATACATGGGAGCCACAAGCCAAGAAATACAAGTGGCTGCCAGAAACCAGAACAGGCAGGCAAACAGATCTGCCCACAGAAAGGAACACGGAGCCTCCAACATCTCGATGTTAGCCCGGTGTGACGGTGTGGAACTTCGGACCTCCAGAACAGTAAGACTAAGAAATGGGTGCTATTATTACGCTCTGGCAGCAAGGGAACCGAACACACACACACTCCAGACGTCCCTGCTTCCAGGATTGTGCTCAGGGGTGGTGTTCCTGAAACCCACGCTGCCCAGCCCCGTGGTCGTCCTTCACCACTTACTTCCACCCAGGCCCACAGAACACTTCCTTCTGCATCACTTGCCCCATGTACTCCTCTATTTTAGCTCTTCTGGACGAGGCCTCATATAAAAGCCCAGAATGATAACATTTGGCTATCTGGTCACAATAAAGGAACAAGGGACACACACAAAAAAAAAATCTCAAAAGATTCCACCATAAATTAAGAAAATAGGTGGAAGAGAAGCACAGAGTTCTGCCAGGAGTATCATAAAAATGAACAGTCATTCAGCTAACCATCAACATAACAATTTACCAATTGCCAGAGTAACAAGCACATCAGCATTATCCATATTATCCGTCAAAGCAATCGAATTGTCACGTGTCAAAAAGAAAAAAAAAGCAAAGACAGTTGTTTCTTTTTTAATACACTGGACAATGGAGAGGAAGGGAGGGTGAGAGAGAGGGAAGGAGGGAAAGAGGGAGGAAGGGAAGGAGGGAGGAATTACAGGTTAATGGATACATAATGTCTATTTACAACAAGGAAAATACCCTGCAGTTTCAAAGGAGCTGAACACCGAACACCTTGTCAGAGTCCGTCTGCGTGAACAAACAGCAGCTATTGCTGTAATCACTCATTCAGACCTGAAGTTGGGTTTTGAGCATTTCATATGCAAATTGGTTAAAGCAGTTCTCCAGGAAACAGCTATCTGATCATCCATGTGGGTGCGGAGAATGTAGTTTAAAAATGAAAATAAACCCAGGTGACTGGATGAGAAGGCCCCGCTGGAAGAGGCTCTCTGTACATGGGCCTTTCGCCAAAAGATCAGGTACCTGGGGTGCCTGCACTCGTCCCCACCCCTGAGGAGAAGGGAAGAGGGAGCAAATAAAGAGAAGGAAGGGGGTCCCCCTTTCGGTTCGATTCCAGTCAAGGACATGTATCTTGGTTGCAGGCACATCCCCAGTAGGGGGCGTGCAGGAGGTGGCTGATCGGTGTCTCTCATGGAGAGTTTCTAACTCTCTATCCTTCTCCCTTCCTCTCTGTAAAAAATCAATACAATATATTAGAGAGAGAGAGAGAGAGAGAGAGAGAGAAGGAAGGGGGGAGAAAAAGAAGTAAGAAAAGGAGAAAGGAGAAGAATAAACAAATAGGAAGAGGAGGAGAGGAGGGAGCAAGGGAGAGAGGCTGGACGGAGGAGAGGTGGTGAGGCAGGAGAAATAAACCACAGTGAGGAAGGAACACTGGGCGGGAAAGGAGCAGAGAGGAGAGAGATGATGGACATAAAGCAGAATAAAATCGAAACCGTGTACCACCCCTTAACTACTTCTCATCCCCTTCACTCCCCAGACAAATAAAACATTTTCCCATTCTCCTTTGGACCTTACAATAATCTTGTGATGAAAACAGACCCAGGTAAAATGTTGTGGGGCCCAGCGGGCCTGGGGTTCTCTCAATTTATAACTTCATAACTCACCTCCCCCAACATCTCCTTGTAATATCTTACCTTCCCAGGAGGAAAAATAAAACGTTATTGAAGGAGAAATAATGGAACCCAACACACGACGGACTGAGAACGTGGCTCCATAAATGGTGACATATAAGGCCTGGTTGGCCTACCCCAACTATGTTAGCAAGGTCAAGGTAGAATGGAAGGGCAGGTCATGCCGCTCTCCCTCCAGATCACGACCTCTTCTGTGCACCTGGTGTTAGTCCTACGTTGCCTCTGAGAGCGAGGAATTCTCTCTCCTTTCTCACCTGTAAAACTGCTGGGCAGGTAGAGTGTTCCAAGTTCCCTCCAGCTAGAGAAGTCTAAGGTCCCAAGACTTCACAGTCCCGTGAGTGAGATGCCAAGACTGGCTTGAATTTCCTACCTAGAAGCCTCTAGAGCTGGGGAGCGGGAGGAGCGGCCTTTTTCTTTGGGGCTTGCTCCTGAGAGACACCTTAATTTTTGTGTTCCCACAGAATTGCTTTTCTGCTCTAGTCATGGATAAGGGCAACAGCTGCAAACACATACCATCACATTTGACTGATATTCATTTATGTAATTCTAATAGGAACCTAGGAGGTAGTCACTATTACCACCCTTCTCTTACACACTGAGGTACAGAGAGGTTAGGTAACTTTCCCAAGGCCACACAGCTCACAGCCCAGCCAAAATTCTCACCCAGGAAATCCTAACCATCATTTAGCTCTTAGGCTCCGGATCATCACACGGGGGCGTATTGCATTTGGTGGTGAGGAGTGACCCGCACTCCCTGGGGCCAGCTGGCTTTGCCCTGGGGAACTGGTACAGGTGGGAAGAGGGGCAACAAGGGGGCGGGAAGAACCAAAATGAAATCAGTTGCCAGGCTGCTGCCATATTAAGAGCAAAGAGAATAACAGGCATGTCAGGAGCATTTGCAGACCCCAAATTGTTCTTGACATTCATTGGGCTGAGCTCTTCGCTTCTGCAACTCTAAATCTCTAAATCGAAATGACATGGAACTAAAATATATATATATATTTATATATTTTTTAAATCTCCAAACTCTTCACACATCTGCTGGCATGATAATATTTTGATTAGTTACATTTATGCTCCAATTATACTCGCAGAATGTTCAACTGTGTATTATATATAGCATGTTTGCCGTGCTCCGTGGAAAATACTGGATTATTACCTCGTCTATTTGTAATGGGAAAAGACACGATTGGAAACGGCGTGGGGGCGTGGGGGGGAGGGCCCATGGAGGAAAGCCAAACAAAGAGATGAGGAAGCCTGTTAGAACAGTGCTGTCTTGCCTTCACATTACTAAATTGGGTCACTGCTATTCTTTCCCAAGCTCTAAAACGCCAGGGCTCAGAGAGACAGAAAGTATTAAAATCTACCTTCCCCTCCACTGACACCTTTATCTCCCCCCGAAACAAGGGGGCCTGACTCTGACAGCAACCCGACCCCATACCCACTGACTAGCAAGGTCAACAGTGGGGCTTGCTCCTGGAGAAACCCCATCATTTTTTTTGCTGCCCTTTTATTCTGGAGTGTCCATCTAGTTCTCGAAGAGGCCCTTCACCCTGTCCATAGTAAGTAAGTAAGTATACCTATTAATAAAGGTGAAGAACTTCTCTGAGTTTCTCAAAACGCCTTCCTTGGCAATGCTGGGAGGGCTGGCGAGATGCCATCGCATCATTTCAGGCTTCACAAATAGGCCCCCTCTGGGGGTGTTTGGGGCAGGGGTATAACACTACCTAATGCCAACATCAGATGGGCCCCTCTGCGCAGTGGAGATATGCTAAAGGCTGTCGGTACCCCAACCCACAGCTCCTCCCCTTAAATCCTCAGCCACCGGGACTTACTTTCTCCATTTTGTTCTCCCGGCCACTGCATCCCTAAGTCAACCGGCACCTCCGTGCCTCAGTTTCCCCATGGAGCCCCATGCAGGAAAGGAAAACCCTCCAGTGGTTTGTTCAACAATCCGCTAGAACCGAGCATTTTATAAACGGAAGGAAATGGGTGCTGACCTCAAGTATTACTTGGGCACCCACTATGTATCCCACACTAGAGAAGCAGCAGTCAGCAGGGCGGACTTTGTGCCTTTGTGGAGAGTGCAAACAAGGAAAAGGCCGTTACGAGGAGGTGGGAAGTTCTATGAGAGGCCGGGCACATGGAGGGGTATTAACTCAGCCTGGATTCGGAAGAGGAGGTATAAAAAGAAAGAAAAATCAATGTGCTGCAGCAAATAACCTCCACACTGAGGCCTAGGGTTATTCGGGTATTAGACAGGTAAAGAGGAAGCAGGAAGAATATTCCTGGCAGATAAATTAGCCTGTTTCAAAGCCCAGAAGATAGACAGTTTCTAACATGTGGAGAGACAGAATCAAATACCTTACAGGCCCCTTCTCCAGCCTCCCACACTTATTTTATAGATGAGAAACTTGATAGACAGAGGGGTACAGCAACTTGCCCTTAGTCACACAACCAGATGGTGGCAGTGCCAGGACTCCAAGTTAGGTGTGTCTGACTCCCAAGTCAGTGCTAGTTCTGCCTGGAACAGTGGTTCCCACCCTGGAGCGTGCCTCAGAATCACTCGGAATGCTTGTGGAAAGGTGGCTGGGTGCCACACCCAGGGTGCTGTGGGTGGGGCCTGAGAACACGCAGTTCAAACAAGTTTCTAAGTGAAGCTGGTGGGCCACACTCAGAAACCACAGGGCTGGCCAGTCTCTCATCACCAACCCTGAGAGGCCAGGGCCCATAAACTTGGGCTGATGGACAGGTAATGCTGTCCTTTCTCTCTATCCACGGCCAGCCAAGATGCTAACTAATCCATTTAAGGACTCTCTCTCCCGCCTTGGGCCTGACCCTGCACACCTTTCTCAAGGGCATGAAAGCTCTGGCCACTGGTCATCATACATACAGGCTCTCAACAAGGTCTCTCCTCTTCAATCGTTGCCAATTACCAGGAATATCATTAGACACTTATTGACTCCCCCAAATGTACTCAGGTCTGCATAGAAAATAGCACAATCATTATTCCCCCGCTTTACCATCCTCTCAGGAGCTACAAGAATTTGACAGCTGTTATCCAATTAAACCTGACAGCTTTTTATATATATATATATATATAAATGCAGTTTTTCTCTACAATGGGAAAAGCTACTTCCTTTTTTGAGAGAAGACAAAAAGAGGCCAAATAAGTTGGCCATCATCACGAGGGTCACTTCTTGCTTCCTTTCCTCTGTAGGATCTGTGGAATAATGTGGGGTAAGAACACAGACTCTGTATTTGGGTTGCCAGATCGAATCCCAGCTCTGCCAACTACCAGCGGTGTGGCCTTTAGCAAGTTACTTAACCTCTCTGAGCCACAGTTCCTTCATCTGTAAAACGAGTGTGATGATAGTAATTGTACCTGCCTCATAGGTTTGACATGAGAACAAATGTTTTCATATGTGTTAAATGCTTATAATAATGCCCAACACATTGTAAGAACTATAAAAATGTCAATGGTCATGTTCTGCATCGCTGCCAGCACCATCCCCAAGCCCTCTCGTGGATCTCCAACAAATGGGATATTTGGCCCTACAAACCAGCAGGATAAGGTAGGGCCCAGTGTCATCTTCCAGTTGTAATGACACCAGGAAGCCAGGCTCCCCCCAGTTTACGCCCAGGAATATCTCTCTTTGCCAGTGGCCCTCCAAATGCAGTCCCCAAACCAGCTGCATCAGCACCAAAAGAGAACTGCATAAAAAGCCACTTCCACTGAATCAGAAACTCTAGGGTTAGCCCCCACCTGTGCTCCCACAGCCCACCAGGTGGTGCCAATGCACCCGAGTTTGAGAACCCCTTTCCTTGCAAATAGGAACCCAGGACCTCAGCCTGATGTGTAGGCCATGATGACTCAGGGGACTCGTGCCAGTTCCTATCTATTGGATGTTCCCCCCCTTTTTCAAGAAGGAATAGGTCACCTCAGGTCACATCACAACACCGGTCCACAGCCTGCACTCTTGACCACTGCCCTTCACCACCTCACATGAAATTGTTTCCCACTCCCACTTCCAGGAAGGCCACGAGCACCACCCCTGTGGGCCAGCCTGGGAAGGGCATTCACTGCCACAAGAGGTGACCATGGCAGCCTCCGCATGTCAGAGGCAGGAAGAGGAGGACACTTAGAGATGCTACTCACAGAAATGACATAGGGTCTCCCAGTCCTGCCTGAGTCCTTGAAGCCACCAGGATGTCCCATCATTGTCAAGTGGGGCCTCTTAAAATCAAGTCCCTGAACCCCTTGACCTTCTTCATGGCCTTCATCCCCATCAGCCACTCTCTGCCCTCTTATCCTTCACTTCTCCACCCATTTCTAATCCTGTTCGCTGCAGATGGGATTCCCTACCGCTTACATTTCTCTCAATACCCAGCCTCCGTCTCCTTCCCTTGTCCCACCTCTCCTATTAAAATCCACTTTGGACTCCCTGACCACAATGCAAAGGTCCCTCTCCCCTGGTCACCCTCCCTCCCACTGCTCTCCACCCGTCCGCCTCCAGTCCTGGGTTCTATACTCCACATCATTAAAGACAACGGCCCTGCCAGCCCCACCCAGCTCCACAGCGGGCCTGGAGGGGAAGACAGAGCAGAACAAGACGAAACAATGACATGAAGGAGACATGGACTGACAGCTGTCTGGTGGGCAAGGAGTTATGTACCATTTATTGGGGCTGCCGGAACAACGTAGCACACCCAGAATGGTTCAAACAACAGAAATATGTGGTCTCAGTCCTGAAGGCTGGAGTCGGAAACTGCAGCGTCAGCAGGGCTGGCTCCTCCTAGGGGAGGAGGGACGTTCTGTTCCTCTGGCTCCTGGCGGTCTACCGGCAATCTTTGGCTTTCCTTGGCTTGCGTATGCATCACCCCATCTCTGCTTTCAAATTCACATGACATTCTCCCTGCAGGTGTGTCCTCTCCAAATCTCCCCTTTTTAGAAAGACACCAGCCACATTCGAATAGGGGCCCACCTCCTACAGTGTGACTCCTCCAATTCATCCCCAATGGCCCTACTTCCAAATAAGGTCACATTCTACAGTGCATCCTAAGGGTCAGGAGAGCGACATATGAATCTGAAGGGCAGCTACATTCAACCCATAACAAGCTTTCCAGAGCCCAACTGTGCTCGCCACCCAAAGGGGTGCCTATGGCAGTGGCTGAGCAGGATTTCTGGTTTAGAGATGACTAACCATCACTTCTG
Organism: Lasiurus cinereus; assembly: GCA_011751065.1. NCBI lineage: Eukaryota > Metazoa > Chordata > Mammalia > Chiroptera > Vespertilionidae > Lasiurus > Lasiurus cinereus. The sequence continues at coordinate 42,511,580 of JAAGEH010000480.1, read as the reverse complement.
GAGATGTGGTGAGCAGTCACTGGTTTCCATTGTAAAGCAACCCTGGGGGAAACAGAGTGGAAGGAAGGGGAGGAAATGGGCCACCACAGAAAGACAAACACATGGACATCTTGAGGTGTTCCTGGCAAGGGGGGTGGTGGGTTGGAGAGAGCTTTCTTTGAAGTTATGGCACTTAATTGGGCATTTGACTGCAGCTGATAAACTTTTCTTGAAGAAGAAGCTTCATCAGGGATTGTGTTTGCTTTGAGACTACTATACCAGGTGCCATTGGGCAAACGCGAGCGTCCCTCCCCAGGGCTGCCAGTTCACTGATGGTGCCAGTTGTTCCACAGCGAATGTGTTCTGAGTGCCTGTTACGTGCCAGGCCCTGTTGGAGGCCCTGGGAAGGCAGCTGGGAACAAAACAGTCACGATACTTAATCACAGACAATTTGCTGAGATGGAAATTCTTCGGGAGAGCTTTGGAAGAAGCTGAATAGGGCTTCTGTAGGTCCTCCCCCCTGCCCCCCAGGGATAGTCACAAGTCTTTTATCCCATGATTTTCTCATTTTGACTTCTTGATTTTCAGCTAATCTTCTGATGCTCTGAAGTACCTTTTCCGTGATTATTTCCCCAGGAAGACTCTGTGAGTGGTATATTTTTCTGAGCCCATGCATTTCTGATTCTGCATCATTTTTATAGTATAGATCATGAGACTGCAAGTAAATTTCTTGAGTCTCAACCCATTCCATTGGAACTGCACAGTCCCTTGCTTCTCACTTTGCTCATGGGGAAAGGAGAGAAGTCTTGTCCCTTGTGGGTCACATCCTCCTCTTGGGTACACACCTGGGAAGCAGGTTAGGTAGGCACATCTCACACCCAAACTCTGAATGCATAGAATACTTTTATCCTGTGGGTTTGTACTTAGCATAGCAATGATGATGCAGGCTCTGGAGTCACATCCCACATCCTGTGTCCCAAAACTGCCCGGAGTCACATCCCAGCTCTGCCATTTCCTATAGTTGCACTGTTGGGAAAATTCCTTAGGTTTTCCACATCTCTGTTTCCCAATCTACAAAATGGGGATAATAAAAATACCACCCTCACACTTCATTGGAAGGATGAGCTGAGTTAAAGTGCGTAATGGCTCAGAAGAGAGGCTGACAAACTTTTCCCATCTTGCTCAACTCAACTGTCAGCAGCCATGGGCAATCTAGTAGATAAAGGAGTGAATGGGGCTGGGTTCCAATGAAACTTTACAAAAACAGGTGGCAGAGGCAGCCATGGGCTGTCATTGGCAGACCCCTGACTTAGGAGACAACCAGACAATAACAGGCTCTCAATGCACATCAGCTGGTCTTCTTAACTAGGATTAGATTTACAAGGATGGTGGTTGGATTGGCTCCTGTGCGTACGGTCTGGTTCTCTGACATGATGAACAGATGGTGTACATAAAAAACCCCCACCATCCACAGAAACTTTCCTCCCAGCCCACCTACAGCACTCTACTTGTGAAAACTACACCTTCCAAGATGCAACGTGCCGCCGCCACAATTTCCCTGCTAATTTTTGCGGAGTTGTACTTGTGAGTTTCAGCCTCCAGCAAGATGTTAAAAGAAAGGGTGGGGAGGAAAACAATAGAATTCTGAGTGCTTCCCTGGGAAAGTCCTGTGCACCCTCTGGAGGGATGTCTGCCCCCTTTCACGTTGGCAAAGACCTTGATCTTCTACTAGAGAAATGGGAAAGAATTAAAAAGAATTGAAGCCATGTCCCACTTTTGTGGGGCCAAAGCATAGATGGCTAATTTACTTTTTTTTTAACCATTCCTATTTGTTTCAGAGGTGGGAGACAGTCCTCCCAGATGCTGCCAAAGGGTTGCCTATTTTACTACCATGGCCTTTGCCTTTGGTGCTGTGCTCATGGGAACTTTTATGGAAGCTACAAGAGGCTGGATTCCCAGAGGATCTTAAGGTTTATTTCCACCCTGGATCCTGAGCATCCACAGTAGAGTTCCTGAGCCCCATCCTCTCTGGGGTGCCCACTGTCTCACTCCAAACGTGAGGATCCAATTCTTTATCCACTTCTCAGCTCTTCGGAGTTTGTCCTCCACCTACACGGAGGGTAAGTTATACATATCTACTTTTCCCATCATCACCAAAATGATATATGAGGACTGAGAGCCAAAAGCATAGATGACAGATATGGGCCAAACTTCTGTCCTCTTTTAAGGAATTGCTACCTGTTTGGGCTTCAATCCCACCCATAGGTTTATATTCACTCATTGGTTCACATAGTCATTCTGTGTCCATCAGAAACATTCACTGAGCAAGCATGATGTGCATGGGGCCAGGGATGCAGAGCTAAGTAATAAGCATGGTGTTCCCTGGAGGACTTCATGGTCCAGAGGGCAGAGTGGACCTCATGGTGCACTGCCCAGATCCCTCTGTAAAGAAGGTCTTGTTGCTCTAGCTGCCGGAACACATTGATGCACAGCCCTCAGCCATCAGCCCCTCTATGCCTTGTCTCAGCTGCAGAGAGGACCTTGTCTAAGGCCCACCCTTCCGGTGCCAGGCACCCAATGACAGATGGGGAGTATCCCTGCCCCCTACAGACCGGAATGGGCAGCCTGGGGGTTGTCTGGGACATTGCCAGGTCTCCATCCCAGCTCAATGTCTCGCTCTGCCCGCTACTCCTCCCACAGCTGCCAGTCCCAGGGGCACTTCCTAACAAACATCTGAACAAATTCTATTTCTGCTTCTGCTTCCCAGAGAACTCAACAATGGGTCTAGCACACAAAGTTACAGGGGGAACCTATAATCTGATAGAGTACCTGCATTAATCTGAAAAATAATCATATTACTTTAAATCTTAGAACACGTATACTTAGGTGGATAGGGGGTTCATTTTCTCATATGTGACTCGTGGGTTAAGTTTTTCTTAAGTTTCCTTTTCAAGGCCTGTGCGAAGCAATTGAGGAGGTGACGCAGCTGTGAATCCAGCAAGCAGAACCAATAAATAGGGTCAGACCGACACACCAGGAGTCAAAACATCATCTCATCGTCTGATGACTACAATAGCTGATGTGTGGAGACCCCCAGGCCTGCACAAAGCTGCATTCCCATTCCCCTTTATAATTCTGTCCCCTGCACCTCGCTGGAAGACAGGATTTGATGCTTGTAAGTGCTGTGTCTGCTTGGTTGGCTAGCTTCTCAATAAACGCCTTATACGATTCAACCCTGCCTTCATTACTGGACACACTGACAGGCAGCCGAGTCCAACCGGGGGTTTCCTGGTAACAAAAGGAGGAACAAATCACTCTGTCTGGGAGGCTTGGAGGTGACATTAGCATTGGTTCTTAAAATGTCATGTATGACTATTCCAGGTAGAGAAAGGGAACAATCACTTTGAGCAGAGGAAATCCAGTGAGAAAAGACCTGGCAGATGTCCCCCAGCCGAGTTCCAGAATCCTTTCCTCTCCTGGTGTGACTGGTGTGTAGAGACATGTGAGCCAGGGTTAAGAATGAAGCCACGGCCTTGCTGGTCAAATGATGAAGCTGACCATCCGCTGGGACCTGGTGAATGTTTTTAAGAAAAACAGAGACATGATGAGCTATTCATTTCACAAAGCAAAACCAAATCCACTCTAGAGCTTTTGCAAACTCACACCTTTGCACAGCCATTAGAAGGCTGAACAATGGTAATCAGGACATTCTCTTCAAGAAATCCCTAAGTCCAAGATTCTCAGGAAACCTAGTGCCTATAGTTCTGGCTCCTGTGGCTCCAAAGTGGGTTCTCAACAAACGTAGGCATGACCCTATGTCTGCCGACTGCCAGCACCCCAACACGTGCTCTTAGCATCTTGAGACTGGGGCTTCCCAGCTCTTCAGTCTCTGAGAGGGCTCACTAACACAGCTGCAGACACTGGGAGAGGAGGAATTCGCTACCTGCTGCCTCTGAATCAGACACCTGCCCCATGGCCACAGAGTGGTCTCCCAGGACTGGTCGGGACCCAATTCATGCAGAGATAACACAAAGCATCCAGCCCAGTGCACACATAAGATTGGAATAGACTGCCTCAAACGTATTCCCCAGTTCCAAAGCCCATGATCCTATGAAACAGCCTCCGGTGCCCGCAGCCTCTCACCTGTTCAATGTACATGACGGATGGATTGATTTCCAGATGCCTTCCAGCACTCACAGCCTACGGTTTTGGGGTTTCCAGAAAAGCTTGAGCATTAGATTCATGACAAGTAACTAACTCAATAACTGAAATAGCGCCCGCCACCCACGAGAGGAAAATCAGTTCCAACAGGGAATCACCTCTAGCCACAAAGGGTTTTAAGGCCACCTCCTGCTCCTGTTCATGGCGTGGCCTGCCCTGTCTCATAATTCCCAGTGCTCCAGCCTCAAAGCTTGATCCTTGGTTCTGCAACTTAAGCCCCTTTTGTGCCTTATTTGTTTATGCTTTTTAATTTTTGATAAATTAAAGGTATCAGAAAATAGCAAAACCTACAAGAAATAAAATAATAACTATCCCATAGCTCCATTATCCAGGTTTAACCTCTGTTCATATCTTGACTTTTTTGCTTTGCCAATTTATTTATTTATTAAGCCTCAGCCCAGGATATGATTTTTATTGATTTACAGAGAGAGGAAGGGAGAGAGAGAAACATAGATCGGTTGCCTCTGGCACATGCCCCGAATAGAGATGGAACCTGCAACCTAGGTGTGTGCCCTGACCGGTCAAACCTGCAACCTTTTGCTGAATGGGATGATGCTCCAACCAACTGGCTACCAGGCCAGGGCTGCCTTTGTATTTTTAAAAAAATATCACTTTGTTGTTATTGTAAAAATTAGGTACACATTCTTTTTTTAATGTAAATGTATACAGTTTATTTTTTAAAATCATCTTATATAATAAAGAGGTGATATGCAAATTAACCCTCACACCCTCACAAGATGGCTGCCTATGACCAGGCTGGCAGAGGGCTTAGTTAGGGACGACCAACAACTGAACAAGCAGGCTGTGTGGGGCAACCAGATGGGCAGGGGGATTAGTGAGGGATGACCAAATGACTGAACAGCAGGCTGGGTGGGGCGACCAAGCTAGCAGAGGAGCTGTAAGGGGTGAACAGGCCAGCAGCAGGAAGAGGTGGGGGTGGGGGGCTGGAGGGGGCAATAAGAGGTGAATAGGCCAGTGGGAGGGTGTAGTTGGAGTAATCAGGTCAGTGGGGTGGGGGCAGTAAGGGGTGACTAGGCTGGGGGGGGCAGTTTGGGGTGACCAGGCTGGCAGGGGGGACAGTTAGGGGCAATCAGGATGGCCTGCAGAGGCAGTGAGGGGTGATCAGGCCAGTGATGGGGGGATGTCAGTTAGGGACAACCAGGCAGGCAGGCAGGTAAGTGATTAGGAGCCAGCGGTCCAGGATTGTAAGAGGGATATTTGACTGCTGGTTTAGTCCCAATGAATTGGGCCTAAAATAGCAGTCAGACATCTCCTGAGGGGTCCTGGATTAGGAAGAGTGTAGGCTGGGCTGAGGGGACCATCCCCGCTACTGCCCCCCATGAATGAATTTCATGCACCAGGACTCTAGTTACCTGATAATGTTAAACTAAATACATATTCATTTTGAAGAATTCAAGAAATGAAAAAAAATGTAAAGATCTAAGTTTAAAAAAAAAAATCCCAAGTCTCCCCACCCAGAAATAGCTGGCATTAACACATAGCAGATATCATTGTAACTACCCTGATATAGACAGACAAAAGGATGGAGGCCAGATGATTGGATGGGCAGAAGAATAGGTAGAAACAAATACTATCAAATGTGGGATAAAATATTGCATGCTACTTTAAAATTTTTATGTGTTGTATTTATTGTTACTTGTATTTAACAGAAGATAATTAAAACAAAATTGTAGGAAATCTAAACCTTCAAATGTCTCTTTGCCATGAGATATTTGCCAAAGGATCCCTCCGAGGTTAAGGATACAGGGTGTGAAGAAAACATAAACAGTGAGGAGTAATTATGTTGCCTTTTAACTATTTATTTCCATTTTGCACAGTCTTTAATGACTCCATGCTGTGAAGGATGGCATCAGTACTCTCAGGCTTCCTCTCAGCTCCCGCCCGCCCCAGCTCCCCATCCCTCAGCTTTAATTGTTGGTGGTGTTATGCTGCCCCCTTTATAACCTTCACATCCTGATCTATAACTGTAATTGCCCAAGTTGTTTATTGTTAGTTTTCTATTTATAGGGATTCACTACTCATCATCATTCCTTATACCATGAGTTCTGCGTTCATAAACCTGTTCTTTTTATTCACCCTTAATTAGCCGGTTTTGTGATCCAGTTGTTTTTGTTTTGTTTTTTTCTTTTTCTTCAATATCTCATGGAAGTCATACTTATTCTGAGGATATTTGTTCTTGAGGACAATTGCTTGTTAGCTCTATATCCTGGGGATTATTGGGCTATGCTTTCCTCCAGTCCTATCTATTAGATATTATACCATTGTCTTCCAAAATCAAATGTTTCTGCACAGAAGTTTGAAGCCAGCCTGGTATTATTTTTCTTCTCCTTGTGGAAGATGTTTGTGTGTCTGGAAACTGCATAATTTCTTTCTTTATCTTTAGATTTAAGAGCTTAACTAGGATGTTTTGGTGTTCCACAGTCTATACCAAGTTTTCCTGCAACACATTATCTTCTCTTATTGTGGGAAAATATAAAACATAACATTTTTAATTTTAACCATTTTAAGTGTACAAATGAAGTGGCATTAATTACACTCACAATATTGTGCAACCATCACCAATTTTAAGGTGGGACCTCACTCTCAGGGTGACCTTTCCTCCTCATGTGGTTCAGACCTTCCCCGGACATCTGCTCTCCTGGCATGTAACTAGTCATATGGTAGACTCCCGAGAGGAGGAACAAGGGAGCCAGAGAATTGCCTCATAGACTCCCATACATACAAGCTGTGCATGACCACTCCCTTAAGCACTAGGCCCTAGAGATAGCATCTAGGCCTCAGCTGTGTTTTAGCTCCAGGCCCAGAAAAGCAGCAAGGCCTTGAGGGGCAACACCATGGCTGACTTCAGGACCAGCTTGATTCATGAGCCCCTGCCCTGGCACTGAGCAATCAGTACAGACCATGACCCTGAAAGCGCACATCTGGAAAACTAATGAATATCCCATGGCATCCTCCCTGGACATCTCCAGATAAAAGTCCTTAAGAGGAAGGACCCAGTGTGTACACTCGCTCACTCTCTCTTTCTCTTGAGTATGCCCATGCCTCTCTCACCCTCTTCTTACCCCAAAGTTCTATCTCTCTTTTTTCTCCTAAGCTCCAAAGACCATTCTCTGGCGTCTGTACTTTGTTTCCTGAGCCCACCCAGCCCAGCTGACTCACTTCTTCCATGGCTCACTTATTCTACTCCAGTGACTTTCTAAAAAAACTTTTGCTTGTCTTTGAGTCTTGGCTCTGAATTCTTTCTTAGCCAAAACTCAAGGACTAAGATCTAACATCTAGTGCCATTCGCCATTAACATAACCACTAAGCAGTAATACCCCATTCTCCCCACCCCTGATCTGGAATCCTCTAATCGACTTTCTTTCTCTATGAATTTGCCTATTATACATATCTTACATTGCAATCCTATAATAATAATAAAAAAAACCCAAACAATAAAAAGTGTTGGAGAGATATAGAGAAATTGGAACCCCCATACAATGCTGATGAGAAGGTAACTGGTGCCCCTGCTTGTAACACATTCTCTTTTGAATTGCAAATTTAGCTTTTTATTCACTTCAGGATTTTTTTTCTATTCAGAGGCAGAATAGCATAATGCTGCTCTTTTGAATCACAATTCTGCCACACACACACACACACACACACACACACACTAATCGTGAACACTTGGACAAGTTAATATTTTTTCATTTCCTTATCTATAAATTGGAAATACTAATAGTCTTGACCTCATTCATACTCTTGTAAGAAATTAACTGCATGTAAATCTCTTTTAAAAAACTGCCTCATACATAGCCAATTTGAAAACGATTTGTTTTTATCTGCTATATTAGATTAAGCTATATTATGCTATACATTTGAAGAAGTCATGTTCTATACATATACATGTATCTACATATCTATATCTATCTTTGAATAAATCTTCTTTTCCCTTTTTAGCTATTTTTGTATTAATCTTCCCTTAAAGAGTTGCATCAGTCTTTGATCTGCATTCATATGCTCATTAAGACTTCCCCTCATACTTTTTGTCCTGCAGAATATATTTGATTTGGCTTTTGGCTTATTTCATTTTTGCTGCTCCTAACTTACCTAAGGACTCTTTTATCCTATGAATACTATCTGGGGCCTCAGCGTGTGTCTGTTTGTGCCTATTAATGTCATTCTGTAAAGGTATCACCTCATCTTTAGACTGTTCCGTACCTTATTGACTTCCTATCAGGTTGCTTGGAAAAGTAATTGTGAATAATCCAGCTCTGCTTCTTAATTTATGTCTCTTTCCAGGTTGGAAATATTGTCGTTGCATTCTCTAGCTCCCTGCTTGTTTGCTTGCTTGCTTTCCTTCCCCTCCCTTCCTTCTTGCTCTGCTTGGGTGGCTCTGCCTGACATTCTATTTGCTGTGATATATGGCATAGGTGACACCTGACTCTCTCCCACCATAGCAGGGAACAGTTTGTTTTCCCCTTGGAGCTGAAGTTTGAAGATTGAGTATTCTTTGTTTTACCAGATTTCTGTAGCCTACAGACACAGTGGCAGGGAGGAGAAAGCTTGGGGAGGGTGACTTTTAGTGATGGTTAGAATACCAGTGATCTATTTCTTCTTCTTAGATTTTGAGAAATATCCTACGACCAGATTCACTCCACCTACTTGCAGATATTTATTCTTAGCTCTAAGGAGATATTCTCTCCTTTTCTATTATTTCTCCAATCCATTCTGTAGTCCTGAAGCGTTTGTTACCATCAGAGAGTTAACCACCTCCATAACCTTTCAACCTTTCTCCTTTCACTTGTCTCTACTCCTACCCCTGCCCCCAGCTATTTCTCTTACTCCTTAGACAGACAGGGAAATGATAATGTTTCCCACTCCACTTGTTTTCCTCCAGGTTCTGGGGTATCAGTGAGGAACCTTAGAGTGTGCTTTGTCATGGGTGGAAGAAGAGAAGCCCAGCTCTAGCTCTCTACACAACAGTATTTTCTGATTATTTCCTTATCTACCAGTTTTTAAAGTTTATTACATTTGACTGTTCCCTTTACCTTGTTTAGATGTTGTGGTAATTTTATTTTTATTTTCTTGTATTTTGCTTTGCTCAATTCAATTGTGTTGGGCAAGAGGAATTCTATAATACAATTTCTGTCAATGATCTTAAGTGAACATCCGAGTCACGTTTTCCATATGCAAGCTGAGAAAATATTATCATAGTGAACTCATGGATTTTTTTTTAGGAGTACTAAATTAGATAATATATGTAAATTGCTTTGCAAACTCTCAAATTTTATATGAAGAGTAAGTTTTCAATAAATGTATTTGTGAATGAAGGAACAGTTCTTGCTCTATGAAAATGAGTTTAGTTATCTAATTCATAGGAGTATAAAATGTTAGCACTTAAAGGATTCCTAGGAATCATGTAGCCAGTGGTTTTACATAGAAGGAAACAAGTGCCATGTGTCTTCTTCAGGACTAAGTTTCATCAAGGCGTGAGCAACACAAGAATCCTAGTGTCTTTGATCTGACAGAAAATGTTACTCACGAGAATTCCTCTGGAGACTAATCCCTAAGTGTGAGAAGAAATACTTTTACTTTTTTCTTAAGAGGAAGGTCCTCTCATTCATGGGCCTCTTGTTTTGCTCAACACCAAGATGGGTTTAGGTAGGCAGAGGTGCAAACAAAGCTTAATTGCTTTCCATAAAATGGAGTAAGAGAAATGAAGAGTTAAGTAAAATCGGAAGTACAGATGAGAACAGACATTGAAAAATGAAAGTTTGATACTAGTTTTTGGTTGTTTCCTCTAAAATATACACTCTCTCATTCCATTACACAATTTTTATAAAAATCTATATTACTCACTGATGTGTTTGTAGTGCTTTTTTTTTTTTTGGAAGGCTCTTCATGCACCTTAGTAAAGAATGAGAAGATGAGAAGATACACCATAGTCTTATTTAGATTGAACGTATTTAATTTGTGAGCTCTCTTTCACTTTATTTTAATACCAGGCTTCCGTGCCTTCTAAAATGTGTTTGGAAGCAAATAAACTTCCAAGCTTGGGCCTGGGGCTGGGGGAAACCTTCTGTGTTGGGCTCAAGCCATTGATAGTAATTGTGATGGGACAACTCAGATGATGATCATGATGAGTATCTACAAAGATTTAGCAATAGGACAGACGGCTATGGAAGTGATAGAGGTCTCTCATATAGAAGAGGAGGGGTTAATAGTTTAGATGGCACGATAAAAGTAAATAGTGGAATGTGAACAAAGAAAGATTCCATTCAACCTTGAAGCTAGGTGCACTCTTCTCTGGAAACTAGAAATGATATTCCTGAGTCTGGCAGAAAACAAACTCGGACCCTCGCACGCTGTCTTGGCAGTGAAACAAGTTGCATGGTCATAATAGAAGTGCTTTGTATAGGTTCCTACTTCCTATAATCCTGCAACTATTTAGTCATTAAAGACAATGTCAGAGAAATGTCTAAACATTACCCACCTTGGCCACAAAAGAGTAAAGACAAGGCTGAGAGACAGAAAAGAATGAGCTGAGTGGGGAAGAGGAGAGCACCAATGGCCTCCTCGTCAGACCCAAATGCTTCAGGACTACAGAATGGATTGAAGAAATAATAGAAAAAGAGAGAATATCTCCTCGTAGCTAAAAATAAATCTCTGATGGAGCTGGGACAAGAACTGGAGCCTCAGCATGTTCTCTGAATTGGCCAACATCATCAGTAGAAGGCACGCAAAATAAAATCTAACTATAATGGAAAGTAGAGGGTGACTTAAGAGGGCAAGAACTTATTTCTCTTAACAGAAAACCAGTAGATAATGCATAAGTTAGTAAGTCATGAAAAGCACTGTAAGCGAAGTATTTACACATGCAGATGCAACTACCTGCAGAAATAAAAGTGGAAATGGACAAGGCTCTAAACAGCATGTGGTGGTTTGTCAATATGAGCCCTTCCCAGCTACTTCTTATCTAAACCATTTAGGTTTAACAAACCTTGTAAAATGTTTTGAAAACTAAATTTAAAGACCATAGAATAGTCTCATCTATAAACATGTACACAGAAGTTGCTCCCTGAATTAATCGTATGTAATAATTATGCAAAAAAGAAATATTCCATATTCCAGGACAATAAGCTTATTCCAGTAAGGGGAAGATTGTTTGAAAATGTGAAACCCATTTACATGTTATCACTTTAGCAGGACAAAAGTGAGAATCACAATCTTTAATCTACTGTTGCTAAAGAAGCTCTGAGTAAAATCTTCTCAACATTTTTGACTTTTAACAAGTCAGTATTCCAGACATGGAAAAACACTTCCTTAGAATAACAGAATGGCCGTCTGAAACTAAAAGACAGTATCACATATATGTGTTAAAGACTGAAGTTCTTTGCATTACATTCGGGAATGAAACAAGGCTACACTAATATTATTCAACATGATTTGCAAGTTCTAAGGAATAAAATCCAAAAGGGAAGGAGAGAAGAAGAAAGTGAAGGAAGAAGAAAGAAATCCTATATAATAAAAGGCCAATGTGCAAATAGATCGAATGGTGGAATAACCAAACAACCAGTTGCTATGACATGCACTGACCACCGGGGGCAGGTGTGGAACAAGGCCGATGTTGGCAGCAGGCAGCAGAGCATGGAACATGGTGGGTGTTGGCCATGGAGGGATGATGGAGCAGGTGCATGGTGGCGCCAGACCAAGGCAGGGTGTTGCTGTCATTGGGGCAAGACTCTAGTGGTTATGAAAAATTCTTTGCTGCCACACAAAAGTCCCATCTGGCACTCACACCTGCTGCTGGTGACAGAGTCACTGCTCGTACTCACTGCTGGCACCAGCCCTGCTCACACCCACGACAGGATGGTCGAGCAGGGGACCGGGGTCCTTGGTGAGTGGGGCTGTGTGAAGCTGCCCCTGTGCCCACTGCAGCTTCATGGCCCACAGTTCCTTTCAAGGTGCACAAATTCATGCACTGGGCCCCTCATTTCCCTGATGAGATGATTGAAAACCTAGAAAACCCGAAGCATCGACTCAAAAATCTGTAGGACTGATGAAGAGTCCAGTAAGGTGGGTGGTTAAAAAATAGATAAAACACAACAGCTTTCTTATACAGCAGCAAAACCTCTTGGAATATCTACTAGGAAATAAATTAAATCACAGTAGTAGCAAATACCTGGGAATAAGCTTAAAAACAGAAATGTGTAAAGAAACCCATAAAACTTTGCTGAGGGATATAAAAGAACCATGAAAAAGTGAAGATATTTGTAATGATTCCAAATCTAAAAACTCGATAAAGTCAAAAGGAATTGCAGTTCTAAGAAAAGCCGAGAGTTTTGTGGAATTTGATCAAGTAATTCCAAAACTCATCTAAGGAAACAAAGAGCTACACTTTGTTTAGGAAAGTGTAAAGAGAAGGGAATGTCGTGTCAAGTGTGAAGTATCTGATCAATCTACAATAATTAAAATAGTGTTGTCCTAACAGCTTTGGCCTTGCACAAAAGGGTCACAGGTTTGATTTCTGGTCAAGGGCACATACCTGGGTCACAGGTTCATCCTCAGCCCCCAGTCAGGGCATGTGGGGGAAGAAATTGATCCATGTGTCTCTCTCTCTTTCCCTCTCTCTTTTTTTCTCTCTCTCTTTCTGTCCCCATCCTTTCTACTCTCTCTAAAAATCAATGTAAAAAAATATCAACAACAAAAAACACAGATAAACTAACACCACCACGAATAGACTCTATAAAAGAATTTATGATTTAAAAAAAGTTTCTACTTCAAATTGGTAGAGAAAGTTTAGACTATAAACCTATGTTCCTGGGATACCAGTAAACTATTTGGGACACAAGAGACTTAGATTCTTATGCACATAATGAACTAAAAATTAATTAACCCATTAGTTAATACATAAAAACAAAGAATTGAATATGAAAAAAATGAAAAAAATCAAATCATTAAAGATCTAAAAAAAATATATGAGAGTATTTATTGCATTTGGAGATGGGGAAATAACATTTGAAGCCCCAAAGCAAAAGAAGATATCAAGTTTTCTATAATTGGAAATAAAAAGTAAAACTATTCTTCAGAGACATCAAGTACTATTCTGAAAGCAAATAAAAACTGAAAAAATATATTTTAATATAAGTAGCAGGTAAACTTACTCCATAAAATATCCTGTAACCATATGGGAAAAATATAAAAATATTCATGAACAGGTAATTCATAAAGGACAAACGTAAAATAATGTGCAGCTGCAGAGGTCAGAAAGAAAATCCCAATTAATATGTGCAGTGTCTTTTCCCCTTATCAAATTAATCAATATTTTAAAACAATGATGATTCCTAATGTTAGAAAAGGTTTAGTAAATAATCATTGATGCTTGGATTAAAGTTGGCACAAAGATTTTTTGAAGGACAACCTGACAATATTTATCACATTATTACTTTACGTATCATATGCTACAATATAAATCACATGTCACACTCCAATGCCCACATCATCAAGTGGACAATCCCAATCTAGAAGAAATAATTAGAAATCCTAACTAAAATTTATGTGAAAAATGTCACAAGAGTACTATCTATAATAGTGAAAAATTAGAAGCAAATTCAATGCCCAAGAGTAAGGATGTAACTAAAAAATAATAATAATAATAATATGGCAATATGGTATAATTTAATTGATGAAAAATTTTAGTCATTAAAAATATTCAATAACAGGAAAATGCCAATGATATAATTTTAAATAAAAAGAAAAGCTATTCAATAGTACTTATGGCTTGTTTCCAAATTTTGTAAAATAAAATTTACATATTTAGCAAATGTGTCTATGTATGTTTGTGTGCCTATTTGGTAATCACTAATCTACAAGGGGAAATAAAGACTTGAGGAGAATTTATGTTTAACATGATAGATTAAAGACAAACATTAACCTCCCTTTCTCCACAACTATCACTAAAATTACAGTGTAGGAATTAAAAAGACATAAGCCGGTAAGGATCAGGAGAATGGGAAAGGAAGTGAGAGCAATTGAGAGATGTCAACAAACAGTATAGAAGAACAGAATGGTTAACTGATCGAACAGAGAGGAATTCATGACCTGCTAAGGATAGGCAATGTGCCATAAAAAAGTCAGGGTACCCAGGGAAAAACATGCACTAAGTGGAGATAGCATCCCCTACTTGGCTCTGAGAATACTAGGAGTCAGTATTATATGCACTGCCCATCCCTTCAGAAGAGCAAAGGGTTTATCTTTGGGGAAACTGATAAGATAAGAAGGAAAGACCTTAAGTGCCAACATTTCAAGAGTCAGCAGTAAAAAGGCCACTTCACTGCCTTTTTCTCTGTATGATTAAGCCCATCAGTGAGAAAGCCTTCTCCTACCCAATGGACACACTTCATATTTCAGTCTCCCTCTCTTAAATATGCATGGACAGTTAATGATGGCCAGCAAACCGGAAATCTCTGTATTGAACAGAAGAAAAAAAAAGGAGGAAAAAGGACAGGCAAAACCAAAAAATTCAAAAAGCATTTTATGAAATTTATAGAGAATATATTTCATCCAAAAATAGAATGTCATAAAAAATGAGCATTCTGAAAACTATAAAGAACTTTCAGATGTTAAAAAAAAAAAGCTGAAATAAAAACTACAAAAGAAAGATGTCTTCTAAGAGTAAGTTAAGGACATTGTCAAGAAGTAGAACAGAAAAGAGAAGAAAAGGGATAAAGAAATTAGAGGATTAACCTAGGAGGTCCAAAAATTGATTAATAGGATTTCTCTCTCTCTCTCTCTCTCTCTCTCTCTCTCTCTCTCTCTCTCTCACACACACACACACACACACCAAACTAAAAGTATATTATCAAAGAAATGATATTAAAAAATTTCTGGAACAAAAGATAACAAAGCTATAGATTGGAATGGTAACCCAAATAATCCTGAGCTATGAATAAAAAATACCTACTCCAAGGCATTATGAAATCCTCAAAACACTGGTGTTAAAAATAAAAAGAAGCTGAAGGTTTATAGCAAGGAAAACATTCTGAGAGATTGACAAAGTACAAAATTAATCCAATGTTCAATGGGGAAAGGGATGTCCTTTCAACAAACAGTAATGAAACAATTGAGCATTTATATACAAAAAAGAACCTTATTCCATACCTCTCTCCAGATATAAGATTTAACTCAAAATGGAGCATAACCCAAAATGTAAAATATAAAACCATAAAAGAATAGAAAATCTTTATGAACTTGAGTTAGACTAAGAAATCTTAGATGGACAGCATCAAAACTAAAACCTTTTGCTCTGTAAAAGGTATTAGTAAGAGAAGCCAAGCCATAGGCTAAAAGAAAATATTTTAAAATCAACTATCTGACAAAATGCTTATGTTCATTATACATATAAAAATATTAAAGATCCACAGCAATACACCAAAAAACCCAATTTTTTAAATGAGAAAAAGATTTGAACAGACACATCACAAAAGATAATATATAGGAAGAAAAACTAATAAAAGAGTGATATGCAAATTAACCATTACTCCATTATACTCGAAACCCACGCCCACAAGCCAATCAGAAGTGAGTATGCAAATTAACCCCAACCAACATGGCTGTGGCCACAGAGCGAGCAGAAGGGAGGTTTGGGTTTCCCCGGCAACGGAGGAAGCCAATCTTTCCACACACCCAGCAGGCCTAGGCCTCTACTCAAAGCTACAAAGTTTCAATTATAGAAGATAAATAAATACCAAAAATGTGGTGGCAGCCATGGAGCTGAAGAGAGCAGGAGGCTAGGGTTACCCCCAGCGATGGAGGAAGCCAAGCTTCTGCAGCCCTGGCCTGTCTTGGCCTCCACTGAAGGCTACAAAGTTTCAATAATAGAAGATAAATAAATCCTAAGAGAAATGGCTGCTGCCACCATCGAGCAGGAGGCTGGCTCCGCTCCAGGCTACAAAGTTTCAACTGTAGAAGATAAATAAATCCCAGATATCAGGGCCTCCACTTGGGTCACTGGGGGGCATGGCCAGCCTGCACACCACCACAGGCCCCTCACCCAGGCTTCCCCACACCCCAAGGGAACTTCAGGGCACACCAGCTGGCCCCCACCCATGCACCAGGCCTCTATCCTATCTAACAAAAGAGTAATATGCAGATTAACCATCACTCCAACACACAAGATGGCTGCCCCCATGTGGTCAAAGACCCTGCCCCCATATGGACACAAGATGGCCACCACAAGTTGGGAGGGACCAGGCTGCAAGAGAGGGCAATTGTGGGCGATTAGGCCAGCATGAAAAGGCAGTTGGGAGAGACCAGGCCTACAAGGGAGAGCAGGTGGGGGCAATCAAGCCTGCAGGAGAGGGAAGTTAGGGGTGACCAGGCCAGCAGAGGAGGGAAGTTGGGAGTGACTGGGCCTGCAGGGAAGGACAGTTGGGGATGACCCAGGCCTGCAAGGGAGGGAAGTTAGGGGTGACCTGGCCTGCAGGGAAGGGCAGTTAGGAACAAAGAGGCTGGCAGGGGAGCAGTTAGGCATCAATCAGGCTGGCAGGGGAGTGGTTAGGGCGATCAGGCTGGAGGCAGAAGTAGTTAGGGGTAATCAGGAAGGCAGGCTGGCAAGCAGTTGGGAGCCAACAGTCCTGATTGTGAGAGGGATGTCCGACTGTCCAGTGGGCAGTCGGACATCCCTCGAGGGGTCCCAGATTGGAGAGGATGCAGGCTGGGTTGAGGGACACATACCCCCACGCACGAATTTTGTGCATTGGGCCTCTAATAAGCATGTAAAAAGGTTCTTGACATCATTACTCATTAGGGAAATGCAAACTAAACCCACAACATACTCACTAGAATTAATTTTTTAAAAAAGGGAATATTTTGATGAGGACATGGCTCTCTCACACATTGTTTGTAGGTATGCAAAATGTCACAGCCATTGGAAAACAGATGGACAGTTTCTTACAAACAAGCACTTATCATACAATCCAGTAATTCTACTCCTGGTATTCACCCAAAAGAAATAAAAACTTACATTGATACAAATATTTATATGCCAATGTTTGTAACAGTTTTATTCATGATCACCAAAAACTGGAAATAGTGCAAGTATCTTCAAGTAATAAACATATACACAAATTGTCATAAATCCAAGTCATGGAATTCTATTCAATAATAAAAGCATAAAATGGTGATACACACCACCATAGAGATAACTCCCACATGCAATATGTTAAGTCAGACTCAACAAGCTAGGTAATATATATAGCAAGGCATAACCAGGGGGACAGAAAACATACTAGTGGTTGCCAGATGTGGAAGTAAGGAAGGAAGGAGTTGACAACAAAAGGTCAATATGATAAGTTTTTGGAGGGATGGGTCTGTTCTACATGTCGCATAGATACACGATTCCATGCTTTTCTCAAAACCTATGGAACTATTTTCAAAAAAGAGTGAATTTTACTGTATGTCAATTTCAAAAATCAATTCTGAGGGAAAATTCTACCCTATTAGAATTCTATACCCAGCCAAACTATCAATCTAATATAAAGATAGAATAAAATGACTGTCAGCCATGGAAGATTTTTTTTTTTTGCATGAAGCCTTTCTTAAGAAGCTCCAATAGAATAAGGAACTTGTGGGGACTGGAGAGAGAGAGAGAGAGGGGGGGGGGGGAGACAGCAGGAAATCCCAGGACAACTGCTATGTCTAAGGCAGAGGTCGGCAAACTCATTAGTCAACAAAGTGGCAAACCATGGCTCACAAGCCGCAGTTTGCTGACCACTGGTCTAAGGTGTAGAGTATAAGCAGGTCAGATAAAAGTAAGAAATTAGAGGGCTCCAGACACATAAGCACAATAGATAACCTGATGAGTTTGAATATAATGAGATGAGATTAACTCTTCTAAGAGAAGAATCAGAAAATCTTAGTGATCAGTGAAAAGAAAACGAAATAACCAATTTGTCACAGGTGATTATAAACTCTTCCAGGATAAATATTTTTGAAAGACAGTAATCACAGTATATGATATCACCTGGATGTAAATAATATCAATAAAGTTAAAATGAGGCCAACCCTGAAAACTGAGTTTCTTCCATCTGATAGTGTGAGCATATCAGGAAGGTTGAAGAGAGAAGCTGGGATGTGTGAATGTCTGTGGTGGGGAGAAAGTTGGAAAAAGCTGCCAGACAAGACGATAGATCATATGCAAGTGAAATAAACAAGAAATGGCAGAATTCATGTGTTACTTACAGATGCAGTGTTAAACACAAGAGGGGAAAACAGCTAAAAGAGGGGAAACCGGTCGCCTGGTGGCAGTGGTTCTCAACCTTCCTAATGCCGCGACCCTTTAATACAGTTCCTCATGTTGTGGTGACCCCAACCATAAAATTATTTCCGTTGCCACTTCATATCTGTAATTTTGCTACTGTTATGAACTGTAATGTAAATATCTGATATGCAGGATGTATTTTCATTGTTACAAATTGAACATAATTAAAGCATAGTGATTAATCACAAAAACAATATGTAATTACATATTGTGAAATATTTATTTCTAATTACAAATAAATGAAATTTTGTCTTGAACCATGGTGTAGCATGGGTAACAGTCTTCATATGACAACAGTAAACTACATTGCTACATTTTGCTACACCGAGGAGCAGTGTGTTGGTTCCTAAGACCATGGGAAATATGTGTTTTCCGATGGCCTTAGGCGACCCCTGTGAAAGGGTCGTTCGACCCCCAAAGGGGTCGCGACCCACAGGTTGAGAACCGCTGCCTGGTGGGGAGGGAATCAGGGGAAGGGGCCACTGCTTTCCACTTAAGTCTTGTAGGTGATACTATTTTTAAAACTATTGTAAACAAGAACACAGTTTTTCATTTAAAAAGAAAATGTACTGGGGGGAATGATGCCAAAATATTAACAATTATCTCTGGTTATTGGGTTTACAGGTAATTATCATTTTCTTCTTCACAACTTCCTGAATTCCCCAAACTTTCTATCTTAATAATCAGAAGGGGGAGGTGAGAGACAGAGTCAGATAGACAGGGAAACAGAGAGAATAAGAGAGAGAGGAAGTGTGTTCAAGATCAGGCTTTCTCCTTTTCCATAATCGGGCAAAACATGATAAAAATCCATGTCTGCCGAAACCGGTATGGCTCAGTGGATAGAGCGTCGGCCTGCAGACTGAAAGGTCCCAGGTTCGATTCCGGTTGGGGGCATGTACCTTGCTTGCGGGCACATCTCCACTGTGGGGCATGCAGGAGGCAGCTGATCAATGTCTCTCTCTCATGAATGTTTCTGACTTTCTATCTCTCTCCTTTCCTCTCTGTAAAAAATCAATAAAATATATTTTTAAAAAAACATGATAAAAATCCACGTCTTATTTAGAAGGAATTCTGCATTTTAGAACAGGGGGATTTCCTGGGGTGGAGTAAAGGTTTCTGAGACAGCATGTTGGGGGGTGGTTATCCCAGTGCCTCACATGCAATAGGGTTCACACAGCAAGAATCTCCCCACTTGGCCCCTGGTGGTTCTTCATCTGTGCTGTAAGATGAAGGCTTGGGGTCAGGCAGCTCTCTAGGTCTAGAATTTGACTCTAAGAAACTGCCATCCAGAGACCTTCCAGGGACAAGTTACCCCAGTCTCCTCCTGCTCAGACTGAAGTAAGAAACCCTCTGCTGCCTCTCGTCAATGCAGACACCCCATACCAGACACCCCATTCATGGCAATATGTTCCTGGAGGTTTTACACCGCCTCTCAACGGCCCACCTCCCAAATCAATTATAAATGCCTGCTGGGACTCCAGTGTCTGCCTGGTTTCTGCATTCCCAGCTGTTAAGTAAATGGCAACCCCTGGACATTCCAATTTCCTTCAAAGCCCTCCCAGGTCTGAGGCCGATCCTAGTCACTCTTTGCAAGCTCGGCAATTCAGAGCCAAGCAAAGCATTGAAACACGAAAACAACAACAATAACAAAATAAAAAAAATCTTTAGAAGAAACTCAAGTCCTTAACCTGGAAGACCTGGGCTTGGGCCAACATCTGGTTTCGAGAGCTCGAGAGTCAGGAACAGCAACAAAACACCAGGGACTGAGCCAAGCTGTGGAACAAAACCACCCAGGTTTGACTCCCTAATCAGCCACTTACTTCCTGGCACTAATTTTGATACCTGTTGGCAGGCTTCTCATCTATAAAACTGGGACAATTTTATCGTCAACTCGCTGTTTAAATTTTCACTTAAAAGGCCTCCTGTATACGTAAAGTGACTAGCCAAGAAGGATACGACAATAGCTAATGTTTATTTAGCACCTGTTATGCCTGTGGCACGGTGCCAGGCATTTTACGTTCATATCTGTCAGTCCTCACAAATTAAGTGTCAAGAAGTATCACCTCCTCCTATTAAAAATCAAGAAACTAAGGCACAGAAAGACTAAGCAACTCGTGCCATGTCATTCAGCAAAGAAGTACTACGGTTGGGATTTGAACCCAGGCAGTCTGAGGTCAGTGCCTTGCGATTTCTTCCCTAACATCTCGAGGGTGAATGGTTACCAGCTTCCTCTCCCTGCTCACATCACAGATGGGGACATCAAGCCCTGAAGCAAGGTCACGGGTGTCCCCGCAGTCACCCGGGGGCTGGGAGATCCAGGATTCAGCTCCCATTCATGCCTCATGCCACCAGCGAGTGGAACCACAGGGACCCATCCAGAGGATCCCAGCGCCACTCTGAGTGTGCCCAGTTTTGGGCTGCTCAAACCTTTGTCATTGGCCGTCCTCTGCCTGGTCTGACAGGGACATCATCTTCCATTGCGAACGCAAGGTTCTGGGCCCTGCCGCCCTCAGCCACAGGTCCCAGGCTCACCACCCTATCCAGACACCTGCCCTCACCCACCTTTGCCAAACTCTCACTCCCTCCTCCGTGTGCACCAAGAGCACTGCCCATGCCTGCCATGGGTGGGGGATGGACCAATCCCCAGGCCCTGGCTATAGCAGGCCTGCGGGGTCAGAAAGCTCTGCCTTTCCTGGCACGTCACTCCTCCCCCTCAGCATTAACACCAACTCCATTCTCATGCTCTGTCCTTTCGGGGACCCTAAGGTCATCCTCGGCTGGACCCTAAGAGCCTATTGCAGCGTCTGGCAACAAACAGGAGTTCCGAGAACAGTGGTTAGGAGTCAGAATAAACCGTGAGCTTCCACTCCTCATCCCCATCTAGAGAGACAATGAGCCCCTCGCATGTCTCCGGACTTTCTGGGATGCTGCCTTAGGAAGACAAACCCCACTCAGAACACAACACAGTAACTGTCTTTCCTGGAGGACTTTTTCTCTGTCTCTCCTGGAATGGCCCAAGTATCCTGTCATTTAAAAATCACTTTCTAAAGGAGTTAGAGTAACGTGCCTCTTTACGCAGATGCCCTTGTTGGTAAATCAAATCCTCCAGGACAATCTCTAACAGCTAAGAGTTAGGACAGAGCAGGATCAGGAAGTTTCATGGAGAAGCCTCGAGGTCACCATGCATGCAAGCGTGATTATGACCGGGGCAGCCCCCAGGTTTCTGCAGAATGAAACAGTAAATCCCTTCTGACAGGGCCAGGGCCTGGGACCGAAGTCCCTCAGAAGTTAGCAGCAGGTGGGGTAGCAGAAAGGACGTGAGTTTGGGGGGGGGGGGGGCTGGCTTTTAGTCCCTGTTTTGTCACCTGCGAACTGGGCAAGTTATTTACTATCACTGAGTCTTCATCCCACACATCCATTGGCCAGTCATTCATCCATTCAATGGATACTTATTCAGTCCCTCCTGTGTGCCAGGCACTGTGCGAGGCACTGAAATATGAGACCCAGGAAAATGGTTTGGCAGAGGAAGAGGGTCAGGCAATAACCCTTTCTCCATAACCATTTCAGTAAATGTAGTTGCAAACTGTGGCATATGCCAGGAAGGAAAAGGACTGTAAGGTCTGTTGCCTGGGCCTGTCATCCTTGGGGCCTGACCCCAAGGAGGTAGCATTTGAGTTGAGAGTTAAAGAATGAGACAGGGGTGGGGAGATGCCAGGCAGACAGAGGAGAGTACTAGTATATTCTAGCAGAGGAAGTAGTGTGTGGGAGTGTCCTGGGTAGAGCCGACTACATCACACATTCAGGAAAGGAGTCACAAAGCCTTGAACAAAGCCTTTTCCCTGGGTTTGTTTGCCCTTGGCTTCTGGGCCCTCGCTCCCAGGATGCTTGGCGAAGCTACTGACAACATGCTCCCCAAGGCCTCTCTCCATGAGAGGTACACTGTGCCTGCTGTCCCCTCACATCCCGCTCTGGCCGGCGCCTCACCTCAAAGCAGACATCCCACCATCTGCAGGCCTGGTTCCTGCCCCCTGTAGGGAAGCATCATGTCTCAGAGGAGGAACCTCCCCCATTAATGAGTCAAAGCCCCTTTGAAATCCAGCTGTGCCTTTCACAAGCTGAGTGTCCTTGGGCAAATCACGCAACCTCTCTGAGGCTCTGTTTTCCTAACTTTAAAATGCAGATTGTCACCTGTGTCCATCCCTGATGCAAAACCTTCAGGACAAGAACTACCTCAGATTTCAGAACGGTTCTGATAACCTCCCTAGTGGGATCTGGGACAAGGTTTTGTGCTCAGACACATACATATTTCCACCAGGAAGCATAAGACAACTCATACAAGGTGAGATAAACAGAGACTGTAAACAGCTTCACAACAGCTTGGGTCAGATTTGGCAGCCAAATGGGAATTTAGAGTTAAACTTAAAAAAAAAAATAGTAACTTTCTATTTTCATAGCTTCTTGGATGTCTGGACTCCTTGGAGAGAATTAGACCCGAACCCAGTTTGTGAGCGTGCGGTGCCCAGTCCGAGGGAATTCACGTGCAGCTCCCTGCAGGAGGGCTGCTGCAGAGACACTCATACGTGGAAATCTGGGACCGAAGAAAAACTCTAATGCAACTCAAGCCGAAGTTTGCCGCCCTCCTTAAAATGCTGTCATTTGGCCTGAAAGCGCCCCCTTGCATGATAAGTGGCTCCATGTCCCAGCATGCCCCCTGCTCCCCACTTTATCATCAGCCCCAAGCTGAGGTCT
This sequence comes from Lasiurus cinereus, assembly GCA_011751065.1. Taxonomy (NCBI): domain Eukaryota; kingdom Metazoa; phylum Chordata; class Mammalia; order Chiroptera; family Vespertilionidae; genus Lasiurus; species Lasiurus cinereus. Next base: position 42,488,308 of record JAAGEH010000480.1, on the reverse strand, counting down.
CAGCATGTCACAGAAGCCACATTCTTGCTAATCATCACAGCAGCGTGTGGGTTTGGTGTTTTTTTTTTTTAATTAGCTCAATTCCCCCATCTCCTAAGATCTGACACAAATCCCTGGTACAACAAGGCTCACTCTTAGAAAAATTCTCCGAATTAGAAAACCCCCATATTCTCTGACAGCTTCTTGATCTCATGAAAGGCAGCCAGACACAGAGAGGCCTCCCTCCTCGTGTTGGAAGAGGTTCTCACAGAGGCTGCACTGGGAACATCCCTCAAACTCCAGAAGGCATGCAAACGGGGACCGGCCATGCAAGACAGCTGGGCAGCCAACCCCAGGAGGCCAGAGTCAGCAAGAAGCCCATCTAGTCCAACCCAGTGTGACCTTGGATAGGGGAATTCACTTCATGGATCTCAAACTCCCCACCTGCTAAGCATGTGGATCACTTTCCCTCCGAGATTCCAGCTTAAAAATTCCAAGATGAAGGGGACTCTTCCTGTGTGAGAGAAACTTTGGCTCCCTAAGGAGACTTGGAAAATAAACTGCAGCTATTGATAGCTTCCGATAGACAATCGCAGGCAGGAGGTAAATAAGCAATTACAGAGCGCGCCTGGCGCCCCACATGCTGCCTCAGTGTGCTGGCCAATCACAGGGTCGGCACAGCTCCGCGGGAACCGCGGGGACTCTGCCCTCACAGGCCCGCAGACGGCGGCTCCCATCACGGCCTCGGCTGGAGCAGCTGCCACGACCAGGGACCTGTCAGAAATCAGCCCAAGGAATTACTTCTCTTTGGAAGCAGAAACCCCAGAACTGGAGGCAATTCAGGTAAACGTGGCAGATGGTCGCATCTCAAGTTGTCATTTCTCCAAAGAAAGCTGGCAAGGGTGACAACCTCTGGTGGCCTGAATCCAAAGCTGAGAAATATAAAGGACGTGGCAGGTGTAATGGGTACCTGACAGGGAGAGGGAACGGACTGGAACAGAGCTCCCTGAGATGTGCCGAGAGAGAGGACCAGGCCCAAGGTGGCAGCTTGGGTTCTCAGAAGGGAAGTGAATTGGTGTGTGTGTGTGGCGGGGAGGGGGGGGGGGGGGGGGGGGGGGGGGGCCGGGAGGGAAAACTGGACTACAGCCTTCTCTGAGCTTCATTCTGGGCGTCACATCTTAGCCCCGCATTATCACATATGGTGACCTCAGAGAGCACATCTCCTTCCTTAGGAAGCAAATTCCATAACTGATTAGGAAAAACTAATGTGTGTGAGTGTAAGTATGTGTGTAAAATCTTAGAAATGCGGGCAAGAAAACTGCAAGATCAATAACCTTCATAAAATTTGTCAGAACAAGGAAGATAATGAGGAAAAACACTGAATGTCAAAACAAAACAGTCAAGTTAAATATACATGTTTTATTTAATAACACTTATCCAGGAGCCCAAGAGAGGGGATGGCCTTCTAAACGCTACGTACCAGGCACCGTGCTAAGCATTTTAAATGTATTTTATCACTTCACTCTCCTAAGAAGCATATGAAGTAGTACTGGCAGTTATGTAGCAGCAGTAATAGGGGAAACTCCATTAGTAATAGTAATAACAATAGTATTTGTTTAAATTTTATTGATGAAAAAGCAACTTAGCTTCATGATAGGAAGTCCATCAAATTCAAACAGAATAAAGGGGGAAATGAGAACTTTTATAAATTCATCTTCAAAGACAAGCCTGATGGGTTGCTCCGGCCACCACAGGGTCCCACTTTACGATCTGAATTAAGAGTCCTTTCTGCAAGGTGACACCTGGGTACACAGTGATTTCACAAATGCCACTGGCTCACTTTTTCCTCGTGGTCCAGGGCACAACCTTGGTCAGAACATCAGCTCCGTTACCGGCAGGGGCAGAGGCACTCTGTGGGGATTCCTGGAGGTCATCCATCTGACCACTCCCTCATTTGACCACAGGCTTGTAGGGCTGCTAACACCCATTCCCAACCCCTCTGCCTCCCTTAAGTCACCAAAATAAACTGTCCTTAGGTACCACCAACATATCAAAAGCCAGCGTAATACCACTCTGGCATTCATTCATTCATCTATCCATCAGTGAGAGCCTCTATTCTGGATCAGACCCCATCCTGGGATTTAACAAGCTACCTGCTATGGAGGACCCAGGGTCCATGCCTGCCCATCCATGGCTCTATTCAGCCTCCCTGTCCAGGCACTCTGTCTCAGTATTTTCTGCTAGTGTGTCAATCAAGTGTTGAGTTTGGGGTCGCTGAGACCCAGCCCTCTGGTAATAAGTGCTTTTCTTGGTCTTATCACATTAATTTACCATCCCCTATGAATATGCAGGAGAGGATGGAGATGCCAGGTGAGAGAGATGTAATGCCTAAGGACAAAGGGCCTACACACTGCTCAGCAAGGAGCCCACCCATCCCTCGCCTGAGCGTCAGACAAGCACCTTATTCCAAGCCACATGTTGTCTTACTTAGTTTGCATGCCCGCCCATGATCACTGTAGTGGAAGGGAAGGACAGCCTGGGGAAACTGCGAAGGACTAACGTGCTGTGTGGCATTAGCCACATCGCTTCCCCTCTGGATCTCAGCTGCTGCTTCTGTCAAATCAGAGGATTGTACTAGTTGCTTGTCCAAGGTTATCCTTTCCAAGTGTGATAGTTTATGATTTTATATACAGTTATTTCCCATCTTATCACAAATTGAAGAGCGTGTGTGTGTGTGTGTGGTCTGTAAAAATGCTGACTCTGCCGTAAACAGTTGTGCAGTGGTTAGAGCATCAGCCTGCAGATTGAAGGGTCTTTGGGTCAATTCCAGACAAAGTGCATATACCTCAGCTGCAGGCTCCATCCCCAATCCTGGTCAGGGCACATGCAGGAGGCAGCCAATCAATGTGTTTCTCTCACATCTATGCTTCTCTCTCTCTCCCCCCTCCCTTCCACTCCCTCTAAAAATCAATAGAAAAGCATCCTCAGGTAAGGATTAACAATAAAAAAGACACCTCTGACTCTGGGTTCCAGCTAACTACCAACAACAGACTGCTTTAAAAGTCGATAATCCCAGACTCTCCTTGTCCAGCACAAACAGCCTCTGCAGTGGGGGGGGGGGGGGACAGGTGCACACAGGACACACAACCTATTTGCTGCAAGAAGATGGACCAATCCCGGGAGAAGGGCATGTCAAGATGCTCCCAAGGTGTCATGTGAATGCAGGAATCCAAGGCAGATATGGACATGCTCAAGGGCAAGGAGGATTATCCCATTACACCTCAGGAAACCAGGGGCAGCCCCACACCTCCGAGAAACAAGGACAGGAAAGAACTGAGCAGAAGAATCAAACCTCCAGCTGATCCAGGGCTCAGGGTCCAAGCCAGTGATGCTCCCAAAGAGCATAATCTTTGCCCTCCATCACCAGACAGCCACGCCTGCTGCATCCAGGCTGTGCGTCTCTATGAAGGCAGACCTCTTCAGGGTCTACAGGGGGTCTGAACACCTCGAATTAACTTCCCATCCCATCGTATTCAGGCACCCCAGCCCCTGTATGTCACCCAGACCTATGACTCGCTTGCCTCCTCCTGCTCCCTTCTCCCACTCGTGATAAGGTCACCTGCCGTGCTTTATAATGCAAAAATAATATTCCTGCTGCCAATGAAAATTATGTCTGAACCATCCACTCTTCCCTGCCTCATTCAGAAAGCCGCCCCGCAGGGGAGAGGGGGGCCAGGCTGCAGTTACAGGCTTATTAAGACACCTAATGAAACACCTCGTGGAGACCACCCCCTCCCAGGGGAGCTTCGCAAAATGCATCACAGAAGCAGGTGTCAGGCTTGAGGCAAACGCTTCCAAAGCAGAAGGCCGAGAGGGGCTGGGGCCAGCTGCATCCTCACCTAAGGTTCCCCAAGTCTGTGGTGCGAGGGCCCCTCTCCCAGCTTCACAGCCAAGATAACCACAGCAACTGCCTCACATCTCTTGGCCTCAAGGGGCCACAAGAGACACCACTCTTACCCTGTTTCCCCGAAAGTAAGACATCCCCCGAAAATAAGACCTACTTCCAGTTTTGCCTCTGGCTGTAATATAAGGCCTCCCCGAAATATAAGGCCCCCAAAGCTACCATGAGGCGTCTGACTCCTGATTTAAAGAGACCTCGCACTGCCTGAACAGCTCCGGCTGTGCTGTGGCCAATCAGTGAGCTGGTTTGTAATGACAACTACTACCGTACCATATACAGGCAATAAATTTCCTTTTTTTTTCTTTTGTTCAACAATAAATGTGTACCATATTCTTCTTCATGGGAAAACAAGACATCCCCTATAAATAAGACCTAGCGCATCTTTGGGAGCAAAAATTAATATAAGACACTGTCTTATTTTCGGGGAAACAGGGTAATAATGAAAGTGGAGTGAAGGCAACAGACATTTGTTGAACCTCATACACAACAGGGATAAAGTTTTAGTTTAACTAAAGAAGTTAAAACTCAGGACTCTGGGAGATGATATCTTAGGGCTCTTTTGGCATGCCCCTTAGGAGGGCTGAGCCCCCATGTGGCTGGATCATTCCTACCGTCTGTGAGCCTTGAGAGTCAAAATGAGGATCTAGATTGGGTGACAGGTTCTTCCTTTATTTTGTGTTTCCCTTTTCTTCTGTGTCTTAAGTTTGCTTATAAAAGAGGCAATGAAAGGAGGTATCCTCGTGTAGAGGTGAAAAATAGGGACAGCCAGATGCAAACTTTGTCTCTACCCCTAACCCTGAAACTCTGGGAAAATGGCAGGACCATTCTATGCCAGTTTTCTTAATTAAAAATGAGGGTGACGATAATAATAGTCTATCTCTTCTAGTTTTTATAAATACCAAATGATATACCACATAGGGATCAAGCAGGGTTACACTTGGCATATTCCAATGAGGAGAATACAAGAGGCAATAAAGGTACTATTTATAAAGATACAAGTAGAGCAAGAGCGATAGAACCATTGTCACCCCTAGGGGGAGGAAGGATTAGGGGCGGGGACAGTCGCCAGAATCAAACAGGAGAGACCAGGGGTGAGAAGGCTCCCTTGAAAGGAGCAGTGACCTTCAGCCAAGGATACAGTTGGCCTCAGGTGACTGCTAGGAAGGTGTCCAGGAAACAAGTACCCAGATTACACTCTTCTCTGTCCCTCCTTCAATCTCTGGCCATGTAAAAGCCAACAGGCATTGGTGTGGGCCCTATGGGTCAGCCTTCCAGGTCAGTGAACAGGATGCAAAAGGGTAAAGAATAGGTGAGAGGGTCACATGGAGGACAGCACAGCACACAAGTGCTCAGGGAGTAAGAACGTAATATACATGAGTTGTAGTTCTATTCATTACCATTGCCTAGGATACTTGGCTGCAGCCTGGTCACCAGAAGACTAAATGGGAATTTAGAGTCAGATGCCATAGTCATCAATGTCTCTCACTCGTGGCTTGTGGCTGTACTGTTGGGTAAACTTGTGGGTTATGGGAAGGCCACCTCCAGTTGACACAGCTCCCCCGGCACCTCCCTAGACTACCAAGTTGACTTACCAAGTTCACCTTGAAAATGCCTAAGCTTTGGACACAAAGCTTAGAACAAGAGACACGGAATGTTTCCATCCCCTAGAAAATAGCGGTCCTTCCGACAATCAAAATGGTTCTTGCCTTTTACTGGGTTGGCAGAACTTGTCAACTGAATGGAAAAAGTTCATCCCTCTAATTAGAGTCCCACCTCCTTTTAAATCACAACCTGTCCCCTTCTAAGTTTCCATCACTTGCTCTAACTCTGAATTCAGGGCTCCACAAAACAATGTAACCCTCTCTTCCACAAAGAGCCCCCTGTAGTGGCAATTCAACAAATCAAGTCAATTCATCCAACATTTATGGAAAGTCAGGCATGTGGGGCTTCTGGGGGGCACTGGAGCAGCTCAGACACATCTGCAGGCATTTCGGTGGTTTCTCTTCCCCCCCAAAAAAAACACCTTGCAACCCTTTCCTCAGCCCAAACAAGGAGCGGCACAGTCTCCAGATTAGGATGGCGTGGTGAGCAGAACATCAACTGTGAGGCCACAATCCCCTTGATCTGAACCAGGACTATTATGTACTTATTATATAGCCTAGGACAAGTCTCTTTGACTCCCTGAGTCCTGTTTTCCTCATCTGAATCTTTCTGGATTGCTCTGAGAATTAAATGAGATGATGTGTATGAATCTCCTAGAACAGTACCTAGCATATAGTAGGTCATCAATGAGTGTTAGCGCTTCAGCCCTACAGGCAGCTCCATGCATCCAGGTGCCTCAGTTAGTGTTCCCTATGTCTTCCCTTGAAATCTCAGACACAGAGCTAGCAAATCCTGGGCTGTACTACCTGTCTCATTTCTTTCTGGGTCTAAGCTTCATCATCAACAAAATAAAGGGGTGCTAGCTACACAATAGACTAGACAAGGGATTCTCAACTCTCTCTATGAGGATACTTCTCCCTGGACCCCATGTTTTATAAGACGTGTCTACTACATAAATGGAATTTCTGAAGTAAAAATTACTTTTTCCTCCATTGTCTCTTGATCAAAGAAACACAAAACTGCCCCTCCAAGGACCCCTGAGCAGCATGAAATCACCAGCCTTATTCACTAGGATGATTCCACTTGAACCCTAACCCAAAGAACTTGAGATTTTTTTTAACTTGTGCGGCTTTATTGTCTCACAAGCTATTTTGAAATATGAAATGTGATCCAAGCATTACCACTTCTTCCCATATCCCCAGGTCTTCAAGTTGAAAAACACTGGACTAGCTGATTCCTAAGAAGCCTCCCATATTGGTCATGCTAAGATCCTAGCTGGAATAAAGCCCAGCCTGAAAAGGCATTTGCTAACATGAGATAGTCTGTGGCCATCTAGCAAGGTCTGGGCCCACCAACATGGAGGCACCGTGCTTCTGTGAGGAGGCTGAGTACCAGCATCCAGTGTTATGAATTTATTCACCCCTGCCAAATCTTTTGGCATCTCCCTGGCAGTAGGAAGGTAAGGTCCTTTATTTAATTTTTTAAAAATATATTTTATTGATTTTTTACAGAGAGGGAGGGAGAGGGAGAGAGAGTTAGAAACATCGATGAGAGAGAAACATCGATCAGCCGCCTCCTGCACAACCCCCACTGGGGATATGCCTGCAACCAAGGTACATGCCTTGACCGGAATGGAACCTGGGACCCTTCAGTCCACAGGCGCACATTCTTTCCACTTAGCCAAACTGGTTAGGGCCAAAGTCCTTTACTTTAATTGCTAGATATCAACTTCCAGTGGTGTCACCCCTGAAGGACCTTTACTTGCACATTCCTTCCTGAGACCAGCTGTGGGTTTAGCCTGCAGCCGGTGGCCTGGTCCTTATGCCCCCTGTGGCAAGGAGCATGCTCAGAATCCCAGGGGCTTATCTGCAAAGTTGTTCTCCAGGAGCTCACCTCGGAGCAGCTCCTCCTGACATAAAGTGATCTGAAATTAGATGTCCTCACAGAGCATCCCCAGGGCCTATGTAGCTCCCAATGCCCTTTCTTTTCATCTCATGGAAAGCTCACAAACAGGGGAAAAACAACATTATTCTGTACCTCATTCCCTATAAGCACCTTCACTCTTTGCTCATCATTAGAGCCCTTAGTTAGCTGGCCCGTTGCTAAGTCAAACTTGCAAAGCACTGTTTTAAGCCACTTCCTTAGATGTTCCCTTAATTATAGCTGTTCCTTCCTGTTGTCCATTCTCCATGAATGCAAACATCTAAGTTACTGGTCTTCTAATGTTCTTCTTATGCACTCATTAGAGTAGAACATTTTGTTCCTGCCTTACATCTTTTATTCTGCCTCCTGCACAGCTTAAGAAGTACTTGAGTTTTTGTCTCTGCCATTATGTTGTATAATAAATAGCATTCTGTATGCTGTGGGATTGAAAATAACTACTGTCTGACTATTTCCCATAGAAAATATCTAAAGATACATTAAGAGTCATAAATGTTGGACTGCTGTTGGAACACTGTGCTAATCTCTATCATTCTTACCTACCCCTATTAACTAACCTTACTCAACTCTAATCATCACTATCTTGCTTTTCTCCCTTTCTAATCTAATTTTCAAAGATCCATTATAGCTATATACACATAACACCTGCCTGACTGACTTGGGCATCCTTTTGACTCTTTTTTTAAATTTTTTAAAAAATATATTTTATTGATTTTTCACAGAGAGGAAGGGAGAGGGATAGAAAGTCAGAAACATCGATGAGAGAGAGACATCGATCAGCCGCCTCCAGCACACCCCACACTGGAGATGTGCCCACAAGCAAGGTACATGCCCCCAACTGGAATCGAACCCTGGACCTTTCAGTCCGCAGGCTAATGCTCTATCCACTGAGCCAAACCAGTCTCGGCCTCTTTGACTCTTGAAAGTGCCCCGATTGGGAAAATATATATATGGCCACCAACCACAGAAAACAAGATGCTTTCTGTGTATCTGCCATTGCTTCAACTCAAGTTCTTGCTAGCCATGTGACAAAGCAGGGGTCAGCAAACATTTTCTCTAAAGAGACAAATAGAAAATATTTTCGGTTATGTGGATCATACTGTCACTGCAAGTACTCAACTCTATCATGCTAGCCCAAAAGCATAGACAATAGGTAATTAAATGAGTGTGGTTGTGTTTCCTTATATTTTACTTACACCAATGGACTGAGAAGCATATTTGTGTTATAGGGCATAATTTGCTGACTCCTGTGATAGAAGAAAATGGTATTTAATTTAAATATGCATATATATATTATTGATTTCAGAGAGGTAGGGAGAGGGAGAGAGATATAGAAGTATCAATGATGAGAGAGAATCATTGATCAGCTGCCTCCTGCATGCCCCTCTAGTGGGGATTGAGCACGAAACCCCAGCATGTGCCCTGATGGGAATCAAGTTGTGACCTCCTGGTTCATAAGTTGACACTCAACTACTGAGCTGTACCAACTGGATGGTATTTAATCTATATTTGTATTATTTTAAGTGATATTGATATTTTCCCCCACTCTATGAAGAGCCTTGAAGGCTGGAATGTGGGAAGATGATAAGCTTGGTGGAATAATGCCTAATTGGAGAAACCAATCAGATAACCAAATGAACACATCATATTGACAGCTGGATATACCAAGCTAAAGCTTGAGAAAGGCCTGTGCTGAGATAAAACATGAGGCACCATCAGCCCATAGGTGGTCTTTAAGGCATCGACCTGGATGAGATCACTGAGGGAGTCGTGTAGCTGGAGGAGAGAGAACATTCAGGGGTCACTCCACTCTAAGAAGACCTGAAACCAGCAAAGGAGCATAAGAAAATTAATGCCATTCGAGGACCACTAAGAGAATATGGTGATCTGGAAGCCAAATGATGAATGAGTTTCAAGAAAAGTGCGACTGACTGGACTGAAAGCGGCTGACAGGTGAAGTGACATGAGAAACACAGTATTGAGCAAAATGGAGATCAATGGAGTCTTTGACTGGAATGGTTCTAACAGACAGACGGGTGGGAGCAAAAAAGGAGTGATGTCAGCAGAGATTGAGCAGAGAGAAATTGGAGACAGTGAGGATAAGAGTTCTCTGAAGTTTGCTGAAATTGGGGAATAGGAAAAGGGGGTATTCATTTTCATTTATGATATTTTTAATGTTCATCTTCACATATACAATACCAATATTACAGATATATAATATATATACATATATATAAGCAACTCCTCATTATAATTTGCATCCTTGATTTTTGTCTTTTGAAATAGCATTATCATTCTAACAACATACAGTATACAAATATATTGTTTTTCTTTTCTACATTTAACACACTAGCAATCTATTTTCATATGAACTGAGTTAATGATCTAACTTTCTTCCTAAACAGCCAATTTTCCTAGCAGCATTAATTAAATAATCTATTTTTCCCTTACTGATCTGAAATCTACCATTATCACATAATAAATATTTACATATGCTCAAATCTTATCATTTTACTTTCTGTTCTAATTATATTTCATTTCACCAGCCACTAGACCAAATTGTTTGTTGTGTTAAATTATTTTTATAACCCTTTATAACTTTTTACCATGTAAATCTTCCTTTTATTATCTTAGGGTAGTTTTTTTCAAGTTCTAAACAGCAATTCCTTAAGGATTTTGATTGAAAGAACATAAATGTGTAATCAATTTGAGGGAGAACTGGCATATTTATACAATTAAACTTTTCCATTCAGAAACATGGCACTTTTCCAAACAATCACGTCTTCTTTGATGTTTCTCCATGTTTTATGTTTTTGTGTAGGTCCTGCGTTTTTTATCATCATCCTGAGTCCCAAGCTTTTAAATATATTCTGTACTATTATGATTGGGATTTTCTTTGTTCTATATGTTACAACTCAAAAATTGCTCATATAAAAAAGTTTTTAAAAATTAGAAATGTATTTTGTATCTGTCCCTGAAGCCTCTTGCTAATGCCAGTGGTTTCTTCCTTTGATGCTCTTGCACACATTTTTTTAGAATACTAATCACACTTGTCCAGAGGGCTATGTCCTTTGATTTTCAGAGGCACCAGAGTTTTTCATTGGTTTGAAGATTTTTTTCTATGGATTTATTCTGGAGGTTTATCTTTCGCCCAGTCCCCAACATAGACTACTTCCAGTACTTTATAAAACTTCTCGCCTGACTGTCAACGTATGTTCTAGCATCTGTATATTCTTCTGTGGTTTGGATGGGATTCATACTAGCTCAACATGTCTGGGTGGGGAAGAAAATTGGGAAATGGGTAGCATGGGAAAGACTGGATCTACTCAGGGATGGACACAAGTCCAATCTGACTGATGAAGAGAATATAACAAATGCAGGTTCCACCCAAGCTGCCAGGATACTGAAGAATACAACTGTTGGTAGGACAGGACAGCACAAGTGTTCAAGTCAAAGCATCAGGATATGGAGATGCTAAGACTGGATGATGAGAAACTAGCAACAACTCTGTTGCATTTCAGTATAAGAACAAAGAAATCTAAATTTCAAGTACACTTTGGTCTGACATATCAAAACGAGTTCAGTATTAAGAGTGTCTCCTGGCTTATGTGGCTTGGCCCTGAATCTTTGGTCCTATCTGGGAACCATATATTATTAGTCAAGGTAACCAAAGCAGAAGTCTCATATAAAGACCTGATAAAAAAGTTTCATGTTAAGGAAGATTCCAGTTCAGGCTTCCCCGCAAATGAGATCAAGTCAGGATTGGCCAGCAGGCTGACTCCAATTCCCACCATCTCCTAAAACACAGCTAAGCTGAGTCATATATATCTGAGTAGACTGAACCTGTGGCTGAGTGCATCTGGGGGGGCTAAGTGGGAAAATAGGATGATTCTGTACTTCCTTTTTTCAATCAACTATGTGTACAGATAAGTGGCAGCAAATCCTCTCTGACCGGCCAAATCAAACGACTGGGAATGCAAGTGGGCGGGCATGCTGCACCATCACTGCTCACAAGGCCTTTGTCATATCATGACTTTGAAGCCCTTGTACTCAAACAGTGTCTGGAGAGTGAACCTGTGTCTGGAGATACAATGGTGACATCCCATTTTCCCTTCTATAGGGGATCCATTAGTTTTCTTTCATTTGTTCCTACATTCATTTATTCATTCATTCAGCAAATGCTTACCAAACCTACTTTCTGGCAGGTCCCCTGCTAGGTACTGAGAACACAAACAAGAACGAGACACACTCTATCCTTGAGGCACACACATGGCATGGGAAGCTAAGACTCCTCAAGCTTGAACAACTCAACAAAACCAGGGTTTTGTCCAGGACCACCTCACCCCTTCCATTCCTGCTACTCCTCAGAATTCACACCACCAGGTTTCCCTAGGCACACAGTGATTGAATGGTTGGAAGAGATCCTTCCTAAGACTACTACCTAACATGTACCTTGTACTATCACAGGCATAACACCCTGAAGTAAGGAAACAGACCACGCTGAAGAAATGATCCCACATCCACGCCACCCCTCCCTCTCCTTCCTCACAGCCCCTTGACAGAGACTCATGCTGCTTAGGAAGCAGCCTGGCAGTCAAAGCAATCACTGGGAAAGTTTCTGAAATCTCTAAGCACTGCTCATTAGCATAAACTTTGGAGAGGGCTGATAAAGTTCAGAGCTTATCTCCAAGCCTGCTTGCTCCCTCTCTGCCCAGAGCAGCAGCTGGGCCAGAGATCACCTTCTTTGTAAGGAAGCAAATTAAATTAAATTTGATCAGTTATTCCAGCCCAAGCAACAGCAGCAGCACCTTAAAAAAAAAATTAAGATCATCAAATGAAAACGAGGAGATTATCTTCTGAAAATCTAATCCCACTGCCCAGTTAAAAGGCACTTACCACTGAGACTTTCTGTGGCAACTCAAAATAAACACTTGGTTGCAGGGACCCGGGAACCCTGCAGTATCTTTGGACGGCCTGGGACTGGGTCTTTGTTTGTTGCTGTTCTACTCTATCAGAGACACATATCTAATAATGTACTTGACACATAAATAGGCCATTTCAGTGAATATGGTCATTGAAAACCTTTTCCAATAAGAGTATGTCATACTGGCTGTGTAAGAGTATATTTATAATCACACAGCATGGTAGAGTGGAGAGAATAGGTCTTCCAGAAAATATGGTGGTTTGAGTACCATTTCACAGAAACTCCATCTCCAGAGTGGTCTAAAATGAGCACAACAAAGTGTGTGGAGGAGGGAAATTTGGGAGGGGGAGGGTATACTATTAATGCTGAAACGCAGAGAGAGCTCTAACTTCATGCCATAGTTTTTAAGTGTCTTCTTGAACCAAAATGAAAAGAGAAACACCCATGCACGTTTTCCACTTCCAGATGGAGCAGAGCTGTGGCGAGGGGGGAAATGTTGGGTAAACAGAAAAGCTCAATGATAGCTCCCAATTTGAAGGGAATGAATTCAAAAGTGTTGCCAAACCATGGGACAGATGTAAACCATCCCAACTGGAGTTTGTCTTCCCCCTATGGATTTCTGTCCTTCTCTAATCCCTCCCAAGAACTGCCTGATGGGCAGAAACCAATTAATCTAACACAAGGGCCTCAATGGGCAAAGAAAGACAATGAATGAGCTGAGAAAAATCAAAAACCAAGTTCATAAAACATAATAACCTCTCCTTAAAGTAGCTAACTCACGAACAAAAGCTTTAGGCTCGGCTCCTTCCAGGAACAAGATCTTACCCACTCAGCAGAAATGCATTTACTGTAAGACTTTGGATAAACTTAGAGAGGGAGGCTAGGGACAAAGCTCCCAATGACTTTTTGGAAGTCTAAAATTATTTCCTCTCGCATTAAGAGAGGAATCAAACTGTACCCAACTAAACAGGAAGAGTAGCAAAAGAAAATTCAGCATTCACTATTTGGATCAAATATAACTGACCCCATTTACATATATAGTCAAGCAGAGAAAAAATAAGCTAAAACCAGCACAAGACTTAAATGAATATCGTGTCAGACCCCAGGTAGGTTTGACACTCAAAGATAGTTTAAAATACACATACACCCACTTTGGAAGAAGAAGTGCTACAGGAAACATAAAAAGACAACTACTTTGTAATCATGGGGAAATTAAAGATACTATAAACTCCTGAAACAAGCGATTAAAATGTGAGAGGACATGATAGTTCTTTCAAGACTGGGACTACCTCAGCTTCTGGACAACATCCCAGGTCTGCATGTTTCAGAAAGGACTATCCTCTCATCAATACCAGATCTGCAGTTGCTAAATATGTTTTGGCCAAACGTGTGAAAATGTACACACCATCAGGACTGAAAGGGCCTTCATCTAGTCCCAGTCAATGACTGGACAGGGAAACCAAGGTCACATATGTAGTATGTTCAAGTGGGGAAAGAAGAGGAAGGGAGAGAAGGAAGTGGGGAGAGAGAAAGAAAGAATGGAAGATAGAAGCTACAGGTGGGGGGCAATAAAAAGAGCATTGGACTAATAGTCAGAGATCCACCATGGATCAAATCCAAGTACCTGTTTTCAGTTCTTTTGGGTATATTTCTAGGAGTGGAATTGCTAAGTCATGTAGTAAATGTATGTTCTATTTTTGAGGTACCCACAAACTTTTTCCATAGCAGCTATGCTACTATGCATTTCCACCAACAATGAACAAGATTCCAATGTCTTAGCTCTAGCACTTTCAATGTTGTTCTGTGACTTTGAATAAATCAACATAATTTCTCTGGGTCTCAGTTTCCCCATCTCTAAGGAGGAGGAATTAGGACTGGCCATCCCATTTCTATCTATTATGCTGCATATCCACACATACTTTCTTTCCAGCTGACTCTGACCTGCCAGGGCCCACACCTCATCCCAGGAGTTCCCTGACAGAAGGGAAGTGCTATAAAGAGTAAGTCCTGGCTCTGCTCCTTCTTAGAGCGGGAGTGATCTTAATGCGTGTTCCCAAGTTATATTAATGCGCTTCCGTTTCCATCCATATCTCTTAGTGTACTTTTTTCTCCTGTCTATTCTTTTCACCTTTTTGCAAGCGTCATCTTGTTCAGTCTGTCGGCTGTCAGCTTTTCTCTCCAAGCTTTTGCAGAGTTGCGAGATTCTTGGCTATTTCTCCACCAGGGGCTCATAACTGTTCTTCTTTGGAGCTCAGCGACTGCTAAGTGGTCTTTGTGAAATCCTATTAGGATAATCTCCCTGTCCATGTCTCCTCTCAGCTAGGTTGTCTCTGGAAACTTCAGCCGTCTTCCTTCCCACAGTCTACACGTAGATTCACCCAACATCATCCCTTACCGGCAAATGTGTTTACAAAGCTCTGAACCTGTGGGCACTTGCAGACCACAAACAACAGTTCAACTCAATGGAGATCCACCTCAGATGTCATCTCCTGCAGGAAGTGTTCTTATTCACCTGGGACCGCTCACTTTTCTCACAACCCCTTCAATGCTTTTCCTGTTTATGTTTGCTTTTATCATCTGTCTCATCAGACTGTGGGCTTCATAAAAGCAAAAGGTGGGGTATCTTGTTCACAGCTGTACCCTTAATGCCTAATGCATTACAGATTCGTGATACATGTTTGTGGAATTAATAAAATAATGAGCTTCTCTTTTATACAGCTGATCATGCATCTGCCTATCGGTCTACCCATTAAACTCAAAGCTCCCTTTGGGCACGCTGAGATTTACTTGCCATGGTAACCACTGCCAAAGAAAAAATTACTCTGACACTTGTTTCAATGGCAAGGAAGAATCTGCGATAGAGATATTGCAATGGGAAGAGAGATTGGGCTCAATTCTGAATACAGCAAAGATAGCTAAGGATTGATAACCAAGGGGGTCAGTGGGTGGAAAATCACAAGAGCATGGGGGAATATTGCTGAAATGACTTAATAGGATTTTTGCTGAAGGCAAGTCAGGATGATCAAGGGTAAGGGGATTCTTGCCATTCTGACTTAGCAGGATTCTTGCTAAAACTGAAGTAGGCAGGTGAAAGACGGGTTGGAGGAATGGGAGTTTTAGGATAGGGGGACAAGGTGAAGGCCTAGCTTTCAAAGGAATCAGAAGAACCTGACGTTTGGTCAAGGCGATAATCTCTGAGCGCTCCAGGTCTGGAACAAAATCCTTCTTATATGTGGTTGGTGCTAACTAAATGCTGCTTCAGCCAAACTGAGTATCTGTCCTCAGAGTGGCCCTGCTTAGCTGAGTCAAAGGTTCAAAGCTCTCTCTTTATTTCTCCTTCTGTAGCTGAAGTGGCAGGAGAAGGTTCCCCAGTAGATAGCATCCATGGGGCTGGGAGTTGAGAGGAAAGTAACGAAGTGTAACAGACCCAAATTAATAGAGAATACACACCATTTTCATAGTTGCAATGTTTTCTCAGGCTGCTCATCCCAAATGGCCCTTATAGCCACCTGCTAAGCAAGTTCACTTGTCTCCTTGTACTGTGTGGATGGAGAAATGGTCACTTTGGGAGGTCAAGTGTCATGTCGTAGGTCACACACACTGAATTTTTCAGATCACACTTATCTCTTATTATTTCCTTTGAATATGGTTCCAAAAATAAAAGTTCTGATGAAAAAATATGCCAATTTTATGTCTCTGACAGATATTAAGTTGTCCTCCCTAAATACTGTACCAACTTACATACCCACCAGCAGTGTGCAACCATCCAGTTCTCGGAAATCCTGTGTCTTCTTATTGATCTGTAATAGCTCTTTTCATATGAATGATGTCAATCATTTGTTTTTTATTGTAAATAGCAGAGCTCAGTTTACTGTGGATCATTTCATCTTGTTTATGGTATTTAGAGACAAATATAAAAATTTTGTTTCTTCATTGCTTCTACCTTTAATGATAACATCAGAAAACTGTCCTGCTCCCAGAGATAACTTAAATATTTATACATGCCTTCCTTCCATATCTTAGATGCTTTCAGATTTTTACATTTAACTGGAATGTGATGCATTTATCTAAAATATATTTTGATATATGTATGAAAATTCAACTGGCCCACACCTTTCTTGGTGGGTTATCATTGCAATTTCATCTTGACTTATCTCACCAATTGGAAATGTTAAGTTTATCTAACACACACACACAACCCTTCTAGGAATATATTTTGTTCTATTGATCTATCTGTCTCTTCTTGGATTGGTATATGCTCTTAGCCCTTTTTTAATTCCAGGATATATTTCTAATAATTTACAAATAGAAGTCTTCCTCATTATTTTCTTTCAATATCTGCTTCATAATCGATGACAACTTAATTGTCCAGATAAACTTTAAAATCATTGTGTAACATTGCTTACAAACTTCTATTGTAATTCACATTATATATTTTAAATTAAATTGACAAGTTTTGAAAATATAGTCTTCCCATCCAAGAAAAAGATACATCCATTTATTTTTCCCCCACTTGGTTTTGCTTTATAGCATCCTTCTATGGGTCAGTCATATTGTCTCAAGTTGATTCCTCAGCCTTTTAATTTTTGTTGCTTTCATAAAATGAATCTTTTTATATTTCTAACCAATTATTGCTAGGATTTAGGATATAGTTGATTTTGTATATCTATTCCTTAATCACCATCTGGACTCTTTTGATGGCTTCCTATAGTTTTTCACTTGTTTCTCTTGGAGTTTTGATAGAAAATATTCTCTACAAACCATAACATTATCTCTTCCCTTTCTCATGATTATAGACCCAGTTCTTTTGCCAGAAATCCCTGAGTGATGTCAAATAATGTTAGTGATTATGAGCATTCTTACGTTTTTTTAGGACATTGGCTGTTGGTCTGGAATAGACATGTTCTAGCACATTAAGAAAATACTTTCCAGGCTATTTTCAGAGGGACAGTTGTCTGTGAGCCCCAACCCCACTCTGGACCCACCTTTACCCTTACCCTGATCTCTAAGAGTCTGGCTGAAGCTGAGCGATGAAGGGTACTGGCGAACACCAGAGGGTGGGGGAATGAGCTCTGGCAGAGGTTGTGATCCTCTGTAGTGCTGCAAGCAGTCATGTAACAACACCCCCTGCTGGAAACCAATAATTGTCTCACTAATAGAAAGTGTGGATAAGAAACCGGGAAGGCTGGTCAACCTTGAAACTCTAAAAGGTCAAAATCAGCCACCCCCCTATCTAATTGAGACAATGAACTTCCCCATCAAATAATCATGTAAATCCTTACTGATAAGATAATCTACTTGTTACTGGAATTGCCTGCTTCAGGGCAAAGGGTGTATCCCAAACCTGAATAAAAGGGATGGCAAGGCTAAAGGAAGGTGGTAGTCTTTCCACTAGAGGAAGGCTCCCACCTAGCCCCCCAATATCACCAAAGTAATGCTTTTCTAGTCTCTCTTTTCATTTACATGCAGCCTCTTCCAGAACCCGAACCTTGAACGGGAACCCTGAACCACTCAGGATGTGAAAGAGGTTCCCACACCCCCTACCATTGTCCTTCAGTCCCAGGGGCAATGACAGCTGCCCCACTATGGCCAGCACCCGTGCTTCAGCATCCCTTGTTAATTCTCTTAACCTCGATCCCATCTCCCATTCATCTAACTCTCTCTGTAGAAGCCCCGTTCGCCACATGCTTCTCACCCAAAACTTCCCGAACAGACTGATTACAGGACCCACTATTAAGTGTTTTCAAATATTTTTTCAACATCTCAACATGATCAAAATAGCTTTCTCCTTTGGGACATTTAAACATTTATTCATTCTTTAAGAAAAATAATTCAGTACCTACTTCATGCTATTGCTGTGGTAGGTAATATGATTAGAACAGGAAAACAACAACAGATGCGCTCTCTACCCTAATGTTCTCTTAGAAGAAACAAATGCACAAACAATGAAATAAAATACCTAAATATTACAATAGTGACTACAAAAGGAAGGATATTTTGATGAAGAATGACAGGACAGATATATTTAGAGAAAGTCTGAGAACACTTCTCACAGAAGATGATATTTATGTTGAAAAAGAGTTGAGGAAGAGCCTTCTGGGAGCAGAGAATAGCAAGTGCAAAGGGCCTGAAGCAGGAAAGAGCCTGGTAGAGCTGAAAAACTGGCAGAAGGGCCACCAGGAAGGGGATGGGAGGGGGTTGTTGGTAGAGGATAGAAAGGAATAAGGAAACAGGGGCTAAATCAGTTATGTCCAATAGAAATATATTGTAAGCCACATATATTTCTATTGTATTTTATACTTTCTAGTAGCCATATTTTAAAAGGTAAGAATAAAATAAGTAAAATTTACTTGAATGTATTTTATTGAACCCAAGTTATCTTTTCAGATTTAACAATATAAAAATAAATAAGATTTTATATAAATACATATGATTACATAATATATATTAAGATTACATATAAGATTAGGTACAATATAGTAAGATTGGCCCAGCTGCTCCCTTAATACAGACAACTGTCCCTCTGAATGCTCCCTTAATACTAAGTTCTTGAGATGTCCTGTGTACTTTATATCTAAAGCACATCTCAATTTGGACTGGCCACATCTCAACCTGCTGAGGCTGGTGCCACCATGTTGGCAGGCACCAGACTACATCATGCTCCTCAAGTCTTGGTGACAACAAGGGATTGCTTGGGAGGGGCAAGACATATCAGATTCATCTCTACTACTAACAGCATCATGCATGGCATACAGTAGGTGCTCAGCAAATGTTTGCTGGATGGAACGACAGAAGACCTGCAGAGCAGATGCCAGGGTCCACAAGCAGAGAGGTCACATCATTGAGGTCACTCAGTTCCCTACTTTAGGAAATTGGATCTATTCTGGGTCCTCAGTCAAGAGAGGAACTGGGGTCTGCCTGCGGGGTCTCCTTCTGTGGGGACCATTCCAGGCCATCTCTCTTGTGCCTGGGGCACTCGGCCCAACTGCTTCCTTTATTCAGAAAGATCACATCCCACAACATGCCATGGAGCAGGAGGGAGGGAGGACATTAGCATTCATTGTACACGGCTTTCCATTTGGAAAAGCACCTCGAATGTGCCGATCCACATTGCTTTGCTTCATTTTTCGACATTGCTTCATTTTCAACATGAGTGTAATTGCATTTATTTTCTCGTCAAGACTGTAAAACAAGTGGTAATTTAGTATATTACAGCCTCTGTCGGCTGGGTTTATAGCCACAACACTTCTAATCTGCCCTCAGAAGGGCTGGGTAGGTGGCAGGGGGTGGTCGATTTAGCAGAGAGCAACATATTTCTTTGCAATAGGAAACTGGGCCCAGCTATTTATCACAATCACAATAACAGTGGCAACAACTAACCATACAGAGACAGAGAGCCCTCAACTCATGTCAACCTCTACTGTCTAGACTGCTTTGTATAGTAGATGAGGGACACATATACTCCTCTTCCCATTTCACAGAAGAGACTGAGGTACAGAGGGGCCCTCAGTCATACAAGGTGGCAGATTGGTGAACATTGGAACTAAGGCTAAAACATGAATACATGTGATAGGAAGCCCTGTGCTTTGCCCATGGTGCCATGTGGCAGTGTTCAAGTGCTGGCAAAGTCTGAAATCCTGCTGTGGTTCTGTGAGGAAAGAAGCAGGCAAGATCTTAAATGTCTGTGAATCTAAAGGGCTTACAGCAGCTGGGACTCCTGAGGCGACCTACTCCCTTGAGTCTACCCCACAGACCCATGCTGATTTTTAGGGTTCAGGCCCTTGCTGAAGGATACAGTTTTTTTTAGGATTATCTTACCTAATAATAGAGAAACATGTAAATTGACTGTACCTCTGCTAGACCCACAGCCAATCAAAGTGAGTATGCAAATTAACTCAACAAAAAATGGTGGTTAATTTGCATACATACCTGAGTCCGGGGAACCTCCTCAGCACTCAGGTCACTCCCAGCCAGATATCGGAGGGACTGATCCCATAATCAGAAGAGCGGGGCAGGGAAAGGGGGTGGGGAGTGATGCACTTCCCAAGCCTAAAGCCTGGGGCCTTGGAAGGAGCCGAGCCTGCAACCAAACGCAGACCATCTGGAAGTCAGCGCTGGTTGCCCAGCTGCAGCCTGACAACCCAACACTGACTGAGGCTGGGGCTGGAAGCCTAGAAACTACATCTTCCTTTTAATGAGATAAAAAGCAGGTGGCTGAGACCCAGAAAGTGAGTCAGAGTCTGATCTGCAGCCTCAGTGGAAGCTGTTGATCAGTGTACTTACCTCTCTCTTTTTCTCCCTCTTTCTTTCTCTCCCAGCCTCTTTGATCAGGCCTAGAGATAGGCCTGAAGATGCTGACTGGCAAATGAACTAACCAATCAGAACCAAAGGTGGGTGCTGTGGGGAGCCAATGGCTGCCTAGGAGGTGGAGCTTTTGACACTGACTGGCATTGAAACCAACCAATGAGAACCAAATCTGGGTGCTGTGGAGAGCCAATGGCTGTCTAAAAGGCAGAGCTTTTGACACTAACTGGCATAGGAACCAAACAATGAGAACCAAATTAGTCATCAGAGGAGGGCAGCTGAAGGCAACATCAGGCCTGCAGGAGAGGGCAGTTAAAAGTGATCAGGCTGGCAGGCAGAAGCAATTAGGGGCAATCAGGCAGGCACACAGGTGAGCAGTTAGGAGCCAGTGGTCCCAGATTGTGAGAAGGATATCTGTCCCTGGGATCAGGCCTAAAATGGCAGTCAGACATCCCACAAGGGGTCCTCCATTGGAGAGGATGCAGGTTGAGTTGAGGGAATTCCCCCCTCTATGCACAAATTTTGTGCACTGGGCCTCTAGTCTAGAGATAAGAGTGGAGAAGCATGGTCTAGCCTAGTGTTTGGGGATCCCTCACCATGAAATTTAATAGTTATGAACAGGAAAGCTGATTCCTGCTCTGATGGAAAATATATTTGATTGAAAGAAATGGGTGTTAAATGTGAAATTCCATGAACTTTCTCTGTATTGAGCTTTCTGTATGCACGACCTGGGGCAGAAACTGGGGGCACAGTGACTTATGAGACCTTAGTGGTCCTCAAGGCAAAGAAAGAAACCTGGAAGCTGCAGACAGGACAAAAAAGAAAAGCATGTAGAGTTGAAGGGTTAGGGGTACAGGAAGGAAAACCAGAGAGCTGGAAAGAAGGGTCACAAAGACTCCAGGATGGGGCATGGGATGGGTGCGTTGGGTAATGCAGACTTGCCCACCCCACCTTTCTGAATGAACTAGCCCATCTCCTCCTCAAGCATCTGTGCATCCCCCCAGAGCGTGGGAATTTCCAGTTCTGCTCTCTTCCCTCTGCTCTTATCACTGTCCTGGGGCAGTGGTCGGCAAACTGGAGCTCGAGAGCCACATGTACTCGCAAGCCACTGCTTGCCGCTCTGTTGACTAATGAGTTTGCTGATCACTGTCCTGGAGGAACTTGACCTCAGCCAGGCCCTGGTCAGACTGCTAGTCACTTGTAACTGGTGTTCCAACTCCCATTCATGCAAAGAACACAGTTACTTCACTTAGGACACATGATACTGAAAATTGTGTCTTAGTGTTTTGCATAATTCCCACCTTTCTGAGCTCTTTCACACATCACTGGGGCTGGAAGCCTAGAAACTACATCTTCCTTTTAATGAGATAAAAAGCATAACATAGCCCTAGCCAGTTTGGCTCAGTGGAAAGAGCATTGGCATGTGGACTGAAGTGTTCCAGGCTCAATTCCAGTCAACTCAGTTGCAAGCTCAACCCCAACCTTGGTCGGGGCACTTGCAGGAAGCAAGCAATCAACGTGTTTCTCTCCCATCAATGTTTCTCTCTGTGTCTCTTCCCGGACCTTCCACTCTAAAAATCAATGGAAAAATATCCTCGGGTGAGGATTAACAACAACAAAACACCCATAACAAAATTTACCATCTTCACCATGGTGTGCAGTTCAGTAGTTTCATTATATTCACACTGCTGTGCAACAGATCTGCAGGACTTTTTCATCCTGCAAATCTGAAATTGTGCACTCACTGAGCAACCCAACTCCTAGCGCTTGACAACACAATTCTACTTTCTGTTTCTAAGAATCTGACTACTTTATATACCTCAAATAAGTCAAACAATACAGTCTATTTGTCTTTTTTTTGTTTCTTATTTATCTCAGAATATTGTCCTCAAGGTTCATCCATACTGTAACATGTGTCAGAATTTCCTTCCTTTTAAGAGCTGTATATACTTTTCTTTATCCATTCGTCTGTTCATGGAACATTTGGTTGATTCCACCTCTTGGTTAGTGTGAATAATGCTGCAATAAAACATAGCTACACATATATCTCTTGAAGATCCTGCTTGGAGTTCTTTTGGATATATACCCAGAAGGGATTGCTGGATCATATGGTAGTTCTATTTTTAACTTTTTGAGGATACTCCATACTTTTTTCCATAATAGTGGTATCATTTTACATCGCCACCAACAATGCACAAGGGTTCAGATTTCTCTGCATACTCGCCAAAGATTGTTATTTTGTTATTATTGTCATTGTTCTTATCATTCTTATTGTAACTGCCATCGTAATAGATGGGAGGTGCCATTCCATCATGGCTTCATTTGCATTTCTCTGATGACCGGTGATACTGCACATCTTTTCAGATGCCTGTCGGTCATTTGTATATCTCTTTGCAGAAATATCTATTCAAGTCTTTTGCTCATTGTTAAAATTTATTTATTTGTGTTTATTGCTGTTGAGTTTTGAGTTCTTTATATATCCTGGGTATTAATCGTTAGCAGATATACAATGTGTAAATATTTTCTCCCATTCTAGAGATTACCTATACATTCTCTTGTTTGCTACACAGAGTTTGTAAGTTTGATATAGTCCCTCCCACTTGCCTATTCTTGCTTTTGTTGTCTATGCTTTTTTTTGTCATATCCAAAAACAAATCACTGTCAAATCCAATGTCGTGAAGCTTTTCATTTATGTTTTCTTTTAGGAGTTTCATAGTTATAATCTTTTCTTTATGTAGTTAATCCATTTTGAGTTAATTTTTGTGTATGGTGTGGTATAAGGTAAGAGCACAACTTTAATTTTTTTATGTGGATAACACAGTCTGTTGAAGAGGCTGCACTTTCCCCATTGTGTGGTCTTGACACCCTTCTTTTTAAAAAATATGTTTTTACTGATTTCAGAGAGGAAGGGAGAAGGAGTGAGAGATAGAAACATCAATGATGACAGATTGATAGACTAATTCCTTTTTTGCTCCCCACTAGGGATTGAGCCCACAACCCGGACAAATGTCCTGACCAGGAATTGAACCATGACCTCCCGGTTCACAGGTCGATGCTCAACCACTGAGCCACACCAGCCAGGCCTGGCCCCCTTTTCTAAGCTCATTTGACCATATACACAAGGGCTTCCAATGGTTTTATGTCTCTAATACCTTGTGTTAAAAATCTTTCTGAATGAAATACCTAGAGTCATTTCTACTTACACCTCAAATGATAAACTTATCATGCTTATATATCTTAGCAGCTATAGTTTAGAAGGCTCTTCCAAGCTATACGTCTTATTCTAACTGAGAAACTTTCAGGACTCTTAACAAAAGGCGTAGCACACTTTTCTTGTCTGTAGCTTTTTTTTTCAGAGAGAGAAAGAGAGATAGAAACATCAGTGATGAGAGAGAATCATTGATCGACTGCATCTTGCACACCCCTCACTAGGGATTGAGCCCACAACACCCCTCTCCCCAACCAGAATTGAACCAGGGACCTTTTGGTCCCAGGCTGACACTCCATCCACTGAGAAAAATTGGCTAGGGTTTGTCTGTAGCTTTTACAAGTTGCTTCACTAATGACAAATAATGCTTTGAATTCTGAGTGAGTGGAACTGGGTTTCTTAATGATGGATATAACACTTGGGAAAGAAGGCAACTTTAAAAGAAATGGTCAGAATCAAAGGAAGTTTTTTTAAAAAAAAAAACACACCAGTTTGTGGAGTAACTGTTGCTTTCCAAAGCTAAAGCATAATTATCTTAACACAGAGCACAGTGGCAAAACTGATGGACTAAGGACAGGTGGTGGTGGAAGGAAAATAGGAGGTCTTCTTTAGTTAAAGGGGACAGTTCTGTAAATGACCAAATGATCAGTAATTGTGGAAAAATGAGATCTGAGGATGTGCCCCTTATCTCCAGGGGACATAGATTTGATCATCACAGGCTGTGGTGTCCTCTGAGAGCAGAGTAAGCTTGATTGGGAGACTTGTCTCCCTGTGCCCCATCCCCACACATGCAGGAAGACAAATGCCCCTGTTGAGGAGTCAGAAGCAGCTGCCTTGAAAGACAAACAGATGGCGGGCTAGGACCACAGGATTTTCCAGACATTTTATTTTAGAAACTAGAGGCCTGATGCATGAAATTCATGTAAGGGGCTCGGCCCTCACAGCCTGGATTCATCTGGAAGGTATCCGGAAGGACGTCTGGAAGGTCATTTGGCTGTCCAATATAATTAGCATATTATGCTTTTTTTACAGATGTGTTACTCAATTTCTACATTTAAAAATGTATCCTGGCCAAGACCAGTTTGGCTCAGTGGATAGAGCATCGGCCTGGGGACTGAAAGGTCCCAGGTTCGATTCTGGTCGAGGGCATGTACGTTGGTTGCGGGCACATCCCCAATAGGGGGCATGCAGGAGGTGGCTGTCTTGTGTCTGTGTGCCAAAAGGAGGCAAGCCTGGGAAACATCAGTGGGAGCCACCCCTCTCGGGCACTGCTGCCTCTGTAACTAAGGGCAAGTTATTTAACCTCTTTGTGCCTCAACTCCCCTATCTGCAAAAAAAAACAGCCAGGAACACTGTGGTAACTCCACCACACAGCATTGTTATGAACCATAAAGGAGAAGATGGTTAGAACAACTGGGACACAGTGAGTACTCAATAAACACCAACTGTTACTATTTTTTTTAATATAGTTTTATTGGTTTCAGAGAGGAAGGGAGAGGGAGAGGGAGATAGAAACATCGATGAGAGAGAATCATTGATGGGCTGCCTCCCACACACCCCACAGTGGAGTGAGTCCATAACCTGGGCATGTGCTCTGACTAGGAATTGAACCATGACCTCCGGGTTGCTCAACCACTGAGCCATGCAGGCGGGACTAATTGTTTCTATTATCAAGGGGAGACACCGTGTTATTGGGAGTACAACTGTCAAAATAGAAATCTGATCAGCCAGGGCAGTCTGGACAACAGAAGTACAATGGCAGCCACTTAAGTAATTTTAAATTTTCTAGGAGCCACACAAAAAAAGGAAGGAAATGGGTTACATTAATTTTCATAATTTACTAGAGGCTTGATGCATGAAAATCCATGCAAGAGTAGGCCTTCCTTCCCCCAGATATGGTATCCAGCTTACCTCTGGCACCTGGGCTGCCTCATGTTTTTACTCTGGCACCTAGGACCCAGGCTGCCCTCCTCTGGCTGTCCACCGGCACCCAGAACCCCGGCTGTTTCCCTCCTCAGGCCATCTGCAGTCACCTGGGACCCGGGATGGCTTCCTTGAACCCTGGCTTTATCAGCAAGGACATCAGAATGATGTCCGGAAGACATCTGGTCTAATTAGCATATTACCCTTTTATTATTATAGATTTTATCTAACCCAATATATCTAACCCATAATCATTTCAATATGTAACTAATATAAAAATTATTAATGGGTGTTTTACATCCCTTTCTTTACAGTAAGTTTTTAATATCTGGTATGTATTTTACATGTAAAGGACTAGCCACATTTCAAGTGCCCAAATGGGACTAAAATGAATTATGAAATTTTCCAGATTATTGGACCTTATTTTATGGAGTTGCTCATGCCACCTGATTTTTTTTTTTACTAAATTAAAAAAAAAAACTACTACATTTGTACTACAATACAATTTTCGTTTCTTATCCAATCTTTCATGAGCTAAAGCAGTGGTTCTCAACCTGTGGGTCGCGACCCCTTTGGGGGTCAAACGACCCTTTCACAGGGGTCGCCTAAGACCATCAGAAAATGCAGATATTTATATCACAATGCATAACAGCAGCAAAATTTCATGGTTGGGGGTCACCACCACATGAGGAACTGTATGCAAGGGTCGCAGCCTTAGGAAAGTTGAGAACCACTGATCTAAAGCATAAAGAAAGCCTGTCTCCTCATTAAAGACAATACAACTCATATTTTCAAAATTGAGGTGTTTAGTTGGTGGAGCCCAGCCCCTGGAACAGGAGCTAACTGAGATGACCCGTCAGTGGACAGACACATCACCCACCCACTTGCTGCCATCACTGTGACTGTGATGATGCCAGTGATCGCTTCCTTCCTCTGGGCTGTCCTGGACTGGCTGCCATGAAGCAGCAGGAGACTAAGGGGCATTGAGGGAGGGCACCTTTGCGGGAGGGTGAGATGTCTCTGATTCATGACTGCTTCTGCGGGCTCATCATGTCTGCATTAGGTGGGCACTGGTGGGCCTCATCATTCAACAAGCTGATCGCATGCTCAACCCTCAGTGATAGAAGTGAGCACTCCCTTCACTTTCCCATGAGAGTTTCCAGTCACCTTTAATAATGAAATTTTCAGGGTGCAGAGAAATCAGTCAAATGTCTACGTACAATGTCTAAGATATGATTTAATTACACGTGCATACTTAAAGTCACAGGTTTCCTAAGATACCATATTACGTTAAAAATAGATAGAGGTTCACAGCAGAGACTATGGCGCCAGATTGCCTGGTTTCAAATCTCAACTCCTCCAGTTACTACTAATTTGGGGTAAGTTATTTAACATTCCAGGTCTCAGTTTCCTCCTCTGTAAAACAGAGGTCATAACAGTACTCTTCACTGTTGAAGTATTAAATGAATAAAAAACATGTAAAGCCCCTAGAACATGTGTTAGGTTAAAAACATAGTAGTTTACCCAAATAGTCGCAGCAATCCTGAGAAAGAAGAACAAATTTCGAGGGATCACAATACCAGATATCAAGCTATACTACAAAGCCACTGTTCTCAAAACTGTCTGATACTGGCACAAGAATAGACATATAGACCAATGGAACAGAACACGGAACACGGAAATCAACCCAAGCTATTATGCTTAATTAATATTTGACAAAGGAGGCAAGAACATACAATGGAGTTAAAACAGTCTCTTCAATAAATGGTATTAGGAAAATTGGTCAGATACATGCAAAAAAAAAAAAAAAAGAAACTAGACCACCAACTTATACCATACACAAAAATAAACTCAACGTAGATAAAGGACTTAAACATAAGGCAGGAAACCATAAAAATCCTAGAAGAATCCATAGGCAGCAAAATATCAGATATATGTCCTAGTAATACCTTTACCAATATAACTCCTAAGGCAATGGAAACTAGGACAAAATAAACAAATGGGACTACGTTAAAATAAAAAGCCACTGCACAGCACAAGAAACCATCAACAGCAAGAAAGCCCACTGCATGGAAGAACATATTTGCCAATGTTATATCCAATAAGGGCCTAATCTCCAAAATCTATGGGGAACTCATACATCTTAACAAAAATAAATAAATAAATAAATAAATAAATAAATAAATAAATAAATAAATAAATAAATAAACAATCCAATCAAAAAATGGGCAAAGGACTTAAATAGATACTTTTCAAAAGTGGACATACAGAAGGCCATGAGACATATGAAAAATTGCTCAAAGCCACTAATCAACCCAAAACCGGTTTGGCTCAGTGGATAGAGCATCAGTCTGTGGACTGAAAGGTCCCAGGTTCCATTCCGGTCAGGGGCATGT
This sequence comes from Lasiurus cinereus, assembly GCA_011751065.1. Classification (NCBI taxonomy): domain Eukaryota; kingdom Metazoa; phylum Chordata; class Mammalia; order Chiroptera; family Vespertilionidae; genus Lasiurus; species Lasiurus cinereus. The sequence goes on along the minus strand of JAAGEH010000480.1, from coordinate 42,460,070 downwards.
ACCTTGGTTTCGGGCACATCCCCAACAGGGGACATGCAAGAGGCAGCTGATCAATGTCTCTCTCTCATCGATGTTTCTAACTCTCTATCCTTCTCCCTTCCTCTCTGTAAAAAAATCAATAGAATATATTAGGGGAAAAAAAAGGAACTCCCATTTGACCCAGTAACCCATTCTAGAAATATATCCCAAGAAATCAGAAACACCAATCAGAAAGGACATATGCACCCCTATGTTCAGAGCAGCACAATTTACAATAGCCAAGATTTGGAAACAACCTAAGTGTCCATCAGCAAATGAGTGCATTAAAAGCTGTGGATGCCCTGACTGGTTTGGCTCACTAGATGGAGCATCGGCCTGGGAACTGAAAGGTCCCAGGTTCGATTCCATCAAGGGCATGTACCTTGGTTGCAGGCACATACCCAGTGGGGGATGTGCAAGAGGCAGGCAGCTGGTTGATGTTTCTGTCTCATCGATATTTCTAACTCTATCCTTCTCCCTTCTTCTCTGTAAAAAAATCAATAAAATATATTTAAAAATTAAAAATAAATAAAAAATAAATAAATATAGAAAGCTGTGTTACATCTGCACAATGAATACTATGCTGCTATAAAAAAGAAGGAACTGTTAACCATTTGCAACAGCATGGATGGAACTGGATAGTATTATGATAAGTGAAATAAGCCAGTCAGGGAAAGATAAATACCACATGATCTCACTCATTTGTGGAATATAATGAACAACATACACTGATGAACAAAAATAGAACCAGAGTCATAGAAGCATCGAACAGACCATCAAACCTCAGAGGGAAGATTGGGGAAGTGGGGGAGGGGGTGTGGTAAAAGATCAACCAAAGAACTCGTATGCATGCATAAAAGCATAACCAATGGATACAGACTCTGGGGGTAGGGCGGTGAGGGCATGTACTGGGGGGTGGGAGTGGACAATGGAGAAAAAAGGAGACATATAATTCCACCAGTATATGTTACACTTTAAACAATAAAGAATTCTTTTAAAAAATATAGTGGGTTAGTGTCCATTCCCATATATCATAGAGACTTTTATTCAAACCTGTCACCGCAAGGCTGATAACAGGTCTGTCACAGAGGAAGTGCCTTCTCAGTCCATATCCCCTCCATTTGCAGTCACACTATTCTCTTCTGGTACTTTTTAAACCTGGTTTTGATGTCACAGGAAACTGAGCACCAGGCAAGCATCTGTGTGAGTATCAGAACAAATGCAGTTTCCCATTCACCTGACAGATGTGTGTTCTGATCTGGCCACAAAGATCCCCTGTTGCTTTTCCAAGCCATCTGTACGACGCATCACCACCTGATCATACACTCCGCACTGATACTAAACTTGTCTTCCGTCCCCCTCCCCCATCAATTCTGGCTGTAAACATCCCAAACTAGCATTGATTGGGGTCACTGCCGGCTAATGTAGTTTCCTCAATTAACTCTGTAGTTCAAAGTATACAAGAGACCATCTCATTAGATGAGATGTTTTGTCAGAACATTTCCAAGCGCTGTTTGGAAACAAAAATCTTGCCTTTCATTTGGGCATATGGGGTATGGTTTGATGTTCATCGTTTCTTCTCCCGTTGCCATTTGTTGGGTGCTAGTTAGATAAACCATGCTGCATCCATCCAGCGGAACTCCATGTGGCCCTGGGAGGGGGGAACCAGATCTGAACACAGCAACACAAGTCTGGGGGCTAGGATCCTGTTCATCATCTGAATTCTGAGGAGGCACTAGACAGGTGGCCGAGAGCACAGGCTCTGGACCCAGACTTCCTGCAGGCAGATCCTGGCCCACATATGCTAACTATGACCATGGGCAAGTCATTCAAGCTTTTTGTGCCACCGGTTCCCCAATTTGTAAAATGCAGATAATTATATCAACATTAGAGTGCTGCTGTACGGATTAAATAAGTTAATGTGTTTAAAGTGCTTAGGAGAGCACATGCTACACATTAAGCACCACATAAATATTGCTTCCCTACTATGATTGGTACCATTATCACATACATATGTTCTCTCTTTTTCTCCTCCCTCTCCTCCCTTCTCTCTCTCTCTCTCTCTCTCTCTCTCTCTCTCTCTCTCTCTCTCTCTTTTTCTCTTCTCTCTAGCAACACACATCAGTCTATCAATAGTACTATTTGAGGAAACTGAGATGGAGAAAGTTAGCCTACATGTACAAAAACAGCATTCATTTAAGAGTGAGTTGGGTGGGAAGAGATTAACCAAAGAATTTATATGCATACTAGGGGCCCGATACATGAAATTCGTGCATAGGTACAGTCCCTAGGCCTGACCTATGATCAGGGACATCTTCCCCAGCTGCCTGCATCCAGCCCTACCCCCCCCCCACCTACCCCTGGTTCCCCATTTGCTATAAGGTAATTGGTGCCTAATGGCCGGGAAAAGGGACTGAGCGGTTGGCTGTCCCCGCCTGCTGGCCAGCCCTGCCCCTGCCATGGATGGCCATCACGTGCTCTGACCCTGCCTGCCAGGGAAAGGGGCCAAGAGGTGGTCAGTGCATCTCATAGTGACTGGTCCAGCGGTTGTTCTGGTCGTTCTGCCATTAGAGTCAATCTGTATATTACTCTTTTATTATATAGGATAGAGGCCTGGTGCATGGGTGGGGACCGGCTGGCCTGTCCTGAAGGGAGTCCCATATGGGGTGAGGGGTCTGCACTTGGAGGCAGGGCCAGCTGAGGCAAGGGGCCACAGGGTTTACAGTCTAGCCCTGCCCCAGATCAGGGTGGAGGGGGTCCCTGCTGGGGGGCGGGGCTGGCCTGGGTGAGTGGCCGAAGGCGGTTTGCAGGCCAGCCACACCCCCAGCTTGGTCAGGAAGGAGGTCCAGAAGGAAATCAGTAAGACATCCAGTCTATTCATTCTAATTAGCATATTACCCTTTTATTAGTATAGATATGCATAAGCCACAGACACAAACAATAGCATAGTCAAGGCCTAGGATGGGTGTGAGTTCAGGTTAGGTCTCCATCCTGTGTGCAAATATAATGCAGTGTGCTCGGGACCACCAGTTCCTGACTCGGGTTTGGAGCTTTGGAACTCGCAAGGCATTTTCCCAACTCCTGGGCTCGCTTCCAGGATTCCATGTTTGGCATATGGGCAATATTCTTCCTTCAGGTCTCCCAAGAGGAGCCGGTATCTCCGAACTCGCGGCAATTAGATGAAATGCACAGGAAAACGCCAAACCCAATTCTCGGTTAGAGTGAACAAACACACAGGGAGTGCCAGTTCTCCTCTAAGAAAGTGAAGGCGCTACTCCCTCCCAGAGCTCCGGCGTGAGTTCTGGCCTAGAACAGGGGTGGTGCCAGGGTGCTGCCGGGAGTAAGCCAGTGGGGCTCTCCTAGGGTGGCCGTGACAAATGACCACCAACCGGGTGGCATAAGACAACAGACACGTATTCTCTCACAGTTCCAGAGCCTCGGCATCTGCAGTCAGGGCGAGGGCAGGAACACGTTCTTTCCAAAGGCTCCGGGGAGAGTCCTTCCTTGCACCTCGCGGCTGGTGGCACCTGCTGGCAATCCACAGCGTTCCTTCGCTTAAAGAAGCATCGCTGCGATCGCTCCCTGTGCGCTCCCGTGACCTACCCTGTGTGCCTGAGTGTCTCTTCTCTTTCTCCAGTCATCCTAGAGGACGGCCCGGTGTGACCCGGCCTCATCATAACTCCATTCCAACCGTAAACACCTAATTCCCAAATAAGGTCACACTCACAGGTGCTTGGGGTTAAGACTTCAATTTATCTATTTGGGGAACACGATTCAACCCATACTAGACCCGCACTTCTCTCTGTAAATATCCGCATTTAGAGCAAAGCGGGAATACACCGCCCAGGGTGCAGAGGCCGGGAGGAGGAGCCCAGGACCTTCCTGGAGACGTGCCTGCTTCCACGGAGGCTGGGCGGCTGGGCGGCTGGCTATTCTTCTGTGTGTGTGTGTGTGTGTGTGTGTGTGTATGTGTGTGTGTGTGTGGTGCCTGTGTGTCTGCTCTCCCTGACTCTTCCCAACACCTGCCCCTTCCAACCAGGCCACCGCTAAGATGGTATTTCTCTGCTGCAGAAAGTTTGGCTGAAACAAGAAGCTGCCTGGTGTCACACTCACTGCAGAGACTGTGCTGTGGGTCGCAGAGAGCAGGGGCCAGGACAAGAGTGCCTGGAAGGGCTGGGAAGGTGCGTGGAGAGGCACTCCCACACTGGGAAGGGGAAGAGATAGGTAGACCTGATGGCCCCACACTGCTTGGCGCCAGAGGCCTGCTAGGTGATGCACTGGGGCTGGCTGGGCCCGGGACAAGGCTCCAAGCCTGGGAAAGAGGGAGCAGAATGCCAAGACCCACAGGACCCACAGGAAATGTGACAGGGACTCTCAGAGGAAACCACAGTGACCTGCTCAAGTCCCCAGGACATTTGTAGACCCCCAGAGAAGGGGGGCATAATGACTGAAAATAGGTATCTAACTCAGGGGAGGTTCAGGGTGAGATTCAAAGTGATGAAAATGCAGTATTTCTCGTGCACCTGGTTTTCAGCCTGGGATCCCATCCAAATTCTTTCCAACAACTTCAAATAATGTCCTACAAGCATTCGAAGGGAATAGAAGGAACCCCCCAAGCCTCATTATCTCTGACTTCAGCCCTTTTGAAAACACTTTTGGCACATGCATCTCCTGTGGGACTCTGGCTACACCTCGGCGTGGTCATGTGGAAACCATGCCAAGAGAGGGGAAGGCAGAGCGAGGAACCGGTGGTAGCTGCTTAGCTCCATGGAAAAGAGAGATGCCTGGAGAGAGGTCTGTGGCTGTAATGATGTGAAGATGAGGTTGGGGGAGAACCAGGCCTGAAACCTGGAAGGCTAGCCCGGACTTTCCCCACAGAGCGGGACGAGGAGAAGAATGTGACACGGGTGTGGGTAATGTTGAACTAACAAAGCCTAGATGCAGCAGCGGCTCCAGCCCTCAGGGCAGGGTGAATCTGGGGGATGGAAGGTCTCTCAGGTCCCTCAGGATCCATGGCAGACCTCCCGCCCGAAGGCTCACCCGGGTAAAGCAGCATCGTGGCAGGTGAGCCTGAAGGAGGGGCAAGGTTCTCAAACAGACTTAATAAGAACCAGAGGAGAATTGAGGGGAGCCAGCATTGATTAAGCCCTGTTAGGTGTGGACACATCTCACCTACACAGGCATCATCCCATTTAATTGTCACACTGGTTCCCATGGTACAGATGAGGAAACTGAGTCACTTGGCTGAGGCAGAGTATGGGAATAAGTGTGTCAGTGATGAGGACTCTGAAAGCAAAGAACACAATACACTGAGTGAGAACGAGGAAGTCTTTCTTTAGATAGACAACGAGGGACAGTCTCCCTGAGAAGGAGTCATTTGAACTGAGACCTGAAGAAACCAGTCAACTTAAGAGTGGAGTCCCAGCCTGTGTCGCTCAGTGGGTAGAGCACCACCCGTGCAAAAGATGATCCCAGATCTGATTCCTAGTCAAGGTCACGTACCTGGGTTGCAGGTTCCATCCCTAGCCCAGGTCAGATGCATGTGGGAGACAACCAATTGATATATCTCTCTGATATCAATGTGTGTGTTTCTCTCTCTCTCTCTCTCTCGCTCTCTCTCTCTCTCTCCTCTCTCCTCCCCTCTCTTTTTCCCTTCCACTCTCTCTAAAAAAAAACAACAATGGAGAAAAATATCCTTGGGTGAGAATTAACCTAGTGAGAGAGTGGGAGAGAGAGAGAACAAGAAGTTCCAATGAGAGGGGACAGAATATGCAAAGGTCCTGAGCAAGGAGAGAATCTGACATGTGCCCAAGGAACTGAAAATGGCCAGTGCTTCTGGAGAATTTTGAGAAAGAAAGGAGGCTCAGAGAAGACACTAGATCATACAGGACAATGCAGGCCACAGCCAGGAGTTCAGATTTCATCCTATGTGACCAAGGAAGCCACCAGAGGGATGAATGCCCAAAATCACCTGGTCTGATTTACCCAGGGTCTAACACAGAGCTTGTCACACAGAAGCAGTTCAGGGAAAGGTGAGGGACCATCTGAATACACAGACTCAAGCTAGATCTCCAAAGCGATGGAAACTGCTGGCTTTACAGAAGGAAAAGTAAGACTTCAGCCTGTGCCCCTGGGAGCAACAAACAATTTTGCCTAATCCAAATTCACTTTCATGCCTCTCTGCCTAAGAAGCGCAGGGCGCCGCTGAAATCCACAGGCACATCACAACAGAACAATTTCAGTGATCATTATCAAATGTCTCTACTTAGACAAGCTCCGAAGGTTGTATTAGCACAATCCAATATTTATGAAATGACAGTCTGCCGTAATGAGGGGATGAGAAAATTAAGATCAGAAGCCAGAGTTGTCCCTTTGGGGAGACACAGTGGCCCGGTGGCAAAAGCAGCAATGTCACTGAGCTTGTCAGAGCCTTGATTTTCTGATCTGTAAAATGGAAGGATGGCAGCAAAGACTAAAAATGTGTGGTCAGTTCACAGAAGGCTAATGGCATTTACTAATGTTTATCATTCATTCCTTCATTTAAAACTATGTGATAAAGACTCTACAGGCATTCATCTAACAAAAATGTTATTTCGTACATACTATGCATGATGCACTGTAGTAAGCACTGGAGATAAAGCTGCAGACAAGATTGTCATGGTCCCTATTCACGTGGAACTTCTCATCTGGGGGTAAAACATACACTGAACCAATAGCATCCGCAGTGGTGGGTGCTTCTGAGAAAGAGAGTGGGAGCAATGAGAAACACACAGATAGCTCACCCAGATGGGGGGTACCAGGGAGAACTACCACAAGGAAGTGTGTCTAAGCTGAGATGTGAAGGGAGAGTACAAGAGAACAGAGAGAAAAAGGTTATGTGAAGCGTGCTGCTTTCAAGTGAGTTTCTGAGGCAGAAAAGGGCATGGAAGCTTCTGGAAACTGACAAAAGTCAGTGTGAAATGAGCACACGGGGCAATGGAAGATGGTGCAGCTGGAGTATGGGCAGGACCAGCCATGCCAGGCCGTGGAGGCCACCATAAGGCTTGGTGTTCTTTCTCACCAAGAGGTTGTCCCATGGTCACTGTACGAATGGGCATGTGTAGTTGTTGGTGACTCTGCTTATGCAAAGTGAAGATCCTGTCAGATCTGAAAGGCTCAATTTTGTAGCACAGCACATCTTTATTATACATGGGGCTCATGTCTACACACAGAAGGAACTTATCAAAACAATTTATACCCATAGTAGGAACTATACTGAGCCATCCAGTAGCTTCCTGCTTTGGAGCAAAACTTAAAAGTCAATGCGGCCACAAAGACCATAACCTTCCCTAGACACATCTGAGCATCTTCTCTGTCTTCAGCTTAGTGACACCCTGGAAGATCCCTCTCCCCAGAATCCACTAAGGCAGTAGTCAGCAAACTCATTCGTCAACAGAGCCAAATATCAACAGTACAATGATTGAAATTTCTTTTGAGAGCCAAATTTTTTAAACTTAAACTTCTTCTAATGCCACTTCTTCAAAATAGACTCATCCAAGCCATGGTATTTTGTGAAAGAGCCACATTCAAGGGGCCAAAGAGCCGAATGTGGCTGGCAAGCCGTAGTTTACTGATGACTGCACTAAGGCATGCACAGTGGATTGTGTAAATGTAGAGTTCAGAAGAGATGTCTGATGCAACTGAAGCCACAGGCATGGTTGAGGTCACCCATGGTGGGATGGCTTACAGTATTTTGTGTCAACTTGACTCAGGTAAGTGATATCCAAATAGCTGGCAAAATATTATTTCTGGGTGTTCTGGGAGAATATTTCTAGAAGTGATTATCATGGAACTGGTGAATCCAGTACAACAGACAGTTCTTCTCAATGTGGGTGGGCATCAGCCAATCCCTTGGGGGCTCCAAGAGAACAAAAAGGCAGCGTGAGGGTGAATTTGTTTTCTCTGCTTGAGACATCTATCTTCTTCTTCCCTTGGACACTGGTGCTTCTGATTCTTGGGCTTTCAGACTCAAATCAGGGCTCATACCATCCCACCACTAGCTTTGCTGATTCTCCAGCTTGCAGATCCTGGACCTCTCATGGGGCTTGTCCATAACCATGTGAGCCAATCCCTATAATAGATCTCCTCTTACATGTATGTCCCTATATATCCCATTGGTTCTATTTCTCTGGAGAACCCTAAAACACATGCAAAGAGTATAAACGAGCCTGAAGAACCCCAGTGTTGAATGGCCAGAGTGAGCTGACCAAGGAGCCTGAGAAAGAACACCGAGAGGGTTGTTAAAAATCCAAGACAGTGTGGGGGTTAGAGAGAGCTCTTGGTCATGGAGGAAGAGTGCAAGATGGCTTCCCTTACCCAACAATCAGCTATCCTGATAACTGTAGCATGGATCACATTTTTTTAAAATATATTTTTATTGATTTTTTACAGAGAAGAAGGGAGAGGGATAGAAAGTCAGAAACATTGATGAGAGAGAGACATCGATCAGCCGCCTCCTGCACGCCCCACACTGGAGATGTGCCCGCAACCAAGGTACATGCCCCCGACCGGAATCGAACCTGGGACCTTTCAGTCCGCAGGCCGACGCTCTATCCACTGAGCCAAACCGGTCTTGGCATGGATCACATTTTACAGAGAGGTGATCTGAATGCTCTCAGAGCTGTAATTCTTCCAGGCTTACCACATCAACTCACCCAGGCATACCCTACCTTGAGCATCTCTTCCAGGTATACCTCCCCTCCCACACATCTCATAGGCCTGCCTCATGCAGGCATCCATCAAAGGTACACATTATTGTTTCAGCCCATTGGTTAAGGATAAACGTGGTATTCAGGAGCTCTAGGCATTAACTTCGTGAGTAATACTTTCACTGTGGAAGTTTCCCTACATGCATACAAGCAGTGTCTCTGTGGCCTGAAAGGAAAAACATGATCGCAGATTCTTCAGAAGCTCCTTCTTCCCTGGAAATGCCACTATTCTCAGGCTCCTAAGCAAAATCGCGATGCTCCAATTGGAGCTAAAGATTAGAATCTCAAAGCTAAAAGAAACCCTAAAAGTTCCTGAGTCCAGGCAACATGTGACTCTTACCACACTCATAAGAGTTCACTCAGCCTTGCTTTGCATATCTCTGGGAATGGGGAACTTACTACCAACAAAGTTATATATTGTTCTCTCAGACAACTTCAGCCATCAGAAAGTTCTTTCCCATGAGTCATCATAGAAGATACCATCCTCATCACAGCCCCAAACACAGTGGCTCACCTCTCTGTGCCAAACACAGGGGGTCACCTACCTGTGGGCACAGCTGGGTCCAGCATTGGTTTCTCCCACGTGTTAATCTGCTCCCAGGTAAATCCATTGGTCCCCAGGGCCACGCTGTAACCACAGTTGCTGTAGTGCTCATCAAAGGAACAGCCACCTGCAAACAAGAGAGAGATGGATAAATACATCCTCGTGTCTGGGGCTCGGTTCGCTATTCCTGTCTCATCATTTACAGCTTTGAATTTTAAACTCTGGAGAAGATTAAAAATAAGGGCAAGCAAATTGGATTTTTATATTTGCTTTGGAGCTCTCAGGAAAAGCGCTGGCATCTGCAGGTCCCCCCTATGTTAAAAAGTTAATAAGGCTAGCTACATTGATTTTAATCTTCCTTCCCAAGAAAGTAAACAGCGACGTCTCATTCGAAGCGGGAAGAAATGAATGCCGGGGCATGCCTCTGTGGCGAGTTCCTGCAGCACGAAGAGATGCAGTGAGGCAGCGAGAGCACCAGCCTCAGAGTCCCGCAGAACCAGGCACGATCTGAGCTTTGCAAAGGAGAACCCTAAAACACATCAGCCCGGGCCAGGGCCTTCAGCTGTCTGTCTAATCTGTACCTCAGTGTCCCCACCTGTGATATGGAGGGAACCATCCACCTGACAGAAATATCATGAGGATGAAATGGAGTAACATATGAAAAGTAACCGGCACAGAATAAGTTCTCAACATCCGCCTCCGCCCCTCTAAAAGTGATTTTTGAAATATTTTCATAAAGTAAAAATATGTGAAGAATTAGATAAGCATGCGCCTAGCAGATAATACAGTCAATGTTGATAGAGTTTAAATCTAAGCCATTTTACAACAAGCTGTGTAATTCAATGTTGACAAGAATTTATTCTAAGCACAAGCTATGTGTGGTGAGCCCCTTTGGGTAACACTGGAAATGCTGGTCTGTCTGGAGAAACGGGAGCCACGATGTCCAGGAGGAGGTGCAGCGATCAGGGCTGTGAGGAGGCGAGCATCCAGGGATGGGGAAGAGAAGGAAGGACACTGCAGGTGAGCCGGAGGGTACAGAGGCAGAGGCCATGCCTAGACTGAGGTGTGCAGCAGCCTCCGGTGGTCTCCCAGACCCCGTTTCACACACCACCACCCCACCCCAGTCCATCTCTCCACTGCCCCTCTCATCTCCTCAGTGTTCAGATCTCATCACATCACCATAAACACCCACTGGGTCTCTGTCACACATCCAAGCCAGGTTCTGCTCGATGTACAGAAACCAATCCCCGTGAGCCCTCGCCTGCATCTGCATCTCAGGTACCATCACCATCGTCTCCATCAGCTGCAGAGGACAAAAAGCCCTGCGATGTAACTCACACCTAGGATTCCCTCCACATAGTGGTGGCGGAAGTCCTATCCACAGGTTCAATACAGAATCCGGTCACAACTCTGCAGGACACCTGGGAGGTCAAAGCTTTCTCCACTTCCCTTCCCTGCTGTGCATGAGAACCTGGAAGATGCCCGCCCCCCACCCCCCATGAGTCTCGGGCTGGGCCAAGGAAGGCTGAATCTCTTTCACTAGCACCGTGTTGGGGAAGCGAGTTGAGTATGAAATTGCTTTGTACTAAAAAGTAACAGAAATGTGGGGTGTTTTATGTAGACAGAGAGAGGAGGAAAGGAGAGAGGTCCAAGAAACACCATGGAGAGCAGAAACCTCTAGAGCAGTGGCTCTCAACCTTTCTAATGGCGTGACCCTGTAATACAGCTCCTCATGTTGTATTAAAGGGTCACGTCATTAGAAAGGTACTTCATTACTGAATCGTGACCCACAGGTTGAGAACCGCTGCTGTAGAGCCTAAGACCATCGGAAAACACAGATTTTGCATTACGATTCATAACAGTAGCAAAATTACAGTTATGAAGTAGCAACAAAAATAATTTTATGGTTGGGGTCACCACAACATGAGGAACTGCATTAAAAGGCTGCAGCATTAGAAAGGTTGAGAACCACTACTATAGAAGGTGATAGCTAATGAGAATTTTTTTTCTGTGATGGGAAGTGGATGATACATTAATAGAAACGGAAATATCTATTGGCTTTCATTTGTTCATTGAATAATCCAACAATTATTTAATTGAGCACTTAGCATAGAGCCAGCAGAGTACTAGCTCCTAGCTATATGGTGGTTTACTAAAGAGGCACGCTACAGCGCTTTAATCAGACAGCAATGAAAGCAACTAGTAAGAAATCACACACTGCAGTGCTTGCTAGGAAGGCTGCAGTGGGGTGGGTGGGAGACTGCTGAGTCGGAATGGTCCAGAAGGCCTGTCTGACCATGAACTGGAAACAGTTTTCTGTTCTGTTCTATGACAGCCCTCCACGACTCCCCTCTCCTCCGTGAGACTGGGCAGCCACGTGCTTCGGGGAACTGAGCGAAGAAGGGCAATGGCCAATGTGGACTCACAGGACTCAGCAGGCAAGGATGGGAGGCCCAGGAGACCAGAGGAAAGGCCAGGAAAAGGTGACAGAAGAGATAAATACCACATGATCTCACTCATTTGCGGATTGTAATGAACAACATAAACTGATGAACAAAAACAGATCCAGAGACAGAGATGCATTGATCAGATACTCAAACCTCAGAGGGAAGGCAGGGGAGGGGGAGGTAAGGGGGAGAGATCAACCAAAAGGCTTGTATGCATGCAATATGGTCCTGACCAATGGACACAGACAGCAGGGGGGTGAGGGCACGTACAAGAGGGGTGGGCGGGTAATGGGGGGATATGGACACATATGTAATACCTTAATCAATAAAAAATATCAGTTTTTAAAAAAGGTGACAGAAGAGACTTCACCCCGATACAGTGGGGAAGGGTGGCCTTTGAAAGGCAAGAAGGGAGGCAATCAACCCACTTCCACTAGATCAGTGGTCGGCAAATTGCCACTCTGTTGACTAATGAATTTGCCGGCCACTGCACTAGCCAGTAAAGTGGAAATGGTGCTGGCACAGAGTAGGGGCTTAATTAATACTGAATGGATGAACCAATAATGTTAATGGGATGCCTGACACAGGCCAGCTACACGGGAGGAACCAGGAGCTCATGCCAGTCCCCCAGCTCCAGCTGCTCTTCCAAGTCTCATACTTGACCCTTGGTACCTAGAAAGCTCCTTCCCCACACTACAGGCCTGACAAAGCCTCAAAGATCCTTCTAGAAACCTTCTCTGACCAGAACAGCAGACTGAACACCCCAGATATGGAAACACAAGACGCTGCATCTCAGATGTAAAACATGCAGCGGCTGCAGTGGCTCTAAGAGGTCACCCTCCTTTCCCTAAATCACCACCGCTCGCTGGAGCCAGCCTGCGGGAGACAAATGAATCAGGTCAACGGCATCGACAGCAGACCGGGCTCCCTGGAATTGATAAGCAAGGGCAGCCGGCAGCATCCCTAGTGTGCCTGGGAATTGCTGACTGAGAATCAATCCTGAGCTAAAAACAGCCTCCGGGGCTAGAGACGGGAAGCGTGGCCGAGACAATGGCCTGTGTACAGCGCGCTGCTTGGGTCTTCTCTCTGGTGCACACAAGGACGCTGTGTTTCCAGGCCACCTTGCAGCTGGGGAAGACCACGTGATACGTCCTGGAAACGTGTAACAAAGGGGTATCCACTGTTTGGAGGACGAGCCCATAAAAAGCCTCCCTTTTCATCGTCACAGCTGTTGTTGAAGGTGGTGGCATCAAAGGAAGAAAGCTATCTAGATTCCTGAGATGCTCGTTGGAGGACAGCCACCCAGAGAGTCACCGAAGCAGTAATATCGGCATTCTGCTTTTCAAGAGCAAAATACCAGCTTTTCTTGTCTTACACCACTGACATCTTAGTGGTTAGCTGTTACCACAGCAGAGCCTTGCCCATCCTGACTAACAAAAGAAACATGGTCTCTTGTGCATTTGCTCCATGCCAGGGAATACACTGGGCACAGGTGGCATATGCCTTCTTACTTGCTCTCACTTAATTCGCCCAACTTTGTGAGGTAGATTTTTATCCCTCCTTTCAATAAGGTAATGGATGTGTTGAGGAGCTGAGTGACCTGTTCAGGTCACACAGAAGGGACGCGTTGGAGCCAGGTTTAAATCCATTGCTGACCACAGAATCCATGCTCTCTCTAACAGACCAGAGAGAGAAGGTACTCCCCCAGACCAAGGGCCAAATCTTTCACTGATAAGGCGATGAGAGGAGAGCAAAAAGATAAAGAACTTCCAAAGTGGTTGGGTCTCTCCCATTTGAATCCATTCCCTTGTTTATTCTGGAAACAGTTAACAAAAGGGACACAGAATCAACAGATATGATTCTTACCCTCATAAAGTTTGCAAAGTATAGAGAAAGACGACCAACATACACTTAAGATACTATGCGGAAAACACCTTCACAGAGATATAGCAAAGCTCAAAGAAGAAGTTATGAATAACTTTCAGTCAATGTTCTAATTAAACCAGTTATCTGCCTCTTGTAGACAATATTTAGGAGGGCTCACAGTTACACCTCTGGGCCCAGCTTACAGGTCCCAAGCAAGGTCACATTCACCAACTGCCCCTAGTCTACTGGACCAGATACCCACTCCTCATCTCCTGCCTTTGCCAATGGAGGGTGGCATGCTCAGTTAACCATGAGCTGAGAGTGGGTGGGTCCTCGCCCTCTAAGGGGACCCATCACAGCCACCTTTTACAGCACAACCTGGGCATCTTGCACCTCCACCCGCAGAGATCTTCAGCCAGTGAGCAGATGCCTTTCCTGTACCAGCCTGCTCTTGCATACCAGGTCCCACAGCAGCAGGCCTGGGACCCCTGGGGCCCAGCTCCTATTTGCAGACCACAGTCCTCTCTCCCGCGAAGGAGCGGGCTTACAGTGGAGTCCAAATCAGCCTCTCAGCCTATTTTGAGTTAGTCTTTCTTTCTTTGGGACACTCGGGGCCACCTGTGGGTTCTATCCCACTCTTTCAGAATCTGCCATCCCTTAGGGGACCTCGGTGTCCCTCCCTACAGAAGAATATCTAGAAACAGGTCACCATCCTGCATTTTATCACACATATATGTCCAAACTCCTGGGGTCACACAGGTTCATGACTTTTCCATCCTGCATTTTATCACACATATATGTCCAAACTCCTGGGCTCCTAACAGAGCAAGATAGAATTAGATGATCATGTAAGTATCCCCGTGTTTTGTGTAGATGAAGAACATAGACTCCATTCAAAGCGTGTTGCCCACCTGGTCTACCCATTATTAACTCCAGTCCAACCGAGGTGGCCTGATAAACACAGAAACATGGTGGCAAAAAGCAAACTGAGACCTGGAAAACAACGAAAAGCAGGGCACGGTGAGAGTTGCAAGTCTGTGCTGCAATTTCCTACATGTCCACCTGCTGAAAGGAATTTACAGATTTGGCTCTGAGCTTCTAATGCCCACCCCCGCCCAAAACAAGGGGGGGGTGGGGAATTTGTTCAGATACTGGACACTCTGTGTTTGTACAATAAGCCCCAAATTTATCAGGAAAAGTATAACTATTCTAGGTGTTTAGATCACACATGAATTTCTCCACAGGAATACTGTTAACAGAAATCCCATATGCCATAACGAACACCATCAGAAACAGCATCCAACAACAAGGGCGCATGGCCAGTTTCCTGAGACAATCCCTCATACTCATTCTCCATACGAATTGATAGCATAACCGAAACACACAATTCCGAAAAAGCAACTCACTGGGGCCAAAATGATGCAGCCTAGAAATCTGCTTCCCGTTGGTCTGGCTTGACCCTGCGATAAGTTTTAAAAGCTCATCCTGGAGAGAAAATATACGTACTTAGTAAATATTTTTTAAGTAATCCTCTCTGAGTTTTCTTCTCAATCAACAGATTGAAAAATAGTCTATGAGCTTCAGGTTATACACTTTGATAGCAACCTCCCTACCCCCCACCCACTGGGGACAGTCTCTTTTGTTCACATTCTTTTCTCATTTCTGAGCCTTCATTTTCTGGAGTGCAAGGCAGGGAGCTGGACAAGGTAATCACCCAGGGACTTTCTAGAGACAAAGATAAAGGATTCCAGAAACACAGAAAGGATTGGGAACTCATGGGAGCCACAGAGATGCGGAGGCTTGCCATCAGCCGGAGGATCAGCTACTGAGAGACTCAGAAAAAGAAGAAAGGAGAGAGGCTAGCTGCCCCTGGACAGCATGAAAGAGTCAAACCCACGATCTGAGTCTCACTGCAGCTCTTCTTGCTCTTTCAAAAATCACGTTTAACTGTCTTGGTGCAATTCCTTGGAGCCACGACACCTGACAAAGTAGCCTGCCATCAACACCTGGCCACCTCTGCAGATGTTTGTGGCACACGACTTGCAGAAGGCTTATGGTGGGAGAGATTTCCCTAAAGACCATTGTGTGATTGCTCACTTTATTCAGTTTTAAAGAGTAAACAGCCCCATTTAACTGACGTCAACTCCATCACCATCGTTTTGGAGGAAATTAAAACCCTCCTAAACCTACCCCCATCCCAGGAATTAGGTTCCGCCTCCAGAGCACAGGTTCTGGTTTGGGGAAGACCCACATAACTGAGGGCGGACAGGGCAATGCAGTCACAGGCCAAGGACCCAGCACCACCTCCCTGCACCCGACAGAGGAGCTATTTATCTGGACAGGTTGAAGTCAGAATGTGCCAACGGCCTCAGATGCTCTGATGTGAGTCAAGCATAAAGTCAACAGAGAAATGGAAAACTGTAGCCAGGAAATTGGATTTTGAAAATCCATTTGGGTTTGGTAATATATAGCATTTCAGCATCTGTAAGGGAAGTAAAAATAGTGCAGGATACATACTTTAGGATACATTAAAGCATAAATAAAGTTTATAGTGCCAATCAGAATATTTTTTAAACATGAGCCTTTCTTTTGAAAATGAGAGAGGCATGGAATTCAATAGAAATATAAATGTGTCTGCCTCTGCATTTCTGATATGATCCTGTATATTCTTGAACAGAATTAAGTGCACAAGAAGAACTAAAGATTTGTTGGGCTTCTGCTATCTTCCAGGCACCGTACTTGACCTATGTAAGTATGGTTTATATATGTGTGTGTATAAATAGAGGTAAGTTCGACCACCACTAAGTCAGGGATCAGCATTCTTTTCATGTAAAGGGTGAGCTGGTAAATACTTTCAGCTTTGCAGCCACACAGTCTCTGTCATAACTACTCAACTCTGCCATTAGAGCATAAAAGCAGCCAGTGGCAACAGGTAAACAAATGGGTGGGCTGTGTGCCAATGAAATTTTATTTATCAAAACAGATGGCAGGCCAGATTTTACCCAGGGACCACAGTTTGCTAACCCTTGCTTCAAGACAGAAAGAAGCATTGCTCTCTGCATTTAAAACATACAACCTTGCTGAAACTGGTTTGGCTCAGTGGATAGAGTGTCAGGCTTGTGGACTGAAAGGTCCCAGGTTTGATTCCGGTCCGGGTCATGTACCTTGCCCGCGGGCACAACTCCAGTAGGGGGCGTGCAGGAGGCAGCTGATCGATGTCTCTCTCTCATCGATGTTTCTGACTTTCTATCCCTCTCCCTTCCTCCCTGTAAAAAATCAATAAAATATATTTTAAAAAAATAAAACATACAACCTTGTCATCAGAGCTCCTAAGGGACAGGCCCACCTGGAGATCTCAGGGAAAAGAGGGACATCACCTTCAGTAATAAGAATAGTGATACCTCTCAGTCATTAAAAAAATAAAGTAAAAGATCCAATATTACTATTTGCAGCAACATGAATAGATCTTCAGAGTACTGAGCTAATTGATAGTAGAAGTCAAATGACAAAGGACAAGAACTTTATGGTTTCACACATATGTAGGATATAAAACAAAAAACAACAAATGAACAAACAAAACAGACGGAAAAACAAACTCATATACACAAACAACGGAATGGTAGTTAGCAGAGGGGAGGGAGCTGGGGGAGGATGCAGGGGGGAAGGGGTCAAATACATGGTGACCAAGGGAGACCAGGCCTCAGGCGGTGAGCACACAGTACATAGAGATGCCACATTATAAAGCCGTATACCTGAAACTTATATGCTATTAACCACTGTGGGGGAGTTAGGACTCACATAATCATCCCAGACTTGCAGGGAACTCACACTTGGAAACTATTCAGACAGATCCAAGACATAGCAGGACTCAACGGTCAGGGCTCCCTGGAAAGGGAGAGGTCATTGAAGTGGTTGGTACAGTTTTTTGACTTGGGGGTTGGCAAACATTTTCCATGTTTGAAAAGAGAGTAAATATTTTCACCTTATGGTGTACTGGTTTTCTATTGTTACCAAGCAAATTACCACAAACTTAGGGGCTTAAAGCAATACCTATTTCTTAGCTCACTGTTTCCCCAGTAAGAAATCCGGGCAAGGCTGGGGTGGGCTTCACAAAATCAAAGGCAAGATGTAGGGGAACTGCATTCTTTTCTGGGGCATGGGTTCTCATTCAAGCTCCAGTGATACATATTTGGTAGAACTCAGTTCCTTGTAGTTATAGGGTGGAGATGTCTGGTTGGCTGTCACCCAGTGGCCACTCTCAGCCCCTAACAACCACCCTTGTCCTTGTCATAAGCACTCTCATGCCTCAAAACCCTTCCTTTGAGCGGGTGCAGTTCCTTTCGAGGGTTCATCTCATTCAGGCAAGCCCATCCAATACCATCTTCTTTGTGATTAACTAAAGTCAACTGATTTGGGGCCTTAATTACATCTGCAAAATTCCTTTGTCTTTTTTAAAAATATATTTTATTGATTGTTTATAATACATTTTATTGATATTTTACAGAGAGGAAGGGAGAGGAAGAGAGAGTTAGAAAAATCAATGAGAAAGAAACATCCATCAGCTGCCTCCTGCACACCCCCTACTGGGGATGTGCCCACAACCAAGGTACCTGCCTTTGACTGGAATCGAACCTGGGACCCTTCAGTTCACTGGCTGATGCTCTATCCACTGAGCCAAACCAGTTAGGGCTCCTTTGTCTTTTTTGCTCACATAACCTAATCACAGGAGTGAAACTGATCCTGTTCAAAGTCCCACCCAATGGGGGAATTGCACAGAATATAAACCCCAGGGGTTGGGAAACTCGGGCATCAATGTAGAATTCTGCCCACCTCCATAGTCTTTGTCGCTACTACTCAGAATGCCACGGTAGCACAGAGGCAGCCATCAACAGGACAGAAAGTATGGGCCGAGCTGTGTGTAATAAACCTTAGTTTATTGACACTGCACTTTGAATTGCATATGTCACTCATCTGTCACAGAATAATATTTTTCCTGTGATTTCTCTGGCCATTTAAAACAGGAAACGCCATTCTTCCCTTCGGTGCTGAGAACAAACCAGTGACGGTCCAGACCTGTAGTTTGCTGACCTTCACTTCGATGCCATAAAAATTTCCAGTTTTAACACAGTCACAGAAAAGTGCCTCATTTCAGCATTCGAGTGTTGGAAACCATGTGTTTCCGACTCCCCCTTCCATTTCTCAGTTTAAGTAGCCTGTTTCTTCTTTCCTCTGGGAAGTCGAGGGGAGCACTTGCCCAACTGGCCTCTCCCAAGCTACACTCTTGGCCCATGGGATGAGGGATACGGAAAAGCACCATAGCTCCCTGGATTTAAGTAACCACTTCACCTACAGCGTAGCATGTTGTATTCAGGGGCCAGGAGTTCTGCGGCAGTCTTCCCATTTCACCGATAAGGAAACCAAGGCTGGAGCGAGTGACATACTCAACACCACATGTCAATCAGGGGCAGAGCCAAGACTCAAATCAAAGACTTCTTCCTGGAGTCAGAAGGTCTGAGAACCAGGGCAGATCTCAGCTACACAATTTGTGGGGCCCAGTGCAAAACTAAATTGTTGAGCTCTTGCTTAAAACTACGAAGAAACTACGATGGCCAATAGTAGAGCAAGGGACCCTTTTCAGGTGCCAAACCCTGTGTGACTGCACAAGTCACACACCCACGAAGCCAGCCCTGCTCTGTGGACACACACACTCCAACGCTAACGTACGCCAACCCCCAAATCATCGGGATTCCGTCCACGATCCGTGGACTGCTTTGAAGGCAGGGCCACGTCTAAGTGGGGCTTATTAATCGTGAGCAGCCTGTCGCGGGTAGGCGAGTCCTGCCCCCCGAATGAATGTAAACCAGCCTTGCATAAATGGAATTCCTTTTCTGAATATCTAATTGAATTTGCAGAAGTGTATGCCAGAGGGGTGTTTAAATAAGTGCACAAATATGATAAGAAGGCCTTCACACCATTATGTCTAATTCAGTAAGCAAAAATAATGGCGGGCACGTTCCAATTAGTATTTGATTTATTTGCTCTAACAAATCCAATTAGTAGAATGTTTTATAAAGTCATCCAATGTCAAACACTCATGGACTCAACAGATAGAAACAATAGTCCTAATAGAAGAAAAAAAATGTGTTAAATCTCTCTGAACAGTGAATTTATTATAAATACGGCGACGTCTCTCCGTGGGCGTAGGCATTCCTCAGGGACCAGAGAAACAGTGTCTGATCTGCTCTACCGGTTCCTTCTCCGAGAGACTCCGTGAGGCAACTCAGGTTAATTTGGCCGATTATAATAAATCCAGGAACGAAAGCAACAAAGGTGGAAGTCAGCCACGGGACTTCAAGGGAGAATAATGAACTTGCTGCTGGGTGTCTTCCAGCCCAGAGTCGTGTCCGACGTCCAAGGCAGCGCCGTGGAGCGGGAAAAGTCAGGGCTCACAGAGACAGCCACCTTCTGGAACCTGAGGCAGTGCTCTCGTGCCCTTTCCAGGTGCCAGCTTTCCCATCTGCGAACTAGGGAGTTCAAGGATGGTGATCATCTACCATCTCAGGCTTGTCCACTCGGGACAGTGGGTGACCTTCTTTGCCCGGTGCAACACAGCATCGGTAGGGGTTCAAGTGTGGCCATTCCAGGGTCAGCATCCTAGCTCTGCGATTATTTTTAACTGTGTGACCTTGGTTAAGTTATTTAACCTCGATGTGCCTCAATGTCCCCACCTGTAAAACGAGGATAACAATAGTGTCCATCTCTTCAGGGTTTTATAAAGATTGAGTAAATTTAATACTGTGAAGACTTAGAATAGTTCCTGGCACTTAGTAGGTGCCAAATACGTTTGGTTCAAATAATATTAAAGCCCAAGGTATAAATTAGAAATGGGAAAGAGAACTATGTTGTATGTGCTCAGATTATACAACCTCAAAAACAAAAGATTTAAACAAACTCTCTGAGTTGATCCATCATATCTTGCAAGGATCAGCAGTGCCTTTGGTGATAAGCTACTGATCCAATTTCACTACTGTGTGACCTTGGCTAAGTCACCTAACCTCTCGGATGGGAGACTTTTCCCATGTAACAGATGGCAGTAACTTAAACCCTCCCCCAGGGCACGTCCATTTTTGACACCCTCCGAGACGGTGGCTGTGTCCTTCTGCAGGTTACATCTGGATGTCAGACAAGAAAAAGATGCAGATGGGCTGATGTCCATCTTCTCACATGTCCCTCCTCCCAGGGACTGGACTGCATGCGGACTCCAGAGCAGCTCAGAGGACAGCCAGCTTCTCTGCCCCAGGCAACCTGGCAGATGCTGTCTCACATTGTGACTGGCAGGAAAGAGCAAAGGCGGAGGCCAGGAGTGGGGTCAGCCCCCAGCTCCATCCTGCCAAGGAGAGGAGGGGGACAGGGGACAGAGCCTTCACCTTCAGTTACAAGTGAAGATGGCTCAATTCGGAGCCCGCCCACCTGAAAAGCAGCCCCAAAACGGTCCGGGAGGCCGATTCAGCAATTCAGCTGCTGCACCATGTTTGAAGAGGGAAGGGGTCCTCTGGTTCACAGGTGGGGAAACAGGCATAAAAAGGACAAGGCTACAAGAAAGAGGTGCAGGGCTGGGTCGGAACCAGCTCTCCTGGCCTCGGGCTAGAGCTCTGCCCACTCAGCAGCCAGAATAGCATCTTTCATCTTCTCTCAGGCCACAGAAATATCCTTTCATTTTTATATTTGAGGGAGCAATGAAAGGCAGAGCTGGCCACAGGTCATAACCCATCCCGGGGAAATTTCAGATCTGTTGAGAAAAGGTGAGTCCAAGTTCCTCTACACACAGCTGTGCCCGGGCTTCTGGCAGGAGCCGTGGCATCTTCTGGAGGCCTCCGAGGCCCACGGCAAGCTCTGGATGGCCTCGGGGTCTTTGCACTGTTGTGCCCCGTGCCTGGAATGTTCTGGCACTCCAGTTTCATGTGGCTTCCCAGGGCTGGCTCCTGGCATCTGCCACATCAAAGACCAGCACCGCCTCCTCAGAGAAGGCTCTGAACACCCCTAGGAACTCGCCTCCCCGCTTTTCCAATTCTCTGCCACCCCGAATTGCTGCTTCTGCTCCTGGGGCTGTTGCTGAGATTCCTTAGTCACTCTGCAGTGGTTTCTGTACTTCTTGTCTTGTCTTCCCACCACCAGTCTAAGTTATCCAGGGCAGGAAGTGGGTGTCCCTTTTCTTTGCCACTGAATCCTCAGGACAAGGAGCCTAGCTCTCTGATGCTTGAGAGCTAACGGGAAACTCGATACATGCTTCATCATGGAGTGTGGTAAAGTGTCAGGCATGCAGACTTGGCATCGGAGGGCCATGCACAATGTGGTTCTGGCACTTTCTCTGTGACCTCCGGTGAATGAGAGAAACCTCTGAGCCTCTATTTCCTCATCTGTGAAGTGGGAATGATAATGACAGCAGCTAGCATTTACCGGATGCTTACTATGAGCTGTGCACTGTGCTAAGCCATTTCCACGGATTATCTCACTTAATGCTCAAAGAGCCCAGGGGGTGGGCATGATTGCTCTCCACACTTTATGCATGATGAAGCCGAGAACTGGTTAAATAGCTTGCCCAAATCTCGTTACTAGGAATTGGCCGGTTTCTGATTTGAACTGAGGCCCTACTGCCTAAGTGCTGTTGCTACTGCTGTAGGAATATCTGACTTCCTAAAAACCTCATCTTCCAAAAGTGACTTACTTTTAACATGTAATTTTTTCAGAGGAAAAGAGAAGCAGCCACATGTCCTGAGACTCAGTTGCTAGGTCTAGCCAACAAGGTCAGCTCAAGGTCAGCTTCCTGCATCTCCACTCACTGCCCTGGTGGCTCCAGAACTCGGCACCATTAGTGACCCGGCTTGGAGAACTTCAGGGAAGACCTCAGCCAGGTGTTCCCACCTAGCCCTGCGAAGAGTGGACCCTTGTAATCATCACCTCAAAATCATCAAAAATCCCTGGGAGAGAGCATCTTAGAGCCCTTTACAGCTTCCCTGAGTTCCAGCACGGGAAAAGTCAGCCATTGGTGCCCACTCAGCAACTCGGACCATCTAGGCACTCACAGCACTGTCGTATCTTCCCTCAGAGCGGCCCTGTCAGTGCTCTTGGGGTTCAATATATGATTTTGCAAGTCTGGAAACTGAGGCTGAGGGGAGTTACCAACTTCCTCAAGGCAACCGCTCGCAAAGGGCAGCATGGGGGATAGAGTTCCTTCCCATCTGACGGCAGAGCACAAGCCCTCTTGACCGTATCACTCAGAACGTCTGCTGCATGGAAGCTGGTGAACCCCCAGTGTGGCAATTCCCACTCCTCATGATCCTCTCTGACCTAATGCAGCCCAGGCCTGGATGTCACTCAGCAGCCTTGTATTGAGTGTCTACTGGGAGCCAGACACTGCTGCAGGCACCAGAGAGAGGGCAGGGGTCAACAACCGCAGCAGCCCCTCTTCATGGAACGCATGTGCTCGTGCGGGAACCTGGCAATGAAAGCACGGGGAGAGCTAAGGCGGGGAAGGGCCTACCGGGCTCGTCACAATGCGGCGGGCATTCGAGAAACAGACGCATAAGGTGAACAGAGCAAGTGATCTGGCTGAGCAGCTATTCTGTGCCTCACATCAGGCCGCCGGTCCACATAATCCCGCTTAATCATGACAACCACCTGTGAGCCAGGAATTTCTCATTCTCGCTTTAAAGACGAAGGCACTGAGATTCCAACGAGATAAGAATCCGGTCCAAGGGCCCTCGATTTGCGAGTTCTGTTCCGTTCCCTTTCCCAGAGCCACCCTCTCTTCACTGCACAGGCAGTGCATACCGAAACCCACGAAACTTCTAGGACTGGTTTACCGACATTGGCTTATGGACTCCCTGCTTATAAGCATATTAACATTTAATTACATAAAGGAAAAGTTAGGGTTCCATACAGTCAATTAAACTCAGTAACAGTATCCAGCATTATATAAATCACCAAACCGGTAATTGTGTAGATAAAACATTATGAGCATTATCATAAGCACAGGTGGTGTGAAAGCTCCCTCGGAACAGGTCAGCTTCGGCAAACCTGTCTGTGTTTGCCAGTCAGACTTCACTACCACGGCCTGGTGAATTTGCATTGAAAGTGGAATGAAAGGGGTTGGGGAGAGGTAGAAGAAGGTAAAGGAGGATAAATGGTGATGGAAGGAGACTTGACTTGAGGTGGGAAACACAATTCAATATACAGATGATGTATTATAGAACTGCACCCCTGAAACTGATATAATTTTATTAACCAGTATCACCCCAATAAATTCAATTTTTAAAAAAAATAAAAATAACTTTTAAAATGTGGAATGAAGACTTTTTAAGGCCAGAGCATAAAGGATCCTCGACTAAGCTACATCCCAAATGACCAGAATACCCAGATTGGGTCTGTCCAACAGGAGTGGTGGACCCCGCATGTTTTGGGGTCTCAGGGATGGTGCTGGGCTTTTGGTCAACGGCAACTAGAGTGTTGCTAGCAGGTCATCCCATTAAATCAGTAAGCCTGTCCTCTCTTCCTCTCAAGTGTTGTTGACACTCTGGGTACATCCAACCAAGACAGAGGCACCCACAAGTGGGATGTGGGCACTGTCCTAATAATTAAGGAAGTAGCCTCTGATGAACATTTGAAAAAGAGACACCAGGACAGTCACTGAGATTCCTAAGCACGAGAAACAGCCTCCCTCCTACCCTCCCATGCCTGGGGATTCATGGCAAGGACACATAAACATGTTTCTCTGCTTTGAAACAAGCACTCGGCAACTTGCAGCTCCATACACATTTTTTTCTAATCTGCAAAGGCCTTAACAGAGGATCCTGCGAGCGCAGCCCCTGCCAGTATGACTCTACCTCAGGCTAAAACTCTTTGGAACAGAAATGAGATTCTAACAAAGCCGCCACTTGCTAAATCACATCATAGCCCAGGTCCTGACAGGATGAGAGCAGCAGGTGGTCCTGAAGATGGAAGATTTGCCTGCGAGAAAGGAACCCTGCATTACGGACTTGGCTCTGCCACCAGCTGGCCACATGACCTTGGTCACGCCACGTTCCATTTGAAACGCAACTGGCTGGAAGCTCCTGACAGCGTATCTCAGAAACTCACTGCAGTGCCCATGAAAACACTGGAAAATGTGAAAACTTCCTACAGAAGTGAAAACAAAGATTCACAATAAAACTTATCAGCAGCATTTGGAGAAATTTGAAATGGATTTTACAATGCAAATGGCAGACCACCTTTGCTGTAATCTGGGGAGGGGGTGGAAAGGGAATGGTGAGTCCTTTCTGCCTAGAATTAACTAAGGGACCAGATGTCTCCTACTTGCAGTTAAAAAATAAAATATTCAGCAGAAACCAGTTTGGCTCAGTGGATGGAGTGTCGGCCTGTGGACTGAAAGGTCCCAGGTTTGATTCTGGTCAAGGGCATGTATCTTGGTTGCAGGCACATCCCCAATAGGGGGCGTGCAGGACGTAGCTGATCGATGTCTCTCTCATCGATGTTTCTCTCTATCCCTCTCCCTTTCTCTTTGTAAAAAAAAATCAATAAAATATACTTTAAAAAATAAAATAAAATATTCAGGAAAAAATAAAAATCTTGTGTTTTTAAATAGTGAATAAAAAAGAAAAAGCAAAAAAAATCATCACATCTATTTAAGGACACTTAAACAGAAGACCTCTAAAATTGATCTACTACAGGAACCTGAATATGCCTTAGAAAACCTTCAGCATCCTCAATAGGATGCAGAGACCCAGCCCTTTGAGAAACAAGAAGAGAAAGCTACAAGGAGAAACTCATATTGGATGCAAAGACAATAGGATTGGATGACAGATCTGTGGGTTAACAAAGGATTTCATAGAAAGTAAAAAAGCAAAAATCAGAATCAAGACCAGCATTCATGAGAAAGTGGACAAATGCAGATTTTTCAAATCTCTGACCTCAATAATGACTGAAATGGACAAAAGGAAGCAAAAGTAGAAATTAAAATACAGCTACACTGCTATATTTTTTTTTTCACTGACTTAGAGGATGCAAGACAATTTGTATACCACTCGATTCATTTTTGAGAGGACTGCACAGTGTGAGAGGAAGTGGATAAATTTCTGGAAAACCCGGTAATAACTGCCAGATGGAATGTCAGGAGCTATTGGAGGGAAGAGCTGTGTGAAAAGGAAGGATGCCTGACTTGGGTGTCCTTTGCCCCATCTCCACCAACAGCATTTTAGGCTGTATCAGTTCATTGTTTGTTTGTTTTTCTCCTCTAACCCATTCTCCCCAGAGGTCCTGGGACCTCCTCTCACCTGGGAGGGCCCCAAACTGACAGGTTAGAGCTAGGGACAAAGTGAAAGGAGAGGGAAAAGGCAGCCTGAATTGTCAGGTGAGGACCAGCGGCAGCCAGGATTGTACAACTTTCCCCCGGGAGCTGACTCACCTGAAGCCAGGTCAAAGGGAAGCTGTGTACCATAGGAAGCACGGGAACGCTTCTTAAAGAAGCAACAAGCCAAAGAACATGCAGAGCAGGGGGCAGGGAGCCCTCCCAGGTCTCCAGGGCTCTGGCCACCAGCAGCCGCAACCCCACCAACACAGAGAGAAGTAAAAGCACATCGTGATCACACCCCATTGGGAAGGCAGCACCAGGTCTGGGTGATGAGCATCCTGGAGGCCACCACAGGAGCATGTGGCCTTGGACCAGCCTCTTGACCTCTGAGTGCTTCAATTCCCTCATCTATAAAAAGCTAATAATAACATGACCCTCCCAGGAGCACACTGAGTGTTGTGGAGCCTGAAGCTTACACATTATTTAGGGAAATGAGTACAAACTTAGAAGAGAAACTATTTATTTGAAGTGGAAAACAAAATCACTACAAACACAAAGTTCTAATAGCCTACAAGTTACTCAAACATTGTGCAATCCAGAAAAATAACTGTTATTAATTATTTTCCTGAGAATATTTGCCCCTACCTCCCTGGTTGCATTCCCTCTATTACCTTTTCATGACATTAATTTTATAGTATCTTTTTTTTTATAGAGACAAAAAAACTCCAATATCCCCTCTGGGAAGTGGATTGAAATGCATTTATTATTAATAATATTTTTTTACGTTTCCTTCAACTTCACAAATCATTATTTATGTAATGTTACAGAAACTCTAGAACTGCAGAAACCACTATGAACTTTCTTTCATGTATGGTCTGCAATACTTCGGGCATTACAAGTGTTTCTGTATACTCAGCATTCACAAATAACACTTGCTTTGATGACTTGTATTCCTGCAAGTCATGTCTGTACCAGGGCAGTTAATGATGGTGTGACTATATACAATAAAAAAAAAAAGAATACATTTATATGTGGATATAAACTACATATATGCATGTGCTTACATATACTATATAGTGTATATATGCACCCATAGTACATATATGCATAATATACATAGCATTTACATACATATTATATATACTATATATGAAATATATGTATGTATGAGTGTGTATATAAAAATATATGAGTGTGTGTGTGTATATGTGTGTGTGTGTGTGTGTGTGTGTGTGTGTATATATATATATATATATATATATATATATACCTAGCTAAATTTCAACTTCCACTTAATCTAGATCCTAAATTGCCATGTCTACTCCAAAAGCCCCACCTCCAACCCCCATCCCAGCCAAAAGGAAAGTCTGATAGAGGAACACGCTGCTGGGCCCCTCCCAGCGCCTTGGAAGGGTGCTGGCACAGAGAGAGTACAGAACGCAGGAAGGGGGCGCGGCACGGTGCCCAGCTCCAGGAGCAATGGGCGTCCTGCCACATTTCCCATGGAGCCTCTGCCACCCGCCCGGCACTGACAAACCAGCGCTGCACCCGAGCAGCTGCACATACCACCTTCCTGACTTAACACCCACCCTCAGGCAGGAGACGGGCCGGGCCTTGCGGGGGCAAGATTACATTCACTTACTTCCATGCAAACATTTTGGATTTTACCTTGGGGAGAAAAACATTCAACAACTATGCTAAAAACAAAAAACAAAATTAAAAAAAACAAATAAATAAATAAGTATACACACACACACACACACACACACACACACATTGCTATTGTTGCCAGCTCAGGTAAAATATTATAATTCAGATTTGTCTGGTTTGCTAAAATAGGCTGAGAGCACCAGCCAGTGTTGCTCAGTGGATTGAGTATCATCCCCTGCAACAAGAGGTCATAGGTTCAGTTCTGGTCAGGGCATATGCCAGGGTCATGGGCTCAATCCCCAGTCATGGGCATGTAGGAGGTAGCTGATCCATGTTTCTCTCTCATTGATGTTGCTATCTCTTTCTCTCTCCCTCTCTCTTTAAAACAAAAAAAAAAAAATCAATAAAAAACACCTATTAAAAGAGGCTGAGGCCAATCGCTATTTCATGCTCTCGTTAATTTTCCCATTCCTCTCCTTTCCTGTTCTCCCTCACAGCTCCCTCCACGCCTCAACCCACCTTTGAACCTTTAAGCTGACATGGTAAAGCTGGTTACTTCATCCCCTGGAATCCCTGCTAGTGTTTGGCTGAAGATGTTTCTCACAAGAAGCCTGCGGCGACATCACGTGACACACCCCAGCCCTCCACCTCGGACGACAGCCACACACCTGGGGGTCTGGAACTGTTTTAATTCAGAATTGCCCTGATCTCTTCCTTTAGGCTTTTCCATGCATTTCTTTCCACAACTTCCCACCCGCCCAGGGAGGCTCCGCCAGGCATGCCTTCGAAAGCAGAGGGGTGCTCCTGTTTGGCAACATCTGTGCACCAGAAATTTGTTGAGAAGCCAAGCTATCTGATGGTAGAATTAATGGCAATGTTCATATTCTCCTTTATCATGTCCTCGTTTTTTTGGCAATAACAAAAGTTATGCAAGACAGGGAAACCGTTGTCTAGGTCTTATTAAAAACTTAGGCCCGAGAAAGCATGTGGCTGGAGGGTGAGCTTAAAGGGAGTTCATTCCATCTACCCCTCAGGGAGTCTATAATTTGCTCCAGGATAAAAGGAGATGTCACTGAGACAACATGCTGAGTTCACATTTGCTGTGGTCCTGGGGAGCCTTGATACCCAGAAGAGCATCATAAGGCCGAAACCAGTTTGGCTCAGTGGATAGAGTGTTGGCCTGGGGACTGAAAGGTCCCAGGTTTGATTCCAGTCTAGGGCATGTACATTAGTTGTGGGCACGTCCCCGGTGGGGGGCTTGCAGGAGGCGGCTGATCAATGTCTCTCTCTCATTGATATTTCTGGCTTTCTATCCTTTTCCCTTCCTCTCTGTGAAAAATCAATAAACTATATTAAAAATAAATAAATAAATAAAAATTTTAAAAAAGAGCATCATAAGAGTCTGCCGCACAAAATAAGGGTGCAATTGAGGTGAAGGGGATAACAGACCACAAAACCTTCTTAAAAATTACTCACATAAGAAATGTTCTTAAATCATGGTACCCTCTCCAAAAAAATCTAACCTATTTATCTTAGGTACTCTGAATCTTGGTATACACACATACACACTCACACATACACATACACCCCTCGCAAAAGATTTCGTAGGGGAATTCAAAGACACCATAAACATGTAGACCCTAGAAAAGAGTCTGGCACATTTTAAGAGCGAAATATATATTAGCTATTATTGTTAGCAAGAGTAGAGTGCCTATAAAAAGTATTCACAATTTTACAACACACATTTTATCAAGTTGTAACTGTTGATACACATTAACTAGTAACTATTCAGATAACCATTAAATCCCAAATAGTCAAAATTCTCACTAGCATTGATGCATCTGACAATATGGCATTTTTTGGGGGGTGCAATTAATCTCTAAAAGGTGTGTACACTGTATTGGAGCACTCTACATATATTTATATGTAAAAATCTAATCAGATTTCTTAGTTTTATTCTCATTGCAAAAATAATACACTTTTAGTGCAAATAATTTGGAAAAAAGAACACAACCTCTTTTAATCATCTCTCTCCAAGAGTCACCACTGTTCATGAATTTTGTGATCTTTTCCCTCACTGATAGGTATATAAACTTATTTTCTAAAAATTAATTGGAACCAATGTGAACTCAAAAGCTTCCCAGTCCGCTTTTGAAGTGCATTACTGTATCAGGCATATTTTTCACTAAACGTCCTAAAACCTAATTGTAATGATTACCATTATATATGCCATAATTTACTAAACCAAACCTTTTTCTTTTTTTTTCATTTTTATGATTACTATTTATTACAGCAAGGAGATAAACCTTAGGACATATCCATATTTATTTCCCTGGGAAAATGTTCTGAAAGTTGAACTTTCAGCGTCAGAGGGCATGCATAATTTTACATCTGCATGTAGTCACACCACCTTTTGGGACAGCTGTTCCAAGTAGCACTGCCTACAAGATCTGAGACTGTCCACTTCCTTGGCACCCTCACCAGTACGAAGGGTCACTGTTTTTAATCTTTCTCAATTTAATTGGTAAAATGAAGAGGCCCATTGTTTTTAACTCTAAGTTATTTGAATACTAGATGAAGTTGCTTGTTTTTTGTAAGTTTAAAGGGCCATTGACATTTCTCCCTTTGTAAATGGCCTGTTCATATCCTTCACTCACTTTATCAGTGGGCTGTTTATCCATTCTAACATTCTCTTTTTTTTTTTAATATATTTTGTTGATTTTTTACAGAGAGGAAGGGAGAGAAATAGAAAGTCAGAAACATTGATGAGAGAGAGAGACATCGATCAGCCGCCTCCTGAACACCCCACAGTGGAGATGTGCCCACAAGCAAGGTACATGCCCCCAACCGGAATCGAACCTGGAATCTCTCAGTCCACAAGCCGACGCTCTATCCACTGAACCAAACCGGTCTCAGCCGTGTAAGTGCTCTTAAGCCGTTAAAGACATTAGCCCATTTTTTATATTTTTAGTTATTAACAGTTCTCTAATTTATTTTAACCTCTAAACTATTTTGGCTGTTGGGGCATTTTTGAGTATAAGGTAAAAACTGTGAATTGTTTCCCACTCTGGCAGCATTGCCTCTGGAGAATATCAGATGTTTTGGTATTTGAGACTGCAGAAGAAATAAATATTCACCTGTATTGGCCTTTGATGCTCTTGTTATATCATGAATACATTTAAATACTTAACTCGTGCAGAAATATGTTTAATGTATGATGTGGCTTATAAATATAACTCTGTATTACTTTTTTAAATACACACACACACACACACACACACACATTGATTGATTGACTGATGTCAAGAGGAAGGGAGAGGGAGAAAGAGAAAGAAACATCAATGGTGAGAAAGAATCATTGATCAGCTATCTCCTACATGTCCCCAGTACAAGCCCATAACCCCGGTATGTGCCCTGACCAGGAATCAAACTGTGACCTCCTGGTTCATGTGGTAATGTCAATCCCTAAGCCACACTGGCTTAGCTCTGTCTTACTTTTTAAAGTACTCTCACCATGGCTATAGCACCACTGAATGATCCACCTACTCCTTGATAACTACCATATGTGAAATACTTACATATACACCGTCTATTTCTGAGCTTTCGATCTGTTCCATTGATCTGTATGTCTAATATGTCAATACCAACATGCTGTATTTATTATAGAGATGAATTTGCCACAATTAGCAGTAATGTTAGGGATTAGTTCAAACACCAAATATGGCTACTATTCAGCAATACAAAGGAGCAAAGCTTTGATACATGCAACAACATGGATAAACATCAAACGCTTTGTGAACTGAAAGAAACCAGATTCATAAAGCTACACAATACATGATTCCATGTATCTGACATTCTGGACAAGTCAAAACTAGAGGAAGTGCAAACAGAGCAGTGGCTGCTAGGAGTTGAGGGTGAGGGAAGAACCTGACAACAAAGGGGCAGCGTGAGGGAGTATGGGAGATCATGGAAAAGTATGTTAACAATAACATAAGGGGTAGTGGATGGGGGGGGCTATGGGGTGAGACGAAATTGTCCATGAGGTGATCATTACTGATGCAGCGTGATGAGGGTTCATTATGCTATCCTATGTCCATCTTTGGTACATACAGTTAAGCACACACACAGCAGCAAATCTGTGTGAGGCAGGGGGCCTGGAAAACATGGCTTGAGGGCACCATTTCCGACTCCAATTATCAAAACCCGATCCCTCCCTGGACGGACTTCATGACTGCGCCAGCCAATGACTTAATAAAGCAAGAGCTAAAGAGGAAAAAGGAGAGATGCAATTAAGGAAACAGAGGAAGCCCAAACTTTGGCCCATCACATGAAGTAGCCATGCTACTATCTTCATTAAATGTCACGCTGTCAGAGCACGGAGAAAATCGCTCCCAGGATTCCTCCCTCTGCCACTTTAGGGCCTCTCTGAGAGTCCAACTTCGGTGTACAATGAGCTTCGCGCTCCGGACTTCCATTAAAAAGTTTACGGCAGAACGGAGAGACCCCCACAGCAGGGCACACCGGGCCTCTCATAACATGATCTCAAGGCCGGGCCGGGCTGTCGGTGCGGCTTGCTGGTCTCCACCCCGTCAGCCAGCAGGCCTCTGAGCTTGAGGGCCCTCTGCAAGCTGCTCTGTCCGCACCAGGGCGTTGTGTCTGGGGGCTGGCTGGCTGCTGCTTCCCAGGCTAGACAGGCTGCCCAGCGAGGTGACAGGCTGCATCCACAGGATGGGGACCAGATTCCCTGTTCTCTCTGCTCTGTCAAAGCCGAGGTGTGGATGTGTTAGTGTAGCAGTTCTCAACCTGTGGGTCTCGACCCCTTTGGGGGTCGAACAACCCTTTCACCGGGATCACCTAAGATATCCTGCATATCAGGATTACGATTACATTACATTACGATTCATTAACAGTAGCACAATGACAGTTACGAAGTAGCAACAAAAATAATTTCATGGTTGGGGGTCACCACAACATGAGGAACTGTGTTAAAGGGTCGCGGCATTAGAAAGCTTGAGACCACTGTGTTAGTGAGTCTCCATGACATTTTAGTAGTGGATTCGGATGTTCCCTGTGTCCGGAGCTCTATAAATTGCTATTGTTTTTAAAGACCATTTCCCTCACTAGGGTGACTTATTACCAAAAGAAAAATCTCAATTCGTCAGTGAAATCACACCGATTCCTGCCTTCCCCTCACTCCAGAATGGAAGGGAACTTCCACGTGCTTAGGAGCTTAGCGATGAGGCAGGTGCCACTGTCCCCATTCTACAGATAAGGACACTCCCTTTGCCAGAAGTCATGCAGCCAGCGAGGAATAGAGCTGCAGCTTGAGGTCGGTTGGAACTAAGTGGGTGGAAATGGTTACCTCTCCTGCCTCATCCTTTTACTAGTGGGCAGAGTCACGCAGTCTCAGAGGAATCTCTCTCTGTTTCTACTGCCTCTCTGCCCACCTGAGCTCAGGTGCCAGTCTTCTGACTTGCTCTTTCGCCTCCCACGTGCAGTAAACCCACCTGGACAGGGTCCAACACCATCGTTCTCCCTATCCTGGAGACTAGGAATGACAGGTAAGCTGTTCATGCAGCAGGGTTGTTAGTGCAGAACCAGCTCAAACTGGCCCATCCTGACTTTCCTCCCCTGGCATGTTGCTAGTCATGTGGATTAGACCCCTTGAGAGGGGTGGTGAACAAGGGGGGAGGAGTGGCAAAGAATAGCCCTTAAGCATTAAGCCCCCAGGACAATGAGGTTTTGATCCCCATCAAATGTATCTAGGCCTCAGTTGTTTTTCAGCTCCATATCCAGAAAAGAAGGAAAACCAGACAAGTTAGGCCATGGCTGACCTCAGGACCACTGCATTGACTAGTGATCCCCTGCCCCGGTACCGACCAATCAGTGGAGATCACCACCCTGAAAACTCACATCTGGAAAGCTGATGCACGTTCTCCTGAGATGCTCTCCCAAGACCTCCCCTGAAATTCTCCCCCTTAAAAGCCTTTAGGACAAAGGACCCAGCCCCACTTTTTCCTATCTCCATCCTATTCCCCTCACCCAGGCTTCTCTCTCCTAAGCTCCAAGGACCCTTCTTCTGCCTCTGAAACTTGTTTCTTGAACCCATTTTCTGTACTGCTCACTTTTTTTTTTTACCTTTGTAACTTTCTAAATACACTTTCTCTTATAGTGTGAGTCTTGGCTCTGAAATCTTTCCTAGCCAGAATTCAAGTCTGAGCTTGCTGAACCCAGGTCCAGTCTGACTCCATCATCTAACACCGGGTGCCGTCCTCACTACCAACAAAGGGACACATTCTGATATGGACAAGCAGCTGGGAATTCAAACAGCACATGTCTCAGAAACACAACTGCCACGGGCTTCGGGCAGTAGGAGAACAAATGTGTTCTTCTCCCCTCCTGTGACTGAGCGTGCCTGGACTCCTCCATCTGAGTCCCCCTGAGGACTGAACACTGAATGCGGACACAGGACAAGGGGATTAGGAGAGCAATATTCAATGCATGGAAGTAATGACTGGTCTGTGGAGCTGTTCCAGAGATCGGCAGCTGGAAAAGACTAAGATCAGATGGCCGAGTTCTGAACAACTTTCCAAAAAACAAGGGTTGCCTGAGATTCTGAACTGGCAAGAGGTAGATTCAAATCCATGAAACACTTTGTGTCATACATTATGTGCCAAACCCTGGGATAATCCTTCTTGCAAATATCTCATTAAGTCCCACTACCAAAAAATGAATAAGTAAAATCACTTGAATTAAAGTTACAGAGACGTAATGCTAAACTAGAGCAGGAAGACCTTAGTATGCCCACCCCCTAAATACAGAATGCCTTCCACTCATCCACAGTTATTTTCTTTCTGTTCTTCCCTTTAGTCTAGTTCAAAGGATCTTAAACTGCAGTGTGCATAAGAATTACTCCAGCAAACATACTTTATCATGGGAGTCTTAAAGGATGTTCCAAGAGTAATTGTGACAACCCTGCCATTCCCAATTTATCTGTTGTCTTCAGAACCTAATCCCCACCAAGGATTCCAGTCCCCTGCATCAGGATGTGTGATCATCAGGTAACAGGCGTGTGGCAAGTACAGTACAGGTGGAGCACTCAGCATTTTGATCTTCCTAGGTGATCAAAAACATTGAAAGAAGCTCACTGGCTGTTTCTGTCGCTCACAATTTCAGGATGTGAGTTGCGTTGAGTGAGACAGAAAACAAAAAATAAGCGAGTGGATTAACAAATCGTGGTAGATCCTTATGATGGAAGATTACTCAGTATGAAATATTAATACAATGCAACAAGGTGAATGGTTCTTGCAAACAGGGGAAAAAATCAAGTGCAAAAATCTATATGCCTTGTTATGCTTTTATATAAAATTGTAAAAACAAAAGAACTACAGTACCAAAAAGCAGATAATTGGTGGCCTTAGGGCAGGAATTGGGGGTGGAGGAGGTAATAGGAAGTAAATGGGGGGGGAGCCGTTTAGGGTGAGAGAATGAGTCCTATCTTGATGGGATGGTTGGCTACATGACTGGGTACAGTAACCAAAACTGATGACACCGTACACTTAAAGTTTATACTCTGGAAATGACATCTTAATACATTTTTAACAGGAAGGAAGTCACGGTCACACACATGAAAGGATTAGAGAACTTTACCCCACACAAAAGACTCTTAAGAACACACAGAGCAGAACCAGAGTCTTCCCTTCAGATGCCTCTCTCACATTTGTGAAAGTAAAGAGAGAAAGAGAGAAAGGAAGAAAGAAAAAAGGAATAAAAGATGGAGGGAGGGAAGGAGGGAGTGAGGGAAAGAGGGAAGGAAGGAGAGAAGGAAGGAGGGACAGAGGGAGAGAGGGAAGGAGGGAGGGAGGGAAGAAGGAAGAAAGAGAGGGAGGGAAAGCATTTGAATCTTTGCTTGCATATCAGGGCAGTAATCAGTGCAGAGAAGTGGGTAACGAGTAAGACCAAGAGTGTTTAATTAAACTGAGCAATCATTAAACTGGATTTAAGAGTGCTTGTTTTTGCAAAACAACAAAATATTTACAGACATTTTCTTCATCCCCTTCATTAGTTTCAGACTCCGCAGGAAATATGGAGGTTGGAAACGGGCCCTAATGAGATCATGCAAATTTTAAACTACCACGGTTACTGTGGCAGAGACAGCATGGAAAAACACTTGCTCAGGATAAAACGTTAAGTGAGAAAAGCAGGATAAAAAATGATCCTGCACTAACATTACGAGAGGTTAAATACATATGCATGTGGGGGGGAGGGCGGGTGGTGGCAGCTAAAAATGAAAATATATTCTATCAATGATGGTACAAGAGAGGTAGGTATAGAGTATTATTTTCCTGTTCTCCACTTTCCAAATTTCTTTTATTACTTTTTTCTTTCAAAATAAAAACTGCTGAAAGCATGTAGAGTATACATGCTAACTACCTCTTTGCTTCCCCTCAGAACAAGACAGCGGAAAGAGTTCTCTATAGTCACTGTGGTGATCACTAGCCATTGTATTGGGCCTATGTTCCAATCAGGCTTTTGCTGCCAGCAAGAAAAGGAAACCGCACTCCCCCAGGTCACCCATGACCTCTCAAGGTCACTCTTCAGCCCTCACCCCACTGGCCCTGCGAGCAGTGTTGACATGGTTGATGGTCCACTGGATTCCAGAAGCTGTTCTCTCATTGCCCTTCCTCCTCCCACTCTCTCAGCCTCCAAGCTATAGCCCCACCCCCCTCTTGACCTCTAGATGTTGAAGAGCTCAGGCTTAGTTCTCACATGTCTTCTTCTCTGTACTTCCTGGAAGACCGCGATCCAAGCCATGACTCTCAATGGCCTCTATACACTGAAAAATCTTCCACCTTTGTTCCAGACCTGTCCCCTGGCCTTACAGGCTTGTGTATCTAAGTGCCCAAATGACATAGCCACACAGATATCCAACAGACAGGTCAAGCCTACGGGACCACCTTCCAAACCTGTTCTAGTCTCCCCTGGGTGCCTCAGCACTCCTGGTGGGCTCCCTCAGACTTGCCTATACCTCCAGGCTGCTTCATGAAACACTCTTCACACACTTTTAAGTAGGGTTCTGTTTTCCTGAAGGAACACCAACTACTAGTAATACATGTAGATTGCAACCTCGGAGAGGAAAGTCCCTTCCCTTCTACCACTCATTTCATGCTCCACATCTCAGCCTAGCTTAACTGGAAGTCACTCACACACACCAGCATGTCATGTCTTTGTCTTGGCAGACAGGTGAAGCCTGAACTACCCTTTCCCCACTGTCTCTTCACACATCCAGGTCCCCTCGTGGAAGCCTTTCCTTACCACCCCCTACCCCCTTCTCCCCGCAACTGGATTGGTATCCACCACATGGTTCCCAATATGGCTGTTTGGGGAAGGGCCTACATCTGATGTTGGTAGACAAAAGATGTTCAATAATATTCCTCCCCCACCCCATCACTGCTCAACTGGCACCAAATCATGGCTGCAGGATGGCCAGTCATACATGCAGCATGTTCTTCCACTACACCCGGGCCTATACCTGGGAATCAAGAACTTAGAGGTCACTTCTAGGAATCTCCCTGTCCAACTATACTACAAATGAGCAAAGCCACAGACTGAGCATTACAGAGGAGTAGGATATTCAACAAACCAAAGAATATGGATCCTATCTGAAGTCATCCCAAAGCCATGTTCACTAGCAAAGCATAACATGTACTCAGGAGAGTTCGCACATCGAGCGGGACTCATGGT
Organism: Lasiurus cinereus; assembly: GCA_011751065.1. Taxonomy (NCBI): domain Eukaryota; kingdom Metazoa; phylum Chordata; class Mammalia; order Chiroptera; family Vespertilionidae; genus Lasiurus; species Lasiurus cinereus. The sequence goes on along the minus strand of JAAGEH010000480.1, from coordinate 42,422,708 downwards.
CCATGAATTTTCCATCTCTAAGCCAAAAGACATACAAAATCTCTACGTATACAAGACCACGGGGATTAAAACTGAAGCAAGGCTTCTTGGCAGACAGAAAATGCCTGCGCACAACTTTCAAGTGACAGACGGCCAAGCACGCACCACCATTTAGGTGACAACACCCTTTCCACCTGTCTCTTCTCAGTCCATCCTCATGATCACCCCAGAAGGCACGTTCATTATCATCCCCATTTTGCCTTTGAGGAAACTTAAGGTAGAAGGTAGATGATTTAACAAGATCACACAATGAGGATCTCAAAGAGCCAGCAGCCCTGGCACCAACCCTCGGTCTCCTCCCTCCTGTGTTGCTGGGCCCAAGGACACCTCATAGGCTGAGGCTACCCAGATGTCCCTGGGCTGTCAGTGGCCAATATCATCAGCACCTGGCCCATTTCAAGCTGGTTGGTGTCTTCAGATACAGACTGTTGACTCACACAAGAATTTGCAATAGCATCACTTTAAACCTGCCTTTAACCATTTCTTTTTTGTTTTGTTTGTTTTGTTTTGTTCAATTGCAGCCTGTACAGCAAAGTCCTGGGAAAGCGCCGGGGTTAAACAGCACACAGCGGGCTGAGGGGGGCCCTGGCATTAGCATGTAAAACAGCCTTCCATTCTGGTCATTGGCCTACGGCCATGTTTTCAGATTTGAGGGTGAATCAGAATCATGTGGAGGGGTTGCCAACTGCATGTAATTTTTGGGTCCCTTTGTAAGTCCCCAGTATCAGACATCCTGTTGTCCCAAAGCCCAGCTCCATGTAAGGCCTTCAACCACTGAACTCTGATATTCTTCCAGAATCTTCCTCTGAGGGGCTAGACACACCAGCTGGGTCTTTTGGATAGGCTATCTCACCTCATGGTAACTCCTGAGACTGGGGGTCAGGATGTCTGGCTAACCATGTGGCCCAGTGGCCCCTAGGGCTGCACAGGGTCATGCACCTCATTCAGACCAGTTGTGTTGTCTCTATGATATGACTGCACCTCCCCACAGAGCAATTCTGATCATCCCTCCATCTCTAATCAAGCTGGAGCCATAGTCAGACACCTAAAAGCTCCCTTGATCCCATGTAAGTGATGATTCCCTGACCTTGGTTCCCCGCCCCCCCACATCTCTCCTCACTTCCTGAACCTGCCTGGACCCCATGGCACTGCCTTCCCACGTCACAGACCCCAGTGAAAGACTTTGTTAGCCTGGCCCTCACTCCTGGCTCCTTCCCAGGAACGATTAGGTTCAGGTAGCGAAGAGCAAATATTTTTTCAAAGCAACTCTTATTGCAATTCATTCCATTGCACCTGGTGCTTTTAAGGAGCTTAGAGTATCAAAGAGGTGATCAAAGGAAACGTGTTTCTCAGGGGATAGAAATGTTCTGGAAGCACTTCCCGGAGAACCCTGGGTCTGGCGCTGGCTGCAACCCCGGTGGGATGGCAACCATGAGCTGAGAAGTCACCGGGTGTGTCAGAATCCATGCACTGGCCCCTGGGTCTACACAGCCAGGCTGACACTCCAGCCTCACACTCACTTCCTGTGTGTCCCAGGGTCTGTTTCCAAACCCTTCCTATCTCCTTTCTTCATCTGAAAAACAGAGAAAACCACACTTACCTGCAGGATTGTTGCAGGGATGGAATTTAATGATGTCTGCCAAGCAGGCCCAGCAGGGGGGATAGCTAGGCTACAGTGGTTCTCAGGAAAGAATGGCAGCTGCGGGCAACACTACCACTATTATTACCGATGGAACAATAGATGGAGGTCATCTAAACTCCTGCTCCAGGCCATAGACCGTTAATGCCAGGGAAAGTGTGTGTGTGTGTGTCCGTCTGCATGCATACACAAACTCCTTCAATCTCTCAGTGGTCCTGAAGGTAAAACATGGGTTATGCTGATGTTCTTAAGGTTGCTGTTGAAATGTCTGAATGTCTGCAATAAGAGAGGGTTGGAAAACCTGAGGCCCAGCAAGGAATGAAGAAATCCCATCATCCAGGGCTTCCTCCTTGCCTCCAGGAATAGGACAATGTTAAGCCATTCCCAGAGCTGAGGTCATTGCCCCCTGAGCTGAGGAAAGGAACACAGGAAAAAGAGGAGTGGGAGAGCTAGGCATGCCTGTGATGGGGACGGGCCTGCAGCTCAAAGCCAGCAGCCCACTCACCGTGTGCTCACACACACGACTTGACCGCCACAGGGCTCCATTTTTTCTTCTGTACACCGTGAACTGAGCCGCCAGGAGCTAAATAAAATTCCAATAATACAAACAAGCACTAATTAGGCACTTCCTCGGTGCTCCGGCCTCTGTGCGTTATTTCACTTGACCCACGAACCATCTATGACAAAAGCTAGCAAATCTTGCATTCTCCAGAGAAGTTGAGTAACTTGGTCAAGGTCACACTGCTACTAAAAGACAGAGATGGGATCTGAACCCGTGCAGTCTGCCCCAGGGCACACACCATTAGTCATTAGTAGCGCAGCACAGTGCGGGAACATAGACATATAGACGTCGTTCAGAAAGATGGGGGGTAGGCAGTGGTGGGGCGGTGCTTTCCCAAAGCCTCTCTCTGGATGATGAGAAGGGGAGTAACTTAACTCTCAGACCTGATTAATCTGAGCCCACGCTCACCACCACGCAAGGCTCTGGTTCCCTGCCCCACATTTCAACAGCTGCTCTTTCAGTGCAATGGAACGCAAATGTCTGAAGAGCTTCGAGTTTTAATTACCAAAGTCCTGATGAAAATCCGAACCAACAGCTGCTCCCGGCAAGGCAGGCCCCAGAGATGGCCCAAGAGAGGCGGAGGAGGGGAAGGGAGGACACAGCCCAGACAGGCCGCAGATGAGAGCAGCTGTCTGGGGAGAGCGGCACCTGCAGCTGTGAGCTGTGGGGGTGCACGAAACGGGCTGGGATCCAGCACGAGAGGGAGGAAACCTCTGGGGTGCACCTGTCTTTGTACCGTGGAATGTGTGTGCCTGGCATACGTCCTGTGAACGCGACCATGCGGAGGGATGACAGTAGGGGCTGGGGGATGTCCTAACATGGTGCTTCTGGGGGTAGGATAGGGATGTGGGTACACCTGCCCAGAGAGCCAAGAACTGGTCAGTGGGACAGGAAGCAAGTGCCAGAGAGATAGCCCTCAGCAACTAAGAGCAGTAACCCTTATGTTTCAGGTACTAGGGCCTCTACCCATCCCTACCACCTCTCTTCTCCAAGTGAGAAGCAGCCCCATTCTAGAACTATCCAGGGTAGGTACTGCCACTCAACACCTACGAAACCCATCCTGTTTGCTTCAGCTCAGAAGAAAAAGGCTTTCTTTTCCCGAGCACTGACCTTAGCACATCTAATATCCGTCAACTTTCCTACCACTGACTTTGGATAATTCCATGCTGGAAATACTAGCATAACCCAAGGGCCAGGAGAACAAAATGGCCCGTGAATCTGGCAGCACAGCAGTGACAGTTACTGCTGGTGGGCATCTAAGTTGCTACATTTCCCCAAGGAAGTTTGGGCACCTGTGTCATTTTTAACATCCTTAGAGGTAGATAGACTAATTCTCTCCTAGTAAGGCATTTTATGAGTTGCAGGCAAAGATACACAATAAAGTGTTATCTATACAAATACAAGGGAATTCAGAGGTGATCGAAACCAGAGACTGGTTAAACACTGGTATACTCAGGCAGGTGAAGGACATGCGGTCGCCAGTCACTGAGAACTCCAAATAGTTCAAAGTGTGGGGCAATTTTATGGTAAAGCATTAGGTAATAAAGCAGGACATGAAGTAAACTGTCACATACATAATTATTCCAATTGTGTTACCAACATACAAACGCAAAAATGTAAATATTAAAAAAAAAAAAGACTGGAAGGAAGTGCTCCAAATATAACATTAATCACCTCTGTTCTTATGAATGAGTTTTATTTCTTCTATGTGCTGCTTCTTTTCCCACATTTCCTACAGAAAATACGCATTATGTATAAATTTAAAAATTTTTAATAAGAATATTAAAAACTAATAAAGGAAGATAGAGAGGTGACAGTGGGAGAAATAGTGCTTAGACTTGGCAGGGCCCAAATCCTGGGCATGGCAAACCTTCCTCAAAACTTTCAGGAGCCAAAATGAGGAGGATGTCTTTCCCCTTAGATCAATTTACAAGACAGTATTTAGTCCGATGTTTGTAAGAATACATGCGTCCTCAGCCCTAGCAAGCACATCAGCAGAACCCCTTCCTGAAGGAACTCTCAAGGATTAGCCATTGCCATGACAACATGTTAGCAAACAATTTGTTACGTACTAGAAATTTCTCCACCACTATCGATTAGTAAATGGGCATTGGGCTGGTCATGTAAATCATTGCGGCCAGTTCGGTATCCCCAATATCAGTGCCTGATCTGACTGCAGAGGGTCCCCAAATTAGGGAGCCTGGCTCTAGGCTGCTGCTCTCAGCATGCCTGGTATCCATTCCAGAAAGCAGTCACCTGGGCAAAGTTTAAGCATAATCTCCCTGAACTAGTTTCTGATAAATCAGGAAAAAGGCTTGCAGGATGCTTGTTGAGGTGAGGGTGAGCTCTGGGCCTCTGCACAGATTAGTCCTTCAAACTAGAATGTTCTCTGTTCCCCTTGATCTTTATCCTGCTACTGACCAACCCATTTTATTTGCCTGCTCAGAAAAAAAAAAAGACACAACTAGTTATTTCCTTCTCTGTCCCCAGTGGGTTGGACCAATTAATTTCTTTGGACTCCCACAGAGCCTAAGTTCTTGCTGCACTGAACTGTGATTTTTTTACATTTACATGTGCTGTGCACCGCTATTCCATGAACTCCTTAATAACATAAGTGTTGTCTTATTTAACTTCATTTTTCCATCAGTGAGTATGGTTGTGGCCATAAAATAGGCATACAGTAGCTGTTTGCTGGTTAACGAATTGAGTGACTGATTGATTGATTAAACTTAGCTCCCCTAAACCCTTCCATGTGAGACTGTATTTTTCTCCACGTTTTCAGCCATTACAAATGACAGACAAGACGCCTCTTTAAATTTCCAAATGCTTATCTCAAAGTGCTCCATTTTTGTCAACCAGCTTGGCCCGCCAATGAGACGAGCCTCACAATGTTTCTGTCAAAGCACCTTTTTTTGTCGATTTACTTTAAAATGCAACTCAGTGGCTTCGAGTCAGAAAAAGAATGCAGCTATGTCCTCAGCCTGTCCTCGAACATCCATCACCAGGCAGCTGAGGAGATGTGACTGTCGTCTCCCCAACCAACAAGATGATTTTTCTCCTCCACTATACAAGCCCAGTGAGCCATGCAGGCATGCTGAATTCCCCATCAGCTCAACCTCCTACACAATTTTTCAGAGACTATGATTCTATCTGAAAATAAGTGCAACAGTCTGGAACTCATTTTTCCCCAGTGCCTAACTTTCAGCTTCCTATAAATACCAGACAGCCTTTCAGGCAATGACACACCTCGGCATTATCGAACAAGGATCGCTTATGACTCTGCCTTGGGCAGTGCCAAGAGGTGCTGAGAATGAACCCGTCTTATTATGGCATTGCTAACAGGGTCTTAGGTACTTTGCTAGGCCTGAACATGTGTCATATACCAGTATCAGGAATACTTCAAATTAAAATGTGTGTGTGTGTGTGACTGAAGAAAATTAAAAAACTAAAAAACAAACAAAAGTGGAGAATTCAACTCTTCTAATAAGAGTTTCCAATGGGCAAAGAAAAAATATGTAAGTTTATCAGTTATCTACTGCCATGTAACAAATTATCCCCAAACTGAGCGGTTTAAAATAGCATATATTTCTTGCACTGGCTGGTTAATCAGTTGGTTACAGCAATATCTTAATACACCTGGATTGTGAGTTCAATCTCCATTGAGGGCACATACACGAATCAATCAATGAATGCATAAATAAGTAGAACAACAAATATCTCTCTCTCTCTTTCTCTCTCTCATCAATAAATTAAACAATTAGCCTGGCCAGCATGGCTCAGTGATTGAGCATTGACCTATGAACCAGGAAGTCATGGTTCAATTCCTAGTGAGAACATATGCCCATGTTTCAGGATCAATCCCCAGTGTGGGGCGTATAGGAGGCAGCTAATCAATTATTCTCTCTCATCACTGATATTTCTGCCTCTCTCTCTCCGTCTCCCTTACTCTCTGAAATCAATTTTTAAAAAATTGTTTAAAGAATAGGAAAGCTATTTCTTTTTAAAAAATAATTAAACAAATATATAAAATAACACGCATTTCTTATGTCAGTTCAGTAGATCAGGAATCCAGGCACAGCTTATCTGGGTCCTCTGTTTTAGCATCTCATCAGGCTACATCAAGATGTTGGTTCGGGCTGTGGTCTCATCTGAAGGCTGACCAGGGAAGAATCTCCTTCCAAGCTCATTCTTGTAATTGTTAGCAGGCTTCAGTCTCTCCTGGGCTGTTAGAATGAAGTCTTAGTTCTTTATGAGGGAGAGGTAGGAGGTCTCCTTTGATTTCTTACCTCATGGATCTCTCTATAAAGTATGCCACAACATGTCAGCTTGTTTCATCAGAGTGAGCAAGTTAGGGGGCAAGAGAAAGTGCCAGCAAAGAGACTGCTAGCAAGATGAAAGCTACAGTCTTCTAACCTAATCTATAAAGTATGTTGCCATATGTCACTTGTTAGAAGCAAATCTCCAGGCCCAACCCTGAAAGACTTACACAAGAGTGTGAATACTACTTTACAGGAATGATTGGGAACCACAAAAATGCCCAATGAAAACCCAGGAAAGTATCAGCAGAGGTTTGGTGCACACATATTTTTGGGAAAGTCATTCATTTATTTTTCAGAAAACATTTAATGAGTGTCAACTGGGGACCACTTCTGTTCTAAATGGTAGGTGAACAAACCATACAAAAATTCCTGCTTTCATAGACTTATGTTCTAAAATAAGGAGAAAGAGGATGAATAAGATAAATAATGTGTTGGGTGGAGAAAACAAAGGTGGGAGGAGAATGGTGGGAAGGGGTGAGGGGCACAGAGTGAAATAAACAGCATGAAGGAAGACCCCAATGAGTGGGTGACATTTGAGCAAAATCACGAAAGAAATCAGGGAGAAAGCTACCTAGCTACCTGAGAAAAGAGCATCCCAGACAGAAACAGTAGGGGCAAAGGTCATGAGGCAGGAGTGTGAGTCAGTGGGACTGTGGGGCCAGAAGACAGAGAGATAGAGACAGAATAGCAGGGATGAGGTAAGACAGGTGTGAGGGGCAGATCATATGAAGCCTTGTAGGCATGTGAAGAACTTTGGCTTTCATGCTGAAGGAGGTGGGGAGTTACTGGAAGGCCTGGAAGGGACAGAGAGCTTCACAGGCCTCCTCTGACAAGTGGGTGGAACCAAATTTAGGAGGATGGCAAAGACACAAAGAGGGAGATCTGTTAGGGAATTGCTGCTCTAATCCAGAGTGGTAGCAGCAGAGATGAGTAGGTTGGATTCAGGATATTATTTTGAAGGTAGAGCCAAGGATCTGCTGATGTGTTCATTGTAGAGCATGATATAAAAGAAATCAGTGGTAGCTACAAGGTTTTGACCCAAGTGACTTAAAGAATGGAATCAAAGATTGAGGGAAAAGGGAGTTCAGAAGTGAAGGTCAGAAGCTCACTGTTGGATGTGACAGAAAACAAGGAAGACCACTAGACTTGGCAGGGGCAGGGAGAGGTAGAGCCTCCGAGAGTGGGTTTCAGTCAATCTGGATGAGCCAGCACAGTTCACAGCACACCTGGACTCGGTTTCCTTACGTGACCTGCAAATGGCCAGCCCCTCAAATATCACATACACCTGCACAGTGGGACAGCCAGCTTTCCCTATCATGATGGATATCATGTCGTATAAAAATTTAATGTTTTACATTGCAGGTAAATGATACACCTCTTCCAAAAGGACTTTAAGCCATATTTCTTTCTTTCTTTTTAATATATTTTATTGATAGTTTACAGAGAGGAAGGGAGAGAGAGAGAGTTAGAAACATCGATGAGAGAGAAACATCGATCAGCTGCCTCCTGTATACCCCCAACTGGGGATGTGCCTACAACCAAGGTACATGCCCTTGACCTTAATCGAACCTGGGACCTTTCAGTCCTCAGGCTGAAGCTCTATCCACTGAGCCAAACCAGTTTCGGCTAAGCCATCTTTCAATGTACGTCTATTGGGTGCCAGACAGACACTGTTCATGCGCTACACACACAGATGCATGGGGTAGCTAAGGACTGGGAGACTCTGGCTCTTTGGCAATGGACTAGGGTCGTTTTCCTATGTGTGCCTGGGTTTCTCTACATTATGCATCTCAGAAATGAGGGACAAGGCTGGGACTCTCTTTAGCACTGCGGTTACCATGAGCAACCCAGGCTCTGCCTGTGTGGTTCAGAGTTGGAAAACTCACTTCCTCCGGAGGCAGCCCAAGCCATCATTACAGCAATTTGTTAGGAAAAAAAACTCCTCCTTATTGTTATCAACCAAAAACTGACCCTACAATTCCTATCCATTGCTCCCAGTTCACCTTCTGGAACCACTGGAGAACATTTTTTTCTCCCATTCAAATCACAAAGGTTTTAGAAGAACTTGGGAATGGTGTACTCGTGTCCTCCCTACTCTAGCAAGTGAGGATCTAAACTCCATTCTTCATGGCTCTTTCCACTTCCTCACAGTGCCCTCTAAGGAAAACTCTAGAAAACTTCAACTGACTTGTTTTTAAGCCCCAATTGTAAAATGGTTAGGCCTTAAATTGCTGGCAGCATAGGAAAGAAAGAGTTCAACAGAACATGAGGTCTCTGGCTCTTTGCATTTTTTCACATCAGTAACAGCCCTATGCTTCTTCACCAAGGCCCATTTCTCATTTATTTGCATGCTGTGCAGGGTATTTATAGGGCAAAGGCAGGTTTACAGTTGCTCATATGGAAAATAATATAACAATTAGGCAATAATACAAGGATAAACTCTGTGTTTCGCATCCTTGGGACTGTAAACCTACTTTTGCATACACACACCCTCCCCCATATTTCTAGCCTGACTCCGCTCCCCTCAGGCTCATTAGAAGGGCTCCCTTGTGCAATGAAAGGAGGGACAGGAATGGGGATCTTCGTGGTTTTGGTTTTACTGAAAGTCTATAGTATTTCAATAGCCTCTTTGTTCTCTCTCAATAGTTCCTGTGTCAAAAAAAATCATAAATTTCCATTCTTCATATTGCATTAGTAGTTGGGGATAAAAAAAAAAAGAAAGAAAAGAACCCAATTAAAAATAAAGTTCTTAGGCTTCAGAACGGCATTTATAATAACTTCACAGGTCTAACCTGCACTTACTGCCAGCAGTTTAAACAGAAGGTTCCTTCAGAGGTGAGCAATAAAAAAAAAACCATTTAGTACTTGTTCTCCAGAGATGCTTTTATCAACTCACTTGCTCCCTTAACTGTCGCTGGTGTCTGCATAATCCCCAGAAAGAGAAGAGCCAACCAGCTCTCATACACTTGCATGGGTCAGGCCTCTTATTAAGTGAGTTTCCCCCAAATGGCAATGCTTAGAGTACTCTGATGGCAAATGCTTACTCATCTCGTCAGTGTCAATGGGCTGTCAATTTCTCCTGGGGGGCAAGGTGGCCTGAGGTAGTTCTGAGTGAGCAAGGGGAGCCAATTCCAAGTAGAATGTGACTCTGAGAGCTTTCATTCCAGGTGTTGCTCTTCCTCACTCCCTCTGTTTCAGCCCATGTTTCTGCCACACTGGCTCAGAAACAGAAGAGCTGAGAGCCCAGCTTTCTGCCTCACCCTGGAATGAGCTTGCCTAGTTTCCCTTCTTTTCTTCTTAAGAGCAGAGTTTGTCTCATTAACTCTGTATCCAATGTCTACCACAGTAGTTGGCCCAGAGCTGGCGCCAAGATTGTATCTGTTTAATAAAATTGAACAAAATCATTTGATTCAATTTTTCATTCACTCATCAAATATGCACTTGATACCTACTATGAGCTACATTCTCAACTAACACGTGTGGCCATGGCAGTGACTCAGACAAGGGTCTGGCTTTCAAAAGGCTTACATTTTAGCAAGAGAGAAAGGTAATCTATACTGATAAAAGAGAAATATGCAAATGGACCATCACTCTGCTACACCCACCAGGCAATCAGGAGCAAGTATGCAAATTAACGCAACAAAGATGGTGGCGGCCACCAAGCTGGAGCAAGCAAGAGGCCTGGGTTGACCCTAGTGGCCACTCTCCCAGCCCTAGCCTCTGCTCAAGGCTACAAAGTTTCAATTATAGAGGATAAATAAATCCCAGATACCTACTTCCAGCTGGCCCTGGCCTCCGCTCAAGGAGGCGCTGGGAAAGAAAAGGAAGGAAGGAAGGAAGGAAGGAAGGAAGGAAGGAAGGAAGGAAGGAAGGAAGGAAGGAAGGAAAGAAGGATGGAAGGAAGGAAGAGAGGGAGGGAGGGAGGGGGTGGGAGGGAGGGAGGGAAGGAAGGGAAGGGAGGAAAGGGAGGAAAGGGAGGAAAGGGAGGAGAGGGAGGAAAGGGAGGAAGAAGCTGGGAACTTGGGTTGCTGGGGAGTGTGGCCAGCCTTCAAACAGCCATCAGCCCCTCACCCAGGCTGGCCAGGCACCCCAGCAGGGACCCTCACCCTGAAGGGGCTGTGGCCAGCTTGAAAACACCCTCAGCCCCTCACCCAGGCTGGCCACACCCCCATGGCCCAATTCCTGTAAACAGGCAGTCGAACATCCCTCGAGGGTCCCAGATTGGAGAGGGTGCAGGCTGGGCTGAGGGGGGACCCCTCCCATGTATGAATTTCTTGCACCCAGTCTCTAGTAAACAAATAAGTAAACAAATGGTATCATTAATAAAAAATAACATTTCATGCAGAAATAAGGTCTCTGGGGGGGAAAAAGTCAAGGTACAGTGATAGAGAGTGAAGAATGTTGGAAAGGAGGAAATTCTCAGTTATTTTATCCCCAAAAAGGATATTAAAAGTAACATTCTCATGAAGTTGACAAAAACTCAAGCATATACTCTTATCCACTCAGGGAGTATTTGTTGGACAGAGAGATGAAAGTAAAGTAAATTGTCTCCTCTCTCAATGTAAACTTCATAAGCTACTCCATAGTCCCTGCTTGGCCATGAACTCTCTTGAGGTTGGGAAAGGAACTGTTAGTAAAATGGGAATACCCTCCCAGTACAACATTATGCATTATGAAGGGGAGGCTGGCTATATGATATTGGGCATGACATGCTCAAATAGCCTTGTCTTCAGTGGCCCCTGTAGTTGTAACATTAAAAGACACAACCCAGAGAATGTCATGCAAGAGGCCATTGCACATTGCAGCTGAGAAGTCATTGCTCCCACCAAAAAGAGCAAAACACAGCCGTCTCCAATGAATGAGAGCAGGCGCAAAGGGCTGAGCCCAGGAGGGAGAACACTCAGCTGCAGAAACCCAGGCCGTGGTCAAAGTGAGAGTGAGGCCACCCAAGGGTCACAACTGTCCTGAAAAGTCAATTGATAGAGATGTGATTCCAAAGGTATCAGGCAGCATTTGCAGATGCCGAGCCCAAAGACATTCCGCAGACAGAAACGATGGCATGTCCATAGCAGCTGGCAAAGGGCAAGAGGGACAAGAGGAGGATGGGACATTCAGCAAGTGAGAGGAAAGAAAAATCATCTATGCACCCATTCCAGCCACTGCTTCCAGAGAAGAACATGTTCAAACTGATGGCAGAACCCAAGTGCAGGATTTCCAGATGGGGGACGGACTTGGGCTTAAATGGCTTTTGCCCATGGAAGCCTTCCTTGATCATCCCCATCCAAAAGAGAACAGGCTAATACCCCCCACACTCTCTTTCTGGACTTTGCCTTCCTTGTCTTTATCGTTTTTGTACTTGGCTAGGTGTTTGTCGAGAACCTGCCTCTTCGCACTAGACTAAGGATGAAAGGGGCTTTTTCTTGTTCTCTCTCATGCCCTTATAGGTAGTACCACCACTAGCTGTGGCTAAATTACCAGTGGAAAACTCTTCTAGTTCTCAGTTATTTTATCCCCAAAAAGGATATTAAAAGAAACATCCTCATGAAGTTTGACAGAACATTTCAAGAGATAATATGCACAGAACAATACGTACTCCCTGGCACATAAGATGTGCTCAGTAAACATCTATTTTTACTTTCTTACTGAGGTCAGCCGTCCATAAATGTTTATTGAACAAATGGAGAAAGACTTACATCAATTGCATATTCAAATCTGCAACAGGCCTTGGCACTTCCATTCTTCATGAGGAGGCCTCCTGACTTATTATCACTTGAAGTTTTTCTATCGCATTGATTTCAAACATCCATTTATTTGACCAAAACCCAGACGCAACTTGAGGGGGAAAGAGGTCTTTCAACAGGGTTTCCTGGCTCAGCCCCGACTCTCATTACAAGGACATGCAGGCAGAAGCCTAGTTGCCTGGCTGCCAAAAGGGCTGAGGTTAGGAAAATGTCAGTGTAAAAAGTGTCCCCCAAAGTCCCTAGGCACCCAGTGGATATCAGCCCAGAGCAGTAAGATCAGAACTCACCAGCTGCTGGAACAGAGCCAACTGCTCTAAAGCTATCCCTCTGGGGGACTGGCTTGTGGCTGGGCATGCAGAGCCTTCAGGTTTGAAGCTGTTGCCACTGCGTGGAGCTGTGCAGGCATGCAAGCCTGACCTGATGCGACATGCTGCCCACTGAAGACCCAGCAGCTCACGCCCCTTCTCCCTGGTGCCAGGTGCCGAATAGCAGCAGACTCCCAGGGCACCCCTGCTGCCCAGTGGCTCCAGATCTCTGGAATGATGCAATAGGAGGCACAACCTCCACCCTGCCCAGATCTCCCACTTTCCTTGCTGCTGCATCCCTCCCATTTCTGTCCTCCTTCATAAAGGATGCAGCCCCCAACGGACAGTTCAATACAGTAAACCTCCTTGACGTTATTGAAGGCCCTCTGTTCCTGTGGGAATGGCGTTATCACCACCATTTTGCAGATAAGGAAACTGGAGCACAGAGAGATGAAATAATCTGTCCAAGCAAATAAATGACTGCTCTTTGACTTTTGTCACCACTAACCAATGCTGGTGGACAGTTTATCTCAGATCTGGGACTGAACATAAACATCATGCGCCCCCCAGGGAGGAACACAGGGGGGAGGGATAAGTAGAAAGGTCCATTTTCTACGCCTCCTCCAGGGCTCTGCCTTCTATCCTGCAGGAAGCCGCTACTGAGGAGGATTTAAACGTGTCTGCCGGAGCGTTGACCGCCTCTCCTGGGACTAATCTGCCATGAAGCCAATGCAAAGCTTCATTTATCGCTTCCAATGGGACTTGAAAGAGATGAACCCCAGCACATGCTCCCTGCTTCCAGCGTCCAACAGGGCACGGCCTCTCCCGTCAGCCCTCCCAGGGGGCTGGCTCCCCCGAGGAAAGACCTCTCCCCTGGTTCCCACCCATCCCCTACACTATGCCATGGTCCCAGGGTGCAGTGGCCCATCTATATAGGCCAGCTGAGCCTCTCTGTCCATCCAGTTATCTTTTCTTCTAATTGAAGTGAAATTCACTTAACACAAAATTAATCATTTAAAAATGTATGACTCGATGGCATTTTTTAGTACATTCACAATGTTGTGCAATGACCACCTCTATCTAGTTCCAAAACATTTCATCACTCCCCCAAAAAAGACCTCCCTACCCCTTAGCTGTCATTCCCCATTCCCCTCCCCTCGCCCCTGGCAACCACTCATCTGCCTCCTGTCTCTCTGGATTTGCCTGTTCTGGACATTTCGCCTAAATGGAATCATATAATATGTGATGGCTATGTCTGGCTTCTTTCACTCAGCATCATGTTCTAGGGTTCGTGTGCACTGTTAGGATGGATCCGTGTGCCCTGGGGGTTTGGGCCACTTGCCAGAGAGAGACAACACAGCCTCGGGTGAGGGGCACTGACACCCGCCTTCTCTCGGTCTGCCAGACCCCAGACCCACGGAGAAGTGGAAGAATCAGAGTCCCGTTCACCTGGGAACCTCCATCTGCAGGAGCCCTGAGGCAGACGCATCCCCTGGGGCAGGTAGCGGGGACAGACCAGGTAGGGATGCCAGAATCCAGTGCTGCCCAGCCCTGAGAAATCCAGCACACGTCAAGAGAAAGGAAAATATTATTATTTATGTGACTTCATGCTTTTGTTGGGGGTTAAAAAAAAACACAGCAATCTCAAAACCTAACCAACCCTGCAAGTTTAAATTTTGCTTTATTTTAGCTGTGAGGACGACAGATTGTGATCTGACCCTGCTATGGCATCAGCAGAGAACGCCACACACATGACACAGGGTCAGAATGTTATCAGTCCCGCAGACAACAGCCCTGACTTGTGACTCTAAGTGCAACCATTGAATTCTTTGGCCAAAACTCAGTCCCAGGACTGAATAGCCCTCACTCTCGGGCACAGCCTCAGAGTCATCTGAAGTTTATATCTGTACAGCTCTTGCGCCACGTCTTCCTTTCTTTCATCACCTGCACCACAAAAAGCAGCGGGGTTTCTCACCCTCAGTACTGCTAACATTTCGAGCAGCTAATTCTTTGTGCTGGGGGGTTGCCCTGTACACTATAGGGTATTTAGTAGCACAATGGTCTCTACTCACCAGATGCCATTAGGGACCCCTCACCCCCCACATGACAACCAAATGTATTTCCAGACTTTGCCAAATATCACTTGGGGAGCAAAATGGACCCCCAATTTAAAGTCAGGTGAAAAGGAGGAGCTATAAAGAGATTTCTGACAGGGTTGCCTGAGAATTACATGTATGAGATCTTGCACTGTACTTCCAAAATCAGGTTAATTATGATCAACTCTCAATTATCCAGTGGCCAATTATCCACATTAACCCTGCCCCTATCTGCATACTACTTGGGGTCCAGTCCACCCAATTTACCATTCCCAAGCTGCTATCTCCATGGGGGCGAAGAAGGAATTTAGAATCAAGAATATACACTCACTCACAGGGAGGCTGAATTATTTATTTTGTTGTGTTTAGGATGGAGAGACTTGAGCCTGTTAAAATGCATCCTCCAGCCTTTCCCCGTACCCTGGTAGCACAGTCACTAAAGGAAGGTGGAATGGGGATCTCCTCCCCTCTCCTCTGGATGGCAGGACCCCTCTGACCTTCTCCTTGGAGGCAGAGAAAATTCGAGTAATACCTCTCTCCCTCCAAGACCCTACCTGTATCTCCTTTAGGCACACAGGCATTCTGCATTTACCCCAGAGCTCCACTGAAACTTCCCACCAAGGTCACCTGCAAGTGTCCACTTTGTCATTGAATCTAGTGACCACTCTTCATTCTTACTTGAGCTGTAAGATCCCTGAGGGCAGGAAAGTATTTTTTTTTGCTTTTATATTTCCAGTCCTAGCCTGGCTGGCATGGCTCAGTGGCTGAGCATCAACCTATGAACCAGAAGTCATGGTTCAATTCCCAGTTAGGGCATATGCCTAGGTGGTGGGCTCAATCCCCAGTAGGGAGGCGTACAGGAGGCAGCTGATCAGTGATTCTCTCTCATCATTGATGTTTCTATCTCTCTCTACCTCTCCCTTCCTCTCTGAAATTAGTAAAAATATATCGCCAGTCCTAAAACAGTGTCTGGCACATAGTAGGTGCTCAGTATATATCTGCTGAATGAATGAGTGGTTCTCACTTGATTTCTGCAAGGCATTTCCAATGCTGACCACTCCATGCTTTTGAACAGCATCCTTCCTTTGGTTTCTAGAAAGCTATATACCACTGGATTTCCTCCCACTATCCCACAGACCCCATCTCTGCCTTCTTGATGGTATCTGCTTTCTTAGCCTGCCCATGACCCCATTTCTCAGAACCTTGTCATGGCCCCATTCTCACTCAGTAACACACTCTTCCTAGACTTCCTGATTTATTCCCTAGGCCTCAACTACCATCAGGAGAGGGCACTGTTCAGGCTCTCTCTATCCATTGATCATCTGTCTCTGAGAACATCTAGATCAGCTCCCACTCTCACACAGGTGAGACCACCACGTGCCCTTGACCAGTCTGAATGGTTCAAGGATGGTCACATGACTCAACACAAGCCGATGCAAGTCTGACCTAGGCTTTGAGTGGTTAGTGATGAGCAACTCTTTTCCTCAGATCTTAAAGTTGTAAGGATGTGGCCGTCATATCTCCCTAAGAGGAAACCTTACCTTGGAAGGAGTTCCACCAGTTCATAAAAAGCAAGGTGGAATGATGAGAGAGAGACCAGGAACTGACAACCTCATGTGAGACCCTTGATCCAGCTGTGTATAAAGGATGCAACCCTAGGAGTTTTCAATTAAATGACCCAGTAAATTTCCTTTTTGTTTAGGCCAATGTAGGTTGGAGTCTGTTATATATAACTAATAACCCCTGCTAGAATAATGACTGCCAGATCTCTGTCACCACGCCTGATTCCATTCTGAACATCAGACCCACATATCCAATTGTCCAGGAACATTTTTATGACTTCTGTCACATGAAAACACAGCTGGGAACACACTCCCTGTATCAAAATCTGAGCCAAGAGTCCGTGTGCACAACAACCCCTGCTGTCCTCATCTCACCTATTGGACCCAGTGTCCAAAAATAACCCCATCACAGCATGGGCTTCCTCTCCATTAGGGTCCCACCACGATCCTAAAAACAAAAATTGGGAAGCTTCAATGGGGAAGCTCATCTCCAAGGTGCCTGCCATCAATGCTTTCCCTCCCCATACAAGCATGCCATTCTCCTACTGAGCCATCGGGCCTATTCCTCCCTCCCCTTACACCTGTTCTAGCCTTGATGACTGGTTTTTCCAATCAAATGCAGTGATAGTATTGCTTTGGAACTTCTGAGGCTAGGCCGTAATAAGCCTCACAGCATCCGCTGCTACAAAAGAACTTCAACTATCCTGAGGAAGCCATGATGTAAGGAAGCCCAAGCTACTGGCGAGAAATCTTGATGTCAACTAGCCCTCGGTTGTTCTAGCTGTCCCAGTCAGATATAGATTGACATTCCAGCCCAAACATATACCAGGAAAAGAACTAATATTCAAAATAAACAAACTCATTTAAGTCAGGTCAGACATCATTAGCCTTGGAGCCACCACAGCTGAGGCCCCAAACATTATGGAGCTCAGACAAATCTTTCTATGCCCTCATTTCCAACCCACAGGACCATGAATGTGTAAAACCATTGTTGGCTTATACTACTAGGTTGTGGGGTAGCTTGTCAAGTAGCAAACATAACTGAACCACTCATATATTGTTTATCTGCCAAACCATCCCGAGCTCCACCCAAAACCATGCACTGCTCACTAAGGGAGCCCTGGCCAGAAAAACCTCCCTTGTAAAACTGAAATAAAGCTATTGATTTGCCTGTCTGTCTCCCTTACTGTAGTGTGGACTCCACCGGGGCTTGGCGCAGGGTCTGGTGCTAAGATATCAGTACGCATCTGAAGAACAAATGAATGGAAGAAAGGAAGGAGGCCGTGCAGGCTGCCCTCTGTGAGAATGCTCTAGGTGCCCTAGAACTAGCTGTGTCTTTGGGGGCCCTCTGGAAGGGAAGAAGCACTGCCACTGTTATTATAATAATACTGACAGGTTCCCAGCCTGGTGATCATTAACTATTCCCGGGAGAGCTAGTTAGCTAGCAAGGAAGAAAGGCCCCCTCCCTGGGGTTGGAAGTGCTGGTGCCTTGACGGTACTTGGCTTCAAACTGAACTCCCCACGCCTTCTCACAGAGCCGATGTGTCTATAAAATTGGTGGTTTCTATAGAAACAGAAGCACTGTAGTAAAGCGAAGGGAAATCGTACATTCTGTCAGCATGCAGAGATCAATCCCGTTCTTATACGGGGCCTGGCCTCTTTCACGCTTTATTTTTGAGCATCTCAACTTTCATTTCCATCCCCGCCGTCTCATCTCATATTTATGAGGCTCCTGCACGGTAATCTGGCCCCTCCTCACCTAGCTACCTTTGTTAACTATGACCACAAGCAACAGTCTGTGGAAGCAGCGAGGAATACCCAGCTTCAGGGGTACCAACAGCTCCAAACCCCAATCTCAGCAGTAAAGCTGGCTTCCCTGATGCTCTTGGGGCTCCCAGGGCGGACAGGGGTCCTACAGGTGAGGCTCTATGAATCTCCAACTGACTGGACATTATAAAAATCTGCTCTGTAATCGGGTACTTATTTTACATGCCTGTACCTTAGCTTAGGCTCCAAGCTCTTAAATATTAATATGTCTGCAATCTCTATTTTGCACCCTGAAGTACAAGTGCCTTTCTAACAGGCAAGGAATCAGAACTTAGCCTGTATTTGAATTACTCAGGCTGTCTCTGATCATCTATGAAGAAAATCAGAAACGGTACAGATTGTAGTTTAATATTTTAGATGAAGGTCCAAATTTTGAGACATATGTTAACTCATGAAAAGTGCCTTCTTTTATCTTGATTCATTCTTTAAAAAGAAATATGTCTCCTTCATCAAAGAGCCCTTTTATAATACCTGTTTGAATCTGACCTAAGACCACTCAATGTGTTTTACCTTTTTCCTGATCTGATAAATGATTGATTGGACAGACAGGAATAAAGAGAGGATGAAGGATAAATGGATGGATGGATGGTGGCTATATGGATGAACAAGTAGGCAAATCCCACCCGCCAGGATAATTTTTCTAAACTATAAATCTAGTTTATTTATTCACAACATTTGTGAGAAGCTTGCATGTGCAGGCATGATGGGAGATTCGTTAGTGGATGTGCAAGATAAGGTCCCCGTCCTTGAGGAACTAAGATTTTAGTATATTGAGAGCAAGACATGAAGTGCAGTGCAGGGAGAGGAGTCCACAGTCTACCCCCATGGTTCAGAGAAGAGTCGATGGCAGATTGGCCTAGAACCGTGGTCAACAAATTTCAGTTCGCAAGTCACATGTGGCTCTTTGGCCCCTTGAGTGTGGCTCTTCCACAAAATACCAAGGCCTGGGCAAGTCTATTTTGAAAAAGTGGCATTAGAAGAAGTTTAAGTTTAAAAAATTTGGCTCTCACAAGAAATTTCAATCATTGTACTGTTGATATTTGGCTCTGTTGACTAATGAGTTTGCTGACCACTGGCCTGGGATAATAGCAGTGGGTACAGGGAGGCGGGAGAAGATTTGAGAATTCTCAGGAGGCTGTGATGATTGACTTGAGTCCCATAGCTCTGAGTCTAAATTTCAGTTCACCCACTTACATGCTGGGTGAACCTCAATTTCTTCAGCTGTAGATCACGTATAATTACCCCCCACTCCTAGAGTTGCTATGAGGAATAAATGAGATGAAGTATGTGAAAGAGCCAAATGTGGAGCTGGCCAAAAAAAAAAAAAAATGTTTTTAAGGTCAAAAACCTCCTTTTCAGGGAAGACACCAGACCCCTGGTTCTAGCCCCTAGACTGTAACCCCTGAGGACTCCCAGAAGTTGTCAGGGTCAAAGAGCAGGCAGAAGGTCAAAAGAGAGAACTCAAGGCACAGCAGAACAGGGTCATCGGCCACACGATGTCCAGCCTACTCCCTCTCCCCTCCCCAGGCTTCAGCCAGATGCCTGCCACAAGCCGGCTCCACACACAGCTGGGTCCACACATCTCAGCACTCTCCGAGACTAGGGAAACCTCTCAGGAGCCTGGGCCCATCCATCCCAGGTGGGGAAGTCACCAAACCAGAGCACCCAGGGGTAGAGCCAGAGTCAGGAGGGTGCACCAACCAAGGTCACCGTGTCTTGCTCCGTCAGAAGCTTCCTGTCCCTTTCAGTATAGCCACAGAGCACATGGAGAACAGAAACAGTAATATGCACCCCTGCTGCCTCACTAAGTTCTTAAATGTGTTCTTCCACTTGGTCCACATGACAATCTTGGGAATGGGATACCTACAGTACTAAGTGTTCGGAAATAGACCTGCTAGCACCTTGCTGTGTGACCTTGGGTAGATACCGAACCTCTCTGAGGCTTTCCTTTCTCAAGGATACAAGAGCACCATTTCCAGGCACCCAAAAAGAGAGTGGGGTTTTATGTGTATTTGGGATGGATAAATAGTGCCTTTGTAGACACTTTCATGCCCTTTCAGTTCACACCAGCTTTCCTCTTCTTAATACTACTCCTTCCTTTGCAGGACCTACCTGCAAAGAAAGCTGGACCCAGCTGATCCAAAGGAGAACACAACAGAGGGAAAGAAATGAAATCCAAACCAATGGTTTCTTGGGGGACTCTTTTATAAGAACACTAACCTCATGCATAAGGACTCTGCTCTCATGACCTAATCTCCTCCCTAAGTCCCCACCTCCAAACACCATCACATTAGACATTAGGGTTCAACGCATGTATTGGGGGGGGAACACAAACTTTCCATCTGGAGCACCTTTGAAGTAAAAGTGAGTGTTCCTTCATTCAGTAGCAAAAAGCATTCAACTCATCAAGTATCCCAGTGCCCAAGACATCTGTATCTAAATTGCCGATTCCCGGACCACATCCCAGAGCTAAAGGAGCAGCCTCCTTTGGGGATGCGACTGTGGAATCCACGTCTCTGAAACAAGTTCCCAAGAGACCTCCATGCACACTAAATTTCAGATACATCTAGAGCAGCGTTCAAGAACTGCCATGAGCATGCCTCCACTCCCGGCCTCATTTCAAGGGAGAGAAATCGAAACCCAGAAGTGATTAACTACAGATCAATAGAACCGAGCAATGACTCACACAGATGAACAGGCTGCGGTGCACAGAAGCACACTGGAGACCATGTGCAGGGCATGCCAACATAATTAGGGGCCCTCACCCACGTCACTCACTCACACACATTTACAAACACAGGTCTCCTGGATATGAAAGCAAGTTAATTTTTCATACAGCTGCAGAAAAAAAAGCAAATTTCTTTTTAATATCATACTCTACATCAATTTGATATTCTATTTCTTTTTGAGTGACCGAAAGACTCAGTCTTTGTTTTCCCTTTATTGTGTGAGGGGAACCACAGGGGAGGGAGCCCGCAATGCGCATTCTCTCCTGGAAAATAATGAAAAAGTTCTGATTCTTCCACAGGAGACGTTCTCTTGGTCCTCGCAGCCCTCGCTGACACAAGGTGCTCGTTAATGGAGACAAATGATGCCCAGGGAGGTTCGGCAAGGAAAGGGGGCCTCCAATGTCAGTTCCGCAGGGGAGACTTTGTCACTTGTGAAGATTTCCATTAAGAAACCTTCTAGAAAGACTGTTCCGGTGTAATGTACCCATCTCTGGCAATTTTTAACAAACTCACATTTAACTTCCATTTTCATTAATTAATTTTTGTATTAATCTCATCCATTAGAGTCTAATACCTCCCAATTACACATAATAAGCCTGGAGGAAAGCTAATTGAGACTGTCCCAGGATTCCAGGAGTGCCCTGTTCAGGATGTCTGTTTTAATTAGGTTTTCATTAATTACTTTTGTATCAATTAATACTTTGTACTCTCAGCCCAATCCTTACAATCCCCACATCTCCTGCCCTTAAATGACACCTCTGGAGCACGGGTCTTGAAAAGAGCTCAGCAGGACGAGCTGGTACTGTATCAGGTGGTGATGAGGCTATGTACCAACAACTTACTGGTAGCATGCTTTCGGGGTGAGCGTCACCCAAAATGTGTGCTGTGAGAATCTGGGCAAGCTAGGAATAAAAAGGAAGCAAGTGCCCTGGCCAGTGTGGCTCAGTTGGTTGTCATCCTATGAATCAGAGGGTTGTCAGTCCAATTCCCGAACTGGGAGCCTGGGGGTGGTAGGCAGCCAATCAATGTCTTGCTCTTACATTGATGTTTCTCTCCCTCTCTCCTGCCTTACCCCTCTCTAAAAATAAAAGACCTTTAAAAAAGAAAGATATAAAGAAAGAAAGAGCCGAGACTGGTTTGGCTCAGTGGATAGAGCGTCGGCTTGCGGACTGAAAGGTCCCAGGTTCGATTCCGGTTGGGGGCAGGTACCTTGCTTGCGGGCACATCTCCACTGTGGGGCGGCTGATCGATGTCTCTCTATCATCGATGTTTCTGACTTTGTATCTCTCTCCCTTCCTCTCTGTAAAAAATCAATAAAATATATTATAAAAAAAAAAAAGAAAGAAGCATAAACAATGGCTGGTGAAGCAACTCGTGTGCAGATCGGGAAGATGCCCAGGGAGGGAGTGGCCCCCTCCACCTCTCAGGACATCTGAGTAGACCATTTTTCTCACCCCCACCTTGTTCCCTGCACCTCCCCTCTCCACTATGCCAGGCACTTTTGAGAGAGAAAGGGCTGTTATTACTAATTATGCTGGGGAACAATAGACACAAACAGGGCTGTGCTCAGCACCCTGGGATACGCTGTCACCCAACCATCACACCTCCCCCCACCCCCGTGCAAGCTGTCCTCCCTTGGCTGTCACCTTCTAAATCTCCCTGAGAGCGAAACATCTCTGCAAGGTGGCCATTCTACCTCTGCAGCCCTAATACAGCCCAGGTTTTGCCTGGAAAAATCAATACACATCAACTCATAATAATAATATGATATAATTACCACTTCCTGAACTCTCTTACCATTCCCACTTTCTTTTCTGTGAGTGTGGTGAGAACACTTATCACGAGCTCTCCCCACTTAACAAAATTTAAGTGTATAACACAGACCGCCAACAACAGGAGCAATGTTGTAAAGCAGACCTCTAGAGCGTATTCATCTTGCATGACTGAAACTTTTTTTTTTAATCTTTATTGTTGAAAGTATTACATGGGTCCCCTTTTTTCCTACCATTGAACCCTTCTAACCCACCCCTGCCCCCCATTCCAGGCCTTCACTACATCATTTTCTATGCCCATGGGTTATGCACATATGCATACAACTTCTTTGGTTGATCTCTTCCCACCCACCACCCACTTACCCCCACCTTCTCTCTGAGATTCATCAGTCTGTTCCATGCTTCTGTGTCTCTGGATCTGTTTTGTTCATTGGTTTATTTTGTGTACCTGTTGAATCATAACTCCTCATTCTCCCCTTTCCCTAGCCCCTGGCATTCACCATTCTAATACTTTTTTTGTAAATTTAACTATCTTAGATATTTCATACAGTGGAATCATACAGCATTTGTCTTTCTATGACTGGTCTATTTCACTTTGTATAATATCTTCTACACTCAACCATGTTGTCACATGTTTTAGAATTTCCTTTTATTAAGGCCGAATAATATTCCACTGTTTGAATAAATCACCTTTTCTTTATTCATCTGTCAATGGATATTTCGGTTGTTTACATGCTTGGCTATTGTGAATAACGAACACACACACACACACACACACACACACACACACACCTTAAACAACTGACCTTGCTGAGTAAGCAGCAGGTAATACCATGTTATAAACCACAGTGAACATGGGCATGCACCTAATCTCTTTGAGAGCCTGATTTCAGAGCCTTTCAATAGATACTCAGAAGTGGAATTGCTAGATCATATGGCAATTCTGTTTTTAATTTTTTGAGGAACCATCATATTGTTTTCCATGCCAGCTCAACCATTTTACATTGCCACCAATAGTGTACAAGGGTTCCAACTTCTCCACCTCTTGTCAACACTTGTCTTCTTTTCATAATTGCCATCCTAATGGGTGTGAAGTGATATTTAAGTGGGGAAAGGGCAGTCTTGTCAACAAATAGTGCTGGGGAAACAGACATCCAGATGCAAAAGAATGAAATCAAACCCTCATCTTACATAGCACATCATCTTACATAGCACATTAAGAAATCCATTCAAAATGAGTTAGAGGTTTAAACATAAGACTTAGAATGTAAACCTCCTATAAGAAAACACAGGAGGAAAGCTTCATGACATTAGGGCTGGCGCTGATTTCCTAGACATGACACCAGAACACAAACAACATTCAGGCAGAATAGCAGACAACATTTGGAAACCATGTATCTAATAAGATATTAATGTCCAAAATATATAAGGAATTCCTGCAACTCAGTAGAAAAAAAAACACAACTGATTAAATAAAATGGGCTAAGGGCTTGAGTAGACATTTATCGAAAGACACACAAATGACCAACAGGTATATGAAAAGATGCTCAATATCATCAATCATAGAGAAATGCAAAGCAATCCCACTTTTTGTCTTAAATTAGATTTCTTAGTTCACCCAGGTTCCCTGTTCATCTTGTATATTTTACCATTCCCCAACTATTATTTTACAATGTATTCGTGAACTGTACCCATCACCCTAATCTCATGGGAACCCTAATGGTTCAGTAGGAGCTGAAGCCAGACTGCCTGTGTTTGAAAGGGACAGCAAGATATCTCTGAGAAGGTTTCTTAAGCAGTCTGTGCCACAATTTCTAATCTGTAAAAATGGGGATAAAAGAGCACCAACCTCATTCGGTTCTTATGAGGATGAGGAGTTGATATAGACCTGGCTCATAGAAAGTGCTACATAAGTACTTGCTAAATTTTAAATATTAGTAATTTTTGAAATTAAAGCAGCAGTTTGATGAAAAATAACACTAATTTAACTCTAAACTAAGCAGAGTATCTTTCATTCAAGGAGAAGAAAAGTAAAACAGATTTGGTTGAGCACAGCTGGCTGGGCAAGGGAATGAGGTAAGTACTTTAAAGCATCATTTCATTCAACCCACACAGCAGGCCAAAGAGGTAGGAGTTGCTATTATCCCCATTTTACAGATGAGGAAACAGAGATACAGTGATTTATCTCTACCTCACACAAAACCAAATCCCCTAAGAATTGAGCCCCAGTGGGACGAATGGAAATGAATAAAAAACCCTGCCCCGCCAAAAAACACACTGACTTTCACCTTTTGCTTGGACCCTCCTTATTTCTAGCATCCACGATCACTTCCACCCAGAGGGCCCTGCTCCCTTTGTAAAGCCAGGACCCACACAAGCCCTTCCTTAGCTCTGTGAATGGCTGACAATGGGTGGAACTTCAGAAAGATTTCCTGAGTCCTGAGGGGAAATCCAGAAGAAAACAAGCACACAATACAGAAAACTGACGCAGCTGACAATGAACAGTGCTCCATCCTCCACGGAGAACTCACTCCCAGACCTCCTCACCTGTCCCATTCCATACTCTAACCCCCAATGCCATCTCACCTTCAAGGACTGGCCCACTTCCCAGCACCTATGCCCTCCCACGCTCCATCAATAGAGAGCACCTGTTCCCAGGTGACTAAGAACACCTCTGCACCTTGACCACCCAACCCACTTCCTACCTACCAGAGCACACTCCAATATAGTCACCAAGCAGATCACATGTATATCCAATGTATGTCCCTGTATATTCTGATAGAGGGTTAGTACAACATCTCAACTAGTCAACAGAAGTATCCCTTTTGCAGGTAGGTGTAGTCATCAGACTGTACCTGTCACCACTCACCCTCTTCCCCACACTAACGTGCATGCACATGTGTATACACACACACACACACACACACACACCTTAAACAACTGGCCTTGTTGAATAAGCATCAGTGACACGACGACACTGGCAGCAGTTGCCAGGGAAGTATAATATCTCAAACATCACCTGAATATAGAGTCACTCGCACCCCAAATAATTCAGCTCTCTGCTTTTGGAGAATAGAGCAGGACACATAGAACTGTCCCCATTTATAAAAGAAAAATATAACCAATATAGGCCTAGGAAGCTACTTTGTAAATTAAACCAGAGAGAATAAAGTATGCAGGGGAAATGTGCTTTCCTAAAATGATTTATTGCATGAAAATGCCATTAAATTTCTGGCTACCTGCTTTGAGTTCTCCATAAATTCAAGAAAACCTGGTTTCTAAGAAAAAAAAAAAGAAAATCTTAAAAAAATGAGATGAATAGATAAAAATGGATCTAGTTAAAAGACTGGGGAAAAAACTTAAAGATAGGTGATTAAAATAATGTTTTGAAATTCAATGTCTGAGAAGAGAATTTTAATGTATTGAAAGCTATAAGAAGACCTGAGGCTGTGGAACACTGAAGCAGTGATGCGTGGAAGACAACTTTCCAGGAAGGAAACAGGAAAGAAGCAGACGATGGAGATTATTCTGGTTTTTGTTGGTTCTCTAGGAACATAAAACCTTATTTTATCCCCCATTAAAAGCAAACCTCCATATTACGGTATCTCAGCTCAAAAATGATGACTATTTTAGTTACTGTGTACAATTCAGTGCTGTCTTGGATGAGGAGATAAATACAAAGTAAGTTCCTAAGAAGAAAGATGACAGTTACATTTGGCTGGAAGGAATGGGTGTCCTGGTAGAAAAATAAAGGGTTCGTACACCCTATTTCCGTACAGAAGACACTTCATAGAAATGAGAATGGTGTGCAAGTGGGACAAGGGACAGAGAAGAAAACAGACGATCCAACTGCCTTCTGAAAGGGACCATGGTTGAGGGGCCTGAATACATCAGGGAAGGGGACTGTGGTGAGCTGACAACAGGCCCTAAATGTCCATGTCCTAGTTCCTGGGACCTGTGACTATGTTATCTTATGTGGCAAATGGGATTCTGTGGACATAATTAAGCTGAAGTTCTTGAGATGGGAGATTCTCCTGGATTATCCGTTGCGCTCCATTAAATCACACGGGCATTAGAAGTAGAAGAGGCAGGCAGGAGAGTCAGAGTAGGACATGCAACAACAGAAGCAGAGGTCTGCATGCTGTGGGGCCACAAGCCAAGGAACGCAGCTGGCCTCTGGCGGTCCCCCCCAAAAACCTCCCACACCCCCTCCCCTCGCCCCACGAAGGAAGTGCCGACACCTGACGCCACGGTTCTGGACTTGGGATCTCCAGGTACTAAAGCTGTGCTATTTTTTTTTATTTTATTTTATTGATTTTTTACATAGAGGAAAGAAAAGGGACAGAAAGTTAGAAACATCGATGAGAGAGAGATACCGATCAGCTGCCTCCTGCACGCCCTCCCCTCCCCCACCCCCACTGGAGATGTGCCCACAACCAAGGTACATGCCCTTGACCTGAATCAAACCTGGGACCTTTCAGTCCGCAGGTCGATGCTCAATCCACTGAGCCAAACCGGTTTGGGCTAAAGCTGTGCTATTTTAAATCACTGAGTTTGTGGTAATTTGTTACCTCACCCACAAGAAAGCAACACAGGTGCTTTGTTGAAAAGAGGACAGAGATGTAGAATTAACTCTCAACTTTGATATATTATCCTGACTGACAAGGTTGATACCTCCTAGGATTAATGGAAGTACTAACACTTAATATGGTAATAAATGTAAAATCTCCATAAAGAGTTACAGCGTACTGAAACATTGGCCTATTGGGAAAATCTCTTACAACAAAAAAACAGTGTAGATAGAAAGCTCCCCATAATAAAATGACCAGAAAGAAAATTAGAAATATGAAAGATATGAGCTGTTTCCTGATCACAAGGCCAAAGGTTAAGCAACATTTAACTAATAAACTTAAACACACCACTACTCATCTTAAAAAGATTTGTCATAATTTTCACACCAAAATCTGACCAAAATCACAAAAATTATAAAACTATAATCCAATATAATGTGTATAAATAAAAATCAAAAAGAACTGAGAAACCAAGTCCTATCATATATTAAAAAATGACATAGCATGATCAAGTAAAATTCATTCCAGAAATACAAGGCTATTTCAGCATTAATAAATCAATTAATATATTTCATCCAAGGAGAAATATATTTTAAATTAAAAATCATAAAAGTGTATCAAGAAATGCCAAAAGGTATTTGATTAGAATACATATCCATTCTTGATTTAAGTTCTTAGTAAAATAGTTTAATTATCATTATTTGAAAGTGATTATCTATTAAGGAAATGTAAAAGGACTCAGACAGCGATGCAGAAACAACACCACCGCCAAAATTGTTAACATATACTGAAATTGAATAAGATAGCCAATTTAAAAGTAGACAAATAAATTCATAGCTTTATCATATGACATCATCAGGCAGTAAGAAAATATAAACCTGGGGAAGGAGATATTCACTATACATACCCATAAATATACATGCATGTATACTACACACACATACATATACACAGTGATATAAATAAGGACTCATCAATAATGTCCTGGTAAATGTTTAACAATGTGGTTTCTGGGGTGAGGGGGGAACCCTGGTTTATAGCATTTGCTGATTTCTAACATTTAAATATCCCTATCATAACCAATTCCAAATGACCAACACGGTATCATTAAATGTGAACTGAAAGAGTTGAGCCCTGGGATACAATAGACACTCTTCCTGCCTTGCAGATCTACAAAAGACATAATTTCAAGAGCAGAGATCATTAATAACAAAATATCATAAAATAATTAGGACATCAGGAGTTTCGAGTACTTACCTTCTCTAATACAATTTATCTAGTCGTAAGTTTATACAATTTAAGTTTTTAGAGCGCCTGTGTTTAACAACCACCTTAGAAAAGTTCAGAAAATGTAATAATCAGCTCTTGTGAGCAGGGACTGGCTGGCTCCAGCACATCACTATTTAAATCATTTCAACCAGAAAGACTCAGTGTTCGTAAAAATACTACTGAACTTAAACACAACTTCAACAGAGATGACCACATCATAACCCTAGCTGGGAAAGCTCAATGAGGGAAAGAAATTGCTCCTTTAAATTCATTTACTAAAATGTTTAAAAATCCCAAACAATATCCCAACTTAATTTGGGGGGGTTGGGGATCATGGAAGAAGTGCTAGCAATATAATCCTTAAAAATAAATGTGCAAGACAACCTAAGAGAATTCTACAATGTTAAAACTCAGAGGGCACTTGATCACAAAGCTATCACAAGGCTAGGATGTTCAGAAAAGTACGCACGATGCACTGAAGACACCGAGCCCTGGTCTCAGTCCCGTGAGGAACAGAGACCCTAAACCCGTCACTGCCATCCCTGTGACAAGTGCTGTGACAGGAATAGCCACAAATGTCACAGAAAGAGCGGTATCTGAATAGATTTTCCTTTTTGGGTCTTTTGACATTGCTGCTCTAAGCTGCTCTGAGTCCATATGTTCTAAATTCTTCCTGCCGAAACCGGTTTGGCTCAGTGGCTAGAGCGTCAGCATCCAGGGTTCGATTCTGGTCAAGGGCATACATATATCTTGGTTGTGGGCACATCCCCAGTAGGGGGCATGCAGGAGGCAGCTGATTGATGTCTCTCTCTCTTTCATCAATGTTTCTAACTCTCTATCCTTCTCCTTCTCTGTAAAAAATCAATAAAAATTTAATTAATTAATTAATTAATTCTTCCTGACTACACCAGAGTAGGTTCGTTCTTGAACCCTGCCCACTGTACTAACTGTTGGGAACTTAGTCCAAGTCCCTCCTTCATCCTCTGCTCATGAGTAACAGGTGTCAGGTCTGAGCCCCTCTGCCTAGGACTGGACCTCCTAGGACACTAAGTCTTAGGCGGAGAATCGATGAGAGGCTGTGGGGATACAAGAATGAGTCTTTATTTTATTGTAGAAGCCCGTGGCCATACAGGTATCAGCCAAACAGTCCTTCACAACAAGTTCTGTACAGGTGGCCGCACACCGGCTGGTAAATACTGTCTTTCCCACACAGCAGTGGTCTCTGTACCCACAGCCATTCTCTGAGCAACCCCACGCTGCCCCCGGGACTGGCCGCCTCACACAGTAGCAGCCCCTGAGCGCTCTGGCTCACCAGCTTCCCTGTCTCCCCTGCCCAGCACACTGGCTGGTGAACATGGTAGCTATATCTGAGCTCTTTACGAGCTCTTGGGCTTACATCAAGCATGTCCAACTCAAAGGTGAACGTGGGCCAAATAAATGAGGCATGTGGCCCGCGAGCCACCAGTTTGACATGCTTGCCTTACATCATAGCCGTACCAGCTCTCAGCTCCATCTGAGGTCTCTATCCCTTTCCCTAGCCCACTGGCTGGTTAACAACATGTATATTCTTCCAGAGACAAAGGCTTCGAGCCAGTCGTTACTTACGTCAATCATATTTGAGCCACAGAAGGGCACGCCTGTACAGGATACCGTGGGATTGTTGTGCTTGTGTCCTTGAACCTGCTTATGGTACCTTAGCCTAGGCATGGCGTGGCCTTGGACATTCAGTGAATCGACAACAAGGCCTCTGTGCTTTCACTGGCCTTGACTCTCAGGCATATCTGCCATGGTTCCCACAGACTCTGTCACCAAATTTCTTCCCAGAAAGTTTATACAATCCACATTCCCAGCACCAAAGGGTGAGACTGTTTTCTAACATGCTCGCCAACATCAAGTATTATGCCATTTTTATTTTATCTCCCTTAGTTTGGCGGGTGAAAATGGTACCTTGTCTTAAGTAGCATACCGGATGTCTCACCAGGCTAGTCATAGTAGACATACTTCTTGGGTATTGCTACTCCTACTTCCATAGAAATCCCTCTCTCTCTTCTGGACTCCCTCATCCCCTTGCACTGCTTTATCACAGCCCCCAATATACCGTGTCATGGCCCCATGAGACCGCAAAGTCAAGAGCAAGGACTGTGTCTGGTGTATCCCTGGATCTGCTGCAGAAAGCACTACCCAGACTCTAGCAGTTGCTCTGAGAGCATTCGCCAAACAATAGGATTGCTGGTTACCAGGCACTTGCAGCTTCTTCGCGTGCGTGTCAATAACAGCCTCACCTAAACTATAGAAAAACTGCGCTAATTTCCCAGAGACACAGTTCTGCCAACATTATTAACAGCCACTGGGCACAGACAAGGAGAAAAACAAAAACAGAGCGAGGCTGTAGTTGATTTTATTGTATGTGATCATCAGACAGAGAAAAGTGTGTGAAATTCAGGGAGAACTGTCTTCAGAAAATACATTTTGCTTGCAAGACTGCTCCAACGTATCTGTGGAAATGTCAGCGAAAATCCGACTCTCCGCAGGGAAGAGTCCCTTGGATTTCTTCTTTATTTCTAAAGAGTTCCCCCGCTTTAACTTCTATTTGCTGCTGTGTCTTTACAACATCCCCTTTCAGAGAGGCAGGGGATCTGGCATTATCTCCTCATCGGACAAGGGAAAGGCACCATGGGGAGATGACAGGGCACTTCGGCAGACCCTGAGTTTATACACTTGGCTGGGACATTTGTGGGACAGCCCAGCCCTTCTCCAGCTACTTAAGGGCACCTGAGAGCAGAAGCTTCTCTGTAATTCCATCCCTGTGATGGGTGGAATGATGCCTACCCCCAACCCCCAAAGATATGCCCATGTCCTAATCCTCCAAAACTGTGAATGTGACCTTATTTAGAAAGCAGGTCTTTATAGATGTAACTAATTTAAGAATGTTGCACTGAGATAATCCTGAATTACCCAGGTGGGCACTCCCTCCAATGACAAGTGTCTTCATAAGAAACAGAAGACACAGACACGTGGAGAAGAGGCAGAGACTGGAGTGACACAGCCACAAAGAATGCCAAGTGCTTGCAGAGCAGCCAGATGAGGAGTGAGTTGTCCCAGAGTCGGCAGAGGGAGCGCAGCCCCTGACATTTTGGTTTCAGATATCAGAACCGTAAGTGAATAAACCTCCATTGTTTGATCCCCAGGTTCATGGTCAATTGCTACAGGAGCCCTACGAATCTACACGATGGCCAATTCCATTCTCTATCACCTGAATGCCTTTGCAGCCTGTGACCCTGATGGTCATTGCTGCTCCTTCCCTTAGACTATCACTCTGACCATGCAGCAGCCTCCTCCTTAGCCTCCCTACCTTCAGCTGAGCCCTTCCAGCCAGCTCCCCACCTCTGCCAGATGTCAGGAAGAATTTCCAAAACTTCAAACCAAAGATTGACACTTCCAAAGATGGGAACCTTCAATCGATGGCTGGCAACCAAATCAAGGACATCGGAACAACTCCAGATGCTCCATCCCATGTGTGAGGATTCGCATCCTCTGGCTCCAGCTTGCCTCTTGTGCCTTATATCTGCCAACACAAACCCTCTGAACACCTTTACTCCATCCAGGAGTTTCCCCTGAACTCAGTCCCCTTAATATGAGAAGCTGTCACATGGTATTCCAGGATGCCCTTTCCCCTGTGGACAGGGAAATACCTCTTAAGACTCTGCTCAGGTGTCATCTCCTTTGTGAGATGACATTTGGCCCTTCTCTCTCCCTCTACAGCCAACCCCGACAGAACTGAGCTCTCTCACTCCGGTCCTCATTGTTTGGATCGTCATTATACCTGGCACAAACAGGGATCTAATGAAGAGGTGGGTGGGTGAATGGAGGGGAGGGTGGGAGAAGAAGTGGGTGGGTGGAGGGGAATGGGAGAGAAGACATGGGTGGGTGGAGAGGTGAGTGGGTGGGTGTGTGGATGAACACACAAACTGGCAAAGTAGTAGATGGACTAACTAACTCATGGACATCTTGTTGAAAGAGGAGTGCTGGAACTCAGGAGAAACAGCCCAGAGTTACACGAATAAACTCTGGGGCAAATCAAGTTGACTGAAGATAAATACATCACAACAAGACTGGCATTTCCTGGAGCTTCCCAGCTTATAAATCACTTTCATATGCTTCGAGCCATTTACTCCTCTCCATGACCTGTGAGGTAAGGGATTACTGTTATCCCTCTTCACAAGAAAGGAGGCCAAGGATCATAGAGCTTGTGGACATCAGCCAAGGCCTCAGAGCCAGTGAGTGACAGGTCAGAACCCAGGCCCTCAGTCTGTCCATCTCCTCCGTCTATGCATGCTCTTCCTGCCTGGGCCCTCCCTGTCTCTGCCCCGGACTACCCATCAAGCACGGAGAGACAAATGAGTGGTGGTATACATTCCACGGTGTCCATGTGGAACCCAGACACACACCGTTTGCCTGAAAATGACTGATTCGGATGAAAACTGACAAGTCATCATTCGCTTCTGGCACTGCCGATGACTGGTTAACGTGAATATTGTGTTGATTCCTGCTAGATGGAAGAAGATGTCACTTATCGTTAATGGAGTGTCACACATATGCTTGCCTAAAGGAAGATGCTGTTTGGGTGGTTGTTGTTGTTCTCAATTCCCCCCTCATTTTACAGCCATAAAATAATGATAAGAGTCAGCAGAAAGGATGATTCTACCTAGGGGTGGAACGGGAACATGTCCTTTTAATTTGTTTCCTTCTTTCTTGACTGGAACAACCAAAAGCCAGTCGACACACTGGTGTAAGTGAGAGGAGGCACCCAGCCTCAGAGAACAGTGAGGTGCTCTGGGCCCTAGATCAGAACTTCAGAATCTAAGTCACAGCTACCAGGTGGTCAGAGTCCAGCCAGGACCACCAGGCTCTCGGTCAGGCTGGGCTCACCTCACTCAGCAATGACAACTGACAATAGGCAGAATCACAGAGAACATTCCTGAGCACTTCACCGGGGGCTATGGGATATACCGAGTGAGCACTCTATAGTCACGCAAGCCTTACATTCACTCTGGGAGACAGGTCCACACCCACAAACCCACAGGTCTACCTGGCGCTAAGACGTAAGTTAAACTTATGTGGATGTATTTGTAGTTTTTACATCTCCTTCTTAGAGTTAATATCCATACTCTCTGCTGCAAAAATAACAACATGCTTGATTTGGGGGTGTTATTCACTTGGTATATGTACTTTATTGCCACCCTAAAACGTAAATCTGAATTCAGAAGCACATTTGGCCCCAAAGGCCGCCAGATAAGGGGCTGAAAACCCATTCAACCCATTTTATGAAGGAGAAAACAGGCTCAGAGAGGCGAACACAGCGTAGGAGCAGCAAGTGTGAGTGTGGATCCCGCAGTCTCACTCCCAAGCTGGGGTGGTTAACCACTGTGCTCTGCTACCTTCGACAGATGCCCCTTCCCACCATCTCAGCCCCACCCTCCCAGCCCCGAAGTTCACTCCTCTTTCCTCTTCAGCAGGAAGGCAGGATTTGCCTTCTTACACAACTGATCTGTGAGATGAGTCCCAGAGCAGCCGGACTATGACTAAAAGACTTCATTAAAACAAATCTTGGGATATGAATCTGTATGTATTTCAAATCCAGGGTCGAATACAATGAGAACATCACTCACAGATGGGTCAAGGATCAGGACCCATACTTGAGTTTTTATGCTAAGTAGCCAAGAAAGGCATCTATCAATTTGCTGATGGTCAGCCTGCACCAAATTTTCATATTTTCTCATACTACAGAGGTTAAATCAGACCCTGGAGCAAGATAGCTTACGTTCAATCCTGGCTCAAATCTACTTTATAGCTGGACAAGTTATTTAACTTCTCTATCCCTCCGTTTTCTTTATCTGGAACATGAAGGTAATAATAGTATCTACTTTGAGAATGGCTCTGAGGATTGAGAGAGTCTGTATTAAAAAGCACTTAGAATATAAAAAGCCTTATATGAGCCCTTGATTCATAGATAGGCAGGTAAATAGGCAGATAGATAGATGATAGATAGATGGAGGATGATAGACACTTTGCTTCACATTTTAACTTTCTTGAAATTGGAGTCCTTCTTGTCATTGATGTGTGTTTTTAATATAATGTTTATGTTGTTGTTCCCAGAAAGCTTCAATGTAGCCCACAGTGCCTCTTTTTCCTTTATAGTACCTTAGAATTGAGAGAAAATGGTAAATAATACTTGACAAAGAACTCAATGTGTTTTTCCTTTATTCTGGAGAAAAGAAATTGAGACAAGAATAAGTTACAGGTTCACACTGTGCTCACAGGTGTCTCTGCATGGAGGTCACCGGTTCCTGTTCTCAGGCAGATTAATCCTAAAACCAAACACCAGCCGGGATAGGTGTTCCCACGCAGTGGAAGGGCTGTGCAAACTATTTGCATTTTAAAACTCTAACAAAGGGTCACAATCAACTACCTGGGATTCTTGCTGATTAGTTTTACTCTGTGCCTCTGTCACCTTTAGAAGGTCAAAGATTTTGACCTTCAAAATTAGCTGCAGTGCATATCAGAATCCATTGCAAAAAAGACTCCACGTGTGTTTGGGACCTAATTGCTTGGCCTGAAAGTGTCGTCTGAGGATTTTTTTAGTCTTTAGAGTCTCAACCTTTCTAATGCCATGACCCTTTAATACAGTTCCTCATGTTGTAGTGACCCCCAACCATAAAATTATTTTTGTTGCTACTTCATAACTGTAATTTTGCTACTGTTAATTAACTGTAATGTAATTATCTGTGTTTTCTGATGGTCTTAGGTGACCCTGCTAGTGGTCACAACCCACAGGTTGAGAACCGCTGCTTTAGACAAACAAATCCCCACTTCTTGGAAAAACTAGTCTTAAAACTAAAGGTTTCCCCAAACCATATACTTGAGAAAAATGTTAAGACAGACTTATCCACAAAAGCAAAGGAATAAAACTGTAAGAATAAATATATCATAAATCAGATGTCTCTCCCTTGCTTAAAGTCTCCAATGGCTTCCCACTGTACTTGGAATAAAGTTAAATTTCCTCACCACAGTTTTCTGGGTCCCTCGTGACCTATCCTCTACCCATCTCTCTCAATTTTGTCATTATATGCCTCCCTTTAAAAACTATGTTCCAAACATACCAATCCTTTTCCTCTTTCTTTTTCTTAAATACATCAAGCATATTCCTGCCTTGGGTTCTCTATATTTGCAAAGATCACCCTCTTCCCAGTACTACCAGGCTCAGCTGTGCAGGATGGTCATTATACAAGCTCAGCCAGAGCAAATGGATACCTTTTTCTAATTCATACAAAGAAGACAAATGGGCTAGAAGCTGTCCTGCTTCCCTGTGATGATTCAATCATTCCTGAAACAAATTCTAGATGAGCATCTACTATATGGCAGGCACTGTTCCAGGCACTGGGTTATAGCTTTGAACCAAACAGACAAACCCTTTGCCATTTGGGACCCCGTACACTAGTGGGTAGAGATGCACAATGGACAATTCAACAATAAATGAATAAGCAAAACATCAGGCAGAAACCAGAGTGTGAAGACAACTTAACTTGGCTACATGATAGTGACTGGATGGCTACTTCAAGTTTGGAGAGCCAAGGAAAGCCTCTGGAGGTGGTATTAATTTATTGTGAGATCTAAAGGGCAACCAGGAGCCATCAACACAAAGAATTTGTTTGGGTTGGAGGAGGGAAGGCAGGCATTCCAAGCAGAAGGAACTCAGGGTGTGAACTCCTGCAAAGGCCCCAAGGAGTGAACAAGCTCTCTGAGTTCCATAAAAGGGAAGTCCAGGTGTGATGGTGATCAAAGAGGGGAAAGGAGTGAGATGAGGCTGGACAGGTAGATTCTATAAGTCAGAATAAAGTTTGGATTTTATTCCAGTGAGAGCTACGAAGCCATTTGAGGTTTCAAGAAGGGCGTGCCATGAGCTGGAAAGATCACACTAACTCAGAGTTATCCAACGGACATATTGAATGATGTCCTCCATCTAGACCAGCGGTTGCCACACAGACCACCAGTGGTCCACGGACCGCCGGTTGGCGACCGTTGAATTCTAGACCACGAGTGGAGAGCCCTGTTTCTGCCAAGGACCATTTGGATATTTATAACATCATTCGCAGGCCATGCAAAATTATAACTTAACAATTAGCTTGCTATATTTGGTCAAACATTTAATTAACTCGCTTCTAATGCTTTGGGAGGGCCAGGTCAAATAATTTTGAGGGCCTTATATGGCCCAAGGGCTAGACACGCCGCACCTCTGATCTAGACTGTCAAATGCAATAGCCACATGAGGCTACTGAGCACCTGAAATAAGGCTGGTGGGACTGAGAAACTGAATTTTAAGTTTTATTCTATTTTAATAATTTTTAAATACCTACCCACAGTAGTAGCTACTGTTATTTGTCTGGGCATCTTAACTTCAGGTGGAGAATTATCACAAGGTAAGAAAGAGAGGAAGAGTGGAAGCAGGAAGGTGAATCACGAAGCTATTACAATGGTCCAGGGAGAGGAGATGAGAGCTGGAGGCAGAGTGGAGACAAGGGAGCGAGGGGGAGAAAGGGAAATGAGGAATTGAATATAACTCCTAGATTTCTTTTATCCGAGTACACAGATGGGTGGAGGTACCATTTTATTGGAAAGACTGAAGGAAATAAGTTTGGGGGAGGACACACAACTCACCAACAACAAAACTTGCTCCTCTTAACTCATGTGACAGGTTACTTTTGACATCTCGACCTCAAATGTCAGCTCAAATGTCACCTTCTCTGAGGCTGGGCACAATCCCTGCTCCACCTGTTCATTTCTTGCTCATATGGCCTGTCACATTCTTCCTTGCACTATTATCTGCAATTATATTACCACTGGTGCACTGCCTCCCACTTCTATA
Organism: Lasiurus cinereus; assembly: GCA_011751065.1. NCBI lineage: Eukaryota > Metazoa > Chordata > Mammalia > Chiroptera > Vespertilionidae > Lasiurus > Lasiurus cinereus. The sequence goes on along the minus strand of JAAGEH010000480.1, from coordinate 42,385,354 downwards.
AACTGTACATTCTCTTCATACAAGCCTCCCCTCACGCCCCACACACACACTTTCCTAGAATGGTACCTGTAAATAGTAGGTACTTAAATATGTGTTGAAGTAATTAAAGACATTGTTATCTTGCAAAACAAACAAACAAAAAACAAGGCTGAAGCCTCAAAGGGTAGGTGTCCCGACTGAATTTGTACAACATAAAATAGTGGGAAACAAAATGTGCTCACACACCTGCCCCAGGTATAAACGGACAAATTCTGCTTGGTATTATTTACCAGAGTTTAAAACAAACCAACGAAAACTGAGAGTAGGTTCCAGGTGAGGATCCACCTCACCTGACAGGTGCAAAAGTGAGATGCTAATCAGGGCGTGGTTCCCAGCTCTGCAGTCCCGCTGGGAGAGAGCTGGGAGTGTGTGAAATGAAAGCCAGGTAAATCCTGGGCGGCTGTTTGTAAGGTTCAGAATGTCCTTGAGTGCCACCAGCCCTTAGTCAGTCATTGCAGATCACCATCACTCACCCATGTCCCTCCAATCAGCAGCAGATTGTATCCCAGCTCAACAGGTACCATGAGGAGGAGCTTTGCAATGACCCTGATATTAACTTGAACTGAGTGTGCAATCTTAACAAAGTCAAGTAGCCTCTCTGATCTCCACTCCCTAACCCCTTGCCCTGCCTATATCAGGTCAATCTGCACTCGCCAACTACAGGTAGAAACCATAGTACTCCAAAACATTTGCGTTCCAAAGGAGATTTTTTTAATTTACTCACTTATGTATGTCAAGCAGGAGGTGCACACTGCTTTGTCATAATTACCCATCTTCTCTCAAACTTCATCCTCTCTAAACACACTGCACCCCGACACACGCTTGCTCTCTCACACACACCCCACACCCACACCCACAGGCACACGCAGAGCTCCCTGCAGCTTCTTTCACTCCACACTGACTCGCAGTCCTGAGAACACATTTCCTTTTCCTCTTCACAGGCTCCCGAAATGAGATCGTCTCTGCTAAAAGCAATCATAAGTGCTGGGTGAACAACTCCAGAAAATTAGTACAAGTTCCACTCAGCCTAGAGACAGAGAGGAGAAAAATCTGTTCAATTTCGTCTGTATTCACATTACCCACGGTATGGAACATGCCCCTCATTTTTTTGACTAATCTTGGTTCTTAAGAAAAATTAAAACAAAAGCTGTTCCCAGCACCACCCCACAAAGACATTTGTTATTTGCCACCAGCATTCAACTAGGGAAGGCCCCATTCTCCTCACTTCTCAAAGCATGATGCTCATCAGAGCAGCTTCAACATCTCAATTTCCAGTGGAAATGACAGACAGCATAACATTAAAAAACAACTGAATGAATTAAAGACTTAACCATGAATCATTGCAGGCACTGGAAGAAGGTGTAATTCTGCCATCCCCAAGCCTGATAGACATTCTGAACAAGCAAATAATTTCAGGAATATCTGATATAGATTAGAGAGTTGTGCTCGGCAAACTGCGGCTCGCGAACCACATGTAGCTCTTTGGCCCCTTGAATGTGGCTCTTCCACAAAATACTACACTCTGGGTAAGTCTATTTTGAAGAAGTGGCGTTAGAAGAAGTTTAAAAAATGTGGCTCTCAAAAGAAATTTCAATCACTGTACTGTTGATATCTGGCTCTGTTGACTAATGAGTTTGCCGACCACTGGATTAGAGGATAAGAGACCAAAAATAGCAGATATGGAAAACAGTATCATTTTCCATTGATTTGAAAATAATTGAAATGAATAATTGTCTATCTAATATTCACTGGATGGAATAATAGCATACAGCTGTTTAAAGCTACTTTTACAAAGTTTTTCATAACATGAGGAAAGTGTTTATTATGTGGCCAAATGAAGAAACAAAAACAGATGCATGATAACAGATACAGCATGATTTCCATTATAAGCAAACACACTGACAACCCTGAAAGGAAACACGTGACAATACTAACCGTGCATCCTTGTTTTCCTAGTCTTCTTACTTTTCTATATTTTCCAAACTCTGTGTAGAAGGTACATAATATTTTTAACAAACACTTTCATTCAGCAAATTTTTATTTTAAAATAAAGTTTATATAATATTTATAAACTCCTTTTAATTGGTGAAAACATTTTTGGCCAAAACTTCTGCCTGAAAGTGCCCTCAGGGCATTATGATATTTGAGAAAACAAGACAGAATTGCCCCCATGCCCATACCCACCGCTAGGGGAGCTGGCTAGAGATAGAGTCAACTCTGCTTCTGGGAACTACAGATGAGTGGTAAATCTGTTCCCCCGCTATTCTTCAGGGAGCCCAGGAGAATCAACACAGAAGGCTAAGGTATCCCACAATTACCAGTCCAATTCCCCCAAAAGGGGAATGGCTTAGATATGATCATGAAGCACTGCTCTTTTCTACTCTGCATCACTTGCTTTCTCTCCTCCCCTACACATCAAGTCCCTGTAAGAATAGCATCTTCATACCCATTTTACAGATGAGGAAACAGATAACTGAGAAGGGAGGCACCGTTTTTAAAGTCACGAGTCAGTCACCTATCAACGACTGGATGCAGACCTGTGATTGCTGATGCCAGTGATCAGACTCTCTGCATTACCCCATATGGCCTCTTTCATCTAGTCCACAATGATTGGGAAGACTGTCTGATATTTGGAGTCCTGCTCATCACCATCATCTACAGACCTGCAGGAGGCCTCCAGCCAAAGGAGCCCTAACTGTATGGGTTTCATGAACGTAAGCAACCAGACTTATGCCTTATCTCCTCAGATCTTAAAAAGCACACAGGATTGGAATTCTTCATAGGTAAATTATGGGATCTATTATTTACTATCTTAAGAGAATATTTCCCAAACATAAAATTACTGAATCAAAAGATATGAAGACACATAAAGGCTTCTGATATATTTTCCAAAGGTTATATGAGTTTATATGTCCATGAACATAGTATACAAGTAACCATTTAGTCACCTTTGCCACCCCAGGAAATTACAATTTTAAAATAAGCAAATCAACAAGAGAAAGAAGAAAGAAACCTAAGAGTCCATTACCCAGTCTGACATCTTCTGGAGATGCCCTTCAAATTTTCAACCTCAGCAATGTCAAAACCAGACAACCAGTATGACTTAGTCCTCTTTTGAGAAAATGGAACAAGTGGCTATGATTAAATACACCCAAAACAAGCACCAATCCAAACCCTTGGTTCCAAATCCAAAGTGCCAGTAAGAGCAACAGTGAGGACAGAGTACCCTAGTTAACATCCAATGCCACATTCTTTACTTATATTCCAGATAAGCCCTTAGAACAACCTTGTACAGAGCTACATTTATCCTCATTTTATAGACAGGAAAGAAAAGTTTCAAAAACATTGACAGTCAACCAGCTACTAAATACAAAGGTCAGATTTAAACCCAGATTCCTTTATCCCACGCTTCTTGAGTCTTTTTTTACTCAATTTTGTTTTATTGTTTTATTTTCATATCATTTATTAGGTTGTAACAAGGGATACTTGTTTATTATAATAAATATAAAACATAGTTTGAAAGCTTCTTTACAGAAGAAAATAAAAATTGCCCCTTACTTTGAACATATCACTCAAAGACAAGAACTGCTAACACTCTGGTTCATTTTATTCCATTATTTATATATGTTTATATATAATTTAAATAAAATGTATAATAGATTGTATATAAAGGTTAGTTCCTTAATTTTTAAACTAAACATAGTTTGGGACTTTACACATGGCAATCAATATTACTTGAAACTATCATTTTTTTACATATGCAGATAACCCCATTATTTGAAATCCATGTAATCATTTTAGTTACTCTCTGTTAGTTGGCATTTAAATTGCTTTTCTTCATTTTTCTCCATCCCAAATAATGTACTGATAAAAATGATTTTATATTATCTTTCATGTACATCTTTAACTATCTATAATAATAAATTCCTGGGAATGGAATTATAAGGTCAAATGTTTGCATATTTTAAGATTCTCAACCCATTAATGAAACTTCCCTACAGAAATAACTGTAGAAATGTATAATCTTTGGCAACCATATCACTTCATTCTCATCAATATCATTGTTTAAACTGTTGACAAAATAAATAGAGAAAAATGGTATCTTTATTCTTTATTAATTTATATTTCAGGGGGATTTTGAAGATGGAAGCATAGATAAAAGCCTGTACTCGCTGCCTTCTACAACCACATCAAAATTATAACTAAAATATAGAACAATCATTGTTCAGAAGCACTGGAAAGCTGGTTGAATGGAAGTCCTACACCTAGAGAAGTTGTGGAGGCACGGAACGAGCTGATCCAAAACCCACGTGGGCCGCTTTTTTAATCGGAAGGGAGATAGTCTCTGTGGAGGCTACACACCAGGAGGAGCAAGGGGTCCCAGTCACACACCAGACCCCCAGCCCAGGGTCCTAGAGCTGGGAAAAGAAGTCCCTGTGGGCAGTAAGAACTAAAGGCTGTAACAAACCAGTGCAGATTGGGGCTCAGTGACACAGAGGCTGCTGGAGACCGAGCCCTTCCTCTTAAAAGGCCAGCACCACAAACTAAACTTAAAAGGTCTCACTTCCTCTGAGCTCCAGCACCAAGATGAGGCTCTGGGAACATAGACACATACAAAGAGGAACTGGATTGTCTGGCTTTGGGGAAGGAACTCGTGGGTGGCTTTCTCCCAGATAGAAGTGCTCGCAGGGATCATTGTTCCTATGCTGGGACCTCCCCAGCCACAGAGCTGACTGGCAGTCATTTCTGATTGCTCAGCCCTGGTGATTCCCTAAGACCCCGCCTCATCCAATTTACAACCCTACCCAAGCTGTGTGCAGCAACTTTTGCACATGAATGGCCTGTCCTTGCTCAGGCTAAAATCTCTCAAACAAGATGCAGCTGAATCAGAGAGCCTCAAATCTATCAATAAGAAGCACAAGACATGGCACCAGCACCAGTTTTCTTTGCTTCACAGCTGGGCCTTGCCCGGAGACTTCTGAACCCAATACAAAGAGGAGGAATCTGCAGATTTCTCTGTAGCCCATGCTGGATGGTTCCAGGCAGTGGCTACCTTTGTACCTCCCTGGAGATCCTAGAGCCAGTGTACTCAGTGTTCAGTGTCATATCATACCACATTACAACTCTATATATCCATAAGCGACACACTCAAGAGGCAGCACAGTCAGTGAACACCAAAGCTCCACTGAAGCAAGTCTTGCTCCAGAGGGTTGTCTCCTGCCAAGTCTTTCTCCCACTGTAGTCACAGCTGGTCCTCACAGCCCATTGGCCTGGCGGTCAATTCCTCCCAATGACATCAACAGTAATCAAATCTCAACTACAACAAGACTACTCACAACCCACAAAGGGGTGCACCTAGAGCTCTCAGCTCAGGTGACAGGGAGGCTGAGCCACTGGTCCCTATAGAAAACCTACCACACAAGACCACTCTACCAACTCAAGGAGACCTAGCAACTCTACCCAACAGATAGAAACAAACACAGGGAAGAAGCCAAAATGTGGAGACAAAGAAACATGTCACAGATAAAAAAAAATGGAAGAACCAAACTACTAGATATAGAGTTTAAAACCACAGTTTTAAAGTTACTCAAGAATCTTCCAGAAACCTACAAAAAAAATGGAAAAGGACCAGTCAGAAATTAAGCATGTACTGACTGAAATAAGAAATAATGAATAGAGATTCAATAGTAGAGTAGAGGATTCTGAGAATCAAATAAAAAAATTGAAATATAAGGAAGCAAAAAACACCCAACCAGAAGAACAAAAAGAATACAGAAATATAAAGATATTGCAAGGAGCCTCTGGATTAACTTCAAGCATATCAACATTCACATTATGGGGGTGCCAGAAGAAGAGAGACAGCAAGATATTGAATAATGACAGAAAATGTCCCCCACCTGGTGAAAGAAATAAACTTACAAGTCCAGGAAGCCCAGAGAGTCCCAAACAAGAGGAACCAAAAGAGGACCACACCAAGACACATCATAATTAAAATGTCAAAGGCTAAAGACAAAGAGAGAATCTTAAAAGCGACAAGAAAAAAGCAGTTAGTAATCTACAAGGAAATGCCCATACGCTTGTCAGCTGGTTTCTCAACAGAAACTAGGTAGGCCAGAAGGGAGTGGCAAGAAATATTCAAAGTAATGAATAGCAAGGCTCTACAACCAAGATTACTCTACCCATCAGAGCTATCATTTAGAATTGAAGGTCAGGTAAAGAGCTTTACAGACAAGAAAAAGCTAAAGGCATTCATTACCACCAAACCTGTATTATATGAAATGTTGAAGGCAATTCTTTAAGAGGAAGAATAAGAAAAAGATAAAAAAAATATGAACAATGGCAACAAATAAATGCCTATCAACAATTGAATCTAAAAATCAAAATAAATGGGGGGAAAAATGACGGTGGAATAGATGGATGTGTCCAGAGCAGACAGTGAGAACAGCTGAGAGTCGCACTGGGAGTGCTTGTTGGCAAGTTAAGAGACAGTTATCCTCCAGGAGAAGGTGGGGGAATGCTGGACGGGGCTTCCCTGACCAGGCAAACCCACTGCCACAGGGTTTTTGTCTCCCAGAGCAACCAGCGTGAACACGGAGACCACGCCATCTTTCAGGGGAGAGAGAACTACATAACCAGACAGCTGGAGAAGAAAGACCATGGGCATATGAAGAAACAGCCCGCATATGAAAGAAAAGCAGGTATCACCAGAAAAAAAAATTAAACGAAATAGAAGCAGAAATAAACCTTCCAGAAAAAGAGTTCAGAGAAATGGTCATAAGGTGGCTGAAAAGAATGGAAGACAAAATCGACAATATAAGTAAGAGCCAAGAGGAAATGAAGAAGACCCAAGAAGAAATGAAGAAGAACCAAGAGGAAATGAAGAATAATTAAGAAGAAATGGAAAACGTCATCGCTGCTGTAAAAAGCATCAAAAGTAGACTAGAAGAAGCAGAGGACCACATCAGTGAGCTAGAAGGCACAGTAGGAAAAAATACCCAAGTACAGCAGCTTCTAGAAAAAAACAATTAAAAAGCAAAAGGAGAGCCTAAGGGAACTTTGGGATAACACTAAACAAAACAACATCCGCATAATTGCGGTTCCAGAAACAGTGGAAACTGAGCAAGGAATAGAAAACCTGTTTGAAGAAATAATGACAGAAAACTTCCTTGATATAGGAAAGAAAAAACCCACACAAATCCAAGAAGCTCACAGAGTCCCAAGCAAAATAAAGCCCAAAAAACCGACACCAAAGGCACATTATAATTAAATTGGCAAACACCAATGACAAAGTAAGAATCTTAAAAGTGGCCAGAGAGAAAGAGAAAGTTACCTACAAAGGAACATCCATCAGACTAGCAACTGATTTCTCAACAGAAACTCATCGGGCCAGAAGGGAATGGAATGAAATATACAAAGTCATGCAAAGGAAGGTCTGAATCCAAGAATACTATACCCAGCAAGGCTTTCAATCAAAATTGAAGGTGAAATCAGAAGCTTCACAGACAAAAAAGGACTAAGGGAATTTATTACCACCAAATCAGAAATGCAAGAAATGTTAAAGGGCCTGCTGTAAAAAAAAAAAAGAAATAGGAAATGAAGAAGGAACACATGGGTAAAAAATAAAAATGGCAACAGATAAGTACCTATCAATAATAACTTTAAATGTAAATGGATTAAATGCCCCAATCAAAAGACATAGGGTAACTGATTGGATAAGAAACCATGACCCATATATCTGCTGTCTACAAGAAACCCACCTCAGAAAAAGAGATGCACACAGACTGAGGGTGAAGGGATAGAAGATGGTGTTTCAGGCAAATGGAAATGAAAAAAAAAAAAGCTGGGATTGCAATACTTACATCTGAAAAATTAGATCTCAAAGTGAAGGACATAACAAGAGATAAAGAAGGCCACTTCATAATACTAAAGGGAACAATCCAACAAGAAGAAATAACTCTGGTAAACATATAAGCACCCAATATAGGAGCACCTAAATACATAAAAAACTCCTTGAGGATATTAAGGGAGAAATTGACAGCAATACAATCATAGTAGGAGACTTTAATACCCCTCTGTCACCACTGAACAAATCCTCTAAACAAAAATTGAGCAAAGAAACATCAATCCTAAATGACTCACTAGACCAAATGGAATTAATTGACATTTTCAGAACATTTCACCCCAAAGCCACAGAATATACATTCTTCTCCAGTGCACATGGGTCATTTTCAAAGATAGACCATATGTTGGGTCATAGGCAAAGTCTCTTCAAATTCAAGAAGATAGAAATCATATCAAGCATTTTTCTCAGATCACAGTGGCATAAAACTAGAAATCAACTACAATAAAAACAATATAAAGAAATCAAACACATGGAAACTAAATAGCATGCTACTAAACAATGACTGGGTAACCAGAGAGATCAAGGAAGAAATAAAAAACATCATGGCAACAAATGACAATGACAACACAACAATACAAAATTTATGGGACACAGTGAAAGCAGTCTTGAGAGGGAAGTTCATAGCTCTACAAGCAAAAAACAGGAAACAATGGTAATAAATTACCTAACTCTACAACTCAAAGAGCTAAAAAGAGAGCAAGAAGAAAAGCCCAGTGTAAGCAGAAGGAAGGAAATAGTAAAGATCAGAGCAGAGATAAACAACATGGAGACCAAAGAAACAATTTAAAAGATCAACAGAACCAAGAGCTGGTTCTTTGAAAGGATAAACAAGATTTATGGACCTCTAGCCAAGCTCACTAAAAAGCAAAGAGAGAAGACCCAAATAAAAAAAAAATCAGAAATGAAAGAGGAGAAATAACAACAGACCCCGCCAAAATATAAAGGATTGTTAAAAAGTACTATGAAAAACTCTATTCCAACAAATTGGACAACCTGCAGAAAATGGGCATATACCTTGAAAAATATAACCTTCCAAAACTCAATCAGGAAGAATCTAAACATCTCAATAGTCCAATAACTCTGGAAGAAATTGAAGCAGTCATCAAAAAGCATCCAGCAAATAAAAGCCCAGGACCAGATGGCTACACAGGAGAGTTTTACCAAACATTCAAGGAAGAATTAAAACCTATCCTCCTCAGACTATCCAAAAATATTCAAGAAGAAGGAACACTTCCAAACACCTTCTATGAATCCAGCATCACCCTAATATCAAAACCAGATAAAGACAACACAATGAAAGAGAAATACAGGCCATTATCTCTCATGAACATAGATGCCAAAATCCTCATAGATGCCAAAATTCTAGCAAATCGGATCCAGCAGCACATCAGAAAGATCATACACCATGACCAAGTAGGATTCAGCCCAGGAATGCAAGGATGGTACAATATCCACAAATCAATAAAAGTGATACATCACATAAACAAATTGAGAGATAAAAATCACATGGTCATATCAATTGATGCAGAAAAAGCTTTTGGCAAAATCCAACACCCTTTCTTGACAAAAACTCTCAGCAAGGTGGGAATAGAAGAATCATACCTCAATATCATAAAAGCCATATATGATAAACCCACAGCTAACATCATACTCAATGGGCAAAAATTAAAACCATTTCCCCTAAGAACAGGAACAAGACAGGGATGCCCACTCTCACCTCTCCTGTTCAACATAGTATTTGGAGTTTAACTCCAAATGGACGTATTAGCCATTGCAATTAGACAACAAGAAGAAATAAAAGGCATCCAAATTGGAAAAGAAGAATTAAAGCTGCCCTTATTTGCAGATGACATGATACGGTACATAAAAAAACCCAAAGGACTCCATCCAAAAACTAATAGACTCAATAAATGAATTCGACAATGTAGCAGGATACAAAACTATTTCTATACACTAATAGTGAAATTACAGAAAGAGAGACTGAAAAAGCAATCCCATTTACCATCACACCAAAAAAATTAAGATACCTAGGAATAAACCTAACTAAGGAGGTAAAAGAACTATATGCAGAAAACTACAGGACACTGAAAAAAGAGATAGAGGAAGATGTAAACAGATGGAAAAGCATACCATGCTCATGGATTGGGAGAATGAATATCATTAAAATGTCCATGCGACCCAAAGCAATCTATCAATTCAATGCATTACCCATTAAAATACCAGCAACATATTTCACACACCTAGAAAGAACTCTTCAAAGATTCATCTGGAACAGCAAAAGACCCCGAATAGCCACAGCAATCTTGAGAAAGAAGAATAAAGTAGGTGGGATCTCAATACCAGATTTCATACTATATTACATAGCAACTGTTCTCAAAACAGCCTGGTACTGGCACAAGAACAGACATATATATAGACCAATGGAATAGAATAGAGAATCCAGATATCCACCCAAACCACTATGTTCAATTAATATTTGACGAAGGAGGCATGAACATACAATGAAGTCAAGACAGTCTCTTCAACAAATGGTGTTGGGAAAATTGGACAGATACATGCAAAAAAATGAAACTAGACCACTAACTTACACCATATACAAAAATAAACTCCAAATGGATACAGGACTTAAACCTAAGACAGGAAACTATAAAAATACTAGAGGAATCCACAGGCAGCACAATCTCAGACATATGCCCAAGGAACTTCTTCACTGATACTGCTCCAAGGGCAAGGGAAGCTAAAGAAAAAATAAACAAATGGGACTACATCAAAATAAAAAGCTTTTGCACAGCAAAAGAAACCATCAACAAAACAACAAGAAAGCCCATTGTATGAGAGAACATATTTGCAAATGTTAGCACTGATAAAGTTTTAATCTCCAACATCTACAGCCAACGTATACAACTTAATAAAAGGAAGATAAATGATCCAATAAAAAAAATGGGCAACGGACCTAAATAGAACCTTTTCAAAAGACGACAGAAGGAAGGCCAAGAGACACATGAAAACATGTTCAAAGTCACTAATTATCTGAGAGATGCAAATAAAAATGACAATGCGATACTGTCTCACACCTGTCAGAATGGCAATCATCAACAAATCAACAAACGACAAGTGTTGGCGAGGATGTGAAGAAAAAGGAACCCTCGTGCACTGCTGGTGGGAATGCAGATTGGTGCAGCCACTGTAGAGAACAGTATGGACTTTCCTCAAAAAACTAAAAATAAAACTCCCATTTGACCCAGTGATCCCACTCTTAGGAATATATCCTAAGAAATTAGAAACACCAGTTAGAAAGGATATATGCACCCCTATGTTCATAGCAGCACAATTTACAATAGCTAAGATTTGGAAACAGCCTAGGTGCCCATCAGCAGATGAGTGGATCAGAAAACTATGGTACATCTACACAATGGAATTCTATGCTGCCATAAAAAAGAAGGAATTCTTACCATTTGCAGCAATCTGGATGGAACTGGAGAGCCGTATGCTCAGTGAAATAAGCCAGTCAATGAGGAAGAAACATCACATGATCTCACTTATTTGTGGATAATAAAGAACATTATAAACTGATGAACAAAAGGATAGATACAGAGGCAGTAGAGCATCAAAAAGACTGTCAAATTACAGCAGGAAAGTTAAGGAGAGGTGGGGTAGATAAGAGATCAACCAAAGGACTTGTATGCATATAAGCATAACCAATGAACACAAGACACTGGGGGAGTTAGGGTATACCTGAGAGGGGGAGGGGGCGGTAAATGGGGAGATACGTATACATGTAACACTTTAATAAAAAAATAAAAAATAAATAAATAAAAATAAATGATTAAGAAATCCAATAAACAGAATAAACTGACAAATAAAATAGAATCAGAGGCATAGGAAAGGAACAGACTGACAATTCTCAAAGGACAGGGGGTGGGAAGAGATTAAACAAACATTTTATATGCATATATGCTTTACCTATGAACACAGACCGTAGGGTGACCAAGTCCTGGAGCAAAGAGGGAACCAGGTGGAGGGAGGCAATAGGGCTGGGGGTAGAGGGATATGAGAGATATCTGTAATAATCTCAACAATAAAGATTTTTTAAATTTTAATATTTCAGTAATCATAAGTAAGGCTAAGATTTTTTCAGATTTTTATTGACTGTGGCAACTATTTCTTAATAGTCTAGTCACCGAGACAGTGATCTTTATATATTGATTATTGGTATTTTTTCTATATTAAGGACAGTTGACCATGTAAATCATATGTGTTATATTTTCCCCACGCTGTTTGTCTTTTAACTTTTTTGTCATTTTAATTTTACTTGCATGTTTACATAAAATGTTTATGATAAACATTGGTAAATATCATAAACACTTATCATTTTATTCTTATTTAAATGTCCATATAAAACACTTACGATTTTGATGTAACCAAATCTATCAAGACCCTTACAGTTTATTTCTTGGCTTTTACTCTTAGAAAGCCCTTGCTCCTCTTGAGATCAAATAAATATTAACCTATATTTTCTCAAACTCTTGCCTTTTCCATTGCACTATGCTGATTCTTTATTTTTTTTAAAATATATTTTATTGATTCCTTCACAGAGAGGAAGGGAGAGGGATAGAGAGCTAGAAACATAGATGAGAGAAAGAGACATCCATCAGCTGCCTTCTGCACGCCCCCTACTGGGAATATGCCCGCAACCAAGGTACATGCCCTTGACCGGAATCGAACCTGGGACCCTTCAGTCCGCAGGCCGATGCTCTATCCACGGAGCCAAACCGGTTTCGGTCTGATTCTTATTTCATATGGTTAAAATGTCAAACAACAACAGAAAAATAACTGAAAATATCCTTAAGGTTAAAAAAAAAAAAAGAATATCCATCTGAGAAGCCATATTCACTGGCAGATAAATTATGGATGATTCTGCCCTCTTTGTAATCTCAGGGATGACAACTACTGTGAGCATCACACACACTTAGAAAAGCTTCCTTATCCCAGGTCTTCAGTCTGGGCCTCGTGGGGCACCAATGCTGTGATACTCTGGGGGAAGTATGAACCTTTGGTCCAATGTAGAAGCAGGTTGTTTCTGTCCTAAAATCTCACACCAGCTGTGCATACCCAGAATCTCTGCCCTGGGCCTAGCCCACTATCTGCCAGGGAAACCAGGAGCACACAGGTGTGCCTGGGGGGTGGTCTTTCTGAGGTTCCAGAAGCTGGGGAACAGTCAGGTATGCCTGAAGGGGGTTGTCCCTAGAAAGGTAATTAAAATTCACATCACAAAAGGAATGAGGCTTTTTTTATTCTAAGCTGCAAAACGTGGTGTGGTTAATCAGAGCAATTATAAATGGTAACATCATTATTCAAGCTTCTATTTCCAAACGAAGTCATTTAAATGAATACATTTTCTGCCTTGGAGCAGTAGCTGCCAGTGAGCCTTTAAAAAGAAAAGAAAGAATGAAGAAAAAAGAAAAAAACACAGAGAAGAAGCCACTGGTGCAGTCTTGGAGGATGGGGCCAAAAGAACTCCGTGCTGAGAAATGGGAGTCTAGAGCCTTAGCCACTGTCTCGGGACTGACCTGGTATTCACTCTGCGACCTTGGGCAAGGCCTGGTCTCCCACCTAAATACCCCCCGGGATAAATCAGCTTGTATTCATGAGCCCTTTGGGCTCTGATATCGTGGGTCTAAATTCTACAGCTTATTTTAAGATAGAGCTTTTCTACATGTTACATCTGCAACTTTGTAGGAAACATCAATGTGTTAAGTGCATTCTCTTATTCAAATAAGAAGGCGCATTCTTCAGCAGCTGCTCAAGCTGCCTCTGAATGACAGACTTTCCTCCTCAACGAAAGTCTGCATTGTGTGTGGTTGCTGTGAGCTCTGAGGAAGGAGAGCGTCTGTAGGAATCAGACAGCCCAGGTTCAAATCTCAGTTCTGACTATTACCCTGGATTTGACTCAACGATATGCAGGTTTCTTTCTTACTATAGAGCACTTAGCTCCCTTTTCGTGGAGCATTTACTTTAAAAAACTTACAAGTACACACCCTTTCTCTACCTCCTTGAAATACATATAAATCTTCTCCCAGCCTCTTACCTGTTTTGCAACCTAAGAAACAAACTGTCTTTCTCAAGGACATAGAAACCATCTTGAAATGTCAGCACTGGAGAAGACAGTGCCCTTGTCTCCGTCTCTGTGGGAGGACAGGGCCTAACTTCAGCGAACACCTTACTCCACCTCTAAAACTCCCTCTGGTCATGAAGACCAGAGAAAGCTGATGTTTCCTCTGGTAAGAACGATCAGCAAACACAGAGAGCCTCAGAACTCCCTATTCCAGCTCTTAAAAACTCCCCAGCCTGTGGCTTCCGTGGAGTTGAATTCAGTCTCTCTCTCTCCTGTGGCAATGATATTGAATAATGTCTTCCTTCCTGCTTAACTTTGTCCAGTGCAATGTTTACTTAGTTCCAACAGTGTGGATGCATCTCCTTCTACTTCCCTGGACCTCAGGGTCCCTATCCCCGAAAGAAAACAATAAAAATCTTTATTTTAAAGGAGTGACTGAGATCGTTCAAGGAATGAATCAAATCGTGCATGCAACCCCCTGCCATAAATCAGAGTAGTAAATTGTTTGTAAAATCGACCTCCCTGTAACTGTCACCATGGTAATTAGCTAGTTAATAACAGAAAGAGAGCAAAGGGGAGGCCAGACTGGTAAGCATGGTCCTCTGGCTAGTTTCATCAGGAAGCTACAGCTTCACACTCCCCGGGGAACCACTGGTCCATTCCCTGTGGGTCACTGGAGTGGGGACGGGACAAAGGGGGAGATGGGCACATGCACAGAAGAACAAGTGAAGTTGGGGTGATGTAGGGAAGGTGCTTGACTGTCCGTCTAGCCTGGGGAAAAGATTTTGGCGAAGAGGGTGAAGCCACTGCAAGTGAACAAAATCTTGGAAGGTTAAGCAGGCAGCTATCAATCACTAAGGCTCTAAACACTTCTGCAGGGAAAGGTGGCTTTCCTAACAGCCTTATCTAGCCAGCATCCTGTGGGTGTCCTGCTTCGGGCTCAGAAACCTTAGTGAAGGGACACTCAGGCATCGTAGAACTAAAATACTTCCCTTAAAGGCCCAGAAAGGCCACCCAGGAGTTCCTACCCTTGGACAATTAGCACCCACCAGCGACCGTGAGTACCTACTTAGCCAGGATGATCAGGAAAGGCCTTTCTGAGGAGGTAGGATTTGCAATAAGAACAAAGGGTACGAAGAAATCAGTCATTCACAAAACTAAGAAAGAAAAAGAACATTAGTTTCAGGCAAAGGGAATTGTGCAAAAGCCCGGAAGTAGCATCCGAGAAGGCAGCCTTGTAGACGGAGCCTGATGAGCAAGGTTTAGGGTGGTGGGTAGGGCCAGCTCTTCCTTGTTCCGCTTCCCCAGCATGAACAACCTCCATCCCTTCCATCCTGGCACACCATCCACCTGAGGACATGGTCTAGGTTGTCATCGTTGATCTGAGTTGAGGAGGGCAGAGGTCAAGAGACTTGATGACTGGATACTATTTCCGCCATAGCAGACACGCTTATTTTCTAACTTCTCATACCCACGAGAAAGCTACAAACCCTACCCTCACATACCCCAGAGGGACCAGGTGGCTTGCCTAAGGTCACATGACTGGCCAGGGCTGACAGGCTGCGGCTGGTGCTGAGATCTGTACCTCAGCTGTTTCCACAGGCTTGGGCTGCCGGGTCCTTGGTGTTGAGGTTACAGAGCTCTGTCTCTTCTGTTCTTGCTCATTTCAAGTTCTCCAGTCCTCTGCATACTGTGTTGGAGCCCAAGGAGGCCCTTATGTTTCATTACATGAAATTCAGGCCACTTTGCAGCTTGTCAGAGCCATGCTGGCTACCAAAAGCCCCGGGATCTCAGAGTCGGAAATAAAAATAAAGGTGAACTGAGACTATATCACCCTGTTGTTTAATTCCTTGATCAACTGCAGGAGGTGGAGCAACTTCCCAAGTTCATGGAGTTACCAAAGGCAGAACCACAGTGGGACAGGCACCCACCAAGTCAACTCCCCCAGGCTGCCAACTCTGTGCTCAGACATCTCCAAGATACGCTGGCCCCCCCCCAACCCCCCCCCCCCAATTCTCCCACCCAGACAACTCCACCTTGACCTCAGCCGCCCCACCTGGCTCCGTCTGGGCAGGTCTGACACACTCATCTGTGCTTTGTCTGAAGGAAAGCCCCAAGTTCATTCACAATCACACGTGTGCAAATAAACATGTGTACTCACCCACACCATATGCATACATGTTAACAGACATGCAATCATCTACAAGTGTACAAGTTCACAGTCCCCATGCACACACATCCCCACCTCAAAAAAGTGACTGCTCCAATGCCACAAAAGTCATCCAGAAGCCAAGCAAGGACTGGGATTGGCAGGCCATGTAAAGAGAGAGAGAAAAAGGCCTTGAGCACACTAGTCAAAAGGCCCCTACTATTGTCTATCACACAGAAGCTTGTAAAACGACCACATTATCTCTGACACAAATACAGCTTGCTTCTTTCTAGAGAAGGATTCCAATAAAGATAAGGGCTTTCTCATTATTCTAATGTGGAACAAAAACAATCTCCTATTCCACAAACAGCACACTGGAATCAAATTTGTTTCGTTAACATACAGTTCCTGCCCTAGATGATTTGGCAGAGTGGATAGAGCATCGGCTGCAGACTGAAGGGTCCCTGGTTCAATTCTGGTTAAGGGCACATGCCCAGGTTGCAGGCTTAATTCCCAGCAGGGGGCGTGCCAGAGGCCGCCAATCAATGGCTCTTTCTCTCTCATCTTTGATGTTTCTATCTCTCTCTCTCCCTCTCCCTTCCTTTCTTAAATCAATAAAAGTATCTTTTTAAAAAAAACATGCAGCTCCTCACCACCCCCATCTCATGAGTCCACGGTCACTCAAAAATCACTCAACAAGTTTTCTTGAGCACCTACTATGTGCTGTCATGCATGTTACCCTATTTAGTTCTTACAATAACTCCTCAGGTAGGAATCATTATTCATATTTTTAGTATATAGACTTAGAGAAATTTTTTTTTACTTGATCTACTCTAATAAGTAGTAGCAAGAGAATCTGGATTTCTCTGACACCATTTGTCTGACACTCTCCTTGTATGATACCAACCATAAGCATGAAGCATTAAAGGCCTCAAGACCTGAGAATGGTCAATAAAGGAGTGAGTATCACAAGTCGAGCAGAACTAACACGTGCCAACGAGAGTCTGGCAGGATGGCTTAAGGAGCCTTAGAGGCCTGCAGGTGGGTGTATTACCTGGGCAGAAAGAAGAAGAGTAAGGCAGCGGGCAAGTCAGGAAGGCGAAATGAGGGATAGAGCGAGATAAAGGTCAAGTGAATATGATCCACTCGGGAGCCAGAGCAGATTGGATCTTGAAAGAACTGAATGAAGGTTGATATTGGAGGTCAAGGCCCTGACTAACAGGCTAAAGAGTCTGAATGCCTATTTAACATTTTTATGGCTCAACTACTCGCTGTATAACCAGACTCTGTTCTAGAAAATGAGGACACAGCAGGGAACAAAATTAAAAGAAACCAAGATCCCTACTTTTGTCGAACTTACCTTTATGTGGGGGGAAACAGGTAAAAAAATATATATATATATGTCCAATAAGTGTTGGTAAGGATATAGAGAAAAGGGAACCCTCATGCACAGTTGATGGGAATGAAGATTGGTGCAGTCACTATGGAACACTGTATGGAATGTCCTCAAATTTAATATAGCACTACTCTATTATGATTCAGCAATTCCACTTCTGGGTATATATCCAAGGAAAACAAAAACACTAATTCAAAAAAATATATGCACCCCTATGCACTGTTTATAGTAGCCAAGATATGGAAGCAACCTAGGTGTCTGTCAGTAGGTGACTGATAAAGATGTGGCATAATGGAATATTACTCAGCCATAAAAAGGCTGCCATTTGCAACAACAAGGATGGAGCTAGAAGTCATTATGCTAAGTGAAATAAGTCAGACAGAGAAAGATAAATACCATATGACTTTATTTATATGTGGAATCTAAACAAACAAAACAGAAACAGACTCACAGACACAGAGAACAAATGAATGGCTGCCAGAGGAGAAGGAGATGGGGGGTTATGGGTGAAAATGGTGAAGGGAAGTAAGAGATAAAAACTGCTAGGTATAAAATAAAGCCACAGGGATGCAAAGTACAGCACAGGGGACACAATCGATAATAGCATCCTAACTTTGTACAGTGACAGATGGTAACTAGACTTGTGGTGATCACATCATGTGGTAAATAAATTCAAATCACTATCTTATACACCTGACACTAATATCATGTTGCATGTCAACTATTCTCCAATGAATAAATAAATGTGATTTTTTAAAGTAAATTACATAGAATGAAGGTGGTGAATTGTATGAGGAAGAGAAAGTCAGGGAAAGGCTATCATTGTACACAGAGTGATCAGAGCCAGCCTCATTGACAAGGTGACCTTGAACAGAAGGAGAGACAGTGAGCCCTCAGACCTCTGGGGGAGCATGTGAAGGATGCTGTAGGTATCCAGAACAGCCAGTGCAAAAGCCCCAAGGCTACGTGTGTCCTAGCTCAAGGGACAGCCACATGGCCAGTGAGGCTGACTGAAGCCATCCGTGTGAACAAGGAAGAAGGAAGTGGATCATAAGGTCTAAATAACCCTGTGAACCAGCAATGCCTCCAAAGGGGAGACAATAGAGGAATGAAATTATCCCATGGTGGAAAAAGGCTGAGCTCACTGGGAATTTTCTCCATTCATCCGGAGAAATCACTCATTCCAGAAATTGAGCAGCAGGAAAAACCATAATATATTCATCTGATATTCAACGAATACCTGACCTCAATATGAAGACCTGGCACTATTTGAAACTACATATGTGACCTTCCTGAGGCCAAAGGAGATGAGGACCTCAAGCCAGATGTTCTTGTCTAACGGAAGTTTCCCATAGTGCCACTGGCTGTGGGCACAGACCTGGGGGTGTTCCCCAATCTGCTGTGAGTCACTAAGGCATACCCACCATCCCCAAAGCCAATCAGCTTCCTGGGACTTCTATTGGTCCATCTTAAGATGATGAGTATGTGATGAAAATGGACCAGAATGTTCTGGTACCCCTCTCCACCTGAGCTCATGTGGGCTCTGGGACAGCCGGTGAGTCCAGTCCCAACCAGGCCTTTGAGCCCTGAGGCTCACGTGAGGTCAGATGCGGTTGGCCCCTGGAGCTCGAGAATCCCAGCTCAGAGATGATGCTGGTGATTATGAGAAGGCAATCGGCAGCTAACAGTCATCAATCTATCATGTACCAGTCATTGTGGTAAGTGGCTTAGATGGATTTAACTGCATGTGAGGCTCAGGGGATTCCTAAAGGTTGACAGTATTAATATCCAATTTTTAGATGAAGAAACTGAAGTATAGGCAGTAAATAAAGTAGGGCAACGTTGGACTGTGCGGATACCCAGCTATACCTGAGCCTTGGAAAGCAAGCTGCACAACAGGCACTTCTGCATCAGCCCGAGCTGGCGCCAGACCCTCCCTCCTCTGCCAGAGGGAAGCCCATCTGGCCCCTGCAGCCTCTCAGAAACATCGTCTTGGAGGCCACACCCCTGCATCAGGCTAGACCAGGTGGGCCTCCCACACTAACGCCCCATCTTCAGCATCTCCAACCCTCCCATGTTCCTGGGGCCATAAGAGAGCAGGAAGGCCACAGAACCCAGGGTTGCTGGTGGGGCAGCCACCATCTCTCACCTGGACCACAACAGGAGCCTCTCGCTGTACCTCCCATCTACTGTCCCCACAGTAGCCAGCAAGATCTTCCTACAGACACTACCAGACCATGTCCCTGGCCTGCTGAAAATCTCCCAGCTTCCCTTCGCACTTTCTACGCTGTTCCATAGAGTATCCAGCTGCCACATGTGACTCTCCCAATGTAAACCCAATCATGTTAAATAAAATCAGTAACTCAGTGCCTCAGATGCACGAGCAACTCTTCAAGTGCAAAGCAGCCACCTGTGGTGACTGGCCACCCTATTAGACAGCAGAGGTGTTGAGCTCTGCCATGGCCACAGGAAGTTCTACTGGGCGGAGCCAGCTCGGTGATGAAATCCCAACTCCTCACCCCATATGGCCTACAGACCCCCAGTCTCTGGCCCCTGCTCCCCTCCACAGCCCCCTGTGGTCAAGCACTTGGTCACATTTTTCCTGTTCCAGGTACTTGCCTTTCTTCAGCTCCTCAAACACGCCAAGCTCTTGTCATTTGGGGTCCGCCCCACCAGTTTCCCCAGGCCGACTCCAGCACATGCTTCAGGACTGCTACCCACTGCACGTCTGCAAAGGGGGCTGACATCCCTACACTCATATTCACACATATATACACATGAATGCACACAGTAACCACAGCGGTCATTCTGATCTCACTATGCCTTTCTTCCCATGCACTAGTGAAGTTTGCAGCACCTGAAGGCATCAGTCATCTGAAAGCCTGGCCGGTGCTGGGGGGAGGGGGTCCTCCTATTCCACACACACTCACATGGCTGTGGCTGCAGGTGATGTGGGCTCATCACAGGACGGCTCACGGCATGGCAGCTGGCTGCCCTCGGAGCGAGGGATCCCACAGAGAGGGAGACCAAAATGCAAGCTGCAGTAGTTTTTACTATAATCTAATCTTATATGTGAGGACTCATCACTTCTGCCAAATTCCATCAGTCACACACCAAGGGAAGGTGTGAAGACCAGCAGTCAGGGGTCCCCGGGGGCCATCTCAGAGGCAGGCCACCACCAGCTATCTGTCCTGCTTGTCACTATGTCCCCAGAGTGGTGGGCATAGAGTAAATGTTCCATAAATATTATTAGGGAAAAAAAATGATTGAGTGCCTTTCTCTCCTCATCTATGAACCAAACTGTTCAAGGCTCCTTCCCATCCACAATATCCTTGGTGCATTTTGATAACAGTATCTCTCTTTTCCTTGCTCTTAAACCGCTGACATGAGCATGAAGGGGTGTGGGTCAGTGGTTCGGGAACAGTTTCAGGAGGTGGTGGGGGAGAGTTCATGGTTTCCCACCCTCTGACTTCGCTCAAGTTCAGAGTTCCCGGCCCCCGTGTGTGAGCCATTCAGCCTTATATCACACAGGGAACGACAGGTTCATGACGGTCAATGAAATTATATGTCCCGAGCAGCAGGAAAGCACACAGTCACGAAGGACCAGCAGAGCCATTGACTTTTTATTAGATGCTTGTCCCAGGCAATAAACGAGGAGAGACAGTGGCTGCAGCCCCTGGTCAGAACCTGCAATCAGGTCACTCACCGAGGCAGAGGTGAGCACTGAGTCTTGACTCAGAGTCAAAGGAGCAACTGGTGTGACATGCCAGGAATGAGGGCAACCATCTGACAAACTACCCATGGACCTTGTGACCTGAGACTGCCGATACTAATGAGCTTAGTGACGATGGCACAGTCACAGCTACTGTGGAGGAGGAGCACCTCCCACCTCCCAGGCACTACCCAGGTTTGACCCTTAAGCCATGCAACACCTAGAGTGAGTCCACATCTATCCTGTGTCATAATGTCTCTACATCATCACTCTGCGTTGCACATAGTAGGTGCTCAATAACCACTGTGTAAATAAATCAGTGAATGAATGGGGGGATGCCATGAGGTGGATATTCTCATACCCATTTTATAGAATAAAAAACTTAGGTCTATGCATCTGCTCAAAGTCATGTTAAAGGTTAAAAAACAAAGCATGATTGTGAATGCGTTAGAACAGGGGTTGACAAACTATGGCCTGTTTTTATAAAGTTTTATGGAAAAAATATGTACCAGTTGGTCCTTTTTTAAAAGACATGTTTTTCTTGGTATTTAGAGAGAAAAGAAGGGAGAGGGTTAGAGAGAGAGAAACATCACATCAATGGGAGAGAAGCATCCTCCATCAGCTGCCTCCTGCACGCCCCCTTCAGGGGATGGAGCCCACAACCCAGGCATGTGCCTGGACCTGGAATCAAACTGGTGACACCTTGGTTCATAGGTCAACGCTCAACCACTGAGCCACACTGGCCAGTCCTCGTTGGTCCTTTATGGCAGAGTTTGCCCCTTGACTGAGACAGGCTTAGTGAGGTTGTGTTTGATGTTGATATTTATGAAGATGTTAATTGACAAGTGCTGATAGCAAATTCATCTGGTGCATAGGATTTGGGTTTGTTTTGTTTGAGGAGTGCAAACTGATTGATTTTTTTTTAATGGGTGAACCCACACACAAATGAGCCCAAATCAACAATGAACAAAACTGCTGACAGTCACGGTGTTACTCGAGTCCACAGGAAACCTGATGTTCTAGAAACTTCTGCCTCATTCACTGACAACACTCTCACCAAAGAGTATGTTCAATAGGCTGGTTGAAATAATCAATCTTGGAACAATAAAGCAAAATGATCATCTGAATGGTATTTGTAAACAAATGCACAGTAAAAAAAGAGAAATGACTTTGAACACGAATACTGTCACGGTCTTATTTATATATGTATTTTAAATATATTGTTATTGATTTCAGAGAGGAAGGGAGAGGAAGAGATAGAAACTTCAATGATGATGACCATTGATCAGTTGCCTCCTGCACGCCCCCTACTGGGGACCGAGCTTGCAACCCAGGCATGTGCCCTGACTGGGAATCAAACCATGACTTCCTGGTTCATATAGGTCGACACTCACCACTTGCCACGCCAGCCAGGCTCCTGTCACGGTTTAAGAAGTCGAGGTCAGAGTATTATTTTCCTTTATGGAGGGAATGAAATGATAACACAAAGGAAGGTCAAAATCTAAATAAGGAGAACTAATCCATTCCTCATTTTCAGGTAAAGGGGAGCTTGCAAAGGTAGGTATTGTAGCTGATACTGTTGCATAACTGTGAAGCGATTGTGTGGAGTGGGCAGTATTGCTCAGAAGAGGTTTTTATTTCATGGAAAGGGACGGAATAAAGATTATAAAGTAGAAACAAAAAGGTATGAAATTAAGAAATTCGGAGATGGAAGAAGAGCTGCGCAGGTCCGTGAGAGGCTGAGAACTGAAACAACCAGAGGGAGAAGCCAAGCAGAACTCTGAAATGGTCTGTGTTCTTTTAATGACGAAAATGAGCGCGGTTGAAAAGAGAGCAGGAATCTGATCCAGCAGAGGTAAAGGTCTTAGGTACCTTAATTCTGTAAAAGTCTACCCTCACTGGCTGGAAAAGAGGCGCCTTTCCCAGGCTAATGAAATAACCCTGGAGGTCAGCCACCCTCCAGCCAGTTCAGGGGTCTGCAAACTCTTTCTGTAGAGCACTCAGAGAATAAGCGTTTCGGCTCTGCAGGCCTTACAGCATCTATGACAACTTCTTACCCCTGCTCTGCAATGCAAAAGTAGCCTTGACAATACATAAATGAATGAGCAGGGCTATGTTCCCACAAAACTATATTATAAAAGGCTATCACCCTGGTATGGTGGCTTAGTTGGTTGGAGCATCGGATCCCATACACCAAAAAAGGTTATGGGTTCGATTCCCAGTCAGGGCCTGTTGTGCTAGAGCAGTGGTTCTCAACCTCTCTAATGCCATGACCCTTTAATACAGTTCCTCATGTTGTGGTGACCCCCAACCATAAAATTATTTTCGTTGCTACTTCATAACTGTAATTTTGCTACTGTTATGAATCATAATGTAAATATCTGTGTTTTCCGGTGGTCTTAGGCTCTACAACAGCAGCTCTCAGCCTGTGTGTCGCCTAAGACCATAATAATTTTATGGTTGGGGGTCACCACAACATGAGGAACCAGCTTAAAGGGCCATGGCATTAAAAAGGTTGAGAACCACTGTGCTAGAGGCAACCAGACAATGTTTCTTTCTTTGTTTCTTCTCTCCCTCTCTCTCTCTCTCTCTCTCTCTCTCTCTCTCTCTCTCTCTCCCCGCCAACCCCTCTCTCTCTCTCTCTCTCTCGTCCTAAAAAAAAAAGAACACCTATCCTCTTATGAGGATTTTTATTTCAAAAGCTATCTAAAATATCAGGTGATTCCACTTCTATGAGCACATAAAATAGATAAATTCATAGAGATAGAAAGAAGAATGATAATAGTCGTGACCCACAGGTTGAGAACCGCTAGCAGGGTCGCCTAAGACCATCGGAAAGCACAGATATTTACATTACGATTCATAACAGTAGCCAAATTACAGTTATGAAGTAGCAACGAAAATAATTTATGGTTGGGGGTCACCACAACATGAGGAACTGTATTAAAAGAGTCGCAGCATTAGAAAGGTTGAGAACCACTGGGCTAGAGAGGAAGGTGGAGAGTTAATGTTTAATAAGTTCAAAATGTATTTGGCCATGATGAAAATTTTCTGGAATTGAACAGTGGTAAGGACTGCACAACATTGTGAATGTGCTTAAATGCCAGTGAGTTCTACACTTAAAAATGATTAAAATGGGAAATGTGTGTTATATATATTTTACCACAATAAAATTTTTTAAATACATTTCAAGCACAGCTATATTTATGCACAAAAATATATACACATATATCTGATTTCTTGCTGCAGACATCTGTGTCTTGCCATTGGGATCCCTGAGATATCTTTCACTTAATGGAGTGAAAATCCCACAGATCAGCTGTACATCCAGATTCGAACCACCTCAGCCACACAAAGCCTTAGTATGACCAGCAGGTTAAACACTCTTCCAAGCATGGCCAACACACTTTTAATCCTAGTAAGTTTTTTTTGCGTGTGTTGGAATGAGATGAACCAACAAGTTCTTTCCTGGTTTTCTATTTATTGCAGAAATAAATGGCACAATTGGTCTTAAAATATATTGAATATTTTTTTCATAAATATTTTTAAGATACAGGTATAAATCAGTGATATATTGAGAGAGAGAAAGTCTATCCCGTTAGCCCCAGGTCCCAGCTCTGCTACCCCCTGCACTGCTAGCCTTGGAGGACAGTCTAGAGTAAGGTTTATATGGCACACCGAGAACCAGGTTACGAGGAAAATAATTTGAGGTCTGGATAAAAGGATTAAGAGTGCCTCCTCAATGGTTGTAGATAAATTCCCGCAGGTCCTAAATGGTATAGAGATATGTCCAAATTGCCTTACTTGTTTCACTCGTCAAAACCCCTCCCTGGAAAACTGGGGGAAAGGAGGAACCCCAGTCTGTGTAAACTGGCCTCGCATCTAAGGAATCTAGCTGCCTGTACACCACCCCTTCCTGCCTCCCCCGAGGACAGGGGGCAGAAAAAGAAGTTACCATCTTCGTTCAGCAATCAGGGCAAAAACCCACAGTGTTTTGATGACAAATGGCAATATGGCTGAGATAGAAAAGGAAATTGGAGGATTGGACTGCTAGGGTGATTAGAGGGAACTGTTCCAATTACACGTTGTGGTGTAACATACTAGACCAAAATCAGTGGTTTCAAACACGGATCATTCATTATCTCTCGTGAACTCTAAGGATCAGGAGTTTGGGAATAGCTTGGCGGGGCATTGGAGTTCTTAATGACAAAGAAAACATTCTTGGTTCTCTTTCTTTGCTCACAAGCCCCTCTGACCAGCGTTTCCAGAGACGGTAAACAAGATAATATGCTGTAAGCCACCTTATTCTCATCACCCGAACCCACCGACGTTAGCTGAAAACATTGCATCATGCCACCGGCCCGCACCATTCCGAGCCGCTCTGTGCGCTGATTGCCCCGACATCGCTGGGAACACAGAGAAATAACCAATTTACGTGAGCAAGGCCTGGGGAGAGATTGTGACACAAATAGAAGAGAAATTGCCTTCACACGGAACCCAAAAACGCACTGTCGGCTCTCTCGCTCAACATAATCTTCCAGGTGACAGTCCCGAAGCAACACCACCTCACCCATTAAATAACAGGAATAGTAGGGAACGTTTTCCATGCCATTGTTTTGATAGTAATTTAAAATATTTGTGGCAGAGGCAGGGGTATGTATTTGGCAAGTCCTGTTTAAAGGATGCCTTCCCGGACATTTGTTACCTCCTCACACCAATCCTCCCCCACAGCCCCACGAGGATCCTGGGACTGGGCTCCAGCCAACCGGAGGGGTGGCAGACCGCTTCCAAGCTCGGCTGTCAAACACCCAAATGATGCTCCATACTTTCCCTCTCTCCCTTCTCTCTCCATGCTAAGCTCAGAGGCCACGTGGCATTGTCACAGATAAAAGGACCGCAGGGTCACTGCTGGGAGGAACCACGAACCCACCCTGCAGTGTGATCTGCATCAGAAGTCGTCATTGCCTGTATGTGTATGAAGCCACTGATGTGTGGGTTTGTGTTTTTTCTTTCCTGCCCCAAAGTTAAGAGCTGAATTAAGAAATCCAAAACTCAGGCAGTCACGGAATTTGGGTCAACAGAGTTTTTGTTATGCCATTTGTCTCAGACCTGGAAAGACGACGAGATGCCAGGTGCATTCCTTCCCCGATCAGGGAAGCCACTGAGATTTCTGGAGTTTATTTGTTATTGTAGTGTGACTGAGAGTGGCCTGACTAACATCACATTATGTTAAAACCAACATGAATATATTAATGAGAAGAATTAAAAATTCACAGGGATTTTTTTTTTAAGTTAAAACATGAAACTTTAAAGAAATGTACTGCTTGAGGCAGGCTACCCTGGCTATGCCCCAGACCCCCAGGGAGCCTACACACATTTTCTTCTGCTATTAGAAGAACTTCAATGCGAATACGTGAGAAGTATCCTAAAGCATTTGGCAGAGGCAGCCTCTGGAGCCAGATGAAACCCAGTTTTCTTATTTCCTAACTGAATCCCGGAGTAACTCACTCCCTTTCTCTGAGCCTCAGAGTCCAGTGATGGAGGAACAATGGGCATTGTAAGCTGGTTAGCGTTTGGGAGAGCTGGCCTCGAAGAACAGCAGAGTGTCTCATAGAGAAGCAACAGGCTTTTGTCTAGTGCCGTGGTCGGCAAACTGCGGCTCGAGAGCCACATGCAACTCTTTGGCCCCTTGAGTGTGGCTCTTCCACAAAATACCACGGCCTGGGCCAGTCCATTTTGAAGAAGTGGCATTAGAAGTTCAGGTTTAAAAAATGTGGCTCTCAAAAGAAATTTCAACCATTGTACTGTTGGTATTTGGCTCTGTTGACTAACGAGTTTGCCGACCACTGGTCTAGTGAAACACCTGAATGCGTTCATGAAAGGTATCTTTCTTGACATAGCCAACAAGAGAGGGAGATTTAGATTTTTAAAAAATCTTTATTGTTGAAAATATTACATATACCCCCATTGACCTCTTCTAGCCCCCTACCCCACCCCAGGCCTTCACCACCCTATTTTCTGTGTCCATGGGTTATGCATTTTAGTTGATCTCTTCCCATGCACTCATCTTCCCCTGCTTTCCCTCTGAGGTTCAAAAGTCTATTCCATGCTTATATGTCTTTGGATCTACGGTGTTCATCCATTTATTTTGTTCATTAGATTCCATATATGAGTGAGATCACATGATACTTATCTTTCTCTGACTGGCTTATTTCGCTTAACATAATACTCTCCAGGTCCATCTATGCTGTTGCAAGACTTCTTTCTTTTTACAGCTGCATAGTATTCCACTCTGTATATTTTTTTAAAAAAAAGAAATTTAATTGTGATAAATAATAGGATTTTGGATGGCCCAGCAATCTCTTAAGGGTCCTTAAAGGACAACTGGATACAAAAGGCTCAGAAAGGGACACAGCAACATGGCAAGAGAACAGAGCCTTTAAAGGGTATGGGCCCCTGAGAATTCCCTGTTGTACTAGTTATCTGTTGCTATGTAACAAATCAGCTCAAATCTCAGCAGCTTGAGGCAATGAACATTTGTTATCTTACAGTTTCTGTGGTTGATCGGGAATCCAGGAGCAGCTTAACTGGGTGGTTCTAGTGTAGGGGTTCCTCATGAGTTGCAGTCAAGATGGATGAATGAATAAAATTTAAAAAAAAAAGAACACCACTGATTCTGTTTTAAATCAGAATGAGAGGTAAGAGACTCATTCTAGTCTTGTCTTTGCCTTTCAAAATTTGTGTGAACCTGAATGTAGGAGCCCAATTTAGGAGCCTACTTGAGTACTATCATCCTTAAAACCCTCTGAAACTCTGGGGTTCTGGGGTTCAAATGGCCATCCCAAGATGTTGGGTAGGAAGAGCACCCTGTGCTTCATACTACACAGACGATCAGGAAGGCGAACAAACCCAATGTCCAAGGAGGCAAGCACCCCTTTTCTCCTACTGCTCCCACAGCTGGAAGGCTGGCATAATGTGCATTGCCTCTTTGGGGCTCCACCATCACATGGACTGAAAAAGGAGAATCAGGAGACAATCGTTAAGTCTTCTTTCCTTTCCTTTCCTCTAAGTCAAGTACCAAGAGTTTGAGACACTGTTTCTCAAGGGAACATCTGTTCCCTCCATGGAAAAGTAAAATATGCAAACATTGACCAGAGAATATATGAGAATGCATAATTCACAGCTAGCTGTCTCCCTGGACCGAAGCCGGAAGGAGTAGGTTGAACTTCAGGTCAGAGGAAAAAATTCTAGCTGTTGCATCCTAGCACCTAAGTATTCAATTACCGAGAAGTTTTTGCCCCTGGGGAGACCAGTGGTACCTGCATCCGCATCAAAATCTTTCTTAATATGATTCTGCAGTAAGCTGAGATATGCAGCACATCCTGGCAATTGATATGCAAATTAAATAAACAAAACGCCATAATAAATAATTAAATCAGTCTAACATGATGAATGAATTAATCATATTGGAGTGATGAGAAGAAGCTGGCACTGGCACCCAGAAGATCATCAATTTGAGAAAATTGGAATGTTCCTAACAAGGCCATTTCAGTATAGGATGGTGTCTCTTGTGTTAATTACCTGTATTGGCCTCTGAACAGAGTAGCAGGGTAGGTGCTCAATAAATGTTAGTGGAATCAAATAGACTTTGGCCACCAAGGTTGTCCTTCTGCAATACATGGAATTGCTCATTCAATAAGCAATCGCACAGACATTTTGTCATTCCAATTTTATTTATGAAGAAAATAGCTCTGTAAAATAGACAAGGACAAGTGTTGCCATCCCTCACTTTAAATTTGAGGAAAATAAAGCTCAGAGGACAAGTGACTTGCCCCTAATCTCATGGCTTGGATAGCAGGAGCCTGAACTCACCTTGGGACTCCTGATACCTGGTGTATAACCCTCCTCTGTACCCCACTGATGGAATATGTGTGTCTACATGAGGGCGAGTGTGTGTGGGGGAAACATGCTACAGCCAGCCACTGCCTCCCCAACCACGTCCAATAATCAATCATTAACTATGTAGTTCAAATTTATATTCAAAATACATTTTGTGCCTCACCCATTTTTGCCTTTTGTTAAGTTCTATACATAGCATCTCTTTACAGACAGCCAAGAAACGCAGGTATGCCTGAGGAAAAATAAAAGTACTGTATAGCCATGGAATTTAATAATGAAAAAGAATATGCAACAGACTGATGAATCTCAGGGGGTGCGGAAGATCACAGAAGAGATTAACCAAAGAACTTGTATACATAACCCATGGACACAGACAATAGTGTGGTGAAGACCTGGAGAGGGGCCGGAGTGGGATGCAAGGATACTTTCAACAATAAAGATATAATTAAAAATAAAATAAAATTTCACTGCCCCCCCCAAATAAGAATATTTAGCCACATGGGAAAATTTCTATAATATATTGCTATCCAAAAAGAAGATTTCCATGTATCATGCAGATTATCCACATTTTATTAATATACATAGGTAAGAAGATAAAATATGTGTCAAAAAATAAACCATATGGTGAGGTTATAAGAAGTTTTTGTTTTCCTCTTTGGGTATTTTTTAAGACTTTCAGAGATTTATACAATGAGAATATGTTATTTTTGTAATTAAAATTTTTACTTGTAAAACTAAGGCAAATTGCAGTGGGGTGGTGAGGGTGGGGAATAAAATGCTTCTGAGCCCACATCTAGAAGAAGTCATAATTGTTCAGTGGGTTTCTTGTTTGGTTTTAATAAAAATTACTTAACCGCATGGCTAAATTTTGAGAAGCTGTGGGATTAGAAACTATTTGAAATCTTTTCCCACAATAAGAGGATAGGCCCTCAAATGGGTGGTTCTGAGATTTGATAAAATAATGAGAGGATAGGAGGGAAGAGAGATGGTCTTGCCTGTGACAAAAAATGAGTACTCACAATAAAACAGAAAACAGATTTAAAGGCAAAGATATCAGTTAAAACTAAAAGTGTAGGTGGGGTAGACTCAGCACTAACAGATTGTTAGAATGAATCCAAAACCAATAAAAACAAGTATATGATGTTTATCAAGAAGAAGACTAAAGTTGTAACTCAAACATGGAAAATATACCACACAAAAATATTAAGACAAAAATACACACATAATGACAAAAATATATCAGAAAATTCAAATTAAATGAAAGCAGAGATTATTCAGTGATAGAAGCAGTCTTAACTTTGACCCAAAAAGGTCATTTTTAAAGTAATGAATGGCTACTTCCACAATAAATATAAAATATACATGGCCTAAATAACATTATAAAGAAAAACTGTTGAAAAAACAAAGTTGGGGATGAAAGAAAATAGTATCAGCAACTAACCAGGAAGATAAGCATCAAGTAGGAAATTTGGCCAATATTATTAAAGTCAATGTAAAAGCTTTATTCATCATTTGTATACTGCAAATAAGGAATTTAGTTCCTTTCCCAATGCCCACTAATTATAAAATCAACCAATATTAAGCAACCAAAAAAGAAATCCCATTAAATACCAAAAA
The DNA here is from genome assembly GCA_011751065.1 of Lasiurus cinereus. Lineage (NCBI taxonomy): Eukaryota > Metazoa > Chordata > Mammalia > Chiroptera > Vespertilionidae > Lasiurus > Lasiurus cinereus. The sequence continues at coordinate 42,354,524 of JAAGEH010000480.1, read as the reverse complement.
GAAATTAATAGATTATATTCTCCACTCACACTATAATAAACTATAAATTAATTTCCAAAGGAGAACAAAATAATTATGCCAACAGCCTGGAAATAATTCCTGGGTCAAAAAATGAAACCAAAATAGCAATTACAGAATTTTAGAGACTAGCAATAATACACATATCAAAAAGTACATGGAGAGTGGCCAAAGTGAACTGAAAGTAAATTTCACAGCCTTAAGTACTTTAATAGCTGAAAAGAAATAAAATAAATCAATTATTTAAGAAACCAATCAACTCAAGAAGCCAGAAAATAAAAAGTTGAGTGAAGGAGAAAGAAGAGCTTAATAAAGACAAAAGCAGAAATCAATGCATTAAAAAATAAAAAAAATACCAAAATTAATACCATACAATAAAGAAGTGAAGTTTTTTCCAGGAATCTGACAATAGTTTATTACTAAATGCGTTAACAGAAAAGAAAAATAATAGTGAATTCATAGTTTAAAAATAATTTTAGGCTGGGGAAGATTTTTCTGAGTATGGTTTCCAAGCCAGAAACCATCAGGGCAATGGATGAAATACTTCATAAAAGTTTTTAAAACTCTATTGCAAAAATCACTAAAATTACAAAGAAAAAATGACCAACTCAGGAAACTTATTGAAGTGTCTGACAATGGGTTATTATCTATAATGTATAAAGAGCTACTAAAACTTACTAAGAAAAAGACAACCACTCAACAAAAAAAAATGGAAAAAGATATTAACCAATTCACAAGAGAAAGGCAAATAATCTGTCTTTATTCATTCAATCAGCAAGTGTTAAATGAGCATCCTCTATTTCCTAGTTCTGTTCTAGGTTCAATGAATAAAACAAAGTAACTTCTTGTAAGTAAAGATAATATAACTAATAAATTATCAAGGAAATGCCAAGTAACATATATTCACCCAACTATCGGACAGGCATAAGATTAAAAAGACAGATTAATATCCTGAGTTGATAAGACGGTCAGGAAATGGACACCTTTAACATCAAAGATGGAGTTTAAACTGATATACAATTGTGCTGGCTTTTAATTCGGTTACCACGTTCAGTGCCCAGTCTATTTTGTATAGTATCAGTCACCAGTGACTGACAAGGTGTTTAACATGTTAAATAATTTTTTTCAAAGGCATACTTTTTAAGAGAATATAGCCCCTGAAATATATCAATATATATGAAAAACTTCATCAAAGCATCTATGTATATATAAAAGGCTAAATATTCTTCTGCCCAGCCAGTAGCTATGATGCACACTGACCACCAGGGGGGCAGATGTTCAATACAGGAGCTGCCATGATGTGCACTGGCCATTTAAAAATAAATGGCACTGTGGACCTGGCTTCCCCCAAGTGAGACACAGGCCCCACCACCACCCAAAAGCGACACTCTACCAAATCGCAGCTAACGCTGCCAAGACTCCATGGTGCAAAATGTGGCCCACAGCCCAGCCCAGCCCGAAAGGATGGCTGTGGGCACCAGGTAATGACGTTACATAGCAACACCCAGCTTCCTCTTCCTAGCAACCAGTATCCTTGGGGTTTCTTCAGCCCAGGAACCCGACTTGCTTTATAGCCAGCTGCAAACGTTTTACAGTTTAACCAAATGTTTGTGAAGCATTTTCCCGGGCCTCATCTCGTTTGATCCTCACAGAAGTCCTGGAGTAAGTAGATAGGAGACTCAATAGAATCCTGTTTTCTTTTCATTAGCAAGACGCAAATAGCAATATTAAAATATTTCTTGCCCTAGCTGTTTTGGATCAGTGGATAGAGCATTGGCCTGTGGACTGAAGGGTCCCAGGTTCAATTACAGTAAGGAGCACATGCCTGGGTTGCAGGCTCAATCCCCAATGGGAGATGTGCAGAAGACAGCCGATCAATGATTCTCTCTCATCATGGATGTCTCTCTCTCTCTCTCCCTCTCCCTTCCCTTCTGAAATCAATAAAAATATATTTAAATGTTACGTGTGTGTGTGTGTATGTGTGTGTATGTGTGTGTATATATATATATGTATGTATGTACATACATACATATATATATATACACACACATAATAATTCTAATTAATTTCCTTTCAATATGCACGAATCTATGCACCAGGACACTAGTTTATCTATAATAGTGAAAGCAACCTAAATGTCCACCAACAAAAAGATGGGATATAAACTTCAAATAGCATTTTTTAATCTCATTCTTTGTTCATATATAGACACAGGTATTATTTTATCACATCAATACCAGGATAAAATGTAGTTTTGAATTATTTCATATATTTTACAGCATTTCAGATCCAATGCTAAGATATTTAGAGGCACCAAAATCGGTTTGGCTCAGTGGATAGAGCATTGGCTTGTGGATTTAAGGGTCCTAGGTTCGATTCCAGTCAAGGGGACGTACCTTGGTTGCGGGCACATCCCCAAGAGGCAGCTAATCGATGTTTCTCTCTCATCGATGTTTCTAACTCTCTCTCTCTCTCCCTTCCTCTCTGTAAAAAATCAACAAAACATATTAAAAAAAAAATAGAGGCAACAGAAAACCCTAAAACCTTTTAAATGGTGATATGAGATAACTTATTTGAGGATTCAGTACTATCCTAATATATAAAAAGCCAGGGGCCATCATGACCGAAACAACTGGATGGATGACCAATCACAGACTGTGGAGGCGACAAGGCTGGCAGGGGTGTTAGTGAGGGATGACCAGGCCAGCAGGGGGGAGAGGGGGGGTTTGGAGGAGACCAGGCTGGCAGCGGGAGTAGTAAGGGGCAACCAGGCCAGGAGTAGGGCACAGTTAAGGGCAACCAGGCCAGCAGGGAGGGGCAGTTAGGGGCAATTAGGCCAACGGGGGCAGTAAGGGGCAGTTAGGGTGACTAGGCCAATGGGGGTGGGATAGTTTGCAGACACCCGGCCAGCAGGGGGGAGCAGTTGGGCGCGACCAGGCTGGTGGGGGGGGGCAGTTAGAGGCAATAAGGCAGGCAGGCAGGCAAGTGGTTAGGAGCTAGCAGTTCTGAATTTTGAGAGGGATCCCGGATTAGAGAGGGTACAGGGTGGGCTGAGGTGATCCCCCTGCCATGCATGAATTTCATGCACTGGGACTCTAGTCTATATAATAAAAGCCTAAGCGACCTTTACTGTGGAACAACCAGAATGACCAGTTGCTATGATGCACACTGACCACCAGGGGGCAGACACTCAATGCGGGAGCTGCCACTGGTGGTCAGTGCATGCCCCCTACTCAGCCAGAAGCTGGGCTCATGACTGGCGAGTACTAAGGAGCGCCGAGTAGACAGGTGGTAAGGAGCGAGAGGTCCTGGACTGCAAGAGGGTACGGGCCAGGCTGAGGGATAACCTCCCTCCTCCCCCCTCAGTGCATGAATTTCATGCACTGGGCCTCTAGTATATAAAATAAACAGGTTTAAGGAAATATCACTCAAAGTTTCTAAAAGTGATGTCCAAGGCTATCAGGCTGGGTCCAACAATCCTGAGAACAGGTGCCTTTATCACTGTCCCTCCTGATACACACATCCTCTCCTGGGCATTCTTTCATGCAGGAGCCAGGCTCTTCTTTAAAATGTGAACTAGACGCCACCTCTCCCTCCACTGGTTTCTCAGTGCTCCTACCACACACACACACACACAAAAGCAAACTCTAGACAGTAATGGCCCACAAAGTCTTGCATGTTGGAGGCCCACCACCCACACCCAACCCCATCTTATTCCATCTTTCCTTCCACATCTTATGCTCTGGTCACATACACCTTCTAACACTTCCCAGTCCCACCTCAGAGCCTTTGCACGTGACGTTCTCCACTACATGGAATGTTCTTTTCCATGTTCTTACAGAGCAGGTTTTTACCACCCTTCAGGTCTCAGCTTAAACATCATCTAAGAGCAATATCCACTAACCAATCCTTTGGCTATTAGATATTACAACTCCCTGCTGTCTCCTTCCTTACACTTAACACAATTTTTTTAATTGACTGTAATTTTTTAAGTTAGTTATTGATTTACTTATTCACTATCTGTCTCCTCCAGTGGAATGCATGTTCCAGAAAGCAAACTCTATGTTTATTTTACTCTCCTCCGAATCCCCAGCAACTTTGCTCAGAATGGGCCATGCTAAGAACATTCAAATGTTGTTAAAATGAATAAATAAATGTGAACCCCATTTTGAAGAGTGCTTCAAGAACCTTAAACTCATTTAAAAAGAAATATTTTTTATTCTCTTTTCCTATTTCTGGACTCAATAAGAAATAATTAGAGAAGTACACAAAGATTAATATTCAAAATGAAAGATTAAAGTCAGTGGTGCATGGGTAGGGTAAATAGTCATCTCAGGTGGAAACTAAAGAAAAACTGAATTTATTTAAGAAAAAAGGTTAGGGGAGTAGGATATTCAAAGGGAAGGGCTACACAGTCCCAAGACAAAAGGTACTGGATCCATGATGGCAGCAAAAAACATACTTCAGACAGTGAAACAAGGAAAGTTGACAGAAGAAGCAACAGAAGAGCCTAGGCAGGCTGCTTTCACTCACTGAGAAGTCAGAGAAAAGGGGGCCTTGGAGACAGGGTCAGGGGGTTAGCCCTGGACAAGCTACTGATGTCCATTGCTCCCCTGGTTGCAAGTCTCATGGGGTTCCGTAGAGGATGTGTGTCTAGGAGGAGGAAGCAGGGGAAGGGGAGGACAGAGGTGTGCTCCCTGGAGGGAGAGCAGCCATTGGGTCTTTGTCCTGAAGTATTTATCTCTCTCCTGCAGGTGGAAATCTTAGGGGAGGTGTCACGGGAGGGTCTCAATAGAATATTCATCAGCTTCCCAGGTGTGCTCTTTCAGGGTCATGGTCTCCACTGATTGGTCAGTGTCAGGGGAGAGGGTCATTAGTCAATAGAGCTAGTCCTGAGGCAATCATGGTGTCACCTGAAACACAACTGAGGCCTACGGTGGGGTCTAAACCAGAAATGTGAAAGATCAGGGGTCCAAACCATGTGACCTGTGATATGCTACGGGAAGATAGGTTACCCTGGAGGCAAGGCTCTTGTTTCCCCAGGTTTGCCCCTTGCTAGGCATCAAGGTCTTTCTGTGCTGGTGAGTTTCTGAACCTGGCCCATTGTCCTTGCTCTGCTCATGTCTGTCTAACACAAAAATATTCATTAGAACATTCTTCTAAGACCAAAAACTGGAAACAACCTACATACCCAACAAGAGGGAAATATTGTACTAAGTTAATATATGGGATAGAATAGTCAATTATAAAGTATGGGGTAATGTGGTAAATTTGTAAAAGGTTATAGTAAGAAACTTAATGCACAGTTCAATCCTATATTTATAAGAACAGAGCATACAATCCTATATGTAAAATAGAGGGAGGAAATAGTCCAAAATATGAGTCGTGACTTTTTTTTCCCATATGTTCCCTACATTTTCCATTCTACAGATTTCTAATTTTTGACATTGAGCAAGTGATATTTTTAAAACATAAATGCAAAATAAACATCATTTTTCAAAAAATTTTAAAAACAGGTCACTCTTCCCTGAGTGTCATCTTCAGGTTTCATGGATAAGGAAACTTTTGCCCTAACCAGTTTGGCTCAGTGGATAGAGCGTTGGCCTGCAGGCTGAAAGGTTCCAGGTTCAATTCCAGTCAAGAGCATGTACCTTGGTTGTGGGCACATCCCCAGTAGGAGGTATGCAGGGGGCAGCTGATTGAAGTTTCTCTCTCATCAATGTTTCTAACTCTCTCTCCTTCTCCCTTCCTCTCTGTAAGAAAAAAATCAATAGAATATATTTTTAAAAAATCCAAAAATATATTTTTAAAAAAAGAAAGAAAGGAAACTTTTACCTTCAAATACATTTAACAATAAAAGACCGGCTATACCCAATCAAGGAAGACTGTTGCAGATAAAATTGCTTGAGATTCTATCAGCACGCAAAGTAAAGTAATAGTTTATGATAATTTGTTTTGATTCTCCCTCTCCCTTCCCACCCCCCCAAAAAAAAATCATTAACATAAGCTCTTTTGCCTCCAAACCTACAGAAATGCAGGACATCTTCAAGGTGCCATTCAGGGCCCCTCTGCCCTTTTGGGTTCTGCTTTGGAATCCCTTCACTGTGCTCTGGCTTCTCCATCTGTGTCTCCCTTTGCTTTTATATTTCATGCTCAGCTTCCTTCGACTTCCCTTTGAACTTAACATCCTTGTCACCCTTATTCTCCGCAGGGCTGCCTTTTTCTCCTGTATTGGCTACAATATGAAAATAATAAGCAGCATGTATTGCGCTGTTTTGTCTCTTCCCATTAAATATAAAATCAGATGAGTGAAGTCATCTGTTTACATCGCTTTCAAAATGAACCTAATTAAATTATTTTTGTTTCTGGAAGTCAGTGACTTTCAGTAGCTCATCAATACCCCTCCTGAGAGGGCCCAGGAGGAGAGACGTGCCCTGCGGAGAAGTCTAGCACAGAAGCAGACATTGATGGTAGGCTGATTAAAAGTCATCTTAGGAAAAAGCTGTGTGCTTTGGTAATTTGAAGTCTACCAAGTAACTGTGAAGCTCCGAAGAGATCATAAAAATAGTATCTCATTCTAATTCAGGGGGACCGATCCTTCCTACATCAGCATGAATTGAACCGGGATGAGTCTTCCCCAGAAAAATCACTGCAACCAGGGCAATCAGAAAACGTGAACAATGGCAAGGGAAGTCCAGAAAGAGAGCAGGTTATGCAGCTCATGAGATGATGCAGCCAAACGGTTAAACAAGATCTGAAGCATCATTTAAGTAGGAAGTACCAGCAGAGAACGAGTGAAAGCTGCCTTTCAGCTAAGCAGTTTTGCTCTTCCCTTCGACAATTAAAAGGATTCGGCGGCAACAACAAAATCTCGAGAAGAAAAAGCCTTTTGTTTGTTCTGACTTGGAAACAGAAACACATATTTGATTTTAACAGTTCTCAGAATGGAAATATTGGCTTCTGAATTTAAATACATGCAGTATCAGATCTTATTATTCTTCTATCTTTAGCCATTTTTTTGCCTTCATGAGTTATTTATCATTTCACTTTCATAACTTTGATATGTAAATTAAATCCACTGTACCAAATGTTATGATTTAGCTAAAGATCTAGAAACACTAATATTTCTCATTACAGATTTTGCTTATCCAACTGGATCCAACAGAATCGCCCCATTTGAAGCAAGAAGGGAAATTGCCTGGAGAGAGCTTGGTGGACTGTGAGGCCACTTAAAATCCAATCTCACCAACTGAAGATGTCCCTCTTAGTTTATCATCATAGCACATTTTCTGTCAACTTTAAAACCATGATCAAGTTTTCTGTTTAAAATGTCCTGTTTACATTTAGAATCACTTCTCAGCCCAATTTGAAAAGTTCTGCATCTTTAGGATCAGAAAGGTATTAGGCACAGTAGTAGACACTTCAGGCATTATCTGAACTTACCAGCTGTGTGGCCTTGGCCAAGTTATGACCTCTCTTTGCCCAAGGTTCCTTAACTATAAAATGGGTAAAGAAATAGAACCTGCCACGAGTATGAACTAAGATAATCCAAGTAAAAGCGCTGACTCGGCCCAGTGCCTGGCATAAGATCAGTGTTCAATAAATGTGAGTAGATTACTGTTCCTTAGTCACAATGCTGCACTACCAGCTTTGTCAGGTTCTTTAGACTGAAGGAATCACTCCTCCTGAAAACTGAATGCTGGTCATGGCTGTGAGGGGGTCAACATGGCATGAAATTCAAACGAAGAAGCAAAGACTGACATCTCTTTTGATCATGCATGCCACCCTTCCCTGCCTATCTCCAGAGCTCTGTGATGGTCAGAGTAAACACAAAAGCTTCTCTACTCAACTGTCAGGTAACAGTTCTCCGCCCGATGTCAAGAATATCTTTCTAAGAACATTCTGGGAGTCCTGGTCTTCACCAGAACATGGTAGCCCATGAGCATCTTGTGGTTGAGCTAATGACCCTAAAATCTTGGTGAAAAATGACAGGAGCTATGAGCTAATGGCAAGGCAGACAGAGCGAGAGGCAAGGGGGAGGGTGAAGATTAGCTCAAGGTCACTGAATGTTTTCTTCTCCAGCACTTCCAATGTTTCGCAAAAAAGAAAAAGAAAAAAAAGGTAGAATTGCGAAGAGTTGCCTTCCAAAAAGAAAAAAAGAACTAACCATAGATGGCATTTCAGCTCTCTATCCATTCATTCACACATTCACTCACTCAATGATCCTTCATACCCTGCACCCAGCTTGGGAAAAGGGCCCAGAGCTTTACAGGCTATGAGATGCTGAGTTGGGGTGTTATCAGACAGAAGAGAGAGGGCCTAACAGGAGGTTCCAGGAAAGGGGATGGGCAGGTGCAGAATCGCAAAGTGAGGGAGACACCATGTGTTCTTCTAATTGCAGACGGTTCAAAGAGGCTGCAGTCAGAAGGGAGTGAGAGACTGGTGTAAGATGCAGTCCAGGCTTCAAGGGACCATACACACAAGCTAAGGAGTTAGATATCACCCTGAGAACAATGGGGGACCAACCCCTGGAGGGTAGACAAGACCGTAACGTGCTCAGATATGTGTTTTAGGAAGATCATTTTGCCATCTTTGCCTCTTGTGCACTCTTGACTCATTCCATTCACTCACATCTGTGACCATGGCTACATTTACATAAACTCTGGTCATCTGACCCCCTTAGAGAGCAGGGGCTCCTCACACTTCAGTACCCTTTATTTAAAGTTTGCTGGAGCAGAGCAAAGAGGGAAAGCATCTCCCAGCTGCAGACCACATTTCCATCTGTCTCATAGATATCTCCAATCTGCCTCTCAGAGGTAGCACTAACTCAACACATCCAAGGCCAAACTCATCATCTTTCCCACAAAACCAGCTCTTCCTACTTAGTATTTTGATCACCCAGGTTCAAAAGATTCTTCCCACTGCCACATTCCATCTCTCGCCAAGGCCTGCTGTGTCTTCCTTCAAAAATGTCTTCATATCCCTATTTCCTCCCCAGCCAACTGTCCCCTACCTAGTTCAGAATGGAGTGACCTCACTCATGAACTCTTCACACTGACCCACCTGGGCTCTTTGCCACAAGTCATTCCTGCTTTCAACCTATTTTCCATTAAGTCACTCCCTTACCAAAGCTGGCAGACTCCAAACTCCCAGCTTGTGTAGAATTAATACTCATTGAGGAGATATTCAGACCTAAGACAACGCATCCCTCATATTTTATTCCAGCAGAATCTTCTTCCTTATCACCACCTTATAAAGTCTTCCTGTTGAACGGCTCACCCACCTCACCTCACACTTCCTACTCAGGCTTCTGTTCCCTATGTGTCCTGAGAGGTCTAGTGTCCTCCAGGAATTAATGTCCACTCAAACCTCAGAATGTGACCGTATTTGGAAATAGGGTCTTTGCAGATGTAATTAGTTAAGAGTAGGTCATACTTGACTAAAAAGGGCCCTAATCCATCGAAACCAGTTTGGCTCAGTAGATAGAGCATCAGCCTGTGGACTGAAAGGTCCCAGGTTCGATTCTGGTCAGGAGCATGTACCTTGCAGGCACATCTCCAGTGTGGGGCATGCAGGAGGCAGCTGATCAATGTCTCTCTCTCATCGATGTTTCTAACTCTCTATCCTTCTCCTTTCCTCTCTGTAAGAAATCAATAAAATGTATATATATAAAAAAGGGGGCCCTAATCCAATGACTGGTTTCCTTATAAGAAAAGAAAACAAAGACACACAAGGAGAAGACAGCCACCTGACAACAGGCACAGATTAGAGCCATGTGTCTAAAAGCCAAGGAACGCCACGGATTGCCAGCAACCACCAGAAGCTGGAAGAGAGGTACGGAACAGATTCTTCCTCAGATCTTCCGAGAGGAAACTAGTCTACCAACACCTTGAGTGCAGACGTCTAGCCTCCGGATCTGTGAGAGCACACATTTCTGTTGTTTGGAGCCCCATACATGGTACTTTGTGAGAACACCCCTAGCAAACTTAACCACAGTGCCCTGCGCCACCACCTAGCTCCATGCTCATCCCCCTGTCTTTCCAATAAGACCTCCTCAAAGGCCCCACTGAAGCCCCTCATCTTCATGCATGAAGCCACAGTGCTGTCCTATTACTCTGAAGAAACTTCGTTATGTTCTATCAGTCCTGTGTCTTTGAGAGCATTACATTCCAAAGGCCACTAATACAGGTCCAGTCACCTCAAATTATTAAATGGCAACTGATGAGCTTCCTGAGCTATTCCCTTGCACACAAGGGAACATGAGATGGTTTGGTTCATCTCCATCAAGGGTTGTCATTGTTTTATTTTACAGCCCCTCCTCATTCCAGCCAGCATTTGCCAAATATCACCAGTGGAGGCAGATGCAGAGCATTCAAACTTTCCATCTTTTAACCCCAGGCTCCCCTTCTACATTTATCATCCTCACATCAACCACCATTGCCATCCCCCACCCCCAGCAAACCATCCCATTCATCCTAACACAAGCTAAATATCCAGCCACATTTGAATCCCAAATAAACTCTGCATACCCAACCTCTATGCCTGCTCTGAAATGGCCTTCTCTATTTTCTCATCCCCTAAAATCCTTCCAGTATTTCAAAGCCCACTCAGATGCCACCCTTTACAAAAGCTCTTTCTTCATCACAAACAATTCTACTCCCATCCTTTATGACTGCTTAGGGGCTGGCTTACATCTACATTAGGGTATTGTTACTGTAAGCTACATTGCAACATGTATGCAAAACTGCCTCTTCCCACCTGTGTGACCTGGAGCAAATCTTCACCTCTTTGGTCCTCAGTTTCCCCATCTATGCCATTGGTACAACTACAGCACTGACCTTTCTGTGTCATGAAGGCTGGATGAGATAATGCAGGTAAAGCACTAAGCACACTCTCATACTTAGTCACACTCAATGTATATTGATTGACTGTATTATATCAACAATCATCAACATGCCACCATCATCAAACTTTATTTTCAAATATCTTCCATCAGCTAGGAACACAGAGTTGCAAAAATTCACTGCTCACTAGGAAGAAAAAGGATAAAAAACACTCTTAAAAATTAATGCCCCTCACTAACCATGAGTACCAAGCAGGTTTTTCACGTATTAAGGACAGCATATTATTATCCTCATAAAATTCCTTTCTTCTTAAGAGATTAAAAAGCTAGGAAGATCTAATTCCACTTGATTTCACAAGTCCCCTGAGAGAGAAGCAACAGGTAAGACTGTTTTTCCATTGTCCTCAGGTGTGTCAGGACAGACAAAAAGCAAGACAGACGTCCCTAGAGCTGGAGGTTGCCCTCTCACCAGACTTAGGGAATTTAAGAAACATGGATCACCCTCCTGCTTATTCCTTAGGCAGATGTCCTGAAAGCAAATGAGTGAGCTGCAGGCTATTGACTCAAATCCAGGGCAGACTCACTTTCCATATACACTTGGACTCATCCATTCATTTATTCATTCACTCACTCAAAATCCTTGCTGAGCCTATGTTCCCACATACTCTGTAAGCATCAAGCCAGTTATGGAGAATGGAAGGGGCCAAAGTGAAACCTCATCAGGAAACAGTCTAAGCAACCAATGGACAGGGTCTGTCCTGTCTGCTGAATGCAAAGGAAAAATGTTTCTAAAACAATTTGAATGTGCTCCTCTTGTCATTTTTTATAAAATGGAATTTAAAAATCAACTCCATTTTTAATTCATGTTAATACCCCCAAACAGGAGAGTCTTTCCTGCCCAAATGCAAGACCTGTCTCACCTGTGCTGATGCCATCCTGCTCCACAACCAAAGATACCAATGATGAGCTAAGGTCCACCACTGGGTGATGGATGGGGTGAGGATGCAAGGATGAGTCAGAGTGCCATTCCCTTCCTGAGAAAACAATGCCTGCAAGCTTAAAATCTGAACAAGTAAACAGATACTGTACACCCATGTTCATAGCAACATTACAACCTAAAGGTGGGAGCAACCCAAGTGTCCCTGAGAGATGGACGGATAAACAAAATGTATATACAAAGGAATATCATCCGGCCTCAAAAGAAAGAAAGTCCTGACGCAGGCTACAACATGGATGAACCTTATAAGCATTATGTTCAGTCACATAAGCCAATCACAAAAGGCAAACTACTGTGTGATTCCACTTTCATGAGGTACCTAGAGTAGTCAAACGGGGATATATTATATATCTATTTATGTTCTATCCCACGTGTGCTTTTTACATGGAAAGAATAAGAACTTTCCTCTCTCCAATGACCCATTTTCCCCTCTGGGAGGTGCTTTCACCCCCACTGCCAGGCACAGCCCAGAGAACCTGACCTACCCATGTGGCTGTGACTAAGTGACTGATGCATGAAATACGGAATTCTCCCCAAAGCATCGAGTGCTTTGAAATGATTTCTGCCATCATTAATGCATTTTATTCACAACAAGCAACCCTCAAACCAGCTCGTGCAACAAAATATAAAATCTGCTGCCTCCTATGTGCCCAGGAGCTACGCTAGACCTGGGAGATATATAAAACCATGAATAAGTCAGATGTGGAGTCTGCATGCAGGTTAAGAGTAAACAAACAGACAGATGCTGTAAGAGCTAGGAGAAAGCACCAAGCAGGTTGAGGGTGCGGAGCTGGAGGGGGGCCACCTGCTCACAGACCCTTCCTTTCTGGAGCTGGGGCTCCTCTAGGGAAACACATCAGCTTGGTGAGAGGTCACAGGGTAAGCACCGTCTAAGAAAAGGGGGACGCACTGCTGTTACTCCCTGGCTCATCCATTCATTCACTCAGCAGCCATTTCTGAACACCTGCTCGAATACTCTGCACCGCGCCAACCCTGGGGGTACAATATAAACACAGCAAGAGAGAGGCTGGAAGAAGGCTTGAGACACACAGACCCGGGTTTGAGTTCTCAGTGGCTTGTTTTCCTTAACTGTGACAGGGGGTAACAGCAAATATCTCAGAGGGTTGCTGTAAGAATTAACTAAGATCATGAGCATAAGGCAACATAGCTCATCGTCTAACAGAAAACATTCAGTACACACTAGACGTTGCGTCTTTTGTTACCTACTGGACACATTTCCTTCCCTCCAGAACCTGGTGCAGAGATCATTTTTAAAGCACCATGCCTGTGGCATCATGGGAAGATGCATCTTGCCCATCATTTCTTGGAAAATTCACTTTGCAAATTCAGTTTGTGTCTCTGTGTTCTGACTCCTGGCCCCCCACTCTGATGGTTGGACCTTCCTGGGCAAGTCCTGTGGCTCTGTTATCTGCATGTAACAAGATAAGCCTACACTTCCAACTCATTTGGCAGAGACGATGAGGAACTAATGCCTACAACTGTCACCGTTTAGTGGAAAATTTAATAAACGGGGTGTTTTTCCAAGTCCAGCTTCACAAGCCAAGCTGAGGTCTCATTTCCCCTCAGTGTTAATGTTGGCATATGCCCACCAATTGGATACCAAGGGGCAAAGCATTATTTTTCAGCCACATCCAGAACTCCAGCCACTTCTGAAAGCAACGCCACACATCCACGTGATAACATAAGGAGAATAAAAATCAACATTCTGGGAAGGCATCATCGACACTGAATTTCAGGGGGTTATTTATTTATTATGTGATAATGGCTCAAATGTATATATTACTCCAAATCTGCCATGAAAATTCAAAACGTCTTTGTAATCCCTGTTTACAAGGCACACAGAGAAATTAAAACAGGCTTAACTGAGCAGTGTTTGTGCATATTAATGAACCTAAATTCTAAATCTGGATTTTGGAAATAAAAAGGGTAAAAGAAGATTCATTTCAGACTAATTTGCTTTTGAATATGACACTTTGCATGTCAAATAGTACAGGGGATGTGCAAGTAGGGGCCAAAATAGGCATTTTGAAGCATTTGCACACAAAGTCATGGACATAAGATCTTTTAAAGGCAAAGGACAACTTTCCAGAGCCTAGGGCTTTTATGGTCCATGTCCCTCTACAGTCACCTGAGTCCTACTTGGTGAGGGAACAATGGTGGATCTCCACTCCAACCATAGACTCTTTTTCCTTTATAATCTGAATAACCTTTCCTTGGCTGGTCCGTCTATAATACCATTACAAGAGCACTGGATGCCATAAGGGACATGAACTTAGAATTTGTACATGAAGGTCCAGGAGTGCTTGGTTCTTATGAGGCAATAGGTTGAGACAAGCCAACACTGCATGCAGAGTCAAATAGACCTGAGTTAGAATCCCCACCCTCCCTCTCAATGACTGCAAAACACTGACTCTCCCACATCTGCAAAATAGTGTGATAATTCCTTTCTTACAGCATAACAGAGTAGGTGTTCAAAAGTGCTACCTTTGTTCTCTTTGCTTTTTCTTGGCACAGTAATAAATCAGGAGGCACAAGTAGTATTTTATGAATGCTATTAGTGGCCCAGTGCACGATATTTGTGCATGCGGAGGGGAAGGTGTGCCTCAGCCCGGCCTGAACCCTGTCCAATCTGGGACCCCTCAGGGGATGTCCGACTGCCAGTTTAGGCCCAATCACCTGTGAGATCAGGCCTAAACTGGCAATCGGACATCCCTATCACAATCTGGAACTGCTGGCTCCTAACTACTCACCTGCCTGCCTGAGCACCCCTAACCACTCTGCCTGCTGGCTTGCTTGCCCCCAACTTCCCCCCTCTGACAGCCTTCTTGCCCCCAATTACCCCTCCCTGCCAGCCTTCTTGCCCTCAACTGCCCCCTACTGCCAGCCTGATCACCCCCAACTGTCCTCCCCTCCTGGCCTGATCACCTCTAACTGCCTCTGCCTCAGCCCCGCCACTCTGGCTTTGTCTGGAAGGACATCCAGAAGGTCTCCTGGTATAATTAGCATATTTCCCTTTTATTAGTATAGATAATTCAATGAATAAGCAATATCCAATTTCCTATGGTCTGGTTCTGTGAGAAAGAAAAGATACAAATCAAAAAAAGATCCCGAAGGGAGCATTTAAGGACACAGATGGAGAGTGGGATGGGAGTGGACATAAGCTTGGGTGTCCTAAACTGAGGTCCTTTCTGGCTTGCTTTCCTTAGCATATGGCACATGCTACAGCTTGGCCGACCTCCAGCACGGAACAAGAACAGAGTGTGGGGCTGTGGACTCAAAGACTTCCAGGCTCTGCCTCTTACAAGTGACTGTGCGAGTCACCTCGCTCTTCCAGGAGCTTGTTTCCTCACCTGTAACCAGCACAACCATGGCATCAACCTCCCCAGCTTTGCAGCTTCTATAGGTTACCCGCCTGTAGATTTCTTTGGAGACATAATTATATAATCCAGGAAGAGGCCTGGGAAATTATACACAAACCAGAAAGATCCACAGAATAAATACTAGTAAATGCACACTAAACATTCCCCTGCCACCCACCCCCAAAATAAAAGAAGTCATCCCATACCAGACTTGGGAGACATCCCCTTTTCCAGAATCTGAGCGTTTCACCCATGCTGAACGTGTCCCTGTGGCTCCTGAGGGCTGTCAGACCGGACAGTCCCCTGCCTCCTCACTCTTAGCTCCTGTCTAAGGGGAGCTATAGATCAGCTAGTGTCCAGTGGTTGGGGGACAGCGACCTTCCCCACATTGGACAGCAATGCTCCCAGCCTCCCTTCTCCCCTTAAGCTCTGTCTTGGGGCAGGTTCTCCTTGCCTTTGGCCAGCCTCTTCCCCCCCTGCTCCTGGGGCCTCACTCCCTCTCTTCCCTCCCCCTGCCCCCTGCTGCCTCCCTCCTTTCTCTCTGCACTGTTAGTCTCTCCTTTCCTTCCCCTCTGCCTGGATCAGGCTCCCCGCCTCTCTCCTGTGGCAGATCTGTCCTCAGTGCTCATTCCCTCATTCCTTCACTCCCTCCTCTTTCATTCTCTTTCCTATTTTTCTCTTACCATTTGCTGTCCCTCCCTACTTATCCCCTCTTCTATTTCTCTTTTCCTCTTTCCATCAGGTTCTCACTCTCTTCCTCCCACTCTTCTGATGTATTTTCCTTTCAGGGCCAGGGCTTGGGTGAGGTCAGTAATGCACACATTTAAGGAGATGCCAATAAATTCAGGAATCAAAATAATCTTATTTTACTGTCATCTTTTTAAAAATCAAAATTAATGCAAAAAAATTTCCATCATGATCAAAGAATCAAAAGTTTATGGAAAAAAAACACAGGATCCGACCTGCTCTTGTCCCCTCCCTCCCTTGTCACACCCTACCCCATCCCTCCTCTAAAACTTCATTTACAAGAACAGGTGGATGGCCTAATGGCTGGAGCTTGCTGATTTGAATTTTTAAAATATCGCATTAAAATATTATTTATCCTGCTCACTGGGGTGTTTGTTTGTTTGTTGGCATTCCCTGAATTCTGCTTCTGTTGGAGTCATGTTCCCTTTGTATGCATTCCCTTTCTGTCTCTTGCTCTCTCTCTCCCTGTGTTCTTCCCTCTCCACTCCTCTTCCTCTCTCTACTTCTGTAAACCTGTGTCTCTCCTCCTGGCCCACCTTAGTCTGTCTCCTTCCCCCTCCTCTGACATGTATTTGCATATACACCCCAACTATGACCATGTCTCTCTTTCTTCCCTGGATCTCTCTGTCTCTCTCTCCTTCTGTCCCTGTGGCTCTCCGTTTCTCTCTCTCTCTCTCTCCCTCTCTTGCCATCCTCCAAGTCTCTCCTCATCTGGCCGCACCTGTGGCCAAGGTATCAAACCTGAGCACTGCCGGGAGTACAAAGGAAGGACAGAAGGCTTCCTCCTGGCAGGTAGACAGGACTCAGAAAGAAAGGCCCCAACTCCGTCCTCTATCTCTGACCTCCAGATCCACCGCCATCTGCCAGCACTGCTGTCAAACCCTCCGTGAGCAATACTGCCGGTGGCCCAGAGGCAGGGGAGCAGGCTGATGCTGGATCCCACACCAGGGGAGCAAGACAGGAGCACGGTGGGGGCAAAGCCAAGCAGAGGGAGCCTGTTGGCAGGAACTAGAGACACTGAGTCTGGAGAGGACCCAGATTCCCCAGGACAACGCAACTCAGTTGCCAAGGGGCCTCTCAGTTGGTTGGGTGTCCTCCTGTGAACCAAGTAGTTTGCCAGATCGATTCCCAGTCAGGGCACATGCTGGAGTTGCAGGCTTGATTCCCAGGAGGGGGCATGCATGAGGCAGTGATTAATGTTTCTCTCTTCTTTCCTCTCTCTCTAAAATCAATAAAAACAAAATACAAAGTGAAGTAGAAAGGTTTGGCCTGATACGGCTGGTTATGCAGGGGCTGGCACGTTCTGTTGCATTTAATCCTACCAGCCACCACAGATAAGATTATTGCTGCAATTGAAGGAACTGCAGTGCAGAGAGGGCGAATGTCCTGCCCCAGAGCTCACAGCCTGATGCCAACTCCCCGTCCAGAGTCCATTCCTTCTACCCTCCTACCTTTTTCACGAGCTAACTCCCTCTCACACTCCTCAAGTACTAAGAAATAAGGCAGCCCAGTGCTTCCACAACCATTCTTTTTCAGAACACCACATTCACGATTAGCTAAATGATTTGGAAAAAACTAAAGTTAGACCGTCAGACCACACCACACTCAGAATAAGTTACAGGTGAATTAAACAATTAAATGCAAAAGGGAGAATGTAAAACTTTGAGGGAAAATACAAGCATGTGCCCCCGGTCTGAAGGATAGGAAGACCACTTTAAATAAGATTTGACAATCACACAAAGGTTGACTGTGTTCATTCTTTTAAAAAGAGGTTTTGTATTGTAAAAGACACTGTGAACAATATTGAAAGCCAACTGGAAAACATCTGTAACCTATGCAACCAGAGGTAACATCCTTCAAATGTGAAGAGTGCCTCTCAATCAACAAAAATGTCTAGTAACTCAAAGAATATATGGACAAGGGACTTGAACAAGCAATTTATGGAAAAGTACTTATATACAACAAATAAAGGGGAAGGCAAAAACCTTCACAAATATTCAAAATTTTATTTAAAACTATGAGACATTTATCAACCGCTGGATTCGCAAAGATTAAATACTCACTGTCATCTAGAGTTTGAAGAACTAAGAACTCCTACAAAATTGATGAGAGAAGATATTGCTATAACTCTCTATTGAGAAATTTGCCAAAAGTTATCAAATTCCCAAGAACACATTACTTTAGACCCATAAGTCTGCTCTATTGAAATACACAGATATGGATTTTTAAGGTTATTCATCACCACATTGTTTGAAAGAGCAAAAATAAATAAATAAATAAATAAACAAAAAGCCTTCTAAATGTCCTACACTTGGGTACTGAATCACTTATAGTACATCCAGGTAATGGAGTACAATACAGCCAATAAAAAGAATGGCATAGGTCAATCTGAAAAACTAGGGAAAGGTTTTCCAAAAAACTATAGATATAGATATGATCCCTTATAAGAATATGTGTGTATATGAGTGTGTGTGCATGTATGTGTTTATAAATGTATATGTCTGAGTGTGTGCGTATGAGTGTGAGTGTATGAGTGTGTGTGATTGTATGTGTGAATGTGAATCTGAGTGTGTGAGTGTGTATGAGTGTGTGGGTGTAAATGTATGTGAGTGTGTGTGTGTGTGAGTGTGTATGTGAGTGTGTGCACAGGAAGAGGACTGGAAGCATAGCCACATAAACAGGCCATTATGGGGCATTGTGGAGGAAGTGACAGAAGACCCACTTTCCCTTCAGGCATTTTCCAACTACTTACATTTGCACAATGAGTGCGTGTTATTTCTATATTCATAGAAGAGGATTTATTTCTCTAACAAAACAAAAAAAAGCGTGTAGCAACCATCATTTGGAATAGAACAGTTCTGAACATGGAAAGCGGTTTCCCACCTCCACACCACTGTGCCCAGCACCTGCTCTGACCACTGAGCAGCCTTCCCTCAGCGCTGGGACTCTGAGACACTTTTCTCTCAAAGGGAAGCCATGTGGCACACACCTACTTCTAATTAAATTTGAATTGTTTGGGATTGTCTAGGAACCATGACACATTTTGAACCAAAGCTAAAAATAGCTTGCCATCTATGTATCGAATGCTTGCATCATCCTTTTTGCTTTTAAGCCTCTATCTTCCCATCATCACAATAGTTCTATTAAAGATAACCATGTCTATTTTGCTGAAGAAGCCCAAGTGCCCCTTTATGGCTAAGTGGCAGAGCTGGGATTTGAACCCAAATCTCTTGGGCAGAATAACCCAAGAGAAGACTGTCCATTCGAACACTGACCCTGAAGATGACCAAAGGTAGCCCAGGCCACTGGCCAACCAGATTTAAAGATACTGTGCAAACACCCCTTACTCAGAGTACTACCGAAATCCAGAATACACAATAACAACTGTATAGTGCCATGTGAGTTCTGGGGGACCACTTTGTAACGTATATGATTGTCTAGCTACTATACTGTACACCTGACACTAATACAAATGTAAACTAGTAGTAAATTTAAACTGTGATTGAAAGATAAAATAAAGAAGCATACACAGTAAATAATCTCTTCAGAGGAAATTATAAGATCCTGACGGTATAAGCTGAGAGGAAACATTCATCTCATACAAACCTCTTCTTTGCCAAGTCCAGATACGAGAGGCTGCAGAGAGAGACCAGAGGAGGACACCCCTAAACACGCCTTAGCTCAGTCTGTTGAATGAACTGCACTGTCATGGCTGAGCCTGTGGCGATAGAAAATTCTGTGTATTTCTTTCAGGTTAAGATAACTCCCTCAAACACAAGGACCTGCTCATTTTGCCTGAAGCCCACCCAGCACTCGCAACCCAAGAATTGACTTGAATTCAGTTGAATGGCCATCGGGCAGAAGACCTGGGCCAGGTGAGCAGGTTCCCTGGTCTGCCCCACTCCGGCCTCCCTGGGTGTGTTGCTGGGGTGCAGAGATCTCAGGGGCCCCAGCTGATCCCAACCAGAACCCTTTCAAACCTCTGCCTAACAGGGAGACACAGACAGTTAAGGGATTCAGACAAGAGAAGCAGCATCACTACCTATAAATCTTAACAAGTGTGCTCAGCTGTCACAGAAACCAAAATAATGGGGCCTACACAATTAGGGCTTTGTTTTTCTCACATAGTGAGTCTAGAAAATAAACAGCTGCCGGCAGTGAGCCAAAGGCTTTAGGTTGTCAAGCTGACAGCTCTGCAATTCTCTTTTCCTCCTGGTGTCTCCGTGGTCCCAGGTGACGGCTCCAGCTCCAGCATGGTGTCTCTGTTCCAGTCAGCAGGAAGGAGCAAGAAAAAGGATATCGGAAGTCAGCCTGCTGAGGAGGCCAGACCTGTGAGGGACTCTCTTGGAAGCTTCAGCCAACAGCTGCTTCTTCCATCTCGTTGGCCAGACCTGTGTCACATGGTTACTCATTCTGCAAGGATGGCTGGGAAATGGAGCATTTCAGCTAGACAAATCATGCAACAAATCCAGGATTTTTGAGTGAGGGATAAGGGAAGAACTGATTCTAGGCAAGCAACTAGCTGAGTCTAGATTATAAGATAACTCGTGGGAATAAACATTGTTAATTCCTCGGCATACTAGGACAGAATGGGTGGCACATAACCTCAGGAAGTTTGGGCATTGAGGGCAATGGGCCCACTGCTTGCATTAGATGGAATTTCCACAGAATCCTCCGACACACGGAAGTCTTGTACTTACTGTCTCCTCACATGGCATCAAGGTGCGAATGGGGTGACTATCAGAGCTGGTGAGAAAGGACAATAACAGGCAGGAGATGCGAGCCAGGAGCAGTTGCATGGCTTGAGCTCTGCCTGGCCGGGGCCTGTTTTGAAGAGTTGGAAACGTGGCTCCACTGGACCCAGGAGGGGGTTAAGTAAGGTAAGGATGTACTAGACTCTGTGTGTGCCCAAGAGTAAGGATGCCCAGCCATGGCAAGATGGCACAGAGCAACGGCCCTCACAGCAGAGGATGATGGGTCCTTGCAACTTGCAGCCTGGCACTTCCCAAAGAACATACACTTTAACCTTGATGTCAGCATCCTCACGCTGAGAAGCACTTGTGTGCCTGATGATTACTGGGATTTCCCCAACACCGAGTCTGCAGGACCAGTCCCCACCCTGTTGGAAAACTCTCACCCCTGCTCCCCCTCCCCTCACCACCACCACCTCCCAGTGAGCCAGCTTCCCAAACAGGGTTGATCTTTTAGCTTCTGCTGCATGAATAACCTTGACCAATTTGGTGTCCCAACTCGGATGTGACCTGAAGCATCCCCCGCAGGGTCTGCTGCTTCAGGCTCCAGATGGAGACGTGCAAGGGGCCCACAAAGGGGCGGCTGCGGCACTCAGCTCATGCCGTGCCCCGCACCGTCTGTGTGCAGGGAGGAGGCGCCAGGCCCACAGCAGAGCCACATGGAGGGAAGCCAGGTGCCCATCTCCGCTGACAAACACGCTGAGGGACGCTCCCCTGGGGGCCGGATGGGCTGCCCACACTGGCCGGCTCTCCTGTTCACCAAGCCCCGGAGAGCCTGTTTCACTTCCCAATTGCATCATCGCCTGCCTTCCCGAGGGGAACTGAGACATGTGGGCACCCCAGGCCGACTGGTTACTTGGCACCTCTTCATGCCGATGTTCTCTGAATATTTGTCAGCGTTAATTTAGAGGAGAGACGGCGAACTGCCTGAGCAAGGACCTCGTGGCACAGGCTTCCCCTCTCCTCATCTCCCCTCGCCCCCCTCCAGCTCGCTCCAGCTCCAGCCCAAGCCCATGTCACCTGCTCCCCAGCACAGCCTGCAGTCCTGACCCCTCTCCTCCTTAAAAGGCGGCTTCAAAGGCTATTTCTGCTTATTTGAGATCGCCTCTTGGCCTCACTGTCTACTCTAGATGTCCTATCCAATTGTCCCTTCCCGCCCCACAGAGCTGCGCCCAGAGACAAACATTCTGGAAAATGCAGGTTTTCTGCCTTCACGTTTTGTTCCTGGGGGTGCTTCCTGCCCCGGAGTCATTGGCATCTCAGCTCTGCTGCTTGTCAGTGGATGCAGCTCTGAGGAAGCAGCAAGTTCCCAGGCAGCGAGCCTGGGCGCACCGTGGGGATAGAGCCCGGCCTGGCACAGGCTGCTGGGAGGACCTGGGCAAGCAACTCCACCCCCGCTCAGTAGACATGCAGTGTTAGTGCTTACCTTCCAGGGCCGTCCTGGGGGTAAGATGAGAGGGTGCGTGGACGGTGTTTGTCGCGGGGCTGGACACCCAATCACAGCACTCCTGGTGTTTAGCATTAGTATTACGACTAGTGCTGGTGCACAGTGTCCCCCAAACATTCCCCTGTGACTCAAACCTGCCCCTGAGAATGTGTGAGTGGAGTGGGATTAATGATACACTAGGAATGCGGTTCTGCCCAGTGTCCAGGATTAGGTCCCCAAAACTGGGAAGGAGGCCCTTCTCCGAGCACCTGCACTGCCCCTTCTCAGGCTGGCATACAAGGCTCCACACAACTCATGCCTGCCAACAACCGCTCCAGCCTCAGTGCCCACCCCACCCCACCCCCAGGAGATCGACTCTGCAGCCCCGGGTGCCAGAGCCTCACATATACGTTCTCGCCTCTGACCTTCTGTGCATACAGCCCTCATGCTCTTCTTTGCCACCGGGAAATTCAAAGACTTTTTGTAAACCATTCCCACAGCACCTCTCCAGTGCCCTCCCCGACTGCCACAGACACAGCCAGAGCCTTCTGTGACCCCAGCACCTTTAGGGGCCTGGGTTTCCCCTGACACCTCACTCACAGGGTGACCTGCTCTCCCCAGACAGCGGAAGTCTAGTGGGGTACATCCTCAGCTCCCCATGCCTGACGTGTAGGAGGTGCGTTGCTCACGTTTGCTGAGTGAGAGTAAGTGTGAGAGACACAGTCCCTTCGATCCTGAACACGGGCCCACACACAGCCTCCTTCCTGGTGAAGATCTGCTGCAACTGCAGATGAGCAAATGCAATTGTGTCGAAAAATTCAGTAATTCCGGGATCCTGATTTTCAGGTAATAGCTCGTCCTTTTACTCTGATGGTGAAAATCTCAGCAACCTGTTGGCTTCTGTGGTGCTTAACCGCTTACAGAGCACTTGGAAATGGAGAGGCAGCCAGGGTTCTCTTCTTTCCTTAAGAGTTGCTTCCCAGGACTTTTACCTTCCCACCCAAAAGAACTTTTTGGAAACAGCCCATCAAAGTTCTACTGACAACTACAATGTCCTCTCCCGTCTCATCTCTCTGAGGTGACCCGTGCCCAGGACTTCAGCATCCTTTCAGTTGGCTTGGATCCCAGTCCTCTCACCATCTCACCACCAACCTTGGGAGGGCTCTCTGCTGACCTTCTGTGAGGGATGCCAACAATGGCGAGGAGATTGCAGACTGGAGGGTCCTGTCCAGCAGAACTTGCTCCAGTTGGGTGTTTCGGGCTTCCAGAGTACAGTTCTATATTGCCTAACTGTGAAAGGGGAAATGTGTCCCTCAAAATTCATACGGTAAGGCCCTAACTCCCAGTACTTCAGATTGTGACTGCATTTGGACCAAGGGCCTTTAAAGAGGTGACTAAGTTAAAATAAGATCATTAGCAGTGTGTGTGGGGGGGGGGGAGGGGTGTCTAATCCAATCTGATTGGTGTTCTTATAAGAAAAGGGAATTTGGACACAAAAAGAGACACCAGAAGTGTGTGAAGAGAGGAAAGACCATGTGAGAACACTGCAAGAAGGTGGCTGTCTGCAAGCCAAGGAGAGAGGCCTCAGGAGAAACCAAGCCTGCCCACTGCTTGATCTTAGACTTCTATCTTCCAGAACTGTGAGAAAATAAATTTGTACTGTATTGTTCAAACCAAGCCACCCAGTCTGCAGTATTTTGTCATGGCAGCCACAGCAAACTAATTCTCTAACTACACTCTAACTATAACTCATTCATATTGTCCACACAGTCCCAGTTTCTCTGGTCCAAGAGTTAAGTGACAAGATACTTTCTGGGATAAATCTCAAAGCCAGGTCTGCTCTCTTCTGAACCTCCAAAAGAATGGCACACAGCGCCACCATCATTTCCATCCCATAGTGTCCTTCTCTTTAAGAAACAGTGATTTTGCCTTGGCCAGTTTGGCTCAGTGGATAGAGCGTCGGCCTGAGGACTGAAGGATCCTAGGTTCGATTCCAGTCAAGGGCACATACCCAGGTTGCAGACTCAGTCCCCAGTAGGGAGTGTGCAGGAGGCAGCAATCAATGATTCTCATCATTGATGTTTCTATCTCTCTCTCATTCTTCCTTCCTCTCTGAAATCAATAAAAATATTTTTTAAAAAGAAGGAAGGAAGGGAGGGAGGGAAAGAGGGAGGGAGGAAGGGAGGGAGATTAAAAGGAAGGAAGATTGAAAGGAAGAAAGAAATAGCCCTAGCCGGCTTGGCTCAGTGGATAGAGCATCAGCCTGTGGACTGATACTCTGAAATCAATAAAGAAATGTATTTAAAATAAAGAAATATTTTTTAAAAAAGAAAAGAAAGAAAGGAATAAAAGAAGGAAGGAAGGAAGGAAGGAAGGAAGGAAGGAAGGAAGGAAAGAAAGAAGGATTTCTGTTAAAAGGAAAGTGATACAGGCCAGAATTTTCTGAATTCAGATGTTTATTTTTAATGAGACATAAAAGGGAAGCAAGATGATCAAGTCCCAAAGCAACAAGAGTCACTGCTCATGTCCCTAACCTATCACACCTGTTCCTGCCCCTCCCATGAAGTAACAGAGAGCAGAGGCCCCACAGTCATCAGGCATGTCCTCCCTCCTCACAAATGACCTCAGGCTCCTTCAGAGGCTGTGGGACACAGCCTTCCTTCTTGGATTGCCTCCTCTGCCTTTGCTTTGCCCTTCAAACCTGATGCACAGCAATTATTTTCCTAGGAAAAAACTTACACCCAAACTTCCCTAAATTATAGTCAATAAAGTACCCTCTTTTATTCAAGGTAGCTCCAGAAGCCTCTATACCACCTTGCACCAACCATCATCACTCAAGGTTTATCCTAGTCCTAAAGAAAGAAATTGAATGTTGTAAAACCAATCCCCTTTTAAAATGACTTGAGCACCATGGGTCTGACCCTCCAGAGGTCTAATATTTCCGGGGAGACAAGCTGGGGTCATGGAGTATCCCTAAGGATAAAGCACCGCGGAGAGGTCTCAGACCACCAAAGGAAATGCTGAGTGCTACTTCCGTCAGCCTGAGCATCCCAGAGCCCGAGGCAAGGTGCAGGTCCCTGGGGGCTGAATGCAGAGTGAGTCGGATCTGATCTAACTGCCTTACAAGCAACAAGGGCTAAGCCTGAGAAAGCCTCCAGTACCTGCCAAACCTGAGAGCAAAATGAGAACTGAAACAGGAGCCAGGCTGGAGCCATAAGCGAAATGGAACAAGAGGGAGGCAGTGGGTGGTACGTGAGAAGGTCCAGAGGATCTGGAAGACATGTAGCCAGGCTTCTCGTGGCCATTTCCCTATGCATGACCCCTCTGCGCCCCCCAGCCAGCAGAGCCGTGCAGCTCCAGGTCAGAGAGGGAAGCATGAAAGCGGGGCGCGGTCATCCATCAGTGCCTCCTCTCAGCTGCCTGCACAGAGGCGCGAGCTTTGACGTCCCCCTCCAAGCCACGCGGTCTGTCTTGTCAGGACCTCAGCACCTTCCACAATTTATTCCATCCTGTGACTGATTGGAACAAGCCTTTAAAAAGGTGTTTTTCAAAGCCATGATGGTACAGCAGTCACTCTGTCTGGCCCCTGACAGCTCCAAACAAGTTACAGGCCCAGAAATCACATGGAACAGCTGTCCATCAAGGGTCTCCATGGTCCACTAGCTGCTGCTGAGATACAGTTCAGTGGGGCATACAGACCACCAATGGCTGACCGTGGCTGGACGGACTTCAGCTTTCATCACTAACATCAGTGGCAGAGATGGGCATCACACCCAGAAATGACAGCTTTCAGAAACAATCAGATGCACCATGTAGCAGTCCCTTCTACCTTCCATAGCAGGCATTCTGAAGCTGACTCCAAAAGACCCTTGGGCAATTAGCTTGAGATACCACTGTGTTCTTCTTTTCACTGTACAGTATTTCATTTTCTATTGTTCAAGACTCTTGCTGCTGCAGGTTTCCCTCACCCACCCCACTGATATTCAGCTTGCCCAGGGGACAAGGGGTGCTTCTCCCTGGGAGATTAGACATCCTCGTCCCAGTAGGAAGAGGTGTGGCCTTGTGATCTCTGGCATCTTTCCTAAGAGATGATATATCCCCATCCTACTGCACTCAGGAGTGGCAATGTGGCTGGCGCTGGCCCATTAAACATGGACAGCCATGTGTCATTTCCAGGTTAAGTTTAAGACCCAGCTCATGGTTATCCATGTCAGCCTTTTCTCTGGGTCCCAGACCTCCTGTTTCCCAGGGAGAAGCTGTTCCACCGGTCCGAGGAACAGATTAAAGCTCATGTAGTACAGAGCCACAGCCAACCCCTGATGGATTTGGAACATGATCAAAAGAATTGTTGTAGTTGCAGTTCACTGAGATTTGCAAGTCATTTATTATGGGGGATCGTTTATTATTGAAGCATAACCTAGCATATCCTAACTAAAATACCTTCTTTCCTTTTATCTTTTTCCCTCCATTAGAGCACCTACTGGGAACTGAGGACCTTGCGTGAATTGAGCACCTAGTATGTGCCAGACATTGGGTTGAGCAGGAAGTGAAAATAATAAATGTGCATGATGGGGAGAAGATGATGTTACACAGACACATTATGATACACTGTAGCAGGAGTCTGGAATATGATGCATCAGAAGCTTGGGGAGGGAGCCTGTATCTCTATGTCCTCTACAGGAGGAGAGGGAGCACTTTATAGAGACACTAGGCATATATAATGCTCCTCAGATTAATAAGAGCCACTAAATGACTTTGACATAGGAATTGAATTTGAGAGGAAAGCTGGGTTTTCCTGACAGGAAAAAAAAATGCCATTCCAACAGCAGAAAAATAGGGAAAGGACATTTCCAGCAGAGAAAATGGCACCTGCAATGTAACATGAGCATACCTCTGTTATGCAGAGAGGACGGTGCTTATGATGAAAAGATGGGGAATTGGATAAAATGAATGTAGAAAGATCCACTGGGATCAGATTAGAAAGAACCTGGAAAACTAGGACTTAACCTTGAGGTTGTGAAGGAACACAAGCAGGCTTTTCCAGAGGGAGCGCAGCAGGCTTCCTGTGGTGGGAGGCAGTGTGGAGCAGGGAGTGGCTGGGTTTGGGACTCAGAAAGAATGAAGTTCACTGTGGGTAAAAGGAAATTAGAACATTGAGCACAGCAACTCTCAAATGGATGAAGGGGGAAGCACATACTTCATCTTAGGTCAGCTTCCTCGGGAAACAGACTCAAAAGAGATTTGCACGCGGGAGTTCTAATGAGGAACACCCTTGGGACCAGCACCATAGGGACAAAGAAAGCAGGATGCAGAGAAGTGAAGCTGCTGTGCCGTCACCACAGAGGCCGCAGCAGAGCATCCGGGGAGCTCTCAACCTTGGAGGGCCCGTGAGGCCTGTCCTGAGTTGAGGCAAAGGTACCAGACCCTTGTACCCTCACACCAAGCAACCTTATAAGTAGTTATTGGATATGGGCCATCACAGGAACGAGGTGCGATCTTAGGCAAGGTACCTCCCTTCCACAGAGGGCAATTGTGGTGAAGGGGCTCAGCTGTGCGCTGTCAGCAGCAAATGCTCCCAGCTGCTGGGAATGAGTTTCCGGGTCCTGAAGGGGAAATCGGGAGGCAGATGCCAGCATCCACTACACACTGTCACAGGGGACAACCACTAACATTTATTGGGCACTCGCTGTGGGCCATGCATTGTGCTCAATAATTTAGTTGTATTCTATCATTATATCCTTGTGGTAGATTATTATAAATCAGAAAATGAGGATCAAAGTAGTTACATGTCTATCCAAATGACAATGGAATTAGACTGACGTTCAACTTCAGCTGTGTCTGCCTCAGAAGTCTCCATCCTTCCCAGACACGTCAGTGCTTATTTGGAAAGACCTGAACATCTCAGTACAAAGGCAGGGCAGACTGATCAAAGGGATGGTCCACGAGATTCTCACTGGGGAAGGCCCCCAATGCATGCCATGGCTTCTCAAACACATCTGAGGTCTG
Source organism: Lasiurus cinereus (assembly GCA_011751065.1). NCBI lineage: Eukaryota > Metazoa > Chordata > Mammalia > Chiroptera > Vespertilionidae > Lasiurus > Lasiurus cinereus. The sequence goes on along the minus strand of JAAGEH010000480.1, from coordinate 42,326,356 downwards.
AGCGGCAGGACTGTGAAATTCAGCTCATTCTCTGCATCAGGAAACTCCACTCCTCAGTCTCTACAGCTTTCCTTCTTGCCCTCTCTCAGCCCTAAGGCTGAGCTTGGCTTAAAGGGAAGCAAAAGTTTGGCTAAGTGAAGAGTGGCCAATAGTTACTCTGAGATTTAGGGAGCAATACTCAACAGTAAACATAGGCATCATGCATGAATACTGACTACATGCCACAACCCATGACATGCATCACTACTGCATGAGCATTGACCATGTGCCAGGCCCTAAGACATGCATCACTACTGCATGAGTACTGACCACATGCCACAACCTATGACATGCATCAATACTGTATGAGTATTGACCACATGCCACAACCCATGACATGCATCACTACTGCATGAGCACTGACCACATGCCACAACCTATGACATGCATCACTACTGCATAAGTACTGACTACATGGAGGCCCTATCACATGGATGACCACTATTATTACTCCCACATTAAGAAACTGAGTCTCTTGCCTGATATCATACAACTTGTCTGAAGCCAATGCAGAATTTCGCTTTTTCCTATTGGGCCCCCATCAATGAAGAATTAAATAAAACTAAAGGTACTGTCCACATACATACATTTCAAGTGCTCCGAGGCCACACATGGCTAGTGGCTACCATATTGGGTAGGTCAGATATAGAACATTTCTGTCTTTACAAAATATTTCATTGGACAGTGTTGAAAAGAAGCTCTTTGGAGTCATCAACACTGCCTGAAGGACCATCCATATTTTCTCCATGCCCCTCACCCACTGCCCCACATCTTTTCACAGCAAAACCGGTGGCAAATAAATCTGAGGAGTCCCGCGTTGGATGGGGCAGAGAGGGGAGGCATGGGGGGACATACATAATTAATCCAGAAGGGGAAGAGAAAGCATTTTTGTGCCTATTTATTTTCACTTGATAAACAAGGAAAGCTAATGACTCTGTAGTTCCAGAAAAGTCCACAGGGGAATTGGAATCTCTTATCTGCACTCCCCACAGAGCAGAGGGCCTGTGCGCTGAATCCAGACTGAGATCAAAGAGGGTCTGTGCATGTCATTAGCAGATTTCCTCCCAGTTCCTCCTGATTTCTAGCCCGCTCACATTTCAGAGGCTGGCCTACATTAGCCTGCCAATAAAGAGCGAGGCTTTACCCCACAATCATACTAATAAAGAGCAGCAAAGTAGCTGCAGCCAGATGGCCCGGTCCCTGTCCAGTCCCTTCTCCCAAACACAAATGTGGGGTGTGCAGCACAGAACCGCAGGGCCTCGGAGATCCTCCGGGCCCACTTTCCCTCTATCAAATTCATGCTAAGCCATGTGTGTCTCTGCTAGTAAATCCGAATGCACTTAAATGTCTTACAGGGGGTGTGTGTGTGGATGGGCACTGGGGCACCAGGGACCGCCCAAGGAAACAGCCCTATTTTCAGGTGCCTACGGATTCACAGCAGTGGCACATTGCTCATGATGCACCCAATGTGCCTCCGGTAACCACTGCCCGTTTCTCTTGGGTCTCTCACTGGGGACTCAGTGAGCCAGTCCAAGTCCATGTGACATTCAATTTGAAGACAAGCCCCTTGAGCTTCCCTTTTCCCTTTAGACCATTTCCAGGGCTCTCTCCTGTCCTCACAAAGGCCTTCTGGAAGTTTCTCTGCTCTGGCTGCCTCCTCCCTCTGGGTACCAATCTCTTCCTGAGCTGTGAATAGCCAAGCCTGAGCCCCAGCCTGCAGATGGCGGGAACAAGCCTCTACACCATCAGGACCCATCATGGAAGGCACTGGAGGATCCCGCTGGAAGCTGCCACAGAGCTCGACTCCAGCAGCCTTTACCAGCTCCCACCACTCCTGGATTCCTCCCAGGCCACTCATCATAAAGGCCAGGGTGGAAAGGAGCAACATTAATTACTTATAAATTGAAAGCTATTACCATAATAATGAAAAGATGAGTGAATGCAAAATCCCCTTCTTTCACAGTGGTATTTACAAAAGAAAGATTAATAAGGTAATTTTACCCCCCAAATCTACAAGGAGCCCAGCAGATGCAGCAGACAGCAGGGAGGCCGAGGGAGGGCAAGGCGTCTGGATTCCCCTCCCGCTCTCAGGAGTGTTCCCTGGCAGTGGAGGGCCAGGTGTCGGAACGAGTACACCGAGGGCACCACCTGGCCTGTTGGTCCCTGGGCACGATACAAGGGCCTCCCATCATAAAGACCAGGCCGGGAAAGGCAGACCCCGGGACTTGGCACACCACCCCAACCTCGGCCCCCTCACCCCTGCCACCTCCTGGGTGCCACCTCCCTGTGAATCAGCAGGGAGGATCCAGGGCACATGTTTGTGTGAAGGATTAGCCTCTCCCTGTACCTGCAGGGAGCCAGCTTTCATCCTTTTCTCCCCATTTTACGAAGGATGAGCCCGAGGCTCACAGGTGAAACGTGCCCCGCCTCACTGGCTAGAAGAGGGAGGCTGCTATTCAGGCCAGGCTTGGTGAGCTGTCCCCTACCCCAGGGACACAGAAGGCACGCCCACCACATCATCCTGCGGTCTGCCTCTGCTCTGCTGAACCTCTCTCCAGAGTGCAGGCACCCTGGCTTGGAACAGCAGCTCATTAGAGCTGGAGGGGCCAGACAGGTCCTCAGTCTGGCCCACTCACTGTGCCACCACTGAAAAACATCGCTGTGAGAGCATGATAAACAGGGGCCAGGTTTCTCCACACTCCTGGTCCCACCTGTGTCCCTGCCCTCTGCCAGGGCCACTCCACGCCGAGCACCCCCACAGCCGCAATTCTGAGCAGAAAGTCTTTCGAGAGAAGGACCCCAGTTCTGCTAGGTGAGCAGGCCATTTAACCTCTGAGCCTCCTTTTCCTCTCTGTAAAATGGGCAGGTGGCAGGGCTATCTCAGAGAGAGGGTGGGAGGATTAGAGGAGATCATGTCGGCCAGGGCCTGAGAGTCACTGGCAGTGTTTGCAGGTTTTAGGGTCTCTACCGTAACCACTCAGCCGGGCCCTGACAGTGCGAAAGCACGCACCATGGGCAAAACGTGGCTGTGCGCCAATAAAACCTAATATACAAAAATGGGCAATGGGCGGGATCTGGCCTGCAGCCAGCCTCTGAGGTAGGCAATGTACGTAGCACACACTAAATCTCAATGAATAATAGCTACTCACAATAATTATGCTCAGCATTACTTTTATTACCCTATTTCCAGTATTATTGTTCAAGGTCATCCAGCTAGAAGAGGCATGCAGATCCAATGCCATAGCCAAAGAAGAAGGTGAAGAGGAAGGAGAGAGAGAGCTGGTCACGCACCAGCCCAGAACAGCCTCACCTGCAGCCAGAGGAGGCTCAGTGGGCTGTACAGGGCAGGGGGTGTTGGAAGAGATCCTGTAAGTTCAAGAGAAAGGACACGCAAAGCTGCCACGGGCTCTACCCCGGCCCCCAGGGGCCTTGAAGGCTCTCACTATTTACAGACATGGAATAGCACTTTCTCTGTGCTCTTTGCAAATATTAACAGAGGCCGATGAGAGCAAAGCGCCGTTCTCTGGTGGCTGGACTGGGGCACCCAATTCCAGCCCTGAAGATCCTAGGAAGGGAGACCAGGCTCCTGGGCATGGCCCTGGCTCCCTGCTGGCCACACCAGAAACAGGCTGTCCTGATGGGCTCCCTGTGAGCAGAAGACAGGAGGCAAAGAGAACGCCTACCTCCAAAAAGAACCTCCCAGAAAATGGGCTCGCCAACAACACTAGAGCTGTAGGCATGCTAGCGTGGTAGAGGCCTCGGTTATCTTTCTTCACTGACCTTGACTTTCTACACCAGGGGTCAGCAAACTGTTTCTAAAGCAGCAGACAGTAAATACTTCAGAATCTGCGAGCCATATGGTCTCTGAGGCAACTGTTCCACTCTATCATTGCAGCACAAAAGATGCAGACGATACACAAAAGAGTGGGTGTGGCTGTGCTCCAATGTTTTTATTTACAAAAACCGGTGTTACGCAGGCTCTGCCAGGGCTGCATGTGGCCACCAGGCTGTCATGCTCTGGCCCCTGTTTTACAAGACAAGAGTCCTGTTTGAGTCATACTTGCTCTTGCTTCTTTTACACTGAGGTGCTCCACGCCCCTCTGGGGGAGGCGGGAAGAAATCCATGTACAAAAGCCAGAGGACTGAAGGTAACCGCCAAGGCTGACGCGTCCGCAGGTGCGCCGGGATGCTGAAGAAGCCCTATGATGAAGGGCCAAGAAGCTCATAACAGTTTAAGCAAACAGAATCTGGAGTTCACTGAACAAGGTTAACTGCTCTTCTGGGTCAAATTTCTCTCTTCCACACTCACAGCAGGCCGCCCAGTTGAGGGGAATTCCAGACAAGGCATATTTATTGAAAATGTACGTGGCATCATCATAACATAAAGGAGTAATCTCCGTGCTCATGTCTGGGAGCTGAGGATGGAAAAGTCTGGCCGGTACTGTAAATGTGGGCGGGGCACTACCTCTGGACCAGCAGTTCCACACCAGTGTTCCCATTCCTCTGGGTCCCAGTGAGTCTGTCCCCACATCCGCTGAGGGGCCAACTCCCCAGAACACAGGGAAATGGGGCCTAGGGAACTATCTACTGAAATGTTTCCTTTAGAGTCAGCAAAGGAAAAAATGACATTATTGTATTTTAGGCTATAACCTGTATTATAAAATGGAACGGGCCTCTTAGGTGGGTCACATGTTAGTTTATTTTTATATTTTCTCTCCCCAAAAAGGAGATTTTTTAAAAGACCTCATATGTAATAATTAAATAAATGCCACCTAACCCACACTATTCAATTTTGGTAGGAGGAATAACTCTTTCTCCAATTTCTCATAAAGTTTTGTGGGAGTGTTGTGGGGATAAAAGAGGAGAAAAGAAGAGGAAAACTAATTTTATTTTTTAGAATTTATGAAAACTAAGCAAAAATAAGTCCCCAAGATGAAAGCATACAAGTATTACTCTATGATCACACTGACATAAAATTTGAGAGATAAAATATTTAAAAGCTCAACCCCTCAAAAACTTTAAAATAATATATTCAACCATTGCATAAAAGAGAAAGTAAAATTACAGACTAATTAGAAAAATAGAACAGAAATAACTACCATTTCGGGATAAAGCCAAAGCTGTATTCAAATGAAAATGCATACCTTGAATTTTTCTATTGAGTTAGAATGAAAATAAATGAACTGGGCAATCAACTTACAAGTTTTAAAAAAGAAACAGTAATGAATTAATAAGCTAAAAGAAGTATCAAATGAATTAGAATAATCTTTAATGATAGGATTGATAAATGTAATATATGGTTAGCTTCAACAGCCTCTAATATGGATAAAGCTTTGGCAAAAGGGAAAAAGATAAACAGGCAAAATTAATCATTGGGAATGTGAATATGCCATATTCATTGACTCTTGCATTCAGCAAATATTCATTGAGCACTTAATAAGTGTCAGGAATTGTTGATACAACGATGAATTAGACAAAAATCTTTGCTTTAACTCACAGTAAAGGAGAAAAGAGAAGAAATGGCACTCACAGTATGTTATGAAAATATGCAAATTTTATTAGTGATGATTCTGTTAATGAAAGGCATTATTTTCTCAGGAAGAAGGGTTTCACTAAATCACTAACCCTTATTTTAAAACTCAAATGTTGGTCAAAAATTTACCTCCACAACCTGAGTGCCTACCGTGATGGCTGCTCTGCAGGCTTTTTCTGGAAATCCTCAGGGAACTGATGATTCTGATGCTCCACAAATTCCACCACAGTCCAGAGAAGGGGAGAGAAGCTTCCATGCGAAGCAGCTAGTAAAACCCTGTTACTAAGCTTGTCTGGAGCGTGACAAAACAGCTTCCCTTTGAGATATTAGGGCCAAAATCAATACTTTGGAAAAGTCACCAGAACCTGTTTTTTAACTCTTAGGGTGACAGAGGCCTGTGAGGTGGAAGCACAGAACCCCGGGCCTTTGTTCCTTGCCAATGCAAGGAGGCCTGAGTTCTGGGCACAAACACTCTGCGCCCTGTTCCAGTAGAGCCAGGGTCACCCTCCCTGGAACTCCGCTGGTTCCCTTCTCTCCCTTCCAGGTCACATGTGTCAACGTATCCATCCATTTATCCTGCCAACACTTTCTAATCCATTATCCTCATGTGAGCCCTTGTCTCAGGGTCTGCTGCTAGGGAACCCATCCTAAGACAGCAGCAAACGTGACCTCAAGGTCATCGGCAGCCACACCTGAGTGGAGACTATTTTTAGAATTTATTTATCTGACTTAACTTTGCATTCATATGTTTGGCCACATAAATATTAATGTGTCTGATAAGGGGGCACTTCCTCAGACTCCACCAAGGTAATTACATAACAATCACAGTATATGCATCAGATTACCTTCTTAAAATCTAATAAAATAAGAATTGCAAACACATTCCAACCAAAGGATTTCAAATAAGGGATTGTGAAGCTGTATAAAATACTAGCAAATCAAATCCAGTCCTGTATTAAAGGAATAATAAACCATAACCAAATGAAATTAATTATAATAATGGTTGCATTTTGAAAGTTCAGTTGTACAATGTGTAAAAAATAATATGTCAATAGGGTAAAAGATATAGATGATCTCATTTATTTCTGATGTGAAAAAAAAACAACTCGGTAATAGAATGCTGATTCTTTAAAATGATAAAGAACATTTATCTCAGAAAACAGTCATCATACTTAATAAAATTCTGGAAGTGTTGTAACTGAATCGGGGGGTGGGGGAGAGAAGAATACCTACTATTCTCACTATTATTTACCCTCATTCTGGAATTTCTAGCACAAGAAAAAAAAATTATAAATAAGAATGAATACATATTAAAAAGGAGAAGATAGAACTGTCATTATTTGTAGGTGATATTATTGTCTACCTTAAAACCCAAGGGCATAACTGAACATTATTAGAACTGAGAAGAGATTTTTAGTATGGAAGCCAGATATAAAATATATGCCTAAAAACCACATCTTTTTATAGCAGCAATAGCCAATCAGAAAACATAATAGAAACATTTATCCCATATAAAAAGAAAGATGTAGGAATAAACCAGAAATGTGCAATACCTAAAAGATGGAACTGTGAAACCCCACTGAGGCCATAACACAAGAGATTTGAGTAAATGGCGAAACTCATCTTGTGCTAGATGAGAGGACTAATGTTGTAAAGATGTCTGTGGTCTCTAAATTAATCGATAAATCCAGTGCAGAGCAAAACAAAACCCAAACATGATCCTTTTGGGAGCATTTGACAAAATCATTCTAA